>JARHVA010001200.1:2907500-3630000 GCA_037957365.1 Torreya grandis
AAATTGGAAAATATAAAAATAAAGCATTTTTGCACTTATCATGGTATTAATGAACATCGTAACAATGATTGTTATGCTTTACAAAATAAGTGTGTACATTTGGTAGATAGAGGGGCTATTGCATTTAAAAATGAGCAAACAATATCTCCTTCTCCTACTTATTTCATAGGCCATTCTTATAGGGTCAAAACATCACATGACACTTTTCCCAAGGAGCAAATGGTCTATTGACTTGTATAAAAACAAACCAATGGAAGAAGTCATTCCCCTACGACATGTTCGACATTGATTGATCTTTTCCACACTGATCCTACTAAGGAATCATTGCTTGATCAATCTCTTAGAGATATATTTCAAGGAAACAAAGTCAGATATTTTATCACACACTCATGCATCGACATCATTTCTTCCGCACATCAAGATGAGGTATTGAAACTAAATCAGAAAGTAAATATTCAATTACAGCATAATCATTATATTTATCATTCTTATTTCCAAAAAAATTCCATGGTATACAGTGAAAATAATTTTTAACTAAGTCTTTATTTTCTCCTTAAACTTTTGCTATTTTTAGTAAGGTTCTAGGATACAGTTGTTCTAAATCAATGAATGTTATTATTTTTTGTTAGGTTGTGGAGTTAAAAGCTTCACCAGGTTGCGAACAGGAGGAGTTGCTGAAGTGTCACAGACACCGGCGTCGGTCAGGCCAACCGACGTCGGCAGGATTAGACAGGAAGAGCAACCGACGTCGATCAGGGATCAGCCGGCGTCGGTCATCTCCAGGCAGACAGAGACCGACGTCGATCACCTGTGCGGTTTAGAACTGCCAGTTTCACGGACAGTTAGTTAACGAACCGAGTGTTTGCATGTTAAGAGCCAATTTTAGACTAGAAGATGCGGATCTAATTATTGTAATTAGGGTCTAATTATTGTATGCATGAGATCTATATAATAGACTCATGGGCTGTATTGTAAAAGTGTGCTAGAGAGTAAGAGAGCAAATATTAGCTCCTTCAGAGAGAAGAGAGCATGGTGTGTTCCTCCTAGTTCCAAAGGGGTGCTGAGTGTGTATGATCTTGGAGAGTTGCAGGTGTGCAAGTTCTGGTAGAAGATCCACCGGGGTACTGGTTGAAGAATCATAAGGACTTGGAGAGGCAAGGACAAGGGTTCTTCAGGGTGTAGAGATATATACATGATAAGTAAGGTCTATTGATTTGCAGGTGGCGGCAAGAAAAGGGAGATCTACTTGGAGTACGGTTGTGTACTTGGTGTACTGGCAGCATTGTTACTGACTGGTGGAGGTGAACAACAACTCTGTGTGTGAGTTGTTTGTTGTGACCTGTATTGAGAGAGAAAAGTGAAGAAGAAGAATTACAGGTGAACCCTAGAAGTGTGGGAGCTCTAGAGGTGTGGGAAGAAGAAGTGTGGCATCTTCTTTATTGTATTTTCTTCTGAGTGATTATTAATACAATTGTGTATTGTCTCTCATATCCTGTGTTGTTTCATATTTTTAGTTACTTATCATTCTGGTTAAATTCTGTGTTTAGTTGCTAATACAAGAGGTAATCATATATACTCTTATTGAGGAGTAGGATCCTAACAGTTGGTATCTGAGCTTTTGGTTGGGTTGATTAACAGGTGGTTCAGATCTGGTTAGTGTTTGTTGATTATAGGTTACTCACAGGGGTTTCAGATTGAGTGGGAGTATAGCAATGGCAGAAGAAAGTAAGCTACAAATGGAGAAATTGAATAGCACGAATGGTCTGATTAATGGAAAGAAAGAGCAGGTAAAGGAAGATTGTTGGTCGATAGAAGATCAACGTGTAGAAGCAGATGTTGCAGGTGTTGTTGCACATGTTGCTCTGGATAAAGTAAAATCTTGGTTTACAGATTCTTTTGCCTCTTTCCATGCAGCCCGAAATAGAGCATCTTTTCATGGGTATGTCCAGGGAGACTTTGAAGAGATTTATTTAGGGGTTGGTGAGCCTTGTCAGATTGATGGCAAAGGGGAAGCGAAGCTGAAATTGTAGATGGGTAACACACAGGTGTTGAAGAAGGTCATGCAGGTTCCAGTCTTGGAGATGAGTCTAATTTCTTTAGAAAAGTTGGGTGATGAGAGATGCACAGTAACTCTCACAGCGGATGCACTTGAATTAGACAGTGGTAAGAAAGTAGGTATCCTTTATCTATCTACATATATTACTGATTCACCTTCTATTGCAGAGATGTGGCTTTGTAGGCTTGGTCACATATGTAGGAGGGGAATGCATGTTCTTAAGCAGAAGACAAATATCTTTGATGAACTTAAGAACTGGAAAGCCTTGGTGTTCATGGAGGAGATGACAGACAAAGATCAGCTGAGGGGATTGAATTATTTTGAGCAGGGCTGTGTTAATTTGAACAGGGTTTTGACCTAAAAGGAGTTCACGGGTAAAAAGTCATCACTCACAGGTGAACACAGGTACCGACATCGATCAGGAGGAATCGAAGTCAAACAGACATGCACCGATGTCAGTCATGTGTAGATCAACAGAGTCGGTGGTGTCAGGCAGTAAGAACCAACATCGGCAGTAGGTGTACCGGCATCGGTCAGGAAAACCGACGTCGACAGATAGGGTCAATCACAAGAAATTGATGTCGATCGGGTGCAGATTGGGAGATGGTCGAGATCGGTCACTGGAACAGATGTTGGGCAGACATCAAGCTGTCAAGGAGTCTCAAATGCCCATATGGAGGACTGAAATGGTAAGTGGACCTCATATTCGTTGTTCACCTTCTTACTAGTTGCTTACTGATGGTCGAGAATTAGGAAGATGTGAAGAGGCAATGCAGGTAGAATTCAGAAATAGTGGGAGCTTGGCATGGATGAGGAGTGTGAGTCCTTGGAGAAGAACTAAACAGGGGTTTGTTGGTGGAGTTGTCAGCTGGAAGAAAGCACTGAAAGATGGATGGATTCCCAAGTTAAAGAAGAGAGTGGATGGATACGTGATACGAAAGGCCAAGGTATATGGTCTTGAGGAAGCTGCAGGACAGTGGTACAGGTTTTGACAGGTGGATGACAAAGCAGGGCTTTAGTCAATGTCAGTGTAACTATTGTGTTTGTCTTTACCAGGTGGATGATGAGTCACGACATTATCTTGTTACTGTATGTGGTGTGGTTGCTTGTTGCAGGGTTACACATGTAGGGAGTTTTTTGAGCTAAAGGTAAAGTTAGTTCAGAGGTATGTCATGAAGAATTTGGAGCAGCGAAATTCTTTGGCATAAGAGTCATGGAGATTTTGTCTCCAGTGGGAGCTGATGTGAAGAAGGTGTTGGCGAGGTTCAAGATGCAGGATGCAGAATCGGTAAGCACACCAAGGGCTGGATAGTTCAAGTAGAGCTTAGAACAGTGTTCAAAATCACATGAGGTCTGGTGTAGACCTAAGTTTTCCCAAGCAGTGGGAGTTGTCAGAGAGTTTGGAGCTAATTCAGGGAAGGTGGATTCTCAGGTATCTGAGAGGGACCAGCAGCAGGGATTCATGTTATGCAGGGTCAAGGTCTTCACTATATAGGTTTGTAGGTTTGGATGTGGCAGGTTACTTGGATGACAGGTGTAGCATCACAAGTTGTGTGGTGGTTGGTCTTCAGGATTGATCTTGAAGAGGGATACAAGCTAAAAAATGAATTAGATGAAGGTACAGGTATAGGTACAGGTGTAGTTGTTTATCTCCAAGTGGGAGATTGTTAGGTTGTGGAGTTAAAAGCTTCACCAGGTTGCGAACAGGAGGAGTTGCTGAAGTGTCACAGACACTAGTGTCGGTCAGGCCAATCGACGTCGACATGATTAGACAGGAAGAGCAACTGACATCGGTCAGGGATCGGCTGGCATCGGTCATCTCCAAGTAGACAGGGACCGACGTTGGTCACCTGTGTGGTTCAGAACTGCCAGTTTCACAGACAGTTAGTTAACGAACTGAGTGTTTGCATGTTAAGAGCCAATTTTAGACTAAAAGTTGTGGATTTAATTATTGTAATTAGGGTCTAATTATTGTATGCATGAGATCTATATAATAGACTCATGGGCTATATTGTAAAAGTGTGCTAGAGAGTAAGAGAGCAAATATTAGCTCCTTCAGAGAGAAGAGAGCATGGTGTGTTCCTCCTAGTTCCAAAGGGGTGCTGAGTGTGTATGATCTTGGAGAGTTGCAGGTGTGCAAGTTCTGGTAGAAGAATCACTGGGGTATTGGTTGAAGAATCATAAGGACTTGGAGAGGCAAGGACAAGGGTTCTTCAGGGTGTAGAGATATCTACATGGTAAGTAAGGTCTGTTGATTTGCAGGTGGTAGCAAGGAAAAGGAGATCTACTTGGAGTACGGTTGTGTACTTGGTGTACTGGCAGCATTGTTACTGACTGGTGGAGGTGAACAACAACTCTGTGTGTGAGTTGTTTGTTGTGACCTGTATTGAGAGAGGAAAGTGAAGAAGGAGAATTACAGGTGAACCCTAGAAGTGTGGGAGCTCTAGAGGTGTGGGAAGAAGAAGTGTGGCATCTTCTTTATTGTATTTTCTTTTGAGTGATTATTAATACAATTGTGTATTGTCTCTCATATCCTGTGTTGTTTCATATTTCTAGTTACTTATCATTCTGGTTAAATTTCGTGTTTAGTTGCTAATACAAGAGGTAATCATATATACTCTTATTGAGGAGTAGGATCCTGACATTTTTATATTATTCTCTTGATTTTGCATAGTGGTGTTGTCATCTAAGGTTTTCGCACAAATCTTGAAATTTGATAAAATAGTATAACACATCTTACACTGGTAACATATACCTAAGGTGGATTTCACATTAGGTGTGAATATGAAAACCACTAACACACCAACTGAAGATAAACTTAGTTGATGTGGTAAAAGAGGATAAGTTTTATGCTTATGAAGATGGGTCTCAACAACTAGGCTTGGTGAGGTACCCATGTACAATGAAAGACAAAAACATTAATGAAGCTTTTATAGATGACTGTTGAATCTGATGAAGCCTCTGATGGAATGAATCAATTTTTAAGGAATGAAGCAAATATTGAAAGTCATAATAATTGTGACCACAATAAAATGTCATGACATAGTACTAACATAAACCATCATTTGCATAAGAGAACATTTGCATGAAAATAAAAAAATACTTGTTATTCTTTAATTTGATGTAGTCAATCAGATAAATGACCAAGTTAATACTATTCACTGCAATAGCAAAGTTATGAAAAAATGGTCAAGGAAGAACATGGTCCAAGTAATAGATTCCTAATTGATCAACTGAAGAATCATTAGTAGTATACAACATTCCCTTGTAATGTTGACTAGGGAGTGAAGACAAAGCAACTATCAAGATCCAAGACCTTAAAACATTTATATCAATGTGATAGGAGTGAAACACAATAATAAAACCTATTGGGGTTCTAGAATTTGCACCCTAGCTGAGGAGGGGATTGTTCAGATATTTATACTCAAATCTAGTCCAACATGGGATTGATCTTACGTTGTGGGTATCCTAAAAGTGGATCAGACCTTCATAAAAGGTTGGATTCCTTATGGATCTATCACATACACTAAACCTAAACTAACACCTACTTGGAAAAGGGAGAGAGAATTGATAAAACTTATAAAAACATGTAAAAAAGTGGTGATGCACCAATGATTTGATCTCTCGAACTCACAAAAAACACACTATGAGACACTTTTTAGATCAAAGAACATCAATCTCACATAAATAATTCATAACAAGGCATTAATCAGTTACTAGATTAGCAAGAGAAGGTAAATGTCCACTTTCAAACTAGACAATAAACTGTAGATTGCACTTATAATGACCTGCGAGACTATTAAGCCCTTCCTGAAGGTGAGAAAAAATCAGACATTAGTGAGGAACATATATTCACTTAAAAATGGTGCATGAATTCATAGAACACACTTCAATCTGGCTTAAAAAATGATAGAATTCAGTCTTTATTGCATCAAAACTTGTTATAGTACAAATTTTGATAGAGTCTGGTCATACCAAAAAGAGGGACAAAGGATCAATTTTAAGGCTTAGAATCCTGCATTTATAGAAAAAGGAGAGAGAGAAATGTGTGTTGGAAAAGGACCAACCACTTATGATGGATTAACACCAATTCGAGGATGCGGCTGAGTCAAGATATTATCAAGAAGGCACAATTTCAAAGGCCTTGCAAAATAATTGAATGCTCACTATCCTTATTCATCCACCTAGTCATTTTCTGGAGACTCCATACTACTTCCACTTGATTTGTTGATGAGGATCATGTCTTGAAACTGGATGAAAAGTGCCACATATACATTTAGTGGCCAACTATACTTGCATTATAAAAAAATGATCAATGATGATAGTTGAGACATATGTCTACTATATGTGAAAACCAATCTTAGACCATTAGTTTTCACATAGTCACAATATCTATGAAAGTCTACAAACTCCCTGACTTTGCTTCATGGTCACTGGTTTATCTTTTCCTTTTATATTAGACCCAAAAGATCTATTATATGGAGCATTAATGGAAATGCTTGGTCTCTGAACTATGGCCCTGGTTCAAATCTAGTTTAACTCTGAGCTTGACTCTTTAACATTTGTTTTTCCTAGGTCCATTTAAACTTCTTTTACTTTTGTCAAAAATGTCTCAAGATCACTCTCATTTATTGGTTATCGATTGTCAACTCAGATTGTCTACATCATGCTCAACTATATTTATGTTCATTGGCTCCACATATATGTTGACTTATTAAATCTACCTCACTCTTTTGATCTACCTATGCACAGCTGCCCATGAGACATTGATTTTATACCAACTGAATGCACTTATGCCACTTGTCCTTGACTCATTACCTCCTTGGATTTTCTAACCAGTTTGACCACACTCACCATTTGATCAAGATGTATGAGTTCACACATACTATAGATCTCCCTAGTCCCACTTTCCTATCAGTTCTTGTGTTCCATCGGGTCATTGGTACGATTGAATGCGAGCCCTTGATTTAGCTTAGACCCATCCTTTTGTCAGTGAACGTGTATCACTGAATCTTGGCTTGATTATCCTGCACCATTGGATTATGTCCAACTTGTAGATTTTTAAAGGCTTTAACCTGGGGACCTTTTGACTTGGTTAACTCCAGTGCAGATTATTAGATCTTATGTGTTAGTATGAGGGCTCCCACAGATCGTTAGATCTTGACCAACTTCAAGCCTTTTAAGGACCTTTTGAACCTAAATGGCTACTTGCCTTGATTAAAATTGACATTCTTGCTAACATCATTTGATGTCCATGCAAACTTATTTGACATTTTGTAGTCCATCAAATTTAAGCTCATATGGATTTTTGCAGTGTCTTTATTTTGACTCTCACATGACTATCATTCATTATTTGACAATTTATATCTTAAAACACAAGAATCATGGAGGGGCCAAATTTGTTGGAGATGTTCTTGAGGTTTAAAGGAACAAACCCAATTGATCCACTGGTCTCAAAATCCTTCTAAGTGAAGATATAAAATTTTCAAGTTGATTGGTCCATATATGGTTTACATGATGTCTTGGTGACGTTCTAGCTTATTTGGCTAAGTATGGAAAACCTATCAAAAATGCCCGAGGAGGTAGCTTTGGACCTTAATATCTTTCAATGTGCTTTGGTAGAGGACTCAATATTTGGCACATAGGATCTTGGCACAAAAGGGAAGAAACCCATATGACCAATTTTCTTTGATTCATCTACATGTGTGAGATGTGGCCTCTACAAATTTCCTATTTAAATTTTCTGCCACTAGATTCAAATGTTAAGATGGACTTAATGAAGAATCAGATGAAATCCATGTACTTTCATATCTATTCCAAGCACTCTTAACACCTCATGGGGGCTATGTAACTTTTGGACCTATCCTTAGAAGATAACAAATTATACTTTAAGTGGAATTAAAGTGTTTCAAAAGGTTTGCAAACAAAATGATCTTCCTCTTTTATCATTGGGTCCTCTCAATCATGAACATTACTCAGTCTTTGAAAGCTCTGTATGTAGGTCAAAAGAATTTCCAACAAGACCTACAAAGGAAACTAAGGCTATGAATCACGCACATAAAAAAATACTCAAGTGAGAGTTCCCAAAATCCCACATGAAATTTCTATGCAACTCAAATGAGAAAAACATGTGTGAAACAAGGTAAATCACATGAAGGTAGACATGGCTAAAATAAATAAAAAACAATGGTGATTTATAAATCAGTGTGAGTACAAAATACACCTTAAAAACTCACACAAAAGTTGTATGAAACATAAAAGAGAGATCCCCTTTGAAAATGAGGTAGCACATATACTCAATGCTAAGTATTATGATTCATAATTTAAAAAATAGGCCATTATGCTGAAAAATTCAAATCTGAGTTATCATCAAAATAAATAGAACCTACAACTATGAAGAGTGAAATAAAACATGCACTTTTAAATAAAACAAACAAATATGAGTTATCAATCAAACATTATGACATTAGAATGTTTAAAATACATGAAATGGTCAATAAAATAGGCAAAAAATTACAACTTCTAGAAAACTAGGTTAACAAAAAGTGAAAATAACCCCACTACTATGTAAATTTCAAAAAAAAAGGCAAGGTGAAAAACAACTCACTTTCCCAAGATTCACAAATAAAAATTTGCGATCCCTAGAGTGTCAATACTTTACTAAACCCCCATTATAGTGTAGGGTTAACCTTTAGGGGATAAATCCACCCAATGGGTGGTCACATGGCAGGACAAGGGCTAGCGTTACTGCTAGCTACAACTTATAGCATTCTATAGTTGAGTAGTCACATGCATTGTTAGCATTAACTACAGGTTGGTAGTCTACAAGCTGAGTGAAGTTTGTGTGGTCTTTAGTAGCATATGGCCAAGGGCTAAATAGAGGGAGGTGGAAGATCATTGATAGTGGTGGTGATATATGTCCACATGAGTGGTCATGGAGGATCTAGGTAACACCACTAGAATAATGGCCTGCCCTTATTGATACTCCTATTTAACCCTAATTGAGATGGTCAATATAGTATATGGTTAAGAATATAGAAATGAATAAGTATGAGGGTGATAAATAGATTTATATCATGCCAATCAATTGCAAACTCAAATAAATAATATTATGAATTTAAGTATTGAGATATGCTAAAAATAGTAAGTAGAAATATTGATTAATATATCAATTAAATGAAAACAAGAGCACTTAGCTGGTCAACTATGCACATTCATATTTGATATGGAACAAGATAGAAATAAATATGATCTGAATTTTGGACCAATTGTCAAATTTTATAAATTTGACCTCTGTGGCCTTAAACACTTATGTCAACCTCATACAGTTGCATCGATGCTTTTGTTTGAAATAGATGTAAGTGTCTAGTACATGATACTTACTAGATTGGGTATGAGCCCTGAAATATTTATGATTCTGTTTCACCTTCACTTTGGTGTGATCAGATCTAGATCATCGATTATCATTCCTTGTCAAATAGTAAAATCCTATATTTTCATCTTCATAGTGACTCTAGAAAAAATGGGTTAATGATATTGTGGTTTCTAGCTAACCCCAAATATCCCTCTATTAGTGGGTACTACCTACATAGCCACTATTTTGAAGAGGGCCTCAGACTAATTTAGTTCTCCTTAATGTGTTGGCTTGTGTGTGCACAAGGGTGCAATATGTAGAAAGCAAGTACAAAAATGACTTATCTTGTAACTTGAGAAAAAAACTCATGGGATGATCCTTCAGTACTTCAAACCTATAGATGGGTTATCCCTATGATTGATATTGAAATAGGAAAGAATAGGGATTATTTGCTCACTTAAATGTTTAATTGGGTGCTTCTGTTAAGTTGCATTGTGAGTTATTCAGTTTGTGCTAGGTGAGGAATGAGTGAGGATTGATCTTGTATATATATAAATCCCTTTTGGAAATGTCTCACATTAAATCACTTAGGCTGACCATAGGGATATGTTTCATTTGCAAATTTGATGACTTTAGGGCATTGGACCCTTGCATTGACACATGAGACTTGCATCGACATATGCATATGATTAGGACACAAATGTTTGGGAAGACAATAAATAGATACAGGAACAAAAATTGTAGATTATGATAATAAGCATGTTAACAGCCTTTTGAACAATAGAATAACATTTGGTCAGATTAAGAGATGAGAAATAGGAATAAGAGATAGTAGATATGATCCGTGAGCCTTTTAGTAGTAGGAAGGCCTTATGAATTGAAAGGTACATCTATGAGTATTACTTGCCAAGTATACAAGATTAAGGTTTTATTTAAATAAGATTTAGTGTCAACATTCTCCCCGCTTTAATCTAGTAATAAAATTTCTAGTTTAAATGAAAACAAATGCATACCTTAGTGTGTCTAACACACCTTACCTTTTCATGAGCCCACTTGAGTGCTTTGTTGGTGATTGACATACAAACTAGAGCATGCTACAATATATAATTAGTGCATATATTTTTAAATTGAAAGCATTGAAATGATTTAAATAGAAAGAGAAAGGTTTAGTACACTTGTGTATCGATGCAACTGCCTTGCCTTTTGACAATTTGATTTGAAAAGATGTATCATTATGAACCATGTAAAACTAAGATTACAACAAATGCATATATATATATATATATATATATATATATATATATATAGAGAGAGAGAGAGAGAGAGAGAGAGAGAGAGAGGACAAACTTGCCCTCAACCTTGGAGAAAAGGTGAGTTTCCGCCTGATAGTTGAGATTAGCACAACTTTGCAACCTAGTCATCATCATACCCTAGTGAGCATGAGTTTAGCCAAGTCAACCCACATGATAAATCTAGTGAGGTTGGATGATGTAATCAATTCCAAATTATAAACTTGAAAATATCGAGTGATTTAATCACCTCATCCATACCAAAAATGAGCCAACTACTAAAATATATTATCTTAACAACAATGCGTAACAGTCCAATAAAGTTATTTAAAGTTTGTAGAAGTATTTTGAAATCTAAAATTGATTTTGATTTTGTAATTCAAGTGCTATTTGTATACACACAATATTTTTATTAACTTTACCACTTACTAACACTTTCTCTCTTGCAAGAACCTATCAAATTTCAAGAACCTATGGATTTGTATCATTCCTACCATTTGTCCAACTTCATTACAATATATATCCATTTACCTACTATGATGCCTTCCTGAAATCCTAGAATCTTGAAATATGGCTAACTCTAAAATCCAATAGGTACCTCTAAAATATATAATATGCATTATAGCTCCTATAGGTCTAAATCTAATCTCAAACACCCTGAAAGTATAAATCTAAAATATAACATAAAGTATAAGAGACCATATGTCCATTCTAAATGTCAACTTATACTTAAATGTTTATTTTATATTTATAATCCCTAGTTTTAGCCTCTACCTAATCCAAAAAATTTATTTTACCATTTACAGTACTTAGACAGTCTAGGATGACTCTATTATGAGAGTTTATTAGTTTATAATATAGAGTCCATTGGGCTGACCCTGTATTCAAATTGTTAAAAACACATTATGGTTCTAGGTCGGCCCTTAGCTCACCTAAACTAATACCTAATTTGTTTTTATCAATAACGATATAGAGTCGATTAGGCTGACCCTATTGGCTAAATTTTTGGAAAGGTTTAGGGTTAGATTCAACTATTTATACACTTTCATTTCATCATTTAAAAAGGAATAGATGAAAAAAAAGAATATATTGTGCATTTGCTTATCCACCATTCTACTTCAAGAGCATAGTTTACGGTTTCAATACTTTCTTTATAGATATGGATCTTCTCTTATGGAGAAGTATTTTTGATGCATAGATAGGTTGTGTAGCGTAGAGATAACTTATCCTTGTTATCCTTAAATACCAAAAAAAACTCTTGAAAAACACCTTGGCCAAGGGAGAGATTGAGGCTTGATGGGTTCTTTTTTAGAGGTACATACTCCTAACTTTGTTCTTAATTTTTAAGAGTAGATAGATTATCATTTTTTCTTCTCTCCCATGCATTAGGATTTGTATACATTGATGTGAGTATAATCTTCTATGTATGTTTAATTTTTATGTTTATTACCCCCACTTTATGCCATAAGCTTTGGTGACTGCTAGATTAGACTTTACTTTGATTTTGTCATTTAGACATAATGAATATGAAAACATAGGACATAACTAGGCTTATTGCATAGCTTCACTTGATTGGAGGCTTTAGAACCCTACCTAGTGATTTTATTTTGGTAAGATATCCATTGGTCAGGTCTAGCAAATCCATCTTGGTCATGACATTGAATATCTAATGTATCAATAATTGGAAGTGTAAGTAGGATTTATCTTCTCTGAGCTATGATTGATTTATAGACCAGTTGTATTTCCCTTTGCATACACTATTTGCATAGCATATGCACATTATATATGTCTCATGCTAATACTTAGGTATGACAATGGTACCAATGTATATAATTCTACCAAAAATGTGTATTTGAATCATATAACTATGCAATTTGGCCAATTTGTAACTATGTAAATATGGAGAACATGTTTCTAAAATATGCCCCCACTGAAATCTAAAACTGAGAACGGGTATAATTTTTTAGAACATATTTTCATAACATTCCCCCACTATATATCTAAATTTGTGAACTAACAATTGTGGAGAACATACTTCCATAACATGCCCCCATTATATACCTGAATTTGTGATATATGAAAAATATGGAGAATATGTTTCCTTAACATTCCCCCACTTTATATTTTCCCCTTTTAAGCTAAAGAGAAGTAAAAAATGATAGTCACATTACATCAAAACGATAAGATAATTATACAATATGTGAATGTATCATGTAACATATAGGATAAACATGTCTATGTAAATACATCATTGAAGCACACATAGTGTGAACATATCTAGCCCTAAGATACATGATATTTATCATGTCAACATTTAGATAATAACTATACAAGATCAATAAATAATTAAGCACACACAAAAGATCACTCAAAATCAAAACAAAAGACAATGGTCTAAGGAGACCTCAAATAAGTGACATGTTCAAATGCTTCACAATCAGAGCGACATGAATTAGTCAAAAGTCCAAAAAGTAAGGAATGACATATTCATATGTCCATTCAATAAATAATGATATATGAAAACATCAAAATAATTAACTATAAACAATGGAGCATATTCAAATCCTAAATAAGAAAGACAAGACACTCAAGGAAGGGACTACAAACAATGGAGCATATTCAAATCCTAAACAAGCAAGACAAGACACTCAAGGAAGGGACTATTAGTGTAGATTTTTATTTTTTCCTATTTTTTAATTAGGAAAATTGTATTTCTTGTGCATACATGGAGTTTTCCTACATTTGTGGGATAGGCTAGCTTATGTGGAGGTGTGTGTCATAGGTGTCATAAGAATGTCATAAGTAACTCTCTTGATGGGAGTTACTTCTTTATTCTTAGCACCTTGTCACCACCTTTCATGGAGGAGTTACAATCTATTCTTGGAGTGCCTTGTCCACTTTTTGTGAAGGAGTTACTTACGTACTCTCCTATTTGTAGTCCTCACTTTGGCCATTTCATGTTAATCAGATTTTGGTTTTCTCAATTTTGTCTTGTGCAATTTATCTTCTTGTGTTATTTTCAAATTGCTTTAGCATCTATGTGGTGTGCACTTGCTTCACCTTGTGTGATCACGTCTCCATTGCACTCGCATTATCCAGATTCTGGCAACAACTCTGATATGGTATCAGAGCAAGAATGGTAATCGTGTGTATGGTTATGCTTTTAGTTTATTTTGAAATCAAGAGGAGTGGAGTTCTCTTTGTTTTTTTATTTCTAGATCTGATCTAAAATATATATATATATATATACATATATATATATATATATATATATATATATATATATATATATATATATATATATATATATATATATATATATCATTTTTGGGATCGTTTTCTTCGAAATCCTTGGCCTTTGGCTGTCTTCACTTCAGGGGCTGGTTCAGCAGTTAGCTTGGGCGCCATTGTTGTGTGCAAAGAGCAAAAGGAGAAACAACACTTAGCAACAAAGGGAGAAGCAACAACAGTGCGCGCTCTCCAACAGCTGACCACAGCCGTACGACGTCTCAACTTCTGTTGTTATTCTTCTAGCCTGCAAACCCCTGCACTTCTGGTTAACAGTCCTTCCAACTTTATGCCACACTCCTTCCAGCAAGGCGCCTTCAATTCCAACAGCAGAAGTCCTTCCTTTCAGCGACGCCATCAGGGCATACGGTGTGCAAGTCTGCATGTTCATTTTTTTTGCAAGCATATTTCTTTTTGCGCCTAGCTTCTGGTCTTCAGTTCTGCCATGCCATCAAGGCGTACGGCGTCCAACATAGGTCTGCATTTATTTTTTTGTCTTTTCTGAGCAAAATCTGCACTGTGTTTATTTTTTGGCACCCCTTCCTACTTAGCATCCCCTGTGGTGCCCCTTGGACATGTGGCATCGTTCATTTTGTCTATGTTTCATTATTTTCAGTTAAAAATTGACTTGTAAAACAAAAATCAATCAATTTGACTTAATATTTAATTTTTTAGACAGTTTTGTAATTTGGGGGTTTTCATTTAAAACTTGTATCTTTGCCTGTCGAAGACGAAGGGTGAGGCCCGGGTTGGCGGGAGGCCAATTACCCCTCACACAAACCTTATTTGGATTCTTCGTTCTATGTCGAATCCAACGAGTGGTTGGAAGGCCACTTTTTCTCTCATAACAGGCATTTTTTTTAATGTTTTAGTATTTTTTTTGTAAAAACACTAGTTTACGGGAAAATTGAACCTTTAATATCTTGCAAATGGTAGCTCGGATTTGGGTGCCATTTTTTGCAAAAGTGTTTGTAATTAAATTATCCACAGTGTAGGATTGTTATTTGTCAAAAATGTACTAGTTTATAAAGTGCCTAAAATTTTGGGTCTCTCGAGATGCATTTTCGGCTGAGTCCGACGTCTTGTTTGCTTTAGTCTTTCATTGATTGCTCTAAGACGCATTCTCAACTGAGTCCGATGTCTTTTGAGCGTGCACTTGCATATTTTGGGGGGCTCAATATTTCGGGGGGGGGGTGTGATTGCTTTTCACAACTTGCATATCTTTGCTTTCATTCTCCTTTCTGCATAATTTCACAACTTGCAATCAACACAACTTTACCTAAATTCAGATAAAAATAGATTCTTTTCAACTTAAACCCCTAACACCCTTCAACTATCATGAATGGAATGTTAAAATGTCAATCATTCTTAGAAGCAAAGGGTTGTATAGGATCACCATGGGTACTGAAGTAGAACCTAACACTGATATTGAAAAGGTCAAGTGGTACAACCGTAGTGATAAAGTCTATGAATTATTGAGCTTGTCCGTGTATCCAGAAATTCTCTTCCATCTAGAATCCTCCCAGACTCCCAATGACATATGGGACACCTTAGAAAAGTTATTTGGGAAGCTTGATGAGATGAGAGGTCATGAGCTCGAAAATGAACTCATAAGTCTAAGTCTTAGCAACTTTGACACCCTATAGGACTTCTTCACTAAGTTTAAGGCCCTTAGATTACAATTGAAAGAATACAGGATAGAGAAGAAAGATGATCAACTCATTCTTTCCATTCTCGCAAAGTTAGGTCCAAGTTATTCAGTCTTTGTCTCCACTTTCCATGCCATAAAAAGTGCCCTTGGCACTACATGGAAAATGCCTTCTTTGGATTCATTCATTGCCAACTTGACTAGGGAGCAAAATAAGCTAATTCAAATGGGCACAATGATGTCTACTCAACCCCAAGCTTTGATAGCTAGAAATGGTAAGGATAAGACTTCAACAAAAGAGAAGAAGAAAGAAAACAACAATCTTGCCAAAAACAACACTGAGTCTTCATCCTCCAATGCTAAACCTAAGAAGGAGAAGGTTAAGTGTGCCTATTGTAAAAAGATAGGGCATGATAAACACAAATGCATGAAGAAACAAATAGATCACCTGACTCATCTTCTAGAGAAGAACAACATAGGTGTTCCTGAGTCCATCAAGCAGAATTCATCTACCCAAGATTCTACCAAGGCAAAAGGCAAGGGTAAGGAGAAAGAAGAGGGCAAGGCCCTTGTAGCTACAACAGCTTCTACATATTCATGGGTCATCGACTCAGGTGCTTCTCACCACATGGGCTCTTCACTAGTTGAGTTTTCATCTTTAGATCCTTGTAGCATGACTTTAATTAGTTTGGGTGATGACACATCAGTTTCTGTTACAGGGAGAGGGTCAGTTGAAATGGAAGGAGGAACATTCAATAATGTTCTAAGTATTCCTTCTCTTTCAGCCAATCTCCTATCAGTGTACCAAATCACTCACATTGGTCGGGGCATGAGAGTTGAGTTTTTACCGGATTTAGTGGCTATCAGGGAGTTGCATAGTGATACTACAGTGGCAGTGGAGAGGGTAGATCACCAAGCAAGGTTATACACCTTCTCACATTTTGCATCATATTCTTCTCCAACAGCATTGCTGACTCATTCATATGGAGTTATCAAATTATGGCATGAGTAGTTTGGCCACCTTAACTACCGCTACCTTGAGCAACTTTGTAAAAATGACATGGTCATTGGCTTGCCTCATGTCTAATTCTCAAAAGGACTTTGCGAGGGGTGTTCCCTTGGGAAGCATCCCGAAGAAAAATTTGATAAAGGGAAAGCTTGGAGGGCTTCACAACCTTTGGAGTTAGTCCACAGTGATGTATCGGGACCCTTCTCAAACCATATTTCACAAGGGCCAAGTACATCCTCACTTTTATTGATGATTTCTCTAGGTACACTTGGATATATTTTCTCAAACAAAAGTTTGAAGTGTTTGAAAAATTTCTAGACTTCAAGGCTCTTGTTGAGAAACAAAGTGAGAAATCTATTAAGGTTCTTCAAACTGATAATGGAGGGGAGTATGTTAGCATTAGGTTTGAGCAGTTTTGCACCACAGAGGGGATTGATTTGCAGTGCACAGTCACTTACAGTCCTTCACAGAATGGGGTTGTAGAATGTAAAAATAGGTTCTTAAAAGAGATAGGTAGCTATATGATTCACTCCAAATCCTTAGCACCACAGTACTGGGCCAAAGCCATCAATTTTGCTTGCTACATTTAAAATAGGGTTCCTCACAAAGCTTTGAAAGGGATAACACCCTTTGAAGCTTGGAATAAAAGGAAACCTGATGTTGAGCACCTTAGGGTTTTCAGATCCCCAGCCATGGCCCACATTCCAAAGAAGAAACACAAAGCTATGAAACGTCAGTCTAAGCCTTACATCTTTGTAGGATATCCAGATGGTATTAAGAGATAACACCTTCTAGATCCTATCACTCATGAGTTGTTCATCAAGAGAAGTGTCCATTTTCAGGAGAGTCCTAGAGACTCAACACTTGACACTTCTTCTCCCTCATCAGATCTACTTCTTCATGATGATTCCTCGTCAGATTCAGATCAGCTACAACAGGTTCTTGATCCAGAGATATCTTCTTTTTCTTCTTCTTTGAGTTTAGACAATGAGGATAGTGATGCAAGGTCATCCACCTCTAGTCAATTAGAGGACGAGGAGTTAGCACCTGACTCGCCCACTTTTGGGCCACTTTGGGCCAGACAGACACTTGAGAGTGATGGCACTTGGGCAGGAGATCTTGTAGATGACAGATGTACTAGGGGAGATTTTCAAAGAGATCCACATGCCTTCTTTGCTTCAGTTTTGGATCCATAGACTTTTTGAGAGGCATCAAGGGTACCTGAGTGGGATAATGCTATGGAGAAAGAATATTCTTAATCAAAAATCACACTTGGGATTTGAATTCACTTCCTAAGGGAAGAAATATGATTTGATGTAGGTGGATATATCAAACCAAGTTTGTAGTAGATGGGTCAGTTGATAAGTATAAGGCACGATTGGTCGCCAAGGGTTTCTCACAGGTGGCAGGCATTGACTACTTAGAGACCTTTACACCTGTTGCAAAGATGACTTCTATCCGACTCACCTTGGCTATTGCTGCAACACATGGTTGAGATGTGCATCAGATGGATGTGAAGAGTGCCTTTCTTCACAGAGATCTAGAGGAGGAGATCTACATGGAGCAGCTGCCAAGATTTGTTCAGGATTATTCCTTAGTATGCAGACTTAGAAAATCTATCTATGGCCTCAAACAGGCCCCTCAGGCTTGGTATGCCAAGATGGATTCCTTCTCATAGCGGGTTTTACTAGGTGCCATTATGATCCCAATGTCTACTTCTTGTAGTAGGATGATTTGCTCTTGATTTTGGTTTTATATGTTGATGACCTTTTGATCACTGAGAGTTCTTCATCAGCTATTGCAGCGGTGAAGGCATCTCTCTAGGATAGATTTGATATGACAGACTTGGGTTTGTTGCACTACTTCCTTAGCATCGAGATCTCATAGTCAGATTTAAGAATTTCTCTTGCACAGCCTAAGTATGCTCTTGACTTATTGGCTCAGTTTCACATGGCTGATTGCAAGCCATCTCTGACTCCCTTTCTATCTGGAGTCAAGCTTGAGGTTGATTGTTCTTCACCATTGGTTGATGCCACTCAGTATTGACAACTTGTTGGTAGTCTCATCTACTTGACTCACACCAGGCCTGACATATCATATACAGTGGGACTTGTCTCCAGATTCATGTAAGAACCTCATGAGCTGCATTGGAAAGTAGCTAAGAAGATCTTGCATTACATACAGGGTTCACATAGATTTGGGATTCATTACAAATTTGGAATAGAGGTTGACTTGGTTAGATATATAGATTCAGACTGGGTTGGTGATTCACAAATTCGCAGGTCCACTTCTGGTTATAGTTTCTCTCTAGGTTCTGGTCCTATCAGTTGGTCTAGTAAGAAGCAGAATGCTATTGCTATATCATCCACAGAGGCAGAGTACATGGGAGCTGTTAATGCACCTACTGAGGCTATTTGGATTCAGGAGATTCTTTCTGAGTTTAGCATTCCTATCAGGTAGCCCACCATCATTTATTGTGACAACCAGAGTATCATTCAGATTTGTAAGAATCTGGTTCAACACCAGTGGACCAAGCACATAGAGATTCACATGCATTTCATTTGGGAGCTTATTCATAGTTAGGTCATTGACTTGATATTTTGCCAGTCTTCAGAGCAGGTTGTAGACATCTTCACCAAACCTTTCACTGAGAGCAAGTTCATTTATCTACGAGCTCTTCTTGGGGTGTGGTACACATCTGTAGCAACATCATCTTTGGGGGGGGCACTAGCCTCTTCCTTTATTTTATGTCTCTCTTTTGGGGGGGGGGGAGTTTTTTCCTAAGGGTTTTCTCTTTTTCTCTATCTTATGGGAGATTGCATTTGTACATGGATACCTCATCAGGCCTAGTTTTCGAGATCCATTTTATATTTCCACACTGCCCACCTAAGCTGCGCTTATGGGGGGGTATTAGTGTAGGTTTTAATTTTTTCTTATTTTTTAATTAGGAAAATTGTATTTCTTGTGCATACATGGAGTTTTCCTATATTTGTGGGATATGCTAGCTTATGTGGAGGTGTGTGTCATAGATGTGTCATAGGTGTCATAAGAATGTCATAAGTAACTCCCTTAATGGGAGTTACTTATCTATTCTTAACACCTTGTCACCACCTTTCATGGAGGAGTTACAGTCTATTTTTGGAGTGCCTTGTCCACCTTTTGTGGAGGAGTTACGTACTCTCCTATTTGTAGTCCTCACTTTGGCCATCTCATGTTAATCAGATTTTGGTTTTCTCCATTTTGTCTTGTGTAATTTATCTTCTTGTGTTATTTTTAAATTACTTTAGCATCTATGTGGTGTGCACTTGCTTCATCTTGTGTGATCACGTCTCCATTGCACTTGCATTATCCAGATTCTGGCAACAACTCCGATAGGGACTACAAACAATGGAGAATATTCAAATCCTAAATAAGTAAGACAAGACATTTAAGGAAGTGCATAAATAAAAGCATAAGAAAACAACATAAACATAACAACTATACCCTGGATAAATATGTTATCAAAAAATGTCAAGTACATAGAATATCAAGTACACTATGAGAGATATAAGCATGCATAAAGGCATGTGTAAGTCTATAAGTGAAATCATGATAATGGAAAGTGATCATATAACCATATAACCTATGTATATCAAGATCAAATAATTGGATGTCCCAAATGTCTATATGACATGAGTAGAAGGAAGTCCCAACATCCATATAAGAACTTATATCACACTAAAATTATGTGTGAAACATGTGTATATATAAAGTACTGATATGCCATCTTCAAACACAGAACTAATAACATAGGTGTCAAGGAACCGATAAGAATATGTAAATGCTAAAAATATTTTTGTATTTTGAAGCCTTGCAACCTTAATTTAGATCCTTTATATTTTTTGAATAATGGTTGGATAAGTGAAAATGGTGCATAGCATGTTCCTCCTTATGATTTACATATGCAGTAGAAAAACCAATGTTAACATTTAGAATATAGATCAATTTGCCTTCATGAGAAAAAGATATACTTTTCTAATTTTGGTCAATTTTATATTCCATTTGATATAACGAAAGAGTTACCAATGTAAATTCATATTGTGATGTGGTTGGCATAACCAAAACCCTTGTTTGAATTACTTTGGGTACAAAATAAATTGGAATGATGACATTGCCCAAGGAGTCTTTACAACCTCTTTTTCATTATAAGTATTTTATATCAAAGACAAGATATTGAAAACATCTTATATTACAAGTAGTTTTTGTTTGTGTAAGATCAATATGGTTATGCAAAAAATAATCACCACCCATGAATAATATATTTTTAATATTTGGTTATCATGAATACTATTTGATTTATTTAATTTGAATTATTTGTTGTAGATGTGCATTGTATGCCACTTGCATGTTTGGTTCCTTATTAGAAGGGTCTTGTGAAGGATTGTTAAATATATTTTGATTTTGGTGATCACCAAGTTTTTAACCTAATTCCTTTCGAGCATTATCAAATGTAATCTTTTGGTCATCAATACGGTCCTGAATCTTATGCTTCAAGGTAAAACACCAGTTCGTAGAATGCCCTAGGCCTTAGTGATAGTCATAATAAGCATTTAAATAATATCCTTTGGGTAGAGGTAAACTCATATCAGACTCAATAGAATTAAGGAGAGATATGAGGTGAAACTCCATAAGCTTCAGAAGTAATAAAGTTGGAGACTCAACTAAGCATGTAAATTATCTCCTTGATGCATTGAATAAGACAAGTTGATTAGGTTTTTTTAATAGTGTATCAACTAATGTTGTGGGTTCCATTATAACCTTGGCATTTATGTCTGAATGAATAGGTGTGTGATTAGATGTAGGAAAACTACCTCCATTATTATGTGGCTATGGTAAATCCTTATTTTAAATAGAGACATTATTATTGGTCCATTTGATAAAGTTTAACATATAGGCCACATATGGTGGCTCTACATTACTTGGCAAGGTTGTCGCATGTAATGTTCTCACACAAATACCCTTGTATGGTGGTGACTTGTGTAAAAAGTCTAAGAGTGAAATTTTATTCATAGCATCCTTATATGTCTTTGATATTTGTTGCATATGTTCATGTTGGTTTTCTTAGTTGGGAGGAGGAATTTGTATTGATGAAGGCAAGTATTGATGAAAGATATTTTTTGAAGACACATATTTAAAACAAAAGGTAATAACATTTTCATTATGTGTTAGATATTTCATAATATCTATAAAAGTATCCAATGTTATATCACTTGGTATCTAGTTATCATACAATGCTTCATATGGGATATCCATATACATAGTAGAGTGCTTTAGAAGTTTGAAGATTAAAATTTTACCATATGTGCTACCTAATTTTATCAATAAGGCCAATTCACATGAGTTTAGGTTTACAAGGCACTTACTCTATCATATTACAAAAAGAATTTTAAATTTGTATTAAAGTATGTTGTTACTTTAAAACCCTCTCCTTATATTGATAGATATGCCTATTTAATTGATTGGTAGGTCTGATTAAATAATAAAAACCATAGTTATAATCATAAATTAGAGCCCAAAATAGGCTATAGATGTATCCATATTGTACATAAATAAAATGAAATCTGATTTTTAAATTGTGAAATCTTGTTTAATTAGCAATACAAAATTAACAACAAAGAATCAGTAAACCCTAGATCAATATCTAGGGTTTTGGGGACCAAAGGTTAGGATCACTAAATGTTTAACCCTAAATTGAGACAAGTCAATATAATATAAGGGTAAGAATATATAAATGAATAAGCACAAAGGCAATAAAGAGATCAATAATAGGGAAATAAATTACAAACTCAAATAAACAATATCATGAGTTTATGTATGGATATATGCTAAAATATGTAGTACAACTATGTTTGATATAGTAATGAAATGAAAACAAGAGCACTTAGCTAGTCAACTATGTGCATTTAAATCTGATATGGAATAGGCTAGAAATAGACCAATTCTAGATTCTAGATCAGTCATCAATTTGATCTAGAATTTGACTCAAGAGAGGATGGTTAGTATGGTGTTAATTCCAAAATGAAAACAAAATGAAAGAAACACACTAAATAGCATAACATCTCTAGGCCTAGACACTAGGGAGAGATTATTTAACAAACATGAATAAAACACACAACTAAAATGCAAAATAAACTCTATTTTACCTTCATTGGATGCTCCAAAATGCTTGTTGTTGTGGCTTTCTCGGCTTGTGCTCATGAAGTCCTTAGCAATGGAAGCTTGGCTACCTCCATCTCTCCTTGGCACCTTTGGCTTGTGACTTGGATTGGCTTGGAATCAATTTGGCATGGTAACACTAATTATCAAAACTTTGAAGATATTTGAGCATAATAAATTTGCACCAAAATAGCTTAGAAATTTTGTTCATGGCCTCTCTATTTATAAAATTTTGAGAATGTCTATAATCAACCTAAACCATCCATCCTGAGATTGAGATGTGTGGTTGAAGATTAATTCAATTTTTAAAATTAAGTTTATAATTATCCTCATCATGACATTGGAAGAAGGGGCAATTAAGAGGCATGGAGGGCATCATGAAAGGCATTGATGAGGCATGGAGGGCATGAATCCTGATATTTGTGGCATTTAGGGCCTAGGGATGTCTTTCAAAGAAATGAGGTCACCTGATGATGTAGATATTTAATATTTATTTCCAAAACAAATTATTCAATAAGTTTTCATGGACTTATTAATTATGCCTTGATTTGGGTTAATTAGCTCTTAAGCATGTTTAAGCACTTTGTGCATAAATTATTCAAATTGATCAGAATGTCTTGTTATTAGTCTAAAATTTGACTAGATTAAAATTGGAAGGTGATGTCTAATGTGTTGGAACCGTATTCCCATTTAGGATGTTACCAACAAAAAATAACAAAGGCACATGTCTTGTGCAAGAGATTTGATAAGAAAGATCAATCTAGAGCACCTAGGTGTAAAATTGGCATTTTGACTTGGAATGATCTGATCAAAGTTAGATGACCCATAAATTGTATTACCCTATTTAATGATACCCTAGCCAAAATTGGCACTTGAATATGTTAGTTTCACATTATTTAATGTGTTTTAGTGTTTTTAGGCCAAATTGTGCATTTTAGGTAGAAATTAGCCAAAACCCTGATTTGAGGTTATTAGTATCCAGATTTAAGTGTCTATAGTTTGCCCCTATTTGGGAAGGTGTTGCAAGCTATAAGCACAATAACATCTTCTCAAAGACTGAAAAGGTATTGTATGCCTACAACTACAATGATGATAAACTAACTGTATGATGCCCCCTCGATGGAACTGTTGGCATAAGTAGGTAAAAAAATGATCCCTCGAAAAGAAAGAAACAAAATAAGGGGACCAAAGAAAGGAATGCAAGCAGGATGGTTTACAATGATTTGCCCAAAGGTGGTTATAAACATTGTACCCCGTTAGTGGCAATGTGGTATGATAACACGATGATTTGCCTAAAGGCGGTTATAATCATTGAGAAGATGGAGCTACCATAGTTAAGATAGATAAATAAGATAATAACATGCCCCTGTATGGGTAGAAAAATTAAAGTGGTGACAACATAATGATTTTCCCAAAGGCAGTTATAAGCATTGAGAAATATAGGTGGGATAATGTGCAATGATTTGCCCCTAGGTGGTTATAATCATTAGACCTCGGTTATGACAAACATGATAAAATTGGATGAGGATGATAATAACTTAAACATAGAGGGTAATGATGAATTAGAACAACTTACTAGTAGGGAGATGCTCGTGCGAATGAATAAAGGTTGAAATTATTTCATGGTTCATTACTCTATTTGGGATATGATTGAGAATGAATCAAGATGTCGATGCTGAAGAGATGCCACCATTGTTGAATAGAATTTTTAAAGCTTAAGTTTATTGTAGCATGTGTTGGTAGGTATCATGGTATAACATCATGAGGACTGACTCACATAATCCAATACTTAATAGAAAATAATGCACCAATGATAGAAACCATGATGACAATGTAAAATATGAATAGAGATGGATTCAAGTGTAAGTGTGAACAAAGAATCACCCAATGAACACACATAAACTGAATCAAGGCAACAGTGCTGAAAGTAAATAGACAAACAAACAAATAAAATAAGTAGAAATAAATAAAAAAATAATGCAATAGAAACCATATGAACATTGCCATTAGAAAATAAGTGACAACTGAACAAACAAATAAAATGGGGAAATAAAAGAAAAGGAAGGGGGTGGCTGATCTGTCTCCATATGCACTAGGCAAGTGGACACTGCTTACATATTTCAATGGATGTAATATCCAATAAAAAAACTTTAGGACACATGTAGCTCTCCCAGGAAATGGGAAGAATGTGATAACTAAGAAAAAAATAGAATGGATGTGATAGAAGAAGAGGAATAGTCTTGTAAAATGGCAAGTGCGTGAGAGAAAATGGCCAAAAAGGAGGGGGAAACTAAATGGCAAGTGATTTGATTGTAACTTAGTAAGGGTTCCCAGAATTCTTAAGGCAAAGAAGTGGTCAATATTTTTTTTCCATTTTAACGATTTTTCAAATGTTTTTGGAATTATTTTAGAGTGTCTCAACTCAATCGAGAATGATGAGAAACTATATGGATCAAGCTCGCAAAATGGTGAGAGCGTGGATTAGGTTTCTCACAAAATGATGAGAGTGTGGCTTAGGTTAATCAAAAAATGGTGAGAGCATGGGGAAAAGGGTGACTAAGCTGACCTTAATAAGTATTGAGCACTACCTACATAGTCCCAAAGTAAGACCTCAAGTCACTATAGTTCTGCCCTTTAGTAGAGAAATTTGACTAGTGTAGCAGTCAATTAAAATAAAATAGGCATAGTTGGTAAAAAGGCATAGTACGACATAGGAAGTGGCAATTTGGTACGTCAATGCTTAATGCTGCCCCTAGTTTTATTATACGTAGTTATAACCAGAACACAATGTTATAGATCAATGGTATTAATTTTCCCAAAGATAATTATAATTAATAGCAAGATCAGTAGTAAGAAAGGAATAACAAATGAAGGATGTAACTATCGAAACTTCTATCACACTATCCTAAAATATGATATCTATCTGAAGTACTTGAACTAACTAAAGAAATTTATTAGATACCTTGATGCTGAAAATGCGTAACAAATGGCAAAAACTAAGGTCAAACGATCTAGGCTTGAGAACACACTAGGATGAGAGGTCAGAAGTGGAAAGTGTATAAAGCTAAGAGGATGGATAAAGATGATATTTGTATAAATAAGAATAGTGATAAAATGGTATAACTAAAATGGTCCTTATAAATAATACACTTTAGCATTCAAGCATAGTACCGCTTGAGATGAATAATATTCATCAGCTCAAGAAGTTCATCTCTATCTAGTGTGGCAAGCCTGTATGCTCTTGATCCATAATCTGTAGTAATGATGAAAGGCCCTATCTAGTTTGGTTTGAATTTCCCTTTATGCTTCTTCTTAGCCATGGTATTCTTTTGGTTTTATTTAAGAAAAAGATCACCAAGTTTAAATGCTCTATACTTAACATGCTGATTATAGTGGCCTTTGAGTCAGTTCTGATATGCTTAAAGATTGTTGAGCGTGGATGTGCATTTCTCATCAAGTAGGTCTAGATCTTATAGGTGAGCTACTCGATAGTCATGATCATCTAGGACATGCTTGAAAAATATGCAAAGGGAAAGCAACTCGACCTCAATGGGAAGGATGGCTTTAGTACCATAACAAGTGAGTATGGAGTGGCTTGTGTGGGGGTATGATGATTGATACGATATGCCCAAAGGGCAGGGAATATCTGTAAGTGATAATCATGATCGACATCATTGATAATATTTTTGAGAATATTGACAATGGTTTTATTTAATGCTTCGGCTTGGCCATTACCTTGAGGGTAATATGCTGTAAAAAATGTTGTGTGATGTTATATTTGGTACATAGCTGGTCTACATATTTTTTCTTGAATGATCCTCCATTATCAAATATAATGTCAGAGGAGATACCATAGTGGTAAATGAGATGGTTAAAGATAAATTTGGAAATTTGCTTTCCAATCACATAAATGAGGGGTATAACTTCAACCCACTTAGTGAAATAGTCGGTGGCAGTAAGGATATGTTTATGGCCATCAGATGAAGTGAGGTTGATCTTCCTGATGAGGTCAAGTCTCCATGTAGAAAATGGCCATGGTGTCAACATCGGTTTCATATTTTTTGCTAAGGCATGAATTAGATTAGCATGTTGTTGATATTTGTCACACTTTTTTACATATGTAGTGGCATCTACATCCATTGTGGGCCAATAATAACCAATACACAAGAGCTTTTTGGATAGGACTGCCCTGCTAGAATGAGCTCCACATACTCCTTCATGAACTTCTCTTAATGCTAGTGTAGACTCTACTGAAGTTAAAAATTGAAGCAGAGTTCCATCAAAACCATGATGGTAAAGGGTGGATCTTAGTAGAGTAAATGAGTGGAATGATGAATGAAGGCTTTGGTTTGTTTTTGAGATAGGTTAGGTGGTAGAAATTGGTCATAATGGTAGTTATAGAGGTCTAAATACTAGATAGAATTAGGACCAACAATATCAAAAATCATGTCAATGTTTAAAGGTTCATGAGCTGGTGTTGATAAATTATTGATGAGGAACTGATACTCTCTAGCTTTATCTATTTGTCAAATCAAAAAGCTAATAGTAGCCATGACATTTACAGTTTTATTACTAGCCCTTGGTATGTGCTCAAACTGAATGTTGGTAATTTTTTATTTAAAAGTGTCGACCATGGCTTTATATGGAACTAGTTTGTCATCTTTGGTCTGAAAATGATCTGTGACCTAATTGATGATTAACTAAGAATCACCATAAACTTGGAGATGAGATATATCCCAATACATTACTTGTCAAAGTCCTATAATAAGTGTTTCATACTTGACCATGTTGTTTGTACAAGTAAAGTTGATTCTGAATGATTTAGGGATTAGATTCCCCTATGGTGTAATAGATAATAGGTCTTCCCCCAATTCATGTGTAGTAAATGAACCATCAAAATATAGCTTCTAGGGTTGTTCTTCAAGGGGTGTGTCAATGACGATCATTATAGATTCATCAAGAAATTGAAACGTGAGTGGCTGTGTGTCTATGAGAGGTGCTTCAACAAGTTGATTACAAGAACTTATCCCTTGATTACCTTCTAATTGGCATACTCTATGTTAAACTCACTGAGAAGAATGATCTATTTAGCCATTCTAACTTGTGAATATATTTTAGATAGTAGATACTTAAGTGGATCTGCTTTTGAAATGACCATGATCTTATTATACAACATGTAATGGCATAGTTTTTGAGCTGTGAAGACCATGGCTAGACAAGCTTTTTCAATAAGTGCATATTTATGTTCATATGTAACCAAGGTATGACTTAATTAGTATATAGCATGCTCTTTTCCATTGTCATCATGTTGAGCCAAGAGTGCCCCCAGAGCATGGTTAGTAGCTGATAGGTATAACAAGAATGGCTTTCCTAGCATAAGAGGTAATAAAATAGGAGGATTAACAAGATAGTCTTTGAGTTGTTAAAAAGTTGTTTGGTAATGATCATCCCAGTGAAATGCAATTGCTTTCTTCAAAAGGTGTGTAAATGGATGGCACCTATCTGCTAACTGAGAGATGAAGCATCAGATTGAATGGATCTTACCCTGAAAACTATGGAGTTACTTTAAATTGATCAGTGGTGGCATCTCGATTATAACATGGACTTTAGCAAGATCAACTTCAATGCCTTTACAAGATATAATTAATCCAAGTAATTTGTCTAAAATTACATCAAACACACATTTATTTAGATTGACTCTAACTTTATACCCCTATAATATTACAAATATATTACGTAACACTACTGGATGATCGATCTGGATTTTGGATTTTCCTAATATGTCATCAACAATATCATACATCATATCATGGAATATGATAGTCATATCCTTTTGATATGTAGCTCTAGTATTATTAAGGCCAAATGGCATTACCTGATAACAAAATGTTCCCCATGGAGTGGTGAATGCTATTTTATGTTGGTATTTTGGTGCTATTTTGATCTGGTTGTATCTTAGAAATCCATCCATGAGTGAAAGCATTTCATAACCTACTATGGAGTCGATGATCATGTCGATATTAGGCAATGGAAAATCATCTTTAGGATAAGATTTATTGATGTCTCAAAAATAATTACAAATTTTGATCCCTTCAGGATTTTTACTAACATGTACCACATTAGAGATCCATTATGAGTAGTCAATGGATCAGATACATCCTAATTCTAAGATTTTTTCCAACTCTTTCTTTACTAATATAACAATGTGAGGATGTATCTTATATAGTTTTTTTTTTATCGGTTTAGCATCATGATTAACCATAATGTGGTGTAGAACCAAGGTGGGGTCTAAACCTGGCATGTTAGAATAGGCTCATGCAAAGATATCTACAAATTCTCTCAATAGAGCTGTAAAGATGTCATGTTCCTTCTCAGTGAGGGATGTGCCTAATTTTATCCATTTTAGGTCTAATGGAGTCTTGATATTTACCTCTATTGTATCTTCAACTAAAAGGGTCAAAACATCTTCTAGGATAGTAGGCAATGAGTTGAACTATTGGATTATGTCAGGGTCCTCCATTATGATTTGCTCTTCAACTTTTCCTAGGCATGATAAATCTGAGTCCCCTAATGGAAGATTTGGCCATGTGACAAAAATAGTTGGAAATTATTGAAGGATTTGATCAAATACTTATTGCTCAAAGCTAAACTCAGATCCACAAGCAAGTTCATCATTGGTGGTCTCCTAGTATAAATCTAAAGAAGAATGAGCACCCTCATCTAATGGCACCTGAAACAAGTTTTCACCACTAGAATAGCCTTTATCTTTGCTTTTTCCCTAGTCAGAAAGCACCTCAAAGAAGTTTTTACTTTGGGACCTCAATGTTTTACTTATTTATTTTTGGCTAAGGGTGTTCACTCGCTTTCCAAAATAGGCTTCAGGATCTAATGTGATTGAGAATTCTGATTTATGATCTCCCAATAGAACATTATCTCTAAGGTCTAAAAAGTCATAGAATGCCTCATCATTCTAGAACTCATCAGTTGATAGAATAGATTCTTATTGGTCCCAATCTATTATTTGGAGATAATATAATGGCAAAGGGTTGCAATAGATGGATAGGGTAAGGGTATAAATGGCATTGTTATTAAATATGTTGGTTTTAGCTAGGTCATCAAACGTGAGGCTATGATCGGACTCTGCTTTGCTATCAACATCATCATCACTAGTCACTAGTGATGGATTTTGAATAAGATATGTGGGATCACCCTGAGGTAGTTTAAATCTAAGTCCATAATGTCTTTCATACTTAGTCATAAAAATTAGCTCGATGGTTCCTTGTTGATTTAGTTTGAGGCCTCTTCCTTCATAATTGTGATGCTCCATGATCCTATTGGGAATAGGATACTTTGTATTTTTTTATAAAAATCAGATTGGTTGTCATTGTATAACCATGATTCATCCCCTTCAAGAGGGTCTGGTTCTGGGCCAAATGATGGTACAAATGTGACAGGTCCCTTATCTTTGTTCTTTTGTTGCCAATGCATATGTGGAGTGACTTTAGGTCACCCAAAGGTTTTCAGGTTCTGAGGGAGATTGGAAATATGAAATGTATCATCGGTCACATACTCTCTTGGTCCATTATCTAAAATGGTGAAATGATTAGAAGCTTCAGGAGGTGGCATGTGGGAAAGGGAATCTAAGGTATTAGGATCTATGCAATTATTTAGTGAGGGATCAATAAGTATAGACTTTCCTTTATCCTTCTTATAACTTGGATTCAAGCCGTACTGATAATTATAGATTTGAAATTCAGCCTCAAGATGTTTGCAGTATTCATATGGGTGTAAATCTCCTAAAATATTCACTTCCATCCCTGAGTGGGAAACTTGATACATTAATGCAACATTGACAAGATTGCATGAATCTCATGTAACCAAGGCTTGCCTAGAAGTATATTGTATGATAACTCAAGATCAAGAACATGGTAAAGTGTATCATGGGTCAAAGACTCAATGATAACTAGCAAACTAATGGTGCCTTGTGATTCTCTTTTCTGATTATCATAGGCTTTGATGGTTATTGTTTCTGGTTGAAGATCTGCCATTATGTACCCAAGAAGCTTGATGAGCTTTAGAGACACTATGTTGAGGCTAGATCCATTGTCTATAAGGATACATTTCACTTTATGCCATCTTATATAAACTTCTATGTATAATGGATTATTATGGAGTGGGTGAAGGCAAGACAAATCACTTTGGTTGAATGTGACTTGTTGGGCTGGAGCTAGGTGTCCAACCAAAGCTTGAAATTTATCAGGGGATATGTCACTAGCAACAGTGGATTGGGTCAAAAACTCATTCAAGATGTTCTTGTGGATTATTGATGTTCACAACAAATCTAAAATATAAATTTGTGCTAGTTTCTTTTGTAATTATTCCACACTATCAAACTTCTTATCTTGGTTAGGAGTGAATGGTTTATTTTATGGCTAAACGGTTGGTTGGATGACAGGCAAAGTAGTAGATGGTTGTGGGAATGGGATAGTAATCTTTGACCTCTAAGTTGTGATTACATAATCAAGATTAAATACTAGACCATTATTATTAAGAAATATTAGGAATGGTGTGGGACCAGATACGACAAGTCTCAGTTATCAGTGTACTTACTTGTGGTCATGTGGTAAGGATGAGTTATCGATATAAGGTCCAAAAGGGTAATTCCTAGTTTTCTAGTTTACTAATATGCACTTCCAATTCAAATAAGGGTTATCCATGTAATTTGGTTTAATTTTGTTGTTTAGAAATGGTCTAGGCTGATTAATGCTTGGTCTAGGATTAATAGAGATGGTATTAACACTACCCCCTATAATATGACCTACAACCCTATTGTAGTCATGTGAAATTGCATGGTAGGTTTGTTTGTTATTACCATTTAGACTTTGGTTTTTTCCATTGTTCTCTAATTGTGGGTTTTGCTACTGATTTTGTTGATTCTACTAGGTCAGCCTTTGATTTTGATACTATTGATTTTACTGTTGCATTGGTCATTGTTGTTTTTGTTGATTATTTTACAGTTGTTAATTATTATTTCAGAGATAGGGGTTTTGATAAATCCAATGAGTTTTATTGGAAGTGGAAGCACCATTATATAATTTTATCTCCCTATTCTCCAACATATTATTAATTAAATGCTTGATTTGGACACATCTCATAGATTATGCCCATTGACCTAATGATAGTCACATAATTTGTTTTCATGGTACCAATTAGGATAAGGAATGCCTTACAAATAATGCTTTGGTATAAGCTAGCTAATCAAATTAGCAACAATAATCTTGTGAAATATAGACTTAATAGGTTCTCCTAGGTCACTAAAGACATGACATGCAGGCATATTCTCTTAGGAGGAGGGGTTTTAAATGGTAAAGGCTATTGTATTTATTGTGCAGGTCTTGGTTGTTGTGCTTGTGACATTGGTTGGAGAGGTTGCTGGGTAGGAGTAAGATAAAAATGTGATGTAGATGATTTTTTAATCATTTGGACATGATGGGATTTGGTTACTCTATTTCCCACAACATTCCTATTGTGGTTGAATTACTTCGATCTTTCTTGGTTATTGGCCTGTGTCGATTGCAATGCTTGCACTTAAATAAGATGTTGATGTTGGACATTTTTTTGATTGGTACCTTGATTTTGATTAGTTGAACTAAGATTGATGACTCCTTTATTGATGAGCACTCGCTCGATCAACAAATCTTTATCAATGATCTCTTTGAAAGTATGTGTACATTGTAGTTCTAGATGGTGAGCTATCTCACTATGCAAATTTTTAGTAAACATAATGACTAATTGTTTATCTGGTAAACTATGGGTGAAATGGATTGCAAGGGCTCTCCATCATTATAAATAACTTGCAAAACTCTCACTAGTTTTTTGTTTTAATTCCATTAAGTCCACTAATGAAATCTCATGCTCGAGATTATAGGAAAAGTGCTACACAAACTTATTAGAAAGATCATCAAAATCTGCTACTAAATTTTTGGGCAACTTTAAAAACCACTCCAAGGCTTGTCTAGCCAAACTTGTTAGAAATAATAGAAAAATGTATATGTCGCTATATGCCACTGGTTGACATGCAACAAAGAATTTGGTCAAATGAGTCTTAGGGTCACCTTTCCATTTGTATTTTTCAAATTTTGGTGGTTCATATCCTGAAGGAAATGGTATATGAAAATACTCCAAGTTGAATGGGTAGGAACACACATCATCCAATTTGAAATTTTTAGTTTGTTTCCCAGTCTAAATGGCAATAATTGCATCCTTCATATGTTGTAATTCTTGGTATAAGAAACTGGAAGGAACATTATTTTGAGGGAAAACATTAGTTTAGGTAGATGGTTGGGAGGTCATAAGTGGGACACTTTGACTAGGGTATGATGGAGATCCCTATTAGGGTACATTGGTTTGGTTGGAGAATGAACCAAGAATACACATACATGGATTTAGATGTACTTGAAATTACATAATTGGTTGTGTGATAGTCTAGTTTGGTTTGGCGATAAAGGTTTAACTTGGAGGATTTTATGGTTGGGATGGAGGGATATAACTATATTGTGCTTGTTGTGGTGGAAAAAGGACATGCTATCGACTAATCAAACCTTGATATGGAGTGGGAACTTATGGACCAAGACCCTGTCTCTGAATTTATGGCACATTTTAAACCAACGGTTTTTTAGTAGGTACTTGAGAAACATGGGGACCTCCTTGTTGCATAAATCCCTATGAGGAAGTAAAAGAAGGTTACAAATTTTTCATCTATTACTGACCAATATTTTCATGTGGTTGACTAGTCATTGCTTGGTTTTGAATTGGTATATTAGTCTATGATTGAAGAGGTATGTTCATGATTACCTAGTGAGTTAGAACATTTATTACCCTTGATTGAGGTGGCAATGTATTTGTCCTCTATTGCATTGATATACTAGATTGTGACTACTTTTAGGGAATACTACTTGTTACTTATTGAGGAGGAGTAGGATTAATCACATTCTATCATTGAGGTGTGATATTAATCATTGTTTGATTACCTAATCCCATAGGTTGTACACTTGAGGAAGCAATCAATTGAGGTTGGGGTGTAGAAACTCCTATTCCCTGGTATGATGATCTAGTTAGGGGATTAACTATAGGCACATGTTATTGGCTAGTTGTTTGTGTGTTAGTACCACTTTGATTGGGATTGGACATTATTTGAACATTGTCCACTACATTTGGCTCACTATTCTATGTAGAGGCTGAAGACACTTTTTCAATAACAAGCATATGCATCAAGTTATCTATCAAAATGGTTTGTATGAATGGGTCAGAACTTAGATTATCTTATCCAATTAACTTTATCAACACTCCTGTTGAAGGAACTACGTCAATAAGAGGCTTACTCACCATGTTCATCTAATTAAAGTTATGTACTAGATTCAGGTAGGTTTGATATGATATCTACATTTGGTTAAAGTGATCTTTTATGATGTTTTTGCCTTGATTAGATATATTAGGGTCTTGATACGTTGTTTGGACTAGAAGCATAGGATTGCTAGAAGAATCTTGTTGATTGTAAATGATATTGTGGGGCACTGTTACTAGACTTGGTAAATTTTCATGAGGGAAGTCTGTTGGAAACATAGCCCCTACCTCTATGGATCTAACCAAAATCTCATCTTTGTTCTCTAAAAAATGTTACTTAAACAAAAAAGGATCATATGTGAAATCCGTATTAGTAGAATATGATTGTTGAAGAACTGGCTCGTCCACTATGAGTATTGTAGCTAGGTATTATGTAGTTTGTTCTTGGTCTTGTTATAAATAAGGTGGTATGTTAACCATATAGTTATCCAATGGATCTTGGCTTTGTGCCCCTGATTGAGTATTATAAGAGGGATAAGAATCCATCTCATAAGCAATATTATCTGCATAGGGGTCTTGCACCATTTCTTCTTGCTCAACTACATTACTAATCCCTGTATTATACATGAGTCCATTATGAGTGTAAGAATACATATTGGGATCCATAGTCAATGCTTTGTGATAAAAGGTCAAAGAGTTAAATAAAATCTAAAAATGATAGAATTTAAAATAGATGATGTTCCAACTTGGTCTAGATTCTTCAAAAAGATCAAAAGGTTTATGTAAAGATTTGTGAGGAAACAAACTAGCATGAAGTATCTAACATTTCACTATTCACACAAATATAATCAAGTAAATGGACTAAAAATCAAAATGACAAATTCTAAGGTCGAAGTGCTTCAAATCAATCTAATCTAGAAATTTAAAAGTTGCTAGATCTTTTGGCAAAATGCAGTGTCAAAAACTAGGCTCAAACAAGGCATGTGCTAGGACTCTTAGCCAAATGGTGTCAAAAGCTAGACTTTGAAATAGATGAAAGTTTTAATATAAAGGATTTGAAACAATTTTAACAAACACTAGGCATTTGATTCTTGGACATGAACTTGATCAACTAGGTATAAGGTATGAAACAAAAGGCACTTTTAGAGATAGTTTATTTTCTCATAAATAATGGTATAAAACTTAGTTCTTTTGAAAAATAACCTAGAAAAAAGTGAATTGTATAACTGTGCTTTAGAAAGAAGATCACAAAAGTACACTTGAATTGGTTTGAAAATGTAGGAACAAATTTGAACTCTATGCAAGAGGGTCTATAAAACAACATTTGAAATGTTTTGGGTAGTGTAACGACACTATACTACCCAAAAGGTGTGACAAAAAAAAGTTTGTTTCAAAAACTCTCTAAGGAAAAGACATTTTCCCACAATTTTGATAGCATAACACTACATTTTTTGACTCAAAATATTGTGGTGCATAGACTCAAAGTGTAAGTGTTTAGCACAAAATGACTTAAGTCTATCAAGTGATGACAATAATTATAAGTCTTGAACGTCCTTCAACCCAAATTAGAAATTAAACCTAAGTTTACTCAAGTTTAGTGCAAATGGTGAACCCACTTAACACATCAACCTTATGAAATTATAAAGGTGCAATTTCAAATTTAGAGTATAAGTGAAAGACTTAAAACAACTTTGGTAAAGGTTTAGACTCAACTGGGTAGCATAACTATGCCAAAGTGGATGATATGACTCCCAAGTCTTTGATGAACTTTGAACAAGGAAAATTGGTTTTTTCACATGGGAAACATAATGCCTCTTTATTCAAATTAAAATGAGGGCCATGTGTTTGGTTTGAATTATATGTTTACACCAAGTTTTGACTTCAAAAAAGACTTTAATCTAGGACAAGACCAACTAATTAACGCTCTTAGATCCTAAACTAACAAGGTCACTTGTTATTGTTAGAATCCATCAATATACGTCATTTGAGAGGATTTTAAGTGTTCATTAAACAGTAAATGGGTATTATATAGTAGGGTTTTTACATTCCCCTTCTCTCAAATGACAGTACTGCGACATGGACTTTGAGGCATACCTTGCACCAATAATACTTCCATAGCAAGTGGGGATTGTGATTTAGGAATTTGACTCAAGAGAGGATGGTTAGTATGGTATTAGTTCTAAAATGAAAACAAAGTGAAATAAACACACTAATAACATAACATGTCTAGGCTTAGACACTAGGGAGATCTTAGTTAACAAAATCAAATGACAAACATAACTAAAAATTAAGGAATGAAAACATAAGAATCCCTTCACCTTCCTTGGATGCTCCAAATGCCTTTGTAATGGTGGATTGATCAATTTGTGCTCATAAAGTCTTCATCAAAGAAGGCTTGGCTATCTCCTCTTATCCTTGGCACCTTTGGCTTGTGGCTTGGCTTGGCTTGGAATCAAATTGGCATTATAACATTATTTTTTTGAAGCTTTTGGAACCAATCCTACATTATAACTTTGCACAAATTAAGCATAGAAATGATGTTGTGAGGACTCCTATTTATAGATTTTTGGATTTGATTAGAATCAACCTCAACCATCTATCTCAAGATTGAGATGTGTGGTTGAGGATTAATTCAATTTTTAGAATTAAGTTTATAATTATCCTCATCATGACATTGGAAGAAGGGGAAATTAAGAGGCATGGAGGGCATTGATGAGGCATGGGAGGCATGAATCCTAATATTTGTGGCATTTATGGCCTAGAGATATCTTCCCAAGAAATGAGGTCACTTGATGATGTAGATATTAAATATTCATTTCTAAAAATAAGTTTTCAACAAGTTTCCATGGAATTATTAATTATGCCTTGATTTGGGTTAATTAGCTCTTTAGCATGATTAAACACTTTATGCATAAATTACTCAAATTGATCAGAATGCCTTGTTATTGGACCTAAATTTGATTAGATTGGAATTGGAAGTCCACTTAAGATGCATTAGATGTGTATTTCCATTTAGGATGTTTCCAATAAAAAATAACAAAGGCACACATCTTGTGTAAGAAATTTGATAGGGAAGAGTAATCCAGAGCACCCAGGTGCAAATTTGGCATTTTGACTCAAAATGATCTGATCAAAATTAGCTGGCTTATAAATTACATTACCCCATTTAGGGATACCCTAGCCAAAATTAGCACTTTAATATGTTAGTTTCACATCATTTAACATGTTTTAGTGTTTTTAGGCCAAATTGTGAATTTTAGGTGGAAACTAACCAAAAGCCTGGTTAGAGGTTATCAATGGCTAGTTTTAGGTGTCTACAGCTTACCCCTATTTGGGAAGGCATTGAAATTTATAAGCATAGTAACATCTTCTCAAAGAATGAGAGATGGATTTTATGCCAAAAAGAAGATGATGGTTCAAGAACAAAGCTCCAAATGGTTTTGGGAAGCCTATGATGATGCCCCCTCGAGGGAGTGGTCGTCACATTTGCTGATGGATGATCCCTAAAATAAATAAATAAGAAAGGTGGAATTAACTTGTGGTTGAGAAAATGATTGCATGAATTGATTTAAAAAAGATACTGATTTGCCCAAAGGTGGTTATAATCAAGAATAAAAGTCGAAATAATGATTTGCCCATAGGTAGTTATAATAATTAAGAAGACCTAAATTGGCTAGAGATGATTGTGCCCTAGTTAGGGTTGATTAGAAAGCATAACTCAAGGATATAACCTAGAATACATATTAAAGATGAGCTGGTGTAAAGTGATGAATAGAAGAATAAGATTGATTAGTGTGAATTATTCAGTTGTACTTGTCAATGAGGTGCTTGTTGTTCCCAAAATCTGTCACTTGTTTTTGGGGACAACATACCAACTATTTTGGTCCTATAGGCCAAAATGATCTCTTCCATTTTAAATTTTTTTTTTGAGTACTCAAGTTATTCAAGTCTTCTCAGGTAAAGAACTCGCAGGTTTAACAAATAGGCTTTCTTAGAAAGAAGTTCCAACACTTAAGCAATTTCAAGGTTGGTTCAATGTCGAGGTTCAATCAAAGGTCCATTGACAGGCCTCAAACAAGTGGAATGAACCATTGAACCAATGAACCATTTAACCTTGAACTTACAAAAGTTCAAAGTTTAAATGGTTCAAAGGTTCAAAAGGAGTTAAGCGCTTCAACAGATCTAGAAAGTTTGAAGACTTCGGTGGACTTAGAAGATAAAAGGCTTTGAAGAGATAAGATTGAACCGTTGAACTGTTGAACTATTGAACCTTGAATCGAAATGGTTCAAATGGTTCAAAGGTTCAAAAGTTCAACAAGTCCAATAGAAAAGATAAGGATCTAGAGAGCCCAAAAGATCAAAAGATTCAAAGAAATAAATTAAACCATTAAACTATTGAACATTGAACTGAAATAGTTCAAAGTGGTTCAAAGGTTCAATGCGGTTCAAAGGTTCAACCAAGACCAAAGGATTCAAAGATTTAAATTGGTTCAAAGAGTTCAAAGTCTGAAAGGAAGCTTCAAGCAAAGAAAGGAAGCGAAAGATTCCAGAAACAAGTTCGAAGAGATGGTTCAACTGAAGAGGAAAAGAAAGTAAACGTGACCCTTTCCAAAGAGCTAATTAAACTGATCGAACCATTGAACCATTGAATCGATGCACTTCAAAGGTTCAAGTTTCAAAGTGGTTCAAGCACCTAGAGACTAGTGACATCCCCACAAATTTCAAATTCATAGGTAATGAAATAACTGTTGATGTTCAAATATGGTGCAGACCTGAGAACAAACTCAGTGACCAGATGAAGAAGAAGCCAAAAGAGCTAGCAGAAAGGGAGAAGATAGCCTAAGAACTCAGATCATGAGGAAGAGAAAAAATACGTTAAGGAAAGAGAGAATGATGCAGAAAGACCATAAATATCTTCAGGAGAGTTATTTACAGTAGGTGGAATAGTCCACCATGTAGACATCAGAGAGTGCAGATACTCAAAGGTGTGGCATATTTTTATTCATTGAGTAAAGTCAAAATGGATAGCTGTGCACATATCAGGAAGAGGACCAGGTGACCCATACTTTAAAGGGGACATTTGAGATGAATTAACAAGCTATAGTTAAGGTTGATGCCCTATTCTAACATGGCCCCTTCACAAAATTTCAAATGCATTCAAGACATTGAATGCAACATCAGCCATTTCATGAAATAAAGTGCCAAAGTCTTCCTTTGAGTGCTATATATTGTAATCTCTCATATTGTTTTATAGATATCTCTCTATTGTAGAAGCTAAACTCTACCCAAATTGAAAGGCATTTCCTGAGACTTTGAGCTCAGATTGTTAATCAAATTTCTTTATTTGAATGAAAAAACAAGTGACCTTTCAGACTTTGTGCTGGAATAGCTTGTGTTATTTAGGAAATTATTCTTATGTCTATTTACTAGAAGCATTCTTATCTATTTAATTTAACAAGCAGAACTAGTGGAAGTAATCAAGAAGGTGTCTTGAAGCTGATTATGGAGAGACTTTGTGCTGCCACAATTATCTTTAGTGTGTTGTTTTCTGTATCTATGTAAAGGATCTTGGGATGAATTTGTGCCCCCATTATCCTTCATATATTTTACTCTTTGGCAATTGAGGTGGAGACTTTGTGCTACACTTCATCCTATTGTTTTACTGCATCTAGTTACTTTTACTACCCAGGAAGGAATCTGGCTGTTGACTGAGTATTACTTCTAAAAGAAGAGAAGTACCTCTAGCAATCACCCAAAAATTCTCCTATGTCTGTGAACATCATCTCTAAAAAAAGAGAGATGGATGGTGTTATCCTACCCTGAGTGTTATTTTCAGCTTATATTTATAGTATATTAATATATCATAGTTATAGGGAACCTCCCCTTGATGAGAGGAGAGATTTGTCCAATTTTGATGTGGTAGACCTGCACATTTGGCTGATCAATCTCCTTATGCTGTGGTTGAAACAATCTATTTTGCCCATCAGTTATCTGGTGACAAAATATTCACCCAACAGTTTTTGGTGACTCTGTTGGGGAAGAACGCGTAGTTTGGAGCCTCAAGCTCCAAGGTGAAGTAGGGCCAGTTCTTTTCCATTTTTATTCTAAAATCTAGTAGCTCCATGCTATACAAGAATCCACAAAGCTCAAGGTGTTGTTTACCCTATTTTTGAGTTGGTGCAGTAGAGTAATTTTGATTTGTTTCCTCCCCAACCTCACCTTCAACGAACTAGGAGTCTTCTTCCTAGCAACACCAGGTTACCAACACAAGGCAGAGCCTTTTTTTCCTCTGCTAGCAGAGCTTTGCCTATACATACTCCACCCAAATTTGTTATCCCTCCTTTTCATTGTCATAACATGGTAGCTCAAGGCCAAGGCCACTAGGGTAACTCTTTTGGTCCACTCAATCTAAATCCACCTTTACATGAACTACCACACAGTTTAAGGAAGAATTTTCCCAAATTCTATGGCGATGGGAGAGTTCATCTTGATGAACATATTGCAACTTTTAGTATAGCCTATGGTGTGATGGGTGTGGAGTATGAAGACATAGTAGTTAGGCTATTCATAGAGACATTACAAGGTGCTGATATAAAATGGTTCTACCATCTACAGGATCAATCAGTGACTGACTGGAACACTCTCAAAGCCAAATTTAAAGCCAGGTTCAAGCCTACAGAAGATGTGCATGACCTACAGGCCCAACTCACACAAATGAAGAAGGAGACTCATGAACCTATGAGGGACTTCATTGCTAAGTTTTACAAGCTAAGGAATATGATTCCCATGATTGCTCAGCCTATAGCTAAGAATCTCAAATGCTTCTTTATCAACTCTCAGCTGCCTGAAGTGAGTTTTTTGTTGAGATGTGCTGGCCACATAGACCTTGCTACAGCACAAGATTTTTCTACTGAGGTGGAAGATGATCTCATCTTGGAGGGGAAGATAAGGAGAGATCTTAATAAAGGTAAATATTCTTCATCCTCTGAATATCCATCTACAGGCACCACTAATCTAATGGTGCAAAAGCTAGCAAATGAGTTGCTATCTTGTTAGGGTGTGGAGCTAAAATCTTCACCTATTTTCAGACACAGGGAAGGATGCTGAAGAACCAGAGCCACCGACGTCGGCAGTATGACCGACGTCGGCTAGTTGCAGTGGAGAAGGAGACCGACGATGGCAGGGAGTTGGCCGACATCGACAGCACCAGACACATAGGGACCGACGTCGATCGCCTGTGGTGGTCCAGAACTACTGTTTACAGATAGTTAGTTAAGTGAATGCATTGTTTGCATGTCAAGGGACTAATTTAAGTCATGGGCTGCGTGTCTAATTATTATAGTTAGATTTCTATTTTTGTAAGCATGGGATCCTATTTAAAGACCCATAAGGCATGTATTGTAATAGGAACAAGCAAGAAGGCAAGTAAGAGCTTTCAAGCAAGCAAGGTCAAGGAGATCTACAGGTGTAAGGTCAAGGAGATCAGCTGAAGCATTCAAGGAGGGATAGCAACTCAGGTTGTAGAGTTGGTTTATGTTGAGCAAGAGAGAGAGGGAAGAAGGTCTTGAGGTGTGGCAAGCCTTTGAGGTGGAGGAAGAAGTGGCATCTTCCTTATTTGTATTTTCTTCTAGTAATATTGAATACAAGAGTGTGTATTGTCTCTCAAATTCTTTGTTGTCTCAAGTTTCTAGTTACTTTATTATTCTGGTATAATTTCGTGTTTAATTACATATAAGAAAGTAATCAATTGTGCTCTAATTGGTAGAGCTTGATCCCCTGACAAGTGGTATCAGAGCTATGGTTTGCAGGAAGCAGGGTATTGGTTTTTGATTACAGGTTACTCACAGGGTTTCTGATTGAGTGGGAGTTTAGCAATGGCAGAAGAAAGTAAGCTACGAATGGATAAGTTTAACGGCAGGAATTATCAACACTAGAGGATGCAGATTGAGGACTATCTGTATCAGAAGGATTTGTACTTACCGTTGGGTGGGGTTGCATGCAAGCCCACACACATGAAGGATGAAGAATGGAACGTTCTTGATCGGAAGGCTCTCGGTTCCATAAGGTTGAGCCTTGCATCATCTGTGATTTCCAGCTTATCACAGTGCAAAACAACAGAAGAGTTGATAAAATCCTTGGCGAATTTATACGAAAAGCCCTTGGCTTCTAATAAGGTATATCTTATGAAGCATCTATTTAACTTGAAAATGCAGGATGGTGGATCGGTACATACTCATCTCAGTGATTTCCATGGTTTGGTAAACCAATTAGCTTCAGTCAATATCGCTTTTGATGATGAGGTAAAGGCTCTCTTGATTTTATGTTCTTTGCCTGAAAGTTGGGACGGTTTGGTCATGGCAGTAAGTAATTCTGCATCTACTTCTAAAATCTTAAAGGTTGATGATGTTGTGAGTGTGATCTTGAATAAGGAAATATGCAGGAGAAGCACAGGTGAATCATCAGGAAATGCTCTAAGTGCAGAAAGCAGGGGTAGGCAAAAGGAGAAGGTTGAGCAAGGGAAATCAAGGTCGGGAAGGAGATCTGAGTCCAAAGGTATTACCTGCTGGTTTTGTGGAAAGAAAGGACATACGAAGAAGGAGTGTTGGTTGAGAGATAAAGAGAATCAACATGCAGGTATTGAAGATGCAAAGGATGCTAATATTGTGATGCAGGACGCTCTCATACTTTCTTCGGATAGTCAGGTAGGATCATGGATTTTAGATTTTGGTTCGTATTTTCATGCATCTCCAAACAGAGATTTGTTCTATGAGTATGAACAAGGAGATTTTGGAGCGCTCTATTTAGGGGATGGTACGCCTTGTCAGATAGTTGGCAAAGGGAAAGTGCAGCTGAGATTGCAGATTGACAACACGTGGGTGTTGAAGGATGTTATGCATGTTCCAATTCTAAAGCAGAGTCTAATTTCTGTAGGAAGGTTGGGAGATGAGGGATGCACAATAACCCTCACAGTGGATTCTTGGAAGGTTACCAAGGGAGCACTTGTTCTAGCAAGAGGTAAGAAAGTAGATACTCTTTATCTGTCTACTTGTATTACTGATTCTACTTCTGGTGTAGATTCGAAGATGTGGCCTAATAGGCTTGGTCACGAGAATAAGAAGGGAATGGAAGTTCTTGATTCAAAAGGTACGTGTTCAAATTTGGAAAGCACAAATACAGTTTATTACAGAAAGAGGAAATTTGATGGTTTTGACAGGAACAAAGAAGCCTTGGTGTTTTTAGAGAAGATGAAGGATAGAGATCAGTCACAGGGGCTGAATAAATCTGAGCAGGGCAGCAAGGACAGAGGTTTGATCCAAGAAGAGCTCGCGGATGAAAATTTCATCACTCACAGGAACACACAGACACCGATGTCGGTAGCTTGGCACCGACGTCAGTCATCCAGATACCGGCATCAGTCTTGTGCAGACCAGCGGGGGTCGGTAGGTCAGACAGGAGAAGTCTGACGTCGGTCATAAGGACCGATGTCAGCAGAGGGTGACACTGGCGTCGGCCAGGGAAATGATGTCGACAGTCAGGGTCAGTGCAGGGAACCGACATCGGTCAGGAGCAGACTGGGAGATGGCCTACATCAGTCACCGGAACGGATAGTGGGTGAATTAATAAGTCTCAAACACCCATGTGGAGGTTAGGAAAGGTATGTGAACCTCATATTCATTGTTCACCTTCTTTATATTGCTTACTGATAGTCATGAACTAGGAAGATGGAAGAAGCAATGCAGGTAGAATCCAAAAATAGTGGGAGCTTGGCATGGATGAGGAGTGTGAGTCCTTGGAGAACCAACCAGGTATTTGTTGGTAGTGTTGTCAGCTGGAAGAAAGCACTGGATAGAGGGATGGATTCCCATTTTTAGAGAAGAGAGTGGATGGACACATGAGACAGAAGGCTATGGTATATGGTCTTGAGTAAGCTGCAGAGCAATGGAGGTTTGACCATTGTATTTTATCTTTACCAGGTTGGATAATATTAGCTACATTATCCTGTTACTGTATTGTGTTACTTTTTGCAGGGTTTCATAAACAGGGAGTTTTCTAAGCTAAGGGTAGAGTTGGTTCAGAAGTATGTCATAAAGAATTTAGGAGCAGCAAAATTCTTTTGGCATAAGAGACATGTATAGCATCACAAGTTTGCATGGTGGTTGGTCTTCAAGAGTGACGTTGAAGAGGAATACAGAGCCTAAGGGAACAAAATAGATGGTGTACAGGTACAGGTATAGGTTGTAGCTATTTATCTCCAAGTGGGAGATTGTTAGGGTGTGGAGCTAAAAGCTTCACCTATTTGCAGACACAGGGAAGGATGCTGAAGAACCAGAGCCACCGACGTCGGCAGTATGACCGACGTCGGCTAGTTGCAGTGGAGAAGGAGACCAATGACGGCAGGGAGTCGGCCGACGTCGGCAGCACCAGACACACAGGGACCGACGTCGGTCGCCTGTGGCGGTCCAAAACTGCTATTTATGGATAGTTAGTTAAGTGAACACGTTGTTTGCATGTCAAGGGACTGATTTAAGTCACGGGCTACGTGTCTAATTATTGTAGTTAGATTTATATTTTTGTAAGCATGGGATCCTATTTAAAGACCCATAAGGCATGTATTGTAATAGGAACAAGCAAGAAGGCAAGTAAGAGCTTTCAAGAAAGCAAGGTCAAGGATATCTACAGGTGTAAGGTCAAGGAGATCAGCTGAAGCATTCAAGGAGGGATAGCAACTCAGGTTGTAGAGTTGGTTTGTGTTGAGCAAGAGAGAGAGGGAAGAAGGTCTTGAGGTGTGGCAAGCCTTTGAGGTGGAGGAAGAAGTGGCATCTTCTTTATTTGTATTTTCTTCTAGTAATATTGAATACAAGAGTGTGTATTGTCTCTCAAATTCTTTGCTGTCTCAAGTTTCTAGTTACTTTATTATTCTGGTATAATTCTGTGTTTAATTGCATATAAGAAAGTAATCAATTGTGCTCTAATTGGTAGAGCCAGATCCCCTGACATATCTCTCAGAAAGCAAATGGTGCTAGGGATGTTTGTTCCTCCTTTGTACCAAGATATACCAAGGAGGACATTCCCTAATCAGTCATACCAAAGCAATGCTGCTAGGAATCAAGGGTAGCCAAATTGTCTTCCTCCCCCTTAGGAGAAACTTGCTATTGAAGCAGCTCCAGCCAACTCAGTAGTTGGATAGCTTGAAATAGAATCAAATTTTTATTTCCAATCTGAGTTGAACCAGGAAGATCATGCTGATATCTTTGTGGAAGACCACGATGAATTAGCTGGTGACTCCAACATTAGTTTCTTGAATTACCAAGATGAACCCAAAAGTAAAGGTGAAGCATTTGATGGATCATACGCTGTATTCACCTAGTCCTAGAACTAGTCAGCCCAACAAGATGATAAGGAAAAAATAGAGGAGTGATCTCAACTAGTAATTTCAATTGCTAAGCGGGGAACCACTCTGCCTTTTCAATAAAAGGACCCAGTGATCACTAAAAAGGTAAGTACATCAAGTTTTCCTTTATCTTCTGCTTCAAATTCATAGACCAGTACCACCCCTCCTAAAAACTAGAAGGATGAACTGCCTTCCCCTGTTCCTAATTCATTTCAGACATTTTATATAATCGACCATGTCAAGAAAACCAAAATTTAAATGTTTGAATTTGAATTCCTTCAATCCAACCCTGAGTAATTAAATAAGTTGGTTTAATGCGCAAAGAATAAAACCATCCCTGTAGAACCAACTATTCCAAAGGTGACTCCCACATCCACTTGAAATAACCTTGTCATTACTCATCCTGCTGCTCCCAGGAAGACAAAACCATTTTATGTCTCCATGTTGATAAATGGTCATCAGCTGAATAATTACATAGTCAACTCAGGTGCATCTGACAATGTCATGCCTGCCAAAGTGGCAGAATCTCTTGGTCTCACACTGACCAAGACATTTGGGAGATGCTTTTCCATGGAAAACAAACAAGTCCCTTTGCTGGGACAAATCAAATATGCCCAGTTTGCATTTGCAACCTTTCTAGGAAAAAGAATTAAGATGACAACCCTAATGGCCGATGTCCCAGCCTTCTATGGTATCCTTCTTGGTTGAAATTTTTGCAAAGATGTTGGTGGAGAAATAAGTATGGACCTGTCTGAGGCAAGGATCCCTGTCAAAGGTGTCATGTAGAGGCTTCTCCTTGAAAAGGAGTTGAAGTACATTGTCACCCAAATGACAGCCCCTGAAGCTCAAATTCTATTTGAGTCTTTAGGGGTGGGTAATTACTTCTTAACCATAGAAGATGTTCATGTTTTAGCAAATGAAATTCCTATAGGTGGTGATCCAAGAATTGATTCAGATGAGACAATAGAATAATTAATAAAGCACAGTGCAGGTGCAGAAGGACCCTCCCCTCTAAATGAAGGAAAATATGAGAAAGGAGCAGTTTTTAGTGGTGTATGGATTCTTGAATTTGATGAAAGCTACTCTTTTACCAATTCTGGAGCTAGGATTGTTTTAATAGCTCTGTAAGGAGATATTTTTCCTTATGCTTACAAGTTGTAGTTCAAAAACACCAACAACACTGTTGAATATGAATATATGCTACTCGATTTGAAGGCTACTCATGACTGAGGCATTAAGCTTCTTCACACCAAAAGAGATGCTGAATTAGTGGTTTGCTAGGTAAGGAACCTGTATCAAACCAAAAATAAGAGATTACACCATTATCACAATCTGGTTTGGGATTAAATTGAAATCTTTGATGCTTTCAGTATCTCTACAGTACCCAGAGAGTTTAATGACTGAGCTGATACATTGGCTATTTCTGCTACCCTCATGGTTCCTCACCTAGATTTTAAAAGAGGTAGGTACATTATTGAACTGGTATTTCTACCAAGTGTGCCTGATAATGCCAATCATTGGCAAGTGTTCAATGGTGACAATCAAATCATTGCCTTTCTAGAACAAAAAGATAGCTTTGAACATCTTCATTTTGAAGGTAGCAAGTCCCTATCAAAGCAATCAGCCCCTAGAACAAACTCAGGTGTAGGTGAAGAATTCCCATAGTTTAAGGGGAATAAAATTCCCAATGGATTGGTTTCCCTTGAGAAACTGTTTGATAAGCATGACAGGTTCATCAAACAACAACATATGGATTCAAGTGCCTCCCAGGAGTTAGATCAAATAAATTTGAATACTGAGGAAAATTCCAAGATCGTCAACATTGAGAAGTGTTGCACCCCTGATGAGAAGCTTAAATTCACTATTATACTCCACCAATACATAGATGTTTTAGCGTACTCCTATGATGACCTAAAATCACTCAGGCTTGAAGAAGTTTGCCATGAAATTTCTCTCAAGAGTGATTCATTGCCTCAAAAGCAAAAATCTAGGTAGCAAAACCCCAAGATATTAGGTACCATTCTATCTAAAATTAAAAAAATGTTAAAAGCTAGGATAATTTTCCAATCCATCATTCCACGTGGATTGCAAACATAGTCCTTGTGAGAAAAAAGAATGGCAAAATTTGCCTCTGTGTGGATTTCAAAAACTTGAATCAATCCTCTCTAAAGGATAACTACCATCTGCCCATCATGGATCAAGTCCTTCAGATGGTGACCAATTCAGAGATGTTATCAATGTTAGATGGTTTCTCAGGGTACAATCAAGTAGAAGTTGGTGAAGCAGACCAACACAAGACTACCTTTACTACACCTTGGGGCATTTTTGCATATTGAAGAATGCCTTTTGGTTTGATAAATGCTAGTGCCACCTTCCAAAGAGCAATGGACCTTGCTTTTAGAGATGAGATGGGTAAGTTCATTATGGTATATTTTAATGATTTAACAATATTTTCTAAGCATCACCCTGATCATGGCACCATCTACAACAAGTGCTAGAATGATGCCAATAGAATGACATTTATCTAAACCCCAAGGAGTCAATTTTTGGGGTTACAAAAGGGAAACTTATCAGACACACTATATCCTAAGAAGGCATAAAGATTGACTCAGAAAGAGTCAAATCCATCCAAGAGCTTGCTTTGCCCACTAGTAAGACTACAATTCACTCTTTCTTCAGAAAGGTGAATTTTCTACAAAGGTTCATCCTTGAGTTTGTAGAGAAGGCTCGCCACATTGTGGACATGATGAAGGGAAAGGCCACTTTCAACTAGACTGAAGAAGGAAAATCATCATTTCAAGACATCAAGTTAGTTATTGCCCATGCCCCAATTCTGATTTGTCTAGATTACACCAAAGGCTTCATAATGTACATTTATGCTTCCAAACACACACTTTCGGAAATTTTGGTTCAATAGAACAAAGAAGGTGTGGAATATCCCATATCCTTCATGAGCTATCCTCTCAAAACTTATGAGCTGAAATACTCAAACATGGAGAAGCATGCTTATGCAGTGGTAAAGGCAGTAAATCACTTTTTCTTTTACATTCTAAATTCACACATTGTTGCCCTGGTTCTTGATACATCAATCAAGTCCATATTAACTCAGTAGGAGTTTGGAACAAAAAGGGACAATTAGATTGCTAAAATATAAGAGTTTGATCTAGTTATCAAACTAATGATGCTAGTATGGGGAAGGGGTCTCTGCCAATTAATTGCTAACAACATACCAAAAGGAATAGGATATGAAGAAACATAAGTTGAAGACCCACCAATAGTCTTCTTTATCACCACTACGAATGAGTGGTACTCAAATATTGATCATTTCCTTACCTATGGTGAGTGTCCTGCTCACCTGTCTCATAAAGAAAAGAAGACTGTCAAGTTGAAAGCTGCCAACTTTGTCTTGTGGGACAATGGGCTATATAAGAGGAACTTTGATGGAATATTCCTTCACTGCATAGATAAAGAGCAACATAACAAACTTCTGGAATCCTTCCACAATTTAGCTTGTGGAGGACATTTTTTTGCACCTATAACTACCCATAAGATTTTGTAAGCCACGTATTATTGGCCTACCCTATTTCAAGACACATACAAATGGGTGCGTAAATTTGAACTGTGTCAATAATTCATTGGAAGACCCAAATTGGCTGTGTTGCCTCTCAAGCTAGTAGTAATAAAAGAGCCATTTTAGTAATGGGGAATTGATTTCATTAGCACCATAAACCCATCTTCGAGCGTTGGACATGATTATGTCCTCAAAGCCATAGATTACTTCACCAAGTGGGTGGAGACCATTCTAGCCAAGCATGCCACTTCAGAAGTAGTATGCAATTTCCTCAAGGAGAACATCATTTCCAAGTTTGGGGTCCCAACCAAGATTGTGACTAACAATGTAGCCTATTTATCTTCCCATGAGATTACTCAGTTATGCTTTTATTATAAGATTACCCTCTCCCACTCTTCTGACTATTTTTTGTAAGGAAATGGCCAAGCAAAATCGAGCAACAAGAACTTGGTCACCATCATCCGGAAGCTGGTACATGACAATCAAAGAACCTGGTACAAATCATTATTTGATGCTTTATGGGTAGATAAAATTATTCCCAAGAGGGTGATAGGTATGTCACCTTTCTAAATTCTATATGGTCTCAATGTAGAGATACCAATCACCTTGGAATTACCAGCATTGAAGTTGGTAAATACAGTAGAATATTCAACTTTTAAAAATGCCTTCGATAAGAGCATCATGTGATTGAATGAACTTGATGAGCAGAAAACTATGGTGGTAGAAAGAATTGCTACCCATCAAAGTCTGGTAAAGAGGCTATTCGATAAGAAATCAAGGGTCTGTGATTTCCAGATTAGAGATCAATTTCTATTATGGGACAAAAGAAGAGAATCGAAGGGAATGCATGGGAAATTCGATTCTTTATGGAGAGGCCCATTTGATATTCATTAGCTCAATGGTGAAAACATTTTATTATTGAATTATCAAGATGGCACGCCCTTTTCACTACCTCATAATGGGCAGCATCTGAAGCACTTCAATCCTTGAAGTATCAAATGAGATCAATTGTACATTTGTATAGTCTTTAGTTTTTTTTGTGTTGTTCATTTTGTTTTATTTTTTGGCACTTTTATATTTTGGGTAGCATGACTCTGTAGCCCAATGGCATATATGAAGGAACTGGAGATTCTAGTTTCTACTCCCTTCAATTGCTTTAGCAATCGATGGAAGTTCCCCAACTAGAGCCAACTGTTATTCTCAAAATTCATCACTTATTTCTGGGGACAACATATCAACTATTTTGGTTATGTAGGCTAAAATGATCTCTTCCCTTTTCAAAAAATGTTCTAAGTACTCAAGTTCTTTAATTATTCAAGTCTTCTCAGCTAAAGAACTTGCAGGTTCAATAGGCAGGCTTTCTCAAAAAGAAGTTCCAACACTTAGGCAATTTCAAGGCTGGTTCAACGTCGAGGTTCAATCAAAGGCCCATCGATAGGCTTCAAACAAGTGGAATTAACCATTAAACCAATGAACCATTGAACCTTGAACTTTCAAAAGTTCAAAGTTTAAATGATTCAAAGGTTCGAAAGGAGTTAAGCGCTTCAACGGAGCTAGAAAGTTCAAAGACTTCAGTGGACTTAGAAGATAAAAGGATTTGAAGAGATAAGATTGAACCATTGAACCATTGAACCTTAAACTGAAATGGTTCAAATGGTTCAAAGGTTCAAAGGTTCAACAAGTTGAATGGAAAAGAGAAGGATCTAGAGAGCCCAAAAGATCAAAGGATTCAAAGAAATAAATTGAACTATTGAACCTTAAACTGAAATGGTTCAAAGTGGTTCAAAGGTTCAACGTGGTTCAAAAGTTTAACCAAGACCAAGGCTTCAAAGAGTTCAACCAATTTAAAGAGTTAAAAGTTCAAAAGGAAGATTCGAGCGAAGGAAGGAAGTAGAAGATTATAGGAACAAGTTTGAAGAGATGGTGCAACTAAAGAGGAAAAGAAAGTGAATGCAGCCCTTCCCAAAGAGACAATTAAACCAAAGAGCCAATTGAACTGCCTAGACCATTGAACCATTGAACCGATGCACTTCAAAGGTTCAAGGTTCAAAGTGGTTCAAGTGCCTAGAGACTAGTGACATCGCCATGAATGTCAAATTCATAAGTAATGAAATAACCGTTGATGTTCAAATATGGTGCAGACCTGAGAACAAAATCAATGACCAGCTGAAGAAAAAGTTGAAAGAGCCAGTAGAAAGGGAGAAGATAATTCAAGAGATTAGATCATGAGGAAGAGGAAAAATGTGTTAAGAAAAGAGAGAATGATGTAGAGAGACCAAAAATATTTGTAAGAGAGTTATTTCTAGTAGGTGGAATAGTCCACCAAGTGGACATTAGAGAGCGCAAATACTCAAAGGCATGGCCTATTTTTCTTCATCAAGTAAAGGTAAAATGGATAGCTGTGCACATATCAGGAAGAGGACTAGGTGGTCCATACTTAAAAGGGGACATTTGAGATGAATTGACAAGCTACAGATAAGGCCGATGCCCTATTCTAGCATGGCCCCTTCACAGAATTTCAAATGCATTCAAGGCATTGAATGAATTATGGGCCATTTCATAAAATAAATCACCAAAATCTTCCTTTGAGTGTTATATATTGTAATCTCTCATATTGTTTTATAGAGATCTCTCTGTTGTAGAAGCTAGACTCTGCCCAAATTGAAAGGCATTTCCTGAGACTTTGAGCTTAGATTGTTAATCATATTTATTTATTTGAATGAGAAAAAAAGTGACCTTTCAGACTTTGTGCTGGAATAGCTTGTGTTATTTAGGAAATTGTTCTTATGTCTATTTCCTAGAAGCATTCTTGTATATTTAATTTAACAAGCAGAACTAGTAGAAGTAATCAGGAAAGTGTCCTGAAGCTGACTATGGAGAGACTTTATGCTGCCACAATTATCTTTAGTGTGTTGTTTTATGTATCTATGTAAAGGATCTTGGGATGACTTTATGCCCTTATTGTCCTTTGTATATTTCACTATTTGGCAGTTGAGGTGGAGACTTTTTGCTACACTTCATCCTACTGTGTTACTGCATCCAGTTACTTTTACTACCCAGGAAGGAATCTAGCTGTTGACTGAGTATTACTTCTAAAAGAAGAGAAGTACCTCCAGCAATCATCTAGGTATTCTCATAGGTCTATGAACATCATCTCTGAAAAAAGAGAGATGGATGGTGTTATCCTATCTTGAGTGTTATTTTCAGCTTATATTTATAGTATATTAATATATCATAGTTATAGGGAACCTCCCCTTAATGAGAGGAGAGATTTGTCCCCTTTTGATGTGGTAGACCTGCACATTTGGCCGATCAATCTCCTTATGCTATGGTTGAAACAACCTATTTTCCCCATCAGTTAGCTGGTGACAAAATATTCACCCAACAGTGCTCATCCTGATTAACAATGACACAAATAGAATGGTTAATGGGTTGATTTGATCAAGGGTGGGATGGGAGGATCTACCAAGGTGTCAAGGAGAAAATTTATTGGCTCCATTGATTATAGACCTTAATGAAGCTAATTTTTACTATAGCATGTGATGGTAGGCTTCATGATAGAACACCATGAAGACTATCCCAAAATATGCATAAGGACTGACTCCCGATCCAATAAACACTAAAAAATAATATACCAATGATAAAAACCATGATGACAATGTTAATGGAAGAAAATGGATGGACTCAAGAATAATGTGCTTGAGGAATCACCCAATGAACACATATATACTGAGTCAAGGCAACCGTACTAAAAACAAACAAATAGGAAAGTGAGCAAGCAAACAAATAAATAAATAACTTGAAATAAACAAACAAACAGAAAGCCTAAAAACAAAAACAAAAGAAAACATCATAACAATGATTGTGCCCCAGTAAGGTGGATCAAGGATAACTAAATAGGCTTAGATAGGATAAATATTTTTGGTATTTTTGAAATATTATTAATGTTTTTGGAATTTTGAGGTATCTTAACTTGTTATAGAATGACAAGATACCTGCTCATAAAATGGTGAGAGCGTTTGGCTTAGGTTGCTCCTAAAATTATGAGAGCATATGGAAAGGGGGACTGAGGTGACCTCAACATGAATTGAGAATGACCCACATAGTCCCAAAATGACCTCAAGTCATAGTAATTCCATCCACATAAAAGGTGGATAAGAACCAACTAGGTCCCAACAAGTTCTCAAATCTGGCAAATGGCCAACCAAATGAAAATAGTAATGGCAAGGTGATGCAACAATACATGATAAACAAGTGTTACCCATAGCTTTCCCATAGGTAGTTATAACTAAGAAACAATGACATAGGTCAATTACAATAATTTTCCCATAGGTGGTTATAATTAGTAGTAAGATAGGTGAAACATTGATTTTCCCATAGATGGTTATAATCAAGCTCACATAAACAAACAGGGATATAGGATGAAAGATATCTTGCCAAATCAACTATCACACTACTTTCAAAGATTGTCATTGTTAACACAGATTGGATTGATTATTGAAACTTGATCAGAATTCCCTCACAAAAAGTGTAGGAAGAACCAAATGAACCAAGATCAAAATAAGATTGGGTAGGATGACTAAAAATAGGCTTTGGTCTAGATAGGAATGGAATGATAGGATGGTATGGTATTACTAAGGGTAATGATGGTTTGATAAATTAGATAAAATGGTAAGAGGGTTGGTATAAATTTGGATATAATGCCAAGAGGGTTGCCCCTAAGTGATGGGGTGAATGGCTGGGTATGTGACAATGGCAAATAGATGTGTAACAATGGCAATAGTATGGCAATGTAATGGTATGGTACATGTTTTTTGCCTAGGTGTGGTTTTTGCTTCTATTATTCATACTAATGGGGAAATGTGCATCTTAATCAATAAATGATACAAACAAAATGCTTGATCATGTTAATTTATAGCCCACACCTCATTTGAATAATTGCTCTATCAAAAATGGCCTATAGATTTGGTTACTGAGAATGCTTTTGTGATCTTTATTGGTCATTAATTTTTATTCTTTCAAACATCAAGATAAGGTATCCTTGTAGCCTCTTTAAAGGAAAGTGCAACCATGGATGGTAGGTTTGATTGTGAAATGGAATGATAGATGATAATGGAATGTGGAATGGTGGGGAAACAAAAGAAGATCAGGACTTTCAGTCACATATAATGTTGTTGATGATAGATTCAACATAAATTTGGTTATGATGAGACTGAAGAATTGTTCTCTCGAGAGGACCACATAATTTTTTTATTGTTTGATCTTGAGAGTAACTACCAATTGATTAGGCTGAATATTGGAAACTATTTTGATTTGATCTTTGATTTTGTCTTCATCAAGCAGTGAAGAAGTTTTGTGCTAAGCTATTGGTACCTCAATGAGGTTTTCACCAATGAAGTTGTCTTGATTGTCTAGTATAAACTTTGAGAAAGTTTCACTAAGGAATGTTGACTTTTGACTTTGATTGTCTTCTAGTGCTTTCAAAAAAGTTTCACTAAAAGATGCTGAGTTTTGACTTAGATTGTCCCCTAGCACCTTCAAAAAGGTTTCACTAGGAGAGTGTTCTTATACTACATGAATGTTGTCTTGACCTCCTTTCTTTTCTTCAACTACTATGTCACCATGGATGAAATTCAACAAAGTGTGATTTTTTCAGTTCCAATCAACACTTGTAGGAGATAGGATGCCAATAATATGGCTATTTTGGTTGATGGTAATGGCCTGTGAAATGGTAATGAAATGGGGAGAGCCTACACAATCCTTGTAGAAGATACAAGGATAACTTATGTCAAAGCTAAAGTACTCATCCTCAAAAACCATAGAAAGATCCAAAATTTATTCAAATTGATCTATGAGGCATGCATAACCAATGTTGTAATAGCCATGAACATATTATTCATCTGAATTTGATTCTAACTCAAGGGACTCTGAATCTAATGTTGAGACTGATGTTGATTTAGATTCTAAATCTGATGTTGATCCAAGAGTAAAACCTAACTCTAACTCTGATTCTTCATCTGATGGATACTCTATTATAATGATGTCTTTTTTAATATTTGGTATTGGATAAGCAACAACCTTTAACAACATGATGGGCTCCACAAAGACTAGTTTGTCAAAGTGAGACTCCTCTAGGATGGGAAAAAGGTCAAGAGATAACTCCTTAGAGATTGGCTTGTTAATAGGAGGCTCTTGAAAAATAGGCACATGGTTGAGGTAATGATTTTCTCAAAGGTGGTTATCATCATTAAGAAGTGACTCAGCAAAGACTAGCTTGTTAGAGTGAGACTCCTCGATAACTGGTATAGGATTAATATACAATTTATCATAGGCTAACTTATCACAAATGGTTGATTCAATAAAAAAATCTTGAATTGGTTGCTTCTCTTGGCCTTGGTTTCTAATGAGTTAAAAAATACCATTTTTGAAGATAACTTGGTCTTCCAAGGATTGGATTGTTGAGGTTTAGTTGGGATTGGTACTAGATGAGGAGTGATTTATAGTTGGATAATGGTAGGGCCTTGGGGGGTATGATTTCTCACATCAACCAAAGGACAAAGTCCTGAGATGGTAACGATAGGGCATTATGGGGATTGATTTCTCACACAAGCCAAAAGACTAGGTCCTAGAATGATGAAAGGACATTGTGGAGCTTGGTTGCTTGCACAAGCCACATGACTAGGTCTAGGAATGGTATTCCTTAGATATTACAGAGTTTGATGGCTCATATAATCTAAAGGAGGGTTAGGGGTAGCTAATGATCAGATAATAAAAGGATGTCATGAAACTTGATTACTTACACAAGAAAAAGCATCCAAGTCTTCCTCATAAACCATATCATCCTAGTCATGAGATGGCTCATAAGTTGGTTCTTGACTGTGTTCTATGTACTGATTATTGAAAAGATGGTATAGGTTCATATCCCAAAAAACATTATTTGTAGTTGGGTCTTAAAAGTCCTATTCACAAGCCTCTTCATACCAATCAATGTCTCGAGTTGGATCGTAAGTTGTTTCATGACTTTGTTCCCATGAATGATTAATATCAGACGGATAGAAATATGTCTCATAAACCATATTAACATCATTGGGGTCTTGAAAAAAGCCATAAAAGTCATTTTGTGCATCCAATCTATCATAATTTAGATTGTAAGTGACTCTACCATAAGTTTATCTAGACATATCCATGTAAATGATGAAAGCTTCAGAACAAAAAGGCTTAGAGTTCCACAAACTCTGAAAAACTATGTCCAAAGGATAAATGGTTCAAGCTTGGTCAAGATTGGTTGAAAGGGTGGAGATATATCTTTAATATGATATGAAAGTAGAGATATATCTCCAAAATAATTTATGCTAAGACTTGGCATAAAATAGCCTAACATCAAATGTCATACGTATAAAAGGTCAAACATCTAAATAAAAATCAGCATGCCAAAGGTCTAGGTCAAAGTGTTCTAAATAAGGTCTAAACTAGTAAAAGGAAAACTTGAGTTGTTAGGTCTTTTATCCAAATGCAGAGTCAAAATCTAGGCTCAAACAAATAGGCATGTGATAGGAATTTTGGCCAAACGGTGTCAAAAGCTAGTCTTGAAATAAAGGCTGATGTGATTTGATTTAATCTAACAAGTTTAGAAACAACTTTGACATAAATATGATCAATTGGAACAAGGCATAAGACAAAAAGATCTTTGAAAAAGGATATGTTATTGCAAATAAAGACACAAAAAATGATGAGGATAGGCATTTAAACAAACAAACCATCAATAGTTTTCAATTTTGGGTGTTGAGGTGTGGAGCTAAAAGCTACACCAGATGAGCAAATGTAGAGGTTGCTATAATTACATAGTCACTGACATCAGTCAGGATCGACTGACATTGGTCAAGGATCGACCAGAGGCTGTCAACATTGGTTATGGATCGGCTAACATCGGTCATATGCAGATAGACAGGGACCGACGTCGATCACCTGTGCATTCCAGAAGTCTATTTTCATGGATGAACAGATCATTTGCATGATAAGTTTAACTGTTAGTGTCGAGTTTGTGTTTCTATTTTTGGCAGGACTGATTTGAACCTTTGATTAAGAGGTGTATCTAACGGTGGAGAATGCATAGCTCATGATCCCTAATTCTATATAATAGGGATAGATCTTCATAGCTGGTGTATGATAAAAAAGGTGAATCAATTCAAGTAGCTGAATTGTGTTTGTAATTGTGAGAGAGAACTCTTGAGGGAAAGAGATCTGTACATCTAAGAGGTGTGGAAGAAAGAGAGATTTATTCAATTGTATTTCCTTCTAGAAGAGTTTAATACAAGTTTTAATTGTTTCTTGTATCTCTTATTCTTTGCTGATTCTGATTTCTAGTTACTTATTATTCTGGTTTAATTTCGTGTTTAGTTGCTTATACAAAAGTAATCAATTATGTCTGTAAGATCCTAACAAGTGGTATCCGAGCTTGGTTCACTAACAAGGTTCATCAAAGCAGGCTAGTGTTTGTTGATTACAGGTTCACTCTCAGGGATTTCTGACTGAGTGGGAGTAAAGCAATGGCAGAAGAAAGTAAGCTAAGAATGGATAAGTTTAACGGCAAGAATTATCAATTATGGAGGATGCAGATAGAAGATTATCTGTATCAGAAAGATCTATACTTACCGTTGGGTGGGGTTTCAAGCAAGCCCACAGATATGCAAGATGAAGAATGAAATGTTCTTGATCGAAAGGCTCTGGGATCTATAAAGTTGAGTCTGGCATCTTCTGTGATTTCCAACTTATCATAGGCAAAGACAATGCTAGAGTTAATGGATACTTTGGCAAATTTATATGAAAAGCCCTCAACTTTGAATACGGTATATCTTATGAAGCAATTATTTAATTTGCAAATGCAGGAAGGTGGATCTGTATCTAGTCATCTTAATGATTTCCATGCAATAGTAAATCAGTTAAATTTAGTCAAAATAGTTTTTGATGATGAAATTAAGGCTCTCTTACTATTATGCTCTTTACTTGAAAGTTGGCATAGTTTGGTAATGGCAGTTAGTAATACTGCATCTGCTACAAATATCTTGAAAGTAGATGATGTTGTTAGTGTAATCTTGAATGAAGAAACTCACAAGAAAAGCACAGGGGAATCATCAGGAAATGCTTTAAGTATTGAAAGCAGGGGAAGGCAAAAAGAGAAGGTCAAGCAAGGGAGATCAAGGTCTAAGTCAAAGATGAGAAGTAGATCCAAATCCAGAAATGGAAGGAAAATAACCTGCTGGAATTGTGGAAAGATAGGGCATGCAAAGAAAGATTGCTGGTTGAAAGTTAAAGAAGAAAATCAGCATGAAGGTAAAGAAGAAGCAAAAGTTGCAGGTATTGTTGCACAAGATGCTCTTATTTTTTCTTTGGATAATAAAATAGAATCTTAGATTTTAGATTCTGGTGCCTCTTTCCATGCAACCCCAAATAGAGAATTTTTTAATGATTATGTCCAGGGAGATTTTGGAAAAGTTTATTTAGGGGATGATGAGCCTTGTAAAATTGTTGGAAAAGGAAAAGTGCAGCTGAAATTGTAGAATGGCAACACATGGGTGTTGAAGGATGTCATGCATGTACCCATCCTAAAGAGGAATCTGATTTCTATAGGAAAGTTGGGGGATGAGGGTTGCCCAGTAACTCTCACAGCTAAATCTTGGAAGGTTTCCAAGGGTGCACTTGTATTAGCTAGAGGTAAGAGAGTAGGTACTCTCTATTTATGTAATTGTATTACTGATTATTCTCCTTCTATTTTATCTACTTTAGATGTGGATGCAAAGTTGTGGCACTGTAGGCTTGGCCACATGAGTGAGAAGGGAATGAATGTTCTTAAGTCAAAAGGTAAGCTTTCAGATTTGAAAAGCATAGATCTAGATTTTTGTGAGCATTGTATTTTTGAGAAACAAAAGAGAGTGAGATTTCTCAAAACTGGGTCAACAAAGAAGAAGTACAAGTTGGAGCTTGTTCACACAGACGTGTGGGAACCAGCTCAGGTAGCTTCTATTGGAGGATCACAGTATTATGTTTCTTTCATTGATGATGCTACAAGAAAGGTATGGATTTATTGCATAAATAAGAAATCTGATGTTTTTGACACATTTAAGAAATGGAAAGCTTTGGTTGAGAATGAAACAAGTTTGAGATTGAAGTGCCTTAGATTTGACAATGGTGGTGAGTACTGCAGTAATAAATTCAAAAGTTACTATTCTATGAGTGGAATACATAGAGAAAGGATGGTTCCAAGGACACCTCAGCAAAATGGAGTTGCTGAAAGGATGAATAGAACAATAATGGAGCGTGCACGGAGTATGAGGTTGCATGTTGGTTTGCCCTTACAATTTTGGGTAGAAGCTGTAGATACTGTAGTTTACCTGATTAACAGAGGACCCTCTACTACTCTAGATGGTGGAATTCTAGAAGAGGCATGGAGAGGTAAAAAGGTAGATCTTTCATTCCTCAGAGTTTTTGGTTCTGAAGCTTTTGTGCACGTTGATAAAGAAAATAGAAAGAAGCTGGATGCTAAATCTATGCGATGCATTTTTATTGGTTATGGCTCTGGAGATTTTGGATTCTGGTTATGGAATCTAGGAACTAACAAAATTATTAGAAGCCGTGATGTTGTTTTCAATGAGAAGGTGATGTATAGTGATCAGCTCAAAAAGTTGAATAATTCTGAGTAGGGCAATGTTGATTTGGACGAGGTGATGATCCAAAATGAGCTCGAGGGGAAGAATTTTCACACACAGGAAAACATAGACACTAACATTGGCCAGGCAGGAATTGACGTTGGTTAGACAGGAACCGATGTCGATCAGACAGTAATCGACATCGATACAAAAGGAACTGATGTCGGTCAGGTGGAATCGACGTCGGTCAGGTACAAACCAAGAGATGACTGGGATCGGTCACTGACAAAGAATTTGGGTGGAAAAAAAGTAGTGAATGAGTCTCAAACACCCATGAGGAGGTCAAAAAAGGTAAGTAAACCTCTAATTTGTTATTCCCCTTCATTATACTACTTGTTGCTCACTGATGGTGGAGAACCAGAAAGTTTTGATGAGGCAATGTAGGTAGAATCCCAGAAATAGTGGGAGCTTGGCATGAATGAGGAAATTGATTCCTTGAAAGAGAACCAAACGTGGGATTTGGTTGAGTTTCCAGTCGAAAAGAAAGCACTAAAAAATAAATGGGTTTACAGGTTAAAGGAAGGTGAGAATGGACAAATGAGACATAAGGCCAGGTTGGTAGTAAATGGATTTACACAAAAACTAGGTATTGATTTTGGTAAAATTTTTTCTCTTGTAGTAAAAATGACTTCTATTCGGACTGTATTGTCTTTAGTTGCTATTGAGGATTTGCATCTTGAGCAGCTTGATGTTAAGACAGCGTTTCTTCATGGAGATTTGGATGAAGAAATATATATGGATCAGCTGGAAGGTTTTAAGGTCAAAGGTAAGGAGAAACTTGTGTGCAGGTTGAAGAAAAGCTTATATGGTCTGAAGCAGGCTCCAAGACAATGGTATTTGAGATTTGACAGGTTTATGATAGAGCATGGCTTTAGTAGATGTCAATCTGACCATTGTGTTTATTTTAAAAGATTGGATAATGGTAGATATATTATCCTACTACTGTATGTAGATGATATGCTTGTTGTAGGTTCACATATGTAGGATATTTATGAGCTTAAGGTAAAATTCGCTCACACATTTGCCATGAAGGATTTAGGAGCAATAAAGAAAATCCTTGGCATGAGTATTAATAGAGACATGAAAAATCATAGTTTGATTTTGTCTCAAGAGGATTATGTGAATAAGGTGTTGGAGAGGTTCAATATGCAGGATGCAAAACCGGTAAGCACACCTATGGCTGGACACTTCAAGTTGAGTAAAGAACAGTGTCTTAAATCATATGATGAGGTGGAGTACATTAGTAGAGTTCCATATGCTTTCGCAGTTGGGAGCTTAATGTATGCAATGGTATGTACTAGACCTGATATTGCCCAAGTAGTGGGAGTTGTCAGCAAGTTCATGGCCAATCCAAGAAAGAAACACTGGAAAGTAGTTCAGTGGATTCTCAGATATCTAAAAGGGACCAGTAGTAGGCATTTATGCTATGGAGGGTCAAACACTTCTCTACATGGATATGTAGATTTGGATATGGTAGGTGACTTGGATGGCAGGAGAAGCACCACAGGATATGTGTTCACTATTGGTGGAATGACAGTTAGCTAGATTTCAAAGTTGCAAAAGGTTGTTGCCTTGTCTACTACAGAGGTAGAATACATTGCAGTCATAGAGGCTAGCAAGGAAATGATATGGATGACACGGTTCATGGAAGAGTTGGGAAAGGAGCAAGAGAGTTGCAGGTTGTACAGTGATAGTCAAAGTGCAATTCATTTGGCAAAGAATTCAGCCTTTCATTCAAGAACCAAACATATACAACTTAGGTACCACTTCATTAGATAGGTATTGGAGGATGGTGAGTTGAATCTGGAAAAGATCCATACAAATAAGAACCCTGTTGATATGTTAACAAAGCCAGTAACAAAGGAGAAGTTGAATATTCATTCAACTTTTGTTGGTCTTCAAGATTGAGCTTGAAGATGGAGAAACAAGATAGAAGATGTTGCTGTATAGGTACAGGTGAAGCTATTTATCTCCAAGTGGGAGATTGTTTAGGTGTGGAGCTAAAAGCTATACCAGATGAGCAAATGTAGAGGTTACTGTAATTATGCAGTCCCTGACATCGGTCAGGATCGACCAACATCGGTCAGGGATCGACCAGAGGCTACCAACATCGGTTATGGATCGGTCGACATCAATAATATGCAGACAGATAGAGACCGACATCGGTCACCTGTGCATTCTAGAAGTCTATTTTTGTGGATGAACAAATTGTTTGCATGATAAGTTTAACTGTTAGTGTTGAGTCCGCATTTCTATTTTTGGCAAGACTAATTTGAACCTTTGATTAAGAGGTGCATCTAACGGTGGAGAATGCATATCTCATGATCCCTAATTCTATATAATAGGGATAGATCTTCATAGCTGGTGTATGAGAAAAAGGGTGAATCAATTCAAGTAGCTGAATTATGTTTGTAATTGTGAGAGAGAACTCTTGAGGGAAAGAGATCTGTACATCTGAGAGGTGTGGAAGAAAGAGAGATTTCTTCAATTGTATTTCCTTCTAGAAGAGTTTAATACAAGTTTTCATTGTTTCTTATATCTCTTATTCTTTTCTAATTTTGATTTCTAGTTACTTATTATTCTGGTTTAATTCCGTGTTTAGTTTCTTACACAAAAGTAATCAATTGTATCTGTAAGATCCTAACATTGGGTAGCTGATTAATTGAAGCTATGCAACCTAAAAGAGAAAGATATATGTATCAGCCCAATAAATTGAAGCTTAAATAAAAATCAATTAATGTTTGGATCTAAACTTGATAAGGCTAATTGAAAAATCAAAGTTGAAAACTAGGATTTGACCAAATAGGCTAGATAAGGTTGGATAGGATGACGAAATAAGACAAAGGTCCAAATGGTATACACAAAATGGTTTGCAACAAATGGTTTTTGATACAAGGTGAAAGAATTCTTAAAATAAATTGATCAACGTAATGATGTAAGCATGCTCGAATGATGTGATCTATGTTATGCTTCAAAAGACTCAAAGGAAAAATGGTTTGACATGATTTGGGCAGCATAACACTACCTTCTATAACTCAAATGACACACACACAAACAAGTTTAGAAAAAAATTGAAGGTACAAGTGTGGTGTAAAATGGGTAGCATAACACCTCTTTAGACAAAAGGGTGACATATAGATAAATTGCTTTTAACATGGATTTATACACAAACAAACAAGTTTTAGTCTCAAAAACACCAAGTAAGATAAATGACCAAAATACACTAAGTATAATCATCCAAATCCTAGAAAGGGTATGGTAAAGTGGGTTCTACTAAACTAGCAAGGTTTTGATGATTCTAGGGGAATCATTTACACAATGAATTTCACTTCAAACAATGTAAAAGAAAAGCATGAAAATTAGGTGATCGTGGCATTAGTTAGTTATAAAAAGGTCTAGTCCTTTTTACAACCACTACATCCTACTATTTTCTCATTGTAGTGTGGTTTCCAAATGTAGATAAATCCCATGTGCAACTCTAATTAGGAGCAGGTGAATTCAATGCTGGGAGATGAAACCCCAGGTCAAAGCTTCCTTAAAGAACTTGTGGGAGGTGATGAAGTCCCCCTCGCAAGCCAAGATGCATAAATAAATAAAGCATGAAAGTAGAAAGACTTTAGGGTCATTTTTAAGATCACCCAAACTTTGAAGAGTTTTTGGGGAGTGCTTTAGAGGACATTCATTCTAAGCCTGGGACTAGGCTAGTTGCAATGGGAATGACGCTTTTGATTTCAAGGGTTCCTTATAGGGCATAAATGGAAGAGCATACATGCAACATTCCTCTTTTTACCAAACAAAAATTTAATTTAAATAACTATTGCAAACAAAAATTGACAAGTGTGTTCAATGTTATACCTAAATGAAAAGTTTGGCGGTGTTCATTTGACCCCTTAGTCTTAGTTACAAACTTTGAAAACATTCACCAAAACATCTAAATTCTTTGTTAAACACCCAAAAAAAGGTTCCTAATGGATTTTTAAGCATGCAAAGGTGATTTAAATATGTTTTGAACAAATATCAAGCTTGGTCCTATAACAAAATTATTAGCACATCCTTTAGCTTTGAAGCTCTTTTGAGTTTGAAACAATAAACATTAGAAAATTAGCTCTCAAATCTATGTTTTTGGAAAAACACATCGACCAACATTGGTTATTACCATCAATATCAGTTACTCTGGATAATTGAGATCTAATCGATGTCATTTTTGCTAACTAATGTCAATTAAATAGGTAACCAATGTCAGTATTACTTGTTGACATTGGTTACTGTGTAAAATCATGGTAAACAAAAATAGAAAAATAAAGTTAGAAAATCAATTTACAAGAGTTTTAAAGGCTTATATAAATATTTTAGAATTGAAAAATGATCTCCTTCATGTGTAGGATGCATCTAATCGCAATGGACGTGCCATAATGCGATCTAAGAATTTAACTCAAGAGAGGATGGTTAGTATGGTGTTAGTTCTAAAATGAAAACAAAGTAAAATAAACACACTAATAACATAACATCTCTAGGATAGACAATAGAGAGAGCTTAGTTAAAAAATGTAAATAAAAAGTAGAACTAAAAATCAAGGAATGAAAACACAAGAATCCCTTCACCTTCAATGGATGCTCTAAATGTCTTTGTAAAGATGGCTTACTTGGCTTGTGCTCATGAAGTCTTCATCAAAGGAGGTTTGGCTATCTACTCTTCTCCTTGGCACCTTTGGCTAATGGCTTGCTTGGCTTGGAATCAATTTGGCATTATAACACTATTTTATTAAAGCTTTTGGAACCAATATTGCATTATAACTTTTCATAAATTAAGCTTAGAAATGATGTTATGAGGCCTCCTATTTATAGATTTTTGGATTTGATCAGAATCAACCTCACCATCCATCTCAAGATTGAGATGTGTGGTTGAGGATTAATTCAACTTTTGGAATTAAATTTGTAATTATCTTCATCATGACATTGGAAGAAGGGATAATTAAGAGGCATGGAGGGCATCATGGAGGGCATTAATGAGGCATGGGAGGCATGAACCCTGATATTTGTGGCATTTATGGCCTAGGGATATCTTCCCAAAAAATGAGGTCACCTGATGATGCAGATATTCAATATTCATTTTCAAAAATAAGTTTTCAACAAGTTTCCATGGAATTATTAATTATGCCTTGATTTAGGTTAATTAGCTCTTAAGCATGATTAAGCACTTTATGCACAAATTACTCAAATTGATCAGAATGCCTTGTTATTGGTCCTAAATTTGATTAGATTGAAATTATAAGTCCATATCAGATGCATTGGATGAGTATTCCCATTTAGGATGTTGCCTGTTAGGTTGTGGAGCTAAAAGCTTCACTGATGCAGACACGGAGGAGGTTGCGGGAGAGTTGCAGAATGTTACTGTTGCCGGCGTCGGTTAGGCCAACCGACATCGGCAGGTTGAGGCAGGCAAGGCAAATGATGTCGGTCAGGAGTCGGCCGACGTCGGCACCCCCTAGGCAGACAGAGACCGACGTCAGTCACCTGTGTGGTTCAACTGTGAGCTTATTATGGGCAGTTGGTTAACGAACCAAGTGTTTGCATGATCAGGGCTAATTATAGACTGAGAGCTGTGGATCTAATTATTATAATTAGATGTCTAATTATTGTTTGGATGAGATCTATATAATAGACTCATGGTTGTATTGTTAAAGTGTAGAACTTGGAGAATCCAAGTGTGGAGCTTGGAGAGTTCTTCCCATGGAGGAATCGAGTAGGATTCCACATGTTTTGTGCTAGGGAGTAAGAGAGCAAACAACTCCTTCAGATAGAGGTAGAGCAATGGTGCGTTCCTCCTAGTGCCACAATACCAGGCGTGTTGGTGCTGGATTGGAGAGTCAGAAGGGTTCTTCAGGTATGTATGATCTTGGTCATCAGGTGAGCATGGCCCTTATAGGAGATCTACATGGCAAGTAAGGTCGGTTGATCTGTAGATGTGTGTATGCGAGGTTCAGACAGAGATCGGCAGTTGGCCAGGGTCCAAGGTGATAGCTACACAATAGGGAGCAGGATCAGGTAGGATCTACTTGGAGTACAGTGTGTACTCACTGGTATGTACGTGGAGTACATGGAGAGCTAAGAGGAAGGCATGGCAGTTCCTTCCAAAAGTATGGTCTATTGAATAGCAGGTTGTTGCAGGTTCATGGGAGATCTACTTGAAGTACCTTGAGTACTTGTGGAGTGCGTAGAGCACTTGTGGTGTGCGTGGAGCACTGGAGGTGAACACCAACTCTGTGTTTGAGTTGTGTGTTGGGACCTGAGAGAGAGAGCTTTGAGGAGAGAATTACTGTTCACTTGAGGTGTGGGAATCCTCTATAAGGTGGTGGAGAAGAGGTGGCATCTTCTTTATTGTATTCTTTTCTATAAGAGTTATTAATACAAGTTGTGTATTGTCTCTCATATTCTGTGTTATTCTAAATTCTAGTTACTTGTGTTTCTAGTTATTTCCACATATTAAGTTGCTTGGTTTGGTAATCAATTGTGTGCTCTTTCTGAGGAGCAAGATCCTAATGAGGGGAATCAGAACAGGTGTGCTTGTTCTTGGATTTACCTTGACAAGTGGTATCAGAGCCTTGGTTGTAGGTTCGAAAGCTGATACCAACAAGTGGTATCAGAGCTTCAGGTTGGGATGCTATTAGATTGGTTTAGATCTGGGTAGCATGTTTTGATTACAGGTCACTCTCAGGGGTTTCTAATTTGAGTGGGAGTAGAGCAATGGCAGATGAAAGTAAGCTAAGAATGGAGGAGTTGAAAAGCACAGATGGTCACTCACGGTCCAATGGAAAGATAGAGCAGGTAAAAGAATATTGTTGGTTGGTAACAGATCAGCATGAAGAAACTAAAGAAGCAGATGTAGAAGGTGTTGTTGCACAGGATGCTCTGGGAGGTTTCTTGGAAAAATTTGAATCTTGGATAATAGATTTGGTTGCCTCTTTCCATGCAGCCCTAGGTAGAGGAGCTGGTGAGCCTTGCCACAGGATTGGCAAAGGTGAAGTGAAGCTAAAATTGCAGGCGGCCAACACACAGGTGTTGATGAAGGTCATGCAGGTCCCAGGCTTGGAGATATGGCTAATTTATTCAGGAAAATTGGGTGATGAGAGATGCACAAGAACTCTCACAGCGGTAGCACTTGAATTAGCTGGTGGTAAGAAAACAGGTACTCTTTATCTACTTGTTTATATTACTGATTCTTCTTCTATTGCGGAGACGTGGCTTCGTAGGCTTGGTCACATGAGCAGGAAGGAGATGCATGTTGTTAAGTGGAAGACAGATATATTTGATAGGCTTAAGAACTGGAAAGCCTTGGTGTTCTTGGAGGAGATGGTGGATAGAAACCAGTGGATGGTGCTGGGTACTTCTGAGCAGGGCAGTTTGGACATGGAGATTGATTCAAAGGAGCTCGCGGGTAAAAAGTCATCACTCATAAGTGAACACAGATACCGGCGTTGGTCAGGAGGAACCGGCGTCGAACAGATAGGTGCTGATGTCGGTCATGTGCATACCAAAGCTAGCAGTGTCGGGCAGGGTAAGACCGACGTCAGTCAGGAGGACCGACGTTGGCAGTAGGTAAGACCGACGTCGGTCAGGAGGACTGACGTTGGTAGCAGGGACACCGACGATGACAGGGTCAGTAGTCAGGGACAAACGCATGGGAACCAACGTCAGTCAGATGCAGACTGTGGAGTGACTGAGGTCGGTCACTGTAACAGATTTTGGGTGGACAGCATGCTGTCAAGGAGTCTCAAACACCCATACGGAGGACCGAAGACGTAAGTAAGCCCTCAAATTCGTTGTTCCTCTTCTTCACACTGGTTGCTGATTATAGAGCAGGAAGGATCCAAGAAATAGGTGGGAGCATGGCAGGGATATGATGCAGAACCAAATGGAGACTTGGTCAGGTTGCCAACAGGTATGATAGCACAGAGATGAATGGATTCCTTAGTGGAAAAATAGAGAGAATGGATACGTGAGATGGAAGACCAGGCATATGGTCTTGAGGAAGCTGCAGGACAGTGGTACCGGGTTTGACAGGTGGAGGATGAAGCATTGCTTCAGTCGATGTCAGGGTAACTACTGTGGTTTGACTTACCAGGGGGATGATGAGTTGCGACATCATTCTGTTGCTATATGTGGATGGTACGCTAGCTAGCAAGTTTGTACATACAGGGTTTTACTAAGCTAAGGGTAAGATTAGTTTAGTGGCATGTCATGAGGAGTTTGGAGCAGCGAAATTCTTTGACATGGGAGGCATGGAGATCACAGGTAGATTTTGTCTCCAATGGGAGCTGATGTGAATCAGGTGTTGGCGAGGTTCAGGATGGAGAGCCGGAGCACACTAAGGGCTGGACAGGTACAGTGTCCGAAATCACATGAGGTCTGGTATAGACCTGAGTATTCCCATGCAGTGGGAGCTGTCAAAGAGTTAGGAGCCAATTCGGGGAAGTGGATTCTCAGGGACTTGAGAAGGACCAGCAGTAGGAATTCATGCTATGCACGGTCAGGACTTCACTACATGGGTTTGTAGGTTTGGATGTGGCAGGGTACTCAGATGACAGGAGATACACCACGGGATGTGTGGTGGGTTGTCTTCAGGATTGAGCTTGAAGAGGGATACAAACTAGGAAATAGATTAGACGGAGTACAGGTACAGGGACAGTGCAGCTGTTTATCTCCAAGTGGGAGATTGTTAGGTTGTGGAGCTAAAAGCTTCACTGATGTAGACACGGAGGAGGTTGCGGGAGAGTTGCAGAATGTTACTGTCACCAGTGTCGATTAGGCCAATTGACGTTGGCAGGTTGAGGCAGGCAAGGCAATCGACGTCGGTTAGGAGTCGGCTGACGTCGGCACCCCCCAGGCGGACAGGGACCGACATCGGTCACCTGTGTGGTTCAACTATGAGCTTATTACGTGCAGTTGGTTGATGAACCAAGTGTTTGCATGATCAGGGCTAATTATAGACTGAGAGCTGCGGATCTAATTATTATAATTAGATGTCTAATTATTGTTTGGATGAGATCTATATAATAGACTCATGGTTGTATTGTTAAAGTGTAAAACTTGGAGAATCCAAGTGTGGAGCTTGGAGAGTTCTTCCCATGGAGGAATCGAGTAGGATTCCACATGTTTTGTGCTAGGGAGTAAGAGAGCAAACAGCTCCTTCAGATAGAGGTAGAGCAATGGTGCGTTCTTCCTAGTGCCACAGTACCAGGCGTGTTGGTGCTGGATTGGAGAGCCAGAAGGGTTCTTCAGGTATGTATGATCTTGGTCATCAGGTGAGCATGGCCCTTATAGGAGATCTACATGGCAAGTAAGGTCAGTTGATCTGCAGATGTGTGTATGCGAGGTTTAGACAGAGATCGGCGGTTGGCCAGGGTCCAAGGTGACAGCTACACAATAGGGAGCAGGATCAGGTAGGATCTACTTGGAGTACGATGTGTACTCACTGGTATGTATGTGGAGTACATGGAGAGCTAAGAGGAAGGCATGGCAGTTCCTTCCAAAAGTATGGTTTGTTGAACAATAGGTTGTTGCAGGTTCATGGGAGATCTACTTGAAGTACCTTGAGTACTTGTGGAGTGCGTGGAGCACTTGTGGTGTGCATGGAGCACTGGAGGTGAACACCAACTCTGTGTTTGAGTTGTGTGTTGGGACCTGAGAGAGAGAGCTTTGAGGAGAGAATTACTGTTCACTTGAGGTGTGGGAATCCTCTGTAAGGTGGTGGAGAAGAGGTGGCATCTTCTTTATTGTATTCTTTTCTGTAAGAGTTATTAATACAAGTTGTGTATTGTCTCTCATATTTTGTGTTATTCTGAATTCTAGTTACTTGTGTTTCTGGTTATTTATGCATATTAAGTTGCTTGGTTTGGTAATCAATTATGTGCTCTTTCTGAGGAGCAAGATCCTAACGAGGGGAATCAGAACAGGTGTGCTTGTTCTTGGATTTACCCTGACATTGCCAATACCAAATAACAAAGGCATGCATCTTGTGTAAGAGATTTGATAGGGAAGAGCAATCCAGAGCACCCAGGTACAAGTTTGGCATTTTAACTCAGAATGATTTAATTAAAGTTAGCTGGCCCATAAATTACATTGCCCTATTTAGGGATACCCTAGCCAAAATCGGTAATTTAATATGTCAATTTCACATCATTTAGCATGTTTTAGTGTTTTTAGGCTAAATTATGAATTTTAGGTAGAAACTAGCCAAAATCCTGATTGGAGGTTATCGATGGCTAGTTTTAGGTGTCTATAGTTTGCCCCTATTTGGGAAGGCATTGTAATCTATAAGCACATTAACGTCTTCTCAAAGAATGAGAGATGGCCTGCATGCCAAAAATAAGATGATGGTTGAAGAACAAAGCTCCAAATGGTTTTGGGAAGCCTATGATGATGCCCCCTCGAGGGAGTGGTCATCACATTTGTTGATAAATGGTCCCTCGAAAAGAAATAAGAATAAAGGTGGAATTAACTTGTGGTTGAGAAAATGCTTGCATGTATTGATTTAAAAAGGATGTTGATTTGCCCAAAGGTAGTTATAATCAGGAATAAAAGTCAAAGTAATGATTTATTCATAGGTGGTTATAATCATTAAGAGGACCTAGATTGGATAAAGATGATTGTGCCCCAGTTAAGGATAATGAGCAAGCATAACTCAAGGATATAACCTAGAATATAGATTAAAGATGTGGGGTGCAAAGTGATAAATAGAAGAATAAGATTGATTAGTGTGAATGATTTGGTTTTAATTGTCAATGAGGAGATGCTCATCCTGATTACAAATGACATAACTAGAATGGTCAGTGGGTTGATTTGATTAAGGATAGGATGGGAGGATTTTCCAATGTGCTAAGGAGAAACTTCATCAACTCCATTGATTTTAGACCTTTATGAAGTTAATTTTTGCTTTAGCATGTGATGGTAGGATTCATGATAGAACACCATGAAGACTATCCCAAAATATGCATAAAGACCGACTCTCAATCCAATAAACACTAAAAAACAATGCACCAATGATAAAAACCATGATGACAATGTTAACAGATGAAATGGATGGACTCAAGAATAATGTTCTCGAAGAATCACCCAATGAACACATATAGACTGATTCAAGGAAACAGTACTGAAAACAAACAAACAGGCAAGTGAACAAGCAAATAAACAAACAAATAAAAAACAAACAAATAACTTGAAATAAACAAACAAATAGAAAGAATGAAAATAAAAGCAAAAGAAAGAATCCTAATAATGATTGTGCCCTAATAAGGCAGATCGAGGATAATTGACTAGGTTTAGATAGGGCAAATATTTTTGGTATTTTTGAAATATTATGAATATTTTTGGAATTTTGAGGTATCTTAACTCATTAGAGAATGACAAGATACTTTCTCACAAAATGATGAGAGCATTTGGCTTAGGTTACTCTCAAAAGGGTGAGAGCGTATGGAAAGGGGGACTAAGGTGACCTCAACATGAATTGAGCATGACCCACATAGTCCCAAAATGACCTCAAGTCATAGTAATTCCATCCACACAAAAGGTCCCAACAAGTTCTCAAATCTGCCAAATAGCTAGTCAAATGAAAATAGTAATGGCAAGGTGATTCAACAGTGCATGATAAACAAGTGTTGCCCCTAGTTTGCCCATAGGCAGTTATAACTAAGATACAATGGCATAGGTCAATGATACTAATTTTCCCATACGTGGTTATAATTAGTAGTAAGACAGGTGAAACACTGATTTGCCCATAGACTGTTATAATCAAGTTCACATAAACAAATGTGGATATAGGATGAAAGATATCTTGCTAGATCAATTATCACCCTACTTTCATAGATTGTCATTGTAAACACAAATTGGTTTGATTGTTGAAACTTGATCAGAATCCCTTGACAAAAAGTGCAGGAAGAACCAAATGAATCAAGATCAAAATAGGATTAGATAGGATGACTAAAAATAGGCTTTGGTCTAGATAGGAATGGAATGATAGGATGGTATGGTATTACTAAGGGTAATGATGGTTTGAAAAATTAGATAAAATGGTAAGAGGGTTGGTGTAAATTTGGATATAATTCCAAGAGGGTTGCCCCCAAGTGATGAGGTGAATGGTTGGGTATGTGACAATGGAAAATGGATATGTAACAATGGCAATAGTATGGCAATGTAATGGTATGGTACATGTTTTTGGCCTGGGTGTAGTTTTTGCTTCTATTGTTCCTATTGATAGAGAGACGCATGACATAATCAATAAATGATACAAATAGAATACTCGATCATGTAAATTTTTATCCCACACCTTGTTTGAATAACTACTTTGTCAAAAATAGCCTACAGATTTGGTTGCTCAGAATGCTTTTGTGATCTTCATTGGTCATTGATTTTGATTCCTTCAAACATCGAGACAAGGTATCCTTATAGCCTCTATAAAGGAAAGTGCAACCATGGATGGTAAAAAGGGATAAATAATGGATGGTAGGTTTGATTGTGAAATAAAATGATAGATGATAATGGAATGTGGAATGGTGGAGAAACAAATGAAGATCAAGACTTTTAGTCACACATAATGTTGTTGATGTTGGATTCAACATAAATTTGGTTGTGGTGGGGTTTAAGACTTGTTATTTCAAGAGGAACACTAGATTTTTTTATTGTTTGATCTTGAGAGTAGCTACTATTTGATTAGGCTATAGATTGGAAGCTATTTTGATTTGATCTTTGATTTTGTCTTCATCAAGTAGTGAATAAATTTTGTGCTCAGCTATTGGTGTCTCAATGAGGTTTTCACCAATGAAGTTGTCTTGATTGTCCTGTAGCACCTTTAATAAGGTTTCACTAAGGAATGCTGACTTTTGACTTTGATTTTCTTCTAGTGCTTCTGAAAAAGTTTCACTAAAAGATGCTAAATTATGACTTGGATTATCCCCTAACACCTTTGAAAAGGTTTCACTAGGAGAGTGTTATTCTATTACATGAATGTTATCTTGGCCTCCTTGCTCTTCTTCAACTACTATGTCGCCATGGATGCAGTTCAACAAAGTGTGATTTTATCAGTCCTAATCGACACTTGTGGGAGATGGAATGTCAATAATATGGCTATTTTGGTTGATGGTAATGGATTGTGGAATAGTAATGAAATGGGGAGAGGTTTCACAATATTCATAGAAGATACTAGGACAACTTGTGTCAAAGTTGAAGTACTCATCCTCAAAAACTGTATAAGTATCATAAATGTATTCAAATTGATCTACGAGTCATGTATAACCAATGTTGTAACAACCATGAACATATTGTTTATCTGAATCTGATTCTAACTCAAGGGAATCTAAATCCAATGTTGAGATTGAGTTGATTCAGATTCATATTCTAATTTTGATGCTAAATCTGATGTCAATTTAAGAGTAAAACCTAACTCTAACTCTGATTCTTCATCTGATGGGTACTCTGTTATAATGATATCTTGTTGATTATTTGTTATTGTATAAGTAACAACCTGTAATGACATGATAGTGTCCAAAAAAATTGGTTTTTCAAAGTGAGACTCCTCTAGGATGGGAAAAGGTCAAGAGATAACTCCTCAAAGACTAGTTTGTCAATAGAAGGCTCTTGAAAAATAGGCACATGGTCAAGGTAATGGTTTTCCTAAAGGTAGTTATAATAATTAAGAAGTGACTTATCAAAGACTAGCTCATCAGAGTGAGACTCTTCAATAATTGTTACAGGATCAATATGAAAATAGGTTGACTTATCACAAATGGTTGATTCAATAGAAACATCTCAGATTGGTTGGTTCTCTTGGCCTTAGTTTTTAATGAGTTAGAAAATACAAATTTTTAACACTGCTTGGTCTTCAAAAGATTGGATCAGTTGATGTTTGGTTGAGATTGGTATTAGATGAGGAATGATTTTCAATTGGATAATGGTAGGGCCTTGGGGAACACGATTGCTTTCATGAGCCAAAGGACAAAGTCTTAAGATGGTAACGATAGGGGATTGTGGGGATTTATTACTTGCACAAGCCAAAAGACTAGGTCCTAGAATGATGAAGGGGAATTATGGAGCTTGGATGATAGCACAAACCAAAGGATGAGGTCCTATTATAGAAATGGTTGGGCATTGTGGAGCTTTGTTGCTCGCACAAGCCAAAGGACTAAGTTTAGGAATGGTATTTTTTAGATATTATAGAGCTTGATGGCTTGTATAATCTAAATTAGGGTTAGGGGTAGTCGATGATCAGATAATAAAAGGATGTTGTGATACTTGATTGCTTTCAAAAGCAAAAGTATCTAAGTCTTCCTCATAAACCATATAATCCCAGTCATGAGTTGGCTCATAAGTTGGTTCTTAACTGTGTTCCATGTATTGATTATTGAAAATAGGGTATGGATTTGTATCCAAAACAACATTATCTAGAGTTGGGTCTTTAAAGTCCTTTTCACAAGCCTCTTCATACCAATCAAGGTCTTGAGTTAGATTTTAAGTTGTTTTGTGATTTTGTTCATACAAAAAGGCTTAGAGTTCCACAAACTATTAAAAACTATGTTCAAAGGACAAATGGTTCAAGCTTGGTCAAAAGGGTGGAGCTATATCTCCAATATGGTCTAAAAGTGGAGTTGTATCTCCAAAATAATTTGTGCTAAGACTTGGCATAAAAAATCCTAACATCAAATGTCATATATACAAAAGGTCAAGCACCTGAATAAAAACCAACATGCCAAAGGTCTAGGTCAAAGTGTTTTAAACAAATTATAAACTAAGAAAGGGAAAAGTTGAGTTTCTAGGTTTTTAATCCAAACACGGAGTCAAAATATAGGCTCAAAAAAATAGGCATGTGCTAGGACTTTTGGCCAAATGGTGTCAAAATCTAGTCTTGAAACAAACGCTGATGTGATTTGATTTAATCTAACAAGTTTGGAAATAACTTCGACATAAATCTGGCACACAGAATCAAACATAAACATGATCAATTGGCACAAGGCATAATATAAAAGGCTCTTTGAGAAATGATATGTTATCCCAAATAAAGACACAAACAATGATGAGGATAGGCATTTAAATAAACAAACCATCAATAATTTTCAATTTTGGGTAATTGATTAACCGAATTTATGCAAACCAAAAGAGAAAGATCTGTGTATCAGCCCCATGTATTGAAGCTTAAACAAAAATCAATCAATGTTTAGATTTAAACTTGACAAGGCTAATTAAAAACTCAATGTTGAAAACTAAGATTTGACCAAACAAGGTAGACAAGATTGGACAACATGACGACACAAGACAAAGGTCCTAATGGTATACCCAAAATGGTTTGAATAAAATGGTTTTTGATACAAGGTGAAACAAGTCTTAAAATAAATTAAGCAACCTAATGGTGTAAGCATTATTGAATTATGTGATCTATGTTATGATTCAAAAGATTCAAAGGAAAAATGGTTTGACATGATTTGGGCAGCATAACACTACCCTCTGCAACTCAAATGACACACACACACAAGTAAGTTTAGAAAAGTTTTTAAGGCAAAAGTGTGGTGTAAAATGGCTAGCATAACGACTATTTAGAAAGAAGAGTGACGTATATACATTTTGGTTTTGACATGGCTTTATACATAAACAAACAAGTTTTAGTTTCAAAAACACCAAGTAAGATAAATGACCAAATACACGAAGTAGTCTAAATGCTAGGAGATGAAACCCCAAGTCAAAGCTTCCTTAAAGAGCTTGTGGGAGGTGATGAAGTCCCAATCACAAGCCAAGATACATAAATAAATAAATCATGAAAGTAAAAAGACTTTAGAGTCATTTTCAAGAACACCCAAACTTTGATGAGTTTTTGGGGTAGTGCTTTAGATGACATTCTTTCTAAGCTTTGGACTAGGCTAGTTGCAATAGGAATGACACTTTTGATTCCAAGGGTTCCATATAAGGGACAAATAGAAGAGAATACACAAAACATTCCTCTTTTTTCCAAACAAAAATTTGATTTAAACAACTATTGCAAAAACAAATTGACAAGTGTGTTCAATTTTATACCCAAATGAAAAGTTTGGTGGTGTTCATTTGACCCCTTGGTATTAGTTACAAACTTTGAAAAAATTCACCAAAACATCTAAATTCTTTGTTAAACACCCAAAACAAGGTTCTTAATGGATTTTTAATCATGCAAAGGTGATTTAAACATGTTTTGAATAAATATCAAACTTGGTCCTGTAGCAAAATTGTTAACATATCCTTTAGCTTTGAAGATTTTTTGAGTTTGAAACAATAAACTTTAGAAAAGTAGCTCTCAGGTCTATGTTTTTGGAAAAACATAGTGATCAACATCAGTTATTACCATTGACATTAGTTACTATGTCTAACCAAGATCTAATCGATGTCAGTTTGCAAACTAACGTCAGTTAAATAGATAATCGATGTCAATATTACTTGCTGACATTGGTTACTCTGTAAAACCATGGCAAACAAAAATTGTAAAATAAAGTTAAAAAATCAATTTGAAATAGTTTTAAAGGCTTAAATAAATATTTTAGAGTTGTAAAATGATCTTCTTCATGTGTAGGATGTGCCTAGTCCCACCAAACATGCCATAATGTGATCTAGGAATTTGACTCAAGAGAGGATGGTTAGTATGGTGTTAGTTCCAAAATGAGAACAAAGTGAAATATACACACTAATAACGTAACATCTCTAGGCCTAGACACTATGGAGAGCTTAGTTAACAAAAGTAAATGATAAGCACAACTAAAAATCAAGGAATGAAAACACAAGAATCCCTTCACCTTCTTTGGATGCTCCAAATGCCTTTGTAATGGTGGCTTGCTTGACTTGTGCTCATGAAGTCTTCATTAAAGGAGGTTTGGCTATCTCCTCTTCTCCTTGGAAACTTTGGCTTGTGGTTTTGACTGGCTTGAAATTAGTTTGACATTATAACACTATTTTATTGAAGCTTTTGGAACCAATCTTGCATTATAACTTTGCACAAATTAAGCTTAGAAATGATGTTGTGAGGCCTCTTATTTATAGATTTTTGGATTTGATCAGAATCAACCTCAACCATCCATCTCAATATTGAGATGTGTGGTTGATAATGAATTCAATTTTTGAAATTAAGTTTGTAATTATCCTCATCATGACATTGGAAGAAGGGGCAATTAATGAAGGGCATCATGGAGGGCATTGATGAGGCATGAGAGGCATGAGTCCTAATATTTGTGGCATTTATGGCCTAGAGATGTCTTCCCAAGAAATGAGGTCACCTAATGATGAATATATTCAATATTCATTTCCAAAAATAAGTTTTTAACAAGTTTTTATGGAATTATTAATTATGCCTTGATTTAGGTTAATTAGCTCTTAAACATGATTAAGCACTTTATGCACAAATTACTCAAATTGATTAGAATGCTTTGTTATTGGTCCTAAATCTGATTGGTTTAGAATTAGAAGTCCACGTCAGATGTGTTGGATGTGTATTTCCATTTAATATGTTTCAAAAAACAAATAACAAAAGCATGCATCTTGTGCAATAGATTTGATAGGGAAGAGCAATCTAGAGCACCAAGGTGCAAATTTGGCATTTTGACTCATAATGATATGATCAAAGTTAGCTAGTCCATAAATTACACCACCCCATTTAGGGATACCCTGGCCAAAATCGGCACTTGAATATGTCATTTTCACATCATTTAGTGTGTTTTAGTGTTTTTAGGCCAAATTGTGCATTTTAGGTGGAAACTAGCCAAAAGCCTAGTTGGAGGTTATTGGTGGCCAATTTTAGGTGTCTACAGGGATTTTTATAAGATCTAAAAAGTTTATAAACATTCTAGGGGAATCAATTAAACAATGACTTTCACACCAAACAATGCAAAAGAAAAGCATGGATTTTGGGTCCATATCACTTGGCTTGTTGGAAAAAAGTCCAGTCTTTTTTGTAACCACTACATACTGCTGTTTATTCAGTGTAGTGTGATGTCCAAAGTGCCACTACATCCCATGTGCAACACCAATTAGGATCCAAATGAAGTCAATGATGAGAGGTGAAACTCTGGGTCAAAGCTTCCCTAAAGAACTTGTGGGAGGTGATGAAGTCCCCCTCGCAAGCCAAGTTTTCATAAAAATAAAGAAATCATGAAAGTAGAAAGACTTAAGGTCATTTTCAAGGTCACCCAGACTTTGACGATTTTTTTTGGAGTGCTTTAGATAACTTTCTTTCTAAGCCTTGGACTAGGCTACTTGTAATAATATTGATGCTTTTGATTCCAAGGGTTCCCTAAAGGGGACAAATGAGAGAGCATACACGTAACATCCCTCTTTTTTGCCAAACAAAATTTTAATCTAAATAATTAAACAAATAGAAAAAGCTTTGAAAAGGTGAGTTCATTTTTAAGCCCAAATGGAAAATGAGGTGGTGTTTATTTGACCCCTTGGTCTTAGTTTCAAACTTTAAAAACATTCACCATAAACATCTAATTTTTTTATTAAACACCAAAACAAGGTTCCTAATTGATTTTTAACCATGCAAAAGGGGATCTAAACATGTTTTTAGCAAATGTCAAGCTTGGTTTTGAAATAAAAATCTTAGCATGTCCTTTAGCCTTGAAGCTCTTTTAGGTTTGAAACAATGAACTTTAAAAAAAGAGCTCTTGGGTTTATGTTTTAATAAAAACATAGTGACCGATGTCGGTTATACATAATCGATGATGTTTACATTTTCTAACCGATGACGGTTATCTAACCGACATCAGTTATACCAATGTGACCGCTGAAAGCTATCCAACTGATGTCAATTTTACTAATCAATGTCAGTTAAGCTATCCAACCAATGCCAATTTTACCAACCAACATTGGTTAAGCTACCCAATCGATGTCAGTGTTACTAATCAATGTCAGTTACTATGTAAATCTGTGAGAAAGGAAAATGGTAAAATAAAGTTAGAAAATCAATTTTCAAGAGTTTTAAGGTTCCAAATAAATATTTTAAAACTAAAAAATTATCTTTTTCATGTGTGGGATGTATCTAGTCCTATCGATCATGCCATTATGTGATCTAAGAATTTGACTCAAGAGAGGATGGTTAGTATGGTGTTAGTTCTAAAATGAAAAAAAAATGAAAGAAACACACTAACTAGCATAACATCTCTAGGCCTAGACACTAGGGAGAACTTAGTTAACAAAAATGAATAAAACACACAACTAAAATGCAAAAAAAGCTCTCTTTTACCTTCCTTGGATGCTCCAAAATGCTTTTTGTAGTGGTTTGCTCGGCTTGTGCTCATGAAGTCTTTAGCAATGGAAGCTTGGCTATCTCCATCTCTCCTTGGCAACTTTGGCTTATAGTTTGGATTGGCTTGGAATAAATTTGACATGGTAACACTAATTATCAAGACTTTGAATATATTTTCACATAATAATTTTCACCAAAATAGCTTATAAATGATGTTCATGGCCTCTCTATTTATAGATTTTTGAGAATGTCTAAAATCAACCTGAACCGTCGATCCTGAGATTGAGATGTGTGGTTAAAGATTGATTCAATTTTTGAAATTAAGTTTATAATTATCTTCATCATGACACTAGAACAAGGGTCAATTAAGAGGCATGGAGGGCATCATGAAAGGCATTGATGAGGCATGGAGGGCATGAATCCTGATATTTGTGGCATTTATGGCCTAGGGATGTTTTCTAAAAAAATGAAGTCACCTAATGATGCAAATATTCAATATTCATTTTCAAAACAAATTATTAAACAAGTTTTGATGGAATTATTAATTATACCTTGATTTGGGTTAATTAGCTCTTAAACATGTTTAAGCACTTTTTACACAGATTACTCAAATTGATCAGAATGTCTTGTTATTGGTCCAAAATTTGATCAGATTAGAATTGAAAGGTGATGTCAGATGCATTGGAACCATATTCTCATTTAGGATGTTACCAATAATAAATAGCAAAGACACATGTATTGTGCAAGATATTTGATAGGAAAGATCAATCTAGAACACCTAAGTGCAAAATTGGCATTTTGACTTGGAATGATCTGATCAATGTTAGCTGGCCCATAAATTGCATTACCCCATATAATGATACCCTGGCCAAAAATTGACACTTTAATATGTTAGTTTCACATCATTTAACATGTTTTAGTGTTTTTAGGTTAAATTGTGCATTTTAGGTAGAAATTGGCCAAAACCCTGATTAGAGGTTATTGGTGGCCAGATTTAGGTGTCTACAGTCAAATTTTTGAAATTTGACTTTTATGACCTTAGACACTTGCATCGATCTTAGCCAATTGCATTGATTATTCTATCTAATTTGGATACAGGTGTATAGTACATAATACCTATTGGATCTAGATCTGACCACCTAAGATACTATGTGTTTTATATCATCTTTGCTCTTGTTTACTCAATATGGATCATGGGTTGTTTCTCCTTGTCAAAAATAAAAAATCTAGCTCTTCATCTTCTTAGTGATTGTGGAAAAAATAAGTTAGTGGGATCATACTGTTGAGCTAACCCTAAAGACCCCTTTGTCAGTAGATGATGCCTACAAAGTCATAACTCTGAAGAGGGCCTTTGACTGATGTAGTTCTTCCCTAATGTGTTGTCTTATGTGTGCACACGAGTGCAATACATGGAAAACAAGTACAACTTTGACCTATATTTTAACTTGGAAAATAGGACTCATGGGTTGCTCCTTTAGTACTTTAAACATGTATATGGTATACTCCTATAACTGATATTGAAATAGAAAAGAATATGGAAGCTTTTCTCTCTTGAATGCTTGATTGAGTGCTTTTGTTAAGTTGCCTTGTGAGTTATTAGGTCTATGCTAGGTGAGAAATGAATGAAGGTTGATATTGTGTGTGTGTATCAATCCTTTTTAGAAATATATCACATAAAAACATTTAGGTTGACCATAGGGGTACGTTTCTTTTGTAAATTTGATGAATTTTGAGCACTAGACACTTACATTGACACATGACACTTGCATCGATGTAGGCAATTGATAGGGACGTAAGTGTATGGGAAGTTGGCAAATAGGTACAAGTCCAAAACTTGTAGAAGATGATAATAAACATGTTAATAAAAATTTAAGCAATATAAGAGGCTTAGTAATTAGAATAACATATGGTTAGACTAAGAGATAAGCAATAGGCATATGAGATAGCGGATGTGATCATTTCAATAGTATGAAGGTATTAAGAATTAAAGGGTACAACCATGAGAAGTACTTTTTAAGTATAGAAGACTGAGGTACTATATAAATCATATTTAGTGTCTACAACTTCATCACTTAGTACTACAAATTCAAACACACACCATAGGAGCACTGTAAGTCCAAATCACATAAATGAGGAGTTTTTGTAAAGATCTCAAAATGATGAATCCAATAGACATTTTTTAGCCCAAATTTTTGAAAAAAATGCAATTTGTTTCCAGAAACTCCTCTATGCCATAGCTCTTCAATAACTAAAATCTCTTCAAAATATGTATAAAGAAACCAAATTTATTGATATAGGTCCCCTTAGGGGTTTTTGGATGCTAAAAACATAATGAAAATGTCATATTTTCTCTAAGATGCTCCAAAAATGCATAAAATGGTAACTTTATTGTTAAAATTAAAATGATTTCTAAATATGCCAACAATTTTTGATTCATGTGAAACAAAAGTCAAGAATGAATTTCTTTAGTGCTCTAAATGTAATGAAAATATACGATTCACACAAAAAACACTCACAAATGAAAAATGATAGAAAAATATTCAATGTAACTCTTGTGTATGTAGGTCTAGAATTGGTATATGAATCCAACTGAAGTAATGAACTGGATCTATAAAATAAGAGATAGTACATGCAACAAAATTATTGTAGAATTTAAATTTACCCCATACAAATGAACCAAAAATTATAAAATCCTCACTAAAAAAATACTCAATATAATTAAAAAACCCCCACAAGGGTTGGCTCAAAGATAAAGATTTGACACCGAACAAAATAAATAATGATTTTGAAAACCCCAAAAGGGTTGGCACAAAAATGCTCTAGCATAAAAAGAATACATACCTAGTGTAATTTAAAAAACCTTAGAAATTTTGGTACACACACTTGTTTTGACAATGAAAAATTACTTGGTAATTTTTTTTGAAACCCCATAGCAGTTGGCATAAACAAATGTATCGGGGTTACAAAGGATGCATGGGAATTCTAGGCTTGCTAAATATTATGAAAATACACATAAACTATATATGAAGAATGGTTCTAATTCCTAAACTCTGATACAATATTGGGAATAAATGCTCTAAACACTAAAACCATGTCAAGAATAGAAAGCCCTAGATTTTCAATGTGTAAAAACTTCATCCACATAATGTAATTAGATAAGAGAAAGATATTCATCAATACAAGAGAAAAAATGTATTAACCCAAACAAAGGGATATAAAAATAAGTAGTGTGAAAACATAATGTTCTTTAACAATACGAAGGATCAAGGAGATATCTTTGGTTCTTCTAATGACTACATCTCTACCAACGAACTAGATACAATACTTTAAGACTAGTGTTCTCTATATCCCTCTTCTTATCCAACAAGGACACAAATTTTCTTTATATAGGAGAAACAAGAAGTGAGTGGTATATCTTTATTGGTGGAGGGAAAGGTGGAATCATTCTCCAAAGTATACCCAACCCTTTTCACACATGTGAAGATAACTACCAAATTACATGTGCATAATACATTACACCTTTATAACACATCTACCTAAGATGGACTTCATGTCAAATATGAGTATGACATAAACCGATAACAAATATACTTTAAAAAGTGTGTAGACCCACACAAAAATTACATACATATCATATATAAACTATAATAAAATTTCATTCAAATGATTTCATTAAAAAAAATTTAAAATCGTTAATAAAATTGATAAGATTTAAAAAATCGTAGATTGAAAAGAGTTTAAAATATATTTAAAAAATCAAGATACTACTTAGTTATACCCTTGAAAAAAGTGATGGCTACATTTAAAAGTTCAAATAGTTCACTATTTACTCAATGATTTCAAATGATGATAAAACCAAACTCTCAAGTACATTTACAAATTGTACATGATTATAGAAATGAATTAACTTGAAACAATCCATAAATATTTTATTAAATACCTCATAAAGGAGTGAAATTGAGAAAATAATCTTATAATTAACCCCACATGAGAAATAAAAAAATAAAAATATTATAGATACTAGTGAAGGCTAAGACATATCAATGATGATAATATACAAACATCATTTGAAAAATAATATCCATATTTGTAGATCCAATGACCTTACATGCTCAAGTCCCCTAATACTAGATTTTGAGTAAATTTATGGCATATAAACAACATCTAAGAAGTCTAAAGATATTTGTTCTCTTTTATTTTGGTTTTATGATTGGCTGGGTGATCTTGGACTCAAAATGATTCTTTGTCCAACTTTATCCTAGCTAACATTTTAATAAAGTTAAATATAATCAAACTAGTTATTAATTATAGTCTAAATGTTATTAGGAAAGTGGCTTCAATGCTATTATTTTGGCCATAAATAAAAACATAAAAGTATTATATAAAATATAAATAATAGTAATTTTATTGTTTTTAAAGAAAAATAATAAAAATACTTACTTGTTACTCCTTTTAATTTTAAAACTTTTTTTTGACTTTTCTCATATGAAAAATAAAATGTTTATTAAAAAATAAAGTTTAAATTTATTTGATACACTATATAATGAATTTTGAGAAATAACTAGGTTGAAAAATAAAATATATAACATTATACCATGCAAACCAACAAAAAATTCTACACAATTCATATATTACTGATATTTATATGATATTATCAGATTGATAACCATGGGAAAAATACCATTTCAATAAAATGCATTTAAAAACTTAGAAATGAATTTAGATATTTAATCATACATGTTATGTACAACAAGAAAAAAAGTATAAATTTGTTTATTCATAATTTGTTTTCACACATTTTATGGATTTTGTAGTATATATCCAAAACCAAGTGAAGTAAAGGCATGCAACTTAAATAGAAGCAATTATAGTCAATGAGTTGAAGTATATATGGAAAAAAATAGTATTATGTGTGTGTGTGTGTGTGTGTGTGTGTGTGTGTGTGTGTGTGTGTGTTTAATTTTATGTATTTGAACTCAAGAATGTGATTTCAATGGAATCAACTACACTCAATAAGTTGAAGAATTCAATTATCCTAGAATCTATAAGATCTTGCAATGTGTTTCATTGTATATCACTCAAATACAAATAATTAGGGCATGCATATGCCCAAACAAGAGGGAAAAATAAACCTATTACTAGAAAAAATAGGGAAAAAACATTGGAAAAGGAGGGTTGATGTCGTGGTCAACATTTTCCAAATTTTTTTTTAAGGCCATTTTTGATAGGCTAGAAACATTCATGCTGGTGTTTCTATTGACCCAAATTATTTAAATTTTTTTTAAATGTCAATTATAAAATTTTCTAAGATGTTTTGAAGGTGTTTATGTCTCTACGATGTTTGATAACCATTAGAAAAACAAAACATAAGCCCCCAAAACATTTTTGGTAGCTTATTATAATCATAATTAACCCTTCCATCTTTAAAAATTCAAAGTGAGTAGTAAAATTGGTAAGGTTTAAGACCTTCATAGAGTGGGAAGAGTTCAGATTATATTGAAGATGATATTCTATTAGAATAATAACATATTCCTTAGGTTGTATTGGGGAACACAACTCTTATCACTAAAATCATGTTAGTGAAAGAGAAAGCTCAAGATCTTCTACATGCAAAGACTCCATCCATATATTTTTTACTCAGATAAAAAATGAGATTCACCAATTAAAGACATTTTATTAACTAATAAACTAATATACAATGTATATTTGTGCAACTAAAAATGGTTGCACCAGCATAGGACTCCTAAGAGAGTAAATTTTCCCCAGCTATGGAGAATTGACTCTAAGATCTATTTCAAACAAGGACATAAAATATATTTATAAAGAAAAATAAAGATGTGAGTAGGAGATTATTATTGATGGAGTGAAAGGTGATATCCTTACCCAAATTACACCTAACCCTTCTCAAACATGTAAAGATAAATACCACATTAATTGTGCATATTAACTATGTAGTGGACATGATACATCATACCTTGATAACAACACTACCTAGGTGGGCTTCACAACAAGTGTGAACATGACACATATCGAAACCATAATGAAGATCAAATTAAGTGATATAATAAAATAAAATAAGTCTTAAACTCATAAGTATGGGTCTTGAAAAGTAGTCTTGATGAGGTACCCATGTATATTGAAAAAGCCAAAAGATCAATGATGCTGTTGAAGTAAATGATAGTTGAATCAACTAAAGCCTCCAAAGGTTTGAGTCAAAATTAACTTCTATGGATCTGGATGTGAACAAGAGTGATTATTGATACCTATTCCATTTGAGTATAATGCATGGTGAAAACCAAAGAGGTTTGGCTAAAAAATTATTTTTTAATTTTTAAAACCCCATAAGACTTGGCTCGAGTATAGATTTTGGATTGATTTTTTTATAAAACCTTGGAAGAGTTGACAAAAAAAAAACTAGCCTCTACATTTTCTATGGATAATCATTAGGTTCATAATATACTTGTACAACCAAGAAAACATTATAAATACACAACTGCTTGTAATGCTTACTATGGAGTTATAGATAATATTAATGGATTATATAACACCTCAATCTTGTACACTTAGAAATTTTAGACCATAATTGTTTCTCTTAGTTTTAGACCTTTTTACTTTTAAAAGTTTTATATCTGATCTATTTTGTGCCCCTTGGCCTATTTCTTAGTCTGACTAGTGTTATAATAATTATCTAGACCTTATATCTTTCCCATAATTCTTAAAATGTAGTTATCTTATGCCTCTACAAGTTTTGAGTATGTACCTATTTTCCTACTCCTTGGACACTTATGTCTAGGATAGACACTTGTATCGACTAGGTGTTTTCTCTAACGCAAGTGTTTAGTTCTCTAAAAGTAATCCAATTTACAAATGGAACATATCCTAATGGTCAACCTAAATGACTTAATGTGAGTTATTTATCCAAAGGGATTAATATAAATATAAGATCAACCCTCATTCATTCCTCACCTATCAACACATAGAAAATACCTCAAAAGACCAAGATAACTTACCAAAAACATTCTATCAAGCATTTAATTGAGTAAAGATTCCTTATTTTCTCCTATTTTCATATCAGTCATAGGGCCAACACATCTATTGCTATGAAGTACTGAATGAGTATCTTAAGATTTTGATCCACCAAGTTACAAGCTAGGTCACTGTTGTACTTGATTTACACATATTGCATGATTCACACAAAGCCAACACGTAAGAGAGAATTACATCATTTTGAGGCCCTCTTCAGAGTATTGGCTATGTAGGCAATACTCATTGATAGAGGGGTCTTTAGAGTCAGCTCAAAACCATGTGCCCACTAACTCATTTTTCCCCAAGGTCACCATGAATATGAACAACTAGGGTTTTATAATTTTATGAGGAATGACAATACATGACCCAAATATAAATGAATTAGAGCAAAGATGAAGATAAAATAAAAAACATCCAAGTGGTTGCATCCTTTTCTATAAGATAATCAATATAGGACACCTATGTCTAACTCAGATAGTAGTGTCAACACAACCATCCCAGGATGATGTTAATATCCATAGCTTAAAGGCATAATTTATAAAATCAAGTGACTATTCTAGAATCATCTTCCAGTCTACTTCCTACCTATTTTAGATATATAACTATGTTAGCATCAAAAGGAACTAGGTACATTATTTCTTTGTAATTTACATATCTAGCATAGTTTTAATTTCTATATTTATCCTATTCTCAATTTAACAAATTTAATAAATGTTATACCTAAGTTTAGCAGCCAATTGCCCTAATGTAGATCTAATTATCACCCTTGTGCATTGTCATTTATACATACCCATTTAAGGTAATCCTAGATTAACACCAAGTTCCTTAGACACCATTTTAGGGTTAAACATTTGGTGAACCTAATCTTTGAACATCATTTTTGCCTAAACATACCATATAGGATGTTTATTACCTACTTTGTCCTAATTCTCTCTTATTATGGATGATATTAATTTCTTTGATGATTATGATTATGAAACTCTCTAAATTTCTATCAAATAAGGGGTAAAAATTGATTACTCTTGTATCCTTCTAACTATTATCTAATCTCTTATCCTTGAATGGTGGTAGCTTCTATCCATCTAATTAAGTCCATGCTCCCACCATTTCAAGAGATGAGTTGAGCCATCTTAAGGAAGATAAAAAGCCTTTAATTGTAATTTTTACACCATAATTATGATTTTGGCCTTCAATATTTACAAAAATATGGATACAAAGGCCAAGAATTTGGCAAACATGAGAAAGGCATAGCTCAACCTGTTGTTCCTACGATTAATATATATTAGAAAGGATTAGGGTTTTCATAAAAATCCATGACACACCAACAAGGAAAGTCATCTAAGCATGCCCATTATGTACATTTTACCACACAAGTGGGTACATATAACCAAGACGCTCCTTCATTTGATTGTAAAAAATTCAAACAAATACATAAAGAAATTATGAATGATTTATAAATACCTTATAAGGGGTACATGACTTCAAGAAAATTGATTTACACCCCCATAATTCCTATTTCCAAATAATATTCCCCTTAGTAAAGGTGATATTACCATCATACCTTCATTAGAAACAAATTCTATACCAAAAAAAGTACCTTTACCAAAGATTGTTCAAGCTCAAATTGTTATACCAAAAGTAAATGAAATAAATTATTGAAATGGTCCAAAATATTCAAATGATATACCAAAAGTACCAAATTTCAAAGAACCCATACTACTATCAAATTACCCTAAATTTAGCGATTGTGAACTTGCACTTGTTATAGATGAGGATGATGATACTCATATGCCTAGATTCAAAAAAGGTGGTGGGTCAGAACCAATGATAACACCTATGACAAACACTAATATTCCCATGGAATATATAATGTCTATGATGACCACTATTTTGGATCTTCGAAAACAAGATTCTATACTTAAAATGCAAATGTATTTCCATAGTGATAATGCACATGTAACCTCATTCAATAATCAACCTGTTGTGAAATGTATACTTGAATATCCTTATCCACCATGTTTTTAGCTACCATATTTACCACTATTAGAAAGACATAAAGATCTATTTGAGCACATGATATCTTATGTACACTCATTTGGTCAATGGGCAAAAGATGACAAACTTTTACTAAAGGTATTCCATATGAGCATTCCAGATGAGGCTCATAATTGGTTTTATAGTTTACCAAAGGGTTCCTTAAAAACTTTTTTACAATTAAAAGATGCATTCTTCATGGCTTTCAATATCCCAAGGTTCCAAAACTTACAATAGAGCATTTTCACAATTTAAGACAATGTGATGATGAATCCCTTCAAGATTATACTATTCAATTCAAAAGTACATATATTAGCTAACATTTATACCCTCAAATTTAGAATTAAAATTTATCTTTAGTAGAAGCCTTATTTCCCCATTAAAGGAAAGATAATTACATAAATAATGAGTTATTTACCCATTTATATAAGGCATGTCATAGAAAAATGTTCTCCACACTTGGCATAGTTTTAAAATTCAATGGAGACATGATTTGGAAGCATGTTCTCCACACTTATTTAGTATGAAACATCTCCAAATTATAGTGGGGTAATGTTTTGGAAACATGTTCTACACATTGACACTTATATTAGTTTTAATATTTTTCCACATTCATACTTATTTAAATTTTAGATTTATCTATATATAGTGGGGGCATGCTTTGGAAGCATATTCTCCACACACAATTTTCAAATTGGCCAAAGCACTAGTTATATGATTCTGATTCATAGTTGTGGCATAATTTTATATAGTGATACCATTTTTATACAAAGTTTAGCATGATAAATATCTAAGGTGCATATGCTATGCAATGTGCACATAATATTTAAGAATCTAAATCAGTTTTAGATTCTAAAACTCATTTATGAAATATTATGACATTACAAGATTTTGCGTACTAATACCCCAGTCAAAATTTACAAACTTTATTGAGTCAATATAATGTAATAGTTGGTTTGTTTTTTGGTATGGTTAAGGTGATTAATCACTCAATCTTTCCAAGTTTTTAGGTTGGTCTTGATTGTATCATCTAGCCTCACCACATTGTATCATTGGGTTGCATGGTTGAGCTAATATCAACTACTAGGTGGAAAATCACCTTTACTCTAATGTTGGGGGCATGTGCCTTCCTATATATATATATCTTTCTATCTCCTTAGACATATACACTTTTCAAATATATATTTTTCCTAATCTTAGTTTCAGAGCCTTATAATGATACATTTTTTCAAATCAACTTGCCAATAGACAAGGCCGTTACATCAACACATAGGTGTAATCCTAACCCTTGTTATTTAAATTTCAATATTTTCAATACTTTCAATTCCATATTACATGCACCAATTATATACTGTAACATGATCTTGATTCTAGGTTAGTCACCAAAATGTTGGGGATTAGTATTTACATTGGGTAAACAATATTTACTATTATATAATTAATTGTTTGTTACCATATGGTTCTAAAGTAAGGTTTTTTTTTGTTAGTAAACATTATTTTTATATAACAATAATGTATATTTGGTTATGGTTAGTCTAATATATTATAAATATAGTTTTTAATATATGATTCTTTATAGGGGTCTAACAACCACATAATTCTAGGAGAGAATCATGGGATATTGACTCCCTAATTATAGACTATTTGTTGCCTATATATTTGGATATATACCTAGAAGTATTAATCAGAGTATGTAATAGAGTGTGAAATATAATATTAATATTATGTGTTTTAAATTTTTTGTGTTCAGCTCCATTGTATAGTGAATGAGATAAATCAGTCTATAAGTTCCTTCAATACCTAACACTGGTATCAGAGCATGGACAATATCCTTCAGAAGGGAAAGATTTATTCTTTTATGTCATGCTATGGGATTTTATGATGGAGAAAATATTTCTAACATAGGCTTAGGATATGGCTTCTCCATACAATCTTGTATTTTTCATGCATTACTGTCTCTTCACCATTTGATCAGTCATATTTATCTAGTTCCTCAAACAACTTCTGATGGGATGAATACAACCACATATTAACTTTATTCTCAATTAAGATACATTTTCAATATTTATTTACTGGTTTGATATATTTGTGCTATGATTGAATTATTTTATGAATTAAACACATTCATGTGTACTTTTAATTATCTTTTTGGTTATATTTCTATCTAATACATTTTAGATCCCTGAAAGTAAATATCTTGAAGCCACATTAGACAATCATTTGGTATAGGCCAAAATTGGAAACATCAAGAGTACGTTTGATAAAGTAAATACAATTTTAGTCAACACCATAGTCATGCACCTACAAATCTATAGCTTCAGACAAGGATATAAATTGTAGTTTAGTCATTTCACCTTACATCTCCTAGTTCAAAGTTTGCAAAATCATGCACTCTTTGGGACACATATTTATCAATAACATCATATATGAATTCATGTCCTTACATTACCATATGGAATTCAAAACTATGCATGGTTCTATCTCAGATTCATCATGATTGTCTAAACATCGAGCTCCAATTGATCGACATGACACCTAAAGTCTTTGTCATCTTGACATTATCATATAGATGGTTTTGATTATAGATGTGAACCAATTTTGTCTTCATTAGACCTGCAAAGTAATAGGATTCATGATCTTCATGGATTTATAATAATCAATATGGTTTTTGTGTATATTCAATTTTATTAGTCTTCTAGATTGGAATCACCATGTACTTACCTTGTCACATTCTACCTATAAAATTCTCTTGTGTCCTGTTATTCATGCATGTGTAGTTACAATCTGTCTTTCATGTACATTATTAACTTCCTATAGACTTGTGTGCATTTTGATCAACATGTCAAATATCCATGCAGCCTTACGGTATCTTCTACATTAGTCTGCATTCTATTAGTTTATACTTCAAGAATTGTATATACAACTCTACATTGTAATAATAGTCTGAGGTATGTATCCTAAAATGTGCATTCTGCATAGTGCCAAGTCAGTCTTTGTCAATGGGTATGTCATTATTATAAGTTTATTAAACAAATTGGAATAAGTCTTTGTATGTACTTGCATCAAAATCCTTTCATAATACGCGTTTAGTTGTTTTGTTGATTTGTATTGAGTCAAGTCATTTTTATACTATTTTATAAATTGAGTACTTAGGTATGTGTCAAGTTTATATATTATCAAAAATAATAAAAATAAAAAGTCTTTATTATTTAGTTAATAGTTTTTTAACATATGTAGTTGGTCAAGTATTTAGTTATAGTGTCAAAAATAAAAATAAAAAGTTTTTTTTTAGTGTCAAGTATTTTTGAAAGTTTCAAAAATTAAACAAAAAATTACCTTGAAAAGAGATTGAAAAACCACATTAAAGAGTAGAGCCAACTCAACATTTTAGGCCTCAACCTGTGTCCATCCTTAGGAGATAGATTTTGTTTAAGAATAAAAATCAATGAATCAAGATAAATACATAAAATCCTAACATAAACCTGTCATTAATACCAAAATACAAGTCAGTCAAGGGAGGAAACAAATTTTTAATTATTTAATTTTTAAGAAGTCTTAAAACTAGTTTCCACGTATTGTTGAGTTCCAACCATCATCCCTACTTAAGTTATTTAGGTACTTTTTGATGTCAATAAATTCACATATTTTTCTTTTGAGATAGTAATCTTCCTTAGCTAAAACCTTAATCTCATTCATACAAATATGATGCCCCATATTATTTGAATGTTTAGCTAAGGCAAATTTATGAAAATGATTATGTGAAATATCAACACAATGTTCTTTTAACCATGTTTGAATAGAATGACCAATTTCACCAATATAAAATTGCCCAAAACTACAGGGAATAGAAAAAACCCCATTGTGATACAATGGCTTAGATAGATCTTTGGTCCTATCAAACATATTTCCAATAAAATTAAGAGGAGAGAATGAAACCTTAATGTGTTTTCTTTTGAGGATTTTTGCCAATTTGTCTGTAGTACCTTTGATATAAGGTAGAGTAATATTTCCATAAGTCTCATCATTTTGATATAGGGTTTTGTGGTGTGATGCATTTATTTTTGAGCGGTGTGAAAAATAAGAACAAATGTAGTATGTTCCTATTCACTTGTGAGTACTCCCCATGTAACCCTTTTTATAAAAATATTGTATAATGTTAATCAAAATATATTATAACAATCATGATGCAAAGGTTAGTGATAAACATGTTAAAACTATTTAGAAAGGTTATTGGTAAAACTATGAAAACTATTTGTGTAAGGTTATTAGTGAACATAAAAAACCATTTGTGAAAGGTTATTGGTACACGTGCAAAACAAATTGGTTAAGGTTGTTGGTCAAAGCTAGGTAAAACCATCAACAAACAAGTGTGAAAGATGAACAGAAACATATGTCTTTGTTTATGAATGGGTGGTGGTTGTCTATATCCACAAAAACCACTTGTAAGAATACAATTTTTTGGAGGAATGTGAGTTGGCACATGTATATATATAATATCATGAGCACACAAAGATGACACACTACAATAGGAGAATGAGATATGTTTTACCATTTAAAACCTAAGCGGGGGTGGGGGTGGAATATTAGGGATTAGTATTTACATTAGGTAAATAATGTTTACTATTATGTAATTAATTATTAGTTATCATATAGTTATATAATAAGGTTATTGTTAGTTAGTAAACATTCTTGTTATGTAATAATAATGTATACTTGGTTATGGTTAGTATAATATATTAAAAATATAATTTGTAATATATATATATTTTTATAGGTCTAATAACCAAATAATTTTAAGAGAGAGTCATGGAATATTGACTCCCTAATTATAGGCTATCTCTTGCATATAGTTTTGGCTCTATACCTATGGGTATTTGTAAGAGTATGTAATAGAGTGTGAAAGCTAATATTAATATTATGTGTTTTAAGTTTTATGTGTTTAGATCCATTGTACATTGAATTAGATAAATCACTCTATAATATCCTTCAATATCTAACACAACAAGGCACTCAAGTTGGGCACACATAAAGATAAGGTGTGTCTTATACACCCAGTTATGCATTCCTTTCCTTTAAACTATCAATTTCATTACTAAATTAAAGGTGGGGGAGGGGGACAAGAAATGTAGATGATATTTATAGATTATATAACACCTTGGTCTTGTATACTTGAAAAATTTAGACCTTGGTTATTCCTCTCAGTTTTGGACCTTTCCCACTTCTACAAGTCTCACATGTAATCTATCTTATGCTCCTTAGCCTATCTCTTAGTCTGACTAGTATTATGTTGATGAATAAGTTCTTATATCTTTCCCATAATGTTTAAAATTTACTTATCTTACACCTATATAATTTATGAGCCTATACCTATTTTTCTAATCCTTAAACATTAACATATGGGATAAACACCTATGTTGATGTAGGTGTCCTACTTTGATGCAAGTGTCCATTTCATCCAATTTTTAAATGAAATGTATCTTAATGGTTGGCATAAGTGATTTAATGTGATTTATTTCTCCAAAGGAATTGATATAAATACAAGATCAACCCTCATTCATTCTTCACCTAACAACACCTAGAAAAGACCTAAAGAGACCAAGTCAAATTATCAAAATCATTCTATCAAGAATTCAATTTAGAAACACTTCCATATTTTATCCTATTTCCATATTATTCATATGAACATTACATTTATAGATTTTAAGTATTGAAGGAGTATCCCAAGAGCCCAATTTGACAAGTTACAAGATAGGTCACTATTGTACTTGATTTCCATATATTGCATGATTCACACACAAGCAAACATGTAGGGGATAACTACATTAGTATGAGACCCTTTTCATAGTATTGTCTATATAGGTAATGCTAATTATAGAGGGGTCTTTGGAGTCAACTTGATGTATGTAATGAGAAATGAAGTAGATCTATAAATCAATCCTAGTTCGGAGAAGGTAAATCCTACTTATACTTTTGATTGTGGATACATTAAATATTAGGGGTCATGATTAAAATGGGTCCACTAGACCTAACCAAGGGATCTCTTACCAAAATAATATAATTAAGGAGGATTACAAAGTCTCTAGTCAAGAAAAACTATGCAATAACTCTAACTAGGCCCTATGTTTTCATATTCGCTAAACTAGTAAAAAGTAAAACAAAATCTAATCTAGTGGTCACCAAATCTTGTGGCATAAAGTAGGGTTAATAAACATTAAAATCAAAAATTAATAGAAGACATATACTCACGTTAATGTATACATAATATTAATGCATGGGAGATAAGTACAAATGAATATATATCTACTCTTACAAAGGAGGAACAAAGTCAGGAATACTTATCTTTGAAGATGAATCCACTAAGCCTCAATATCTCCCTTGGAAAAGGTGATTCGTAAGAGGTTGTTGTGGTATGTAAAGATGACAAGGATATATAAACTCTAGGTTACACAACCTATCAATGCATCTAAAAGAATTTTTGACAAGATAAGATCTGTATCTCTAAATAAAGTATGAAACCCTAAGGTATGATCCTCAAATAGAATGGTGGATAAGGAGATGCACAATATATATCTTCTTCTTCTCTTCTCTTAGAAATGATGAAATGGATGTGTTTATATAGATAGATATAACCCTAGTCCTTTCCAAAATTTTAGGTCAACAAGGTCAACCCAATCGATATAGTATCATTATTGAAGAAAATAAATTAGTTCACGATCTAGGTCAGCCAGAGGCCGACCTAGACCCTAATAAATTTTATTAATTAGAGTACAAGGTTGATGGGTCTAAAGGTGTAATGTAAACCATTAAAAATAGTTCTAAGCTATAGAAGGGATAATAAAGGTGGAAAATAACTAGATGAGGGTGAAAAATAGGAGGAAAAGCTTAGGGGAATGTTTTTATGATATGAGTGTGTAGATAGTAAGTGGTAATAAGGGAAAACAATCCTATAAAGCACCAATGGTCTACCCATCCAATCTTGGTGCATCCCTTAAGGCATGAACTTAGAGAGATTGAGACTTGATGGTTCTTGCAAGATATAAAAAGTCAATAATTGATAAAGTTTGAAATATTACGTGTATACATATGCCCCATTCGAAGCTCATCACATACCACGAAGGTCCACCATGGGATGGTACTTCAACAAATAAACATAGCAACACACTATACTAAAGCTAAATAAAGTGTAGTAAAGATCAAATAAGATAAATGAAAGAACATAATTGAAAAACACATACCTTAATTTACTTTAGTGCTACAGATAAAGAAGAAGATGTAAAAAATGTGAAGGTGTCCAATGTAGAAAATATTAGGTGAAACTCTAGAGTTTAGCGAAAAAAGTGAAAAATCAATTTTTTTTCAACATAGACATATAATATGTGAAAAGATTCTCTACGATGTCAGGATTCAAAAACATTTTACGATTTGGAGGAAAAGGTAGTAGAGAAAAAGATATGATCAAAATAATAAATTTGATGGTAAATATTTGAAAAGTAAATACTTTTAAATAGTAAATATAAATAGGGTGAAAAATAACTCATTTGTTATTTTTACTATTTTGAGAAAATAAAGCTCTTAAACACCTAGTGAAAGACCAAAGAGCCAGTATGGTGAAGAGATGAAAAATGAGATGGGGAGGATGCATAGTGGGTGTAATGAGTGAAGCAAAGGTAAACAACTAAAAATTTCAAAATTTCAAATATTTTGATTTGAAACTAAGTGAATTATATAAAATTGACTGGTATAAAAAATCTAGACTTCAGAATGAATCCTAAGTAATTTTTTGGGACATTAGGGGTAAAATGGGGTATTGAATAAGGAGTCAGACCAATAAATACTCAAGGTATTTATGGTAATTAGTTAAAAAGTTATTATTATGGATGAACAAATTTGACCAAGTTGACTTAGTCTACAAGGTGAAGGAGAATAAACAGGCTAACTACATAGTAGTAGGCCAATTTAGTTGGCTAAGGGAGGGGGTGATTACATAGTAGTGGGATAATTTAGTTGTTTTTGAGATGGTTGATGTAGTACTATGGGGTAAAAATATCACTGATTTAGTATTGGAAGGCACAAATATTATTGATTTAATAATTAATAGGTTGGTTTAGTATCCTAAATGAAAAACAAGGATGATTCAGTATTGCATATGATGATTATATAGAAAATGGAAAAACAAAATCAAAATAGTTAAGCGTTGTGAAAATTTAAGAATGTATTTTGATTATAAATGACATAGAGATCTGATACATCCTTTGTTATTTGATATTTTGTAGAGACATTAGAGATATTGGTGACTGATCGATGCATTGTGGTTACTATATTTGCGAAAGTATTTTGTGATCTAAGAATTTTAATCAAGAGAGGATGGTTAGTATGGTGTTAGTTCTAAAATGAAAACAAAATGAAATAAACACACTAATAGCATAACATCTCTAGGTCTAGACACTAGGGAGAGATTACTTAATAAAATAAAATGACAAACACAACTAAAAATTAAGGAATGAAAATACAAGAATTCCTTCACCATCCTTGGATGCTCCAAATACCTTTGTAGTAGTGGCTTGGTCAACTTGTGCTCATGAAGTCTTCATCAAAGGAGGCTTGGCTATCTCCTCTTTTCCTTGGCACCTTTGGCTTGTGGCTTCACTTGGATTGAAATCAATTTGGCATGGTAACACTAATTTTAATGGCTCCTTGAAGATATTTTTGCATTATAACTTTGCACCAAAATAACTTAGAAATGATGTTCTTAGCCTCTCTATTTATAGATTTTTAGATTTGATCAGAATCAACCTCAACTGTCCATCTCAAGATTGAGATGTGTGGTTGAGGATTAATTCAATTTTTGGAATTAAGTTTGTAATTATCCTCATCATGAATTTGGAAGAAGGAGAAATTAAGAGGCATGTAGGGCATCATGGAAGGCATTGATGAGGCATGGAGGGCATGAATCCTAATATTTGTGGCATTTATCATCCAGGGATGTCTTCCCAAGAAATGAGGTCACTTTATGATGTAGATATTCAATATTAATATCAAAAAATAAGTATTCAACAAGTTTCCATGGAATTATTAATTATGCCTTGATTTGGGTTAATTAACTCTTAATCATGATTAAGCACTTTGTGCACAAATTACTCAAATTGATCAGAATGTCTTGTTATTGGTCCAAAATTTGACTAGATTAGAATTAGAAGTCAATGTCAGATGCGTTAGAACAATATTCCCATTTAGGATGTTACTAATAGAAAATAACAAAGGCATGCATCTCATGTAAGAGATTTAATAGGAAAGAACAATCCATAGCACCCAAATGCAAAATTGGCATTTTGACTTGAAATGATCTGATTAAAGTTAGCTGGCCCATAAATTGCATTGCCCCATTTAGGGATACCCTGGCCAAAATTGGCACTTGAATATGTCAGTTTCACATAATTTTGCATGTTTTAGTGTTTTTAGGCCAAATTGTGCATTTTGGATGGAAATTAGCCAAAACCCTGATTAAAGGTTATTGGTGGTTAGATTTAGGTGTCTACATATTTGACTAAAGTGGATAGAGTGAGACTAGTTACACTAGGTCTAGGAGGTATTATGGAGATGAGGTCATCTCATTGAGTGTTGATCTCATTATGATGTTCTTCATAGCATGAGAATTGTTGACCATCACATTTCTATGGGTGGTGGATGGGGATATCATATAGGTCGGTATCACACTAGAGGACATCCATGCATTGTTTGGACTATTGATAAGAGAGATATTGGTGATCATAGGGATACCAAATGATCTAGAGGAGAGAGGAGCACTATCCATGTGGTGACATGTTCAAATAGAATATACCTAGGGTTGAGGGTTAGTCTATTTGAGGTGTATGTTACACATATTCTAGACATATGGAAGGCCGTGATCAGACTTGCCAAATCACAAATGCTGTGTCATAAGTCAAATGGTAAGGTACTACTATATGAGATAGGCTTATACCAATCTATTTTGGATTAGGGGGAACTATATTATTTTGGGTCTATGATATGGGTCCAACTCATACATGATATGTATGGGATGTTGTCTAGAGGATAGAAGACCATGGGACCAATGGTTTTTCTTAGTGTGTGGATATATGTGAGTTTCCCTATGTATCAGCTAGTTGGGTTGCCCCATGTGGTTGATGATAGGTTATCTTGGGTGATTAGATAGATGTAAGACCAAGTAGAATGTGTCTTGCCCCACATTCCATTATTGTAGATGATCACACAAGGGGAGATTGTGTGGTATCCATATACATATATTACTACTATTTGGCTTATTTGGGCAATCGTGGCATCAGGGCTAGCTCAAGTGTAAATCACAGGCCACTATACCTAGTGGGTAGAGCCATAACTGATGGCATACTTTTTAGGGTAGTTTTTATTTCCCTACTTAGTGGATCCTCTAGTAGTACCTAATTTTTTGTCATGGCATTTATAGAGCCAAAGGGGAGAGGAGGAGGAAGAGCACTAATCAATATATTGGTTAATAGGCTATGGTGTGTGAGACCATGGACTAGTTGAGTATGATAGTAGGCAGTCAGAAGGGGAGAGGATATGGATGTTTATGCATGGGTACAATAGGTACCATAGTAATCATTATAGTAGGAGGATCAAGGACCACCTCAACCACATCATATATGGAAGCACTATTGGTGAGAGGGGGCACAGATGAGGGTAGCTACATAGGATGACTTGATAGATGGTCTAGGACTGAGTTGGTCAATAGAGACACCTCTAAGGAGAGGCTCAAACTATGCATGAGTGGTGACTCTTAGATTCATATTTATAGGGAGGAAATTAATAGATGAGGTACTCGAGGGATAAATAAATGGAGATACCTATGATCGGTAAGCAAGTAGATGAAGAGATGGTGGATGGTGACACTAAGACTATTGAGAAATGTTATAAGTTTTAATTTTGACATATAATACTAGTTGCATGTGATTATAGTAGGTAGATAGATTTTGAGTTATATATGTGATCTAATATCTATCTAGTTTTAGTTTTGCATAGCCTATGATAGAGGAGGTCAAATGGGGATCCCTAGTCATGGCTATGAACCATGACATTTTAGATGGGGTGTTGGTACCATATGACCCCACCATTTTGGATGATCCTATGGTACCATCTACCTTAGCTCATGCATGATAGTTTAGACTAGTGGGGGAGGCTATGACGTATTTATAGACATGCAAGGATGGATTTTAGCCATCAATAAGGGTGGAAGTGAGAGAGGCACATGCCTATTAGGATTTGTCTTAGGAGAGAGAAACACACATGGCTACCATAGTCCAACTTGGATAGGTATAGGCCCAGGTGTCCAACCTACAAAGATAGGTAGTAGGATTGAGATCCTAGACTACCTTACTAAAACATACCATGCAGAGGGGATAGTCTTAGGCATCTATAGACAATGTGTCTAGACCACAAGATCATGATGGAGCCTAAACGTAGAGTTAGAGCTATGTATTTTTGTATTTTGTACTATTATATTGTATAAAACACATGATATGCTGATTTTGACAGTTAGATTTGATCTCATGATTTGTATTTGGTTTTGGTTATTGATGCATGGATATATTTATTTCTATCACATTTATTTTTATGTTTTTGTATATTTTATGGAAAATATATGTGAAGCATTTTCTTTTCTAGCATTATGTGATACACATGCATGGTTAAAAAGAAAAGGGTAAAAAGGATTTGGAAAAGTATAATTAATCACAAACAAAATGAATACACACTATATCATAATGGAAAATGTGTAATAATAAAAGATGACTAAGTATAATAAACCAAAAAAGGTAAAAAGAGATAACAAAATGTTTTTAAACCATGAAAAAGATTTACACCAAATTAAAACAAGTAAAATCACACTATGTCACGTTGGGAAGTATGAAAGTAATGTAAGAGAATGGAAGGAATATAAAAGATAAAATAGTGTAAAAAAAACAAAATTAATTTAATCAATAATACTAAATCACATTGGGAAGTATAAAAGAGACACAAAATTTGGAAAAATTAACTTAAATTGATCACAATAATTCAAGCTGGGAAGTATGAAAATATTGAGAAAAATAGTTTTATTCTTACATGCAATCAAAAAATAAGAAGATAAAATTGAAAGATTAATGAATTAAGCATAAAAAATACTATATCAAAATGGGAAGCATGTCAATGCCGTGTAACTCACAATCAATCATAACTTATCTCAAATTTGACACTTATAATTTCATTATGACTTGGGTATTGGAAACGTTTGTGAGGAAGGCCAGGTCTTATCCATAGTCTTACACTACAATTCACAAAGGTAACCTAAATGAAGTGAAATATAATATGAAATATATGTTAAATGGGATGTTTGAAATGGTAATTTGAAAATAAATTCTGGTCCTATCCAAGGTCTTACACTATAACTCACAAATGAGATCTCTGGGGCAATGATCAATAGACAAAACAATATTTTTCAAGGGTAAATATTAATATTTTGGGAAATGAAAGAGGGAATGTAAAATCATAATGTAGGCATCTATGAGAAGACCTTAAGAAAAATGAGGCACACTAAGGACATATGAAGACACTAAGTGACTAGTGACCATCAATATACAAAGGATACCTATTCACAATAAGCACAAAGCTATATAGACAAATAAGTGAGATACTAAGATAAACTTATGTTTTTTATTTCAATAAGAAAAGTGAAATTTACCTACCTATATACATTTAAATTCACTCACCTATATTATCATCACTAATATTCCTATTAGTGAACACTAATTTCATCTAATCTAATTTATCCTGCTAATTTATCCCCCCTTCCTACTCATTTATCTAATTGTTTCTACCTCAAATTTGCTTTTAAGACTATAAAGAAAGAAACTAGAAGAAAGTGAAGGACAAGGCTTGGAAGTACCTGGACTATAGATTGCGCACCGTAAATCCAGACGTTCGTGGGCACTCCTCTTTGGCTGTGGAGGAATGACACCTGCAAGAAAAAGGGAAACTAGGACAAGAAAAACATTAGACAGATAGGCAGTGGGTTGCCAAGCAAAGGCTTGTTCCCAGAAGTGTAAAAACTTCCTTAAGGGAGGTCAACCCACTGTTTTGATAAAATAAGTGACTGATAAAAGACAGAATGACAGAATACAGAAATGATAAAAAGATTAAAAATGGAAGAAGAAAACAAAATGATTACCTGAATGAAGGAGTAGGCTGAAGACAGTCGCCGAGGTCGGTAATGTTGCCGGCGTCGGTTATCTGATCTGCCGTCGTCGGCTATCCTGCCGACGTCGGTTGGGGAAGTGACCGGCGTCGGTCGGGGTTGCGGGGTTTGGGCAGGGTCTGGTCTGAGTCTTGGTCTGTGGTCTGTCCGTGGAGGGGTTGGACACTGATGGACGGGTCTGGGTCTTGGTCTGTGGTCTGGGGATGGTCTCAGACAGAGATACAGGGGAAGGAAGGGACAAAGAGGAAGGAGAAGAGAAGGCTACACAGAGGAAGGGGCCTGAGAAGGCTTTGCAGCCTCTCAGGGGAAAGGACAAAGGGAGAGACACAGAGGATAACAGAAAACAGAGGATTAAACTAAAGAAAATAAAATAAAACCAGAACTAACTTACCTTTAGCCTGCTGAAAGAAGAAGATGGAGATGTTGCTGGAGCCACTGAAGAGTTGCTGCAAGGAGAAAACACAGATCCAAGGCCTGCTTCACCTGTTGCTGCTGCTGCACGAGGTTAAGACAGAGGAGAAATAAGAGCCAAAGCGCCGAGAGGAGTTGTTTGCGAGCTCAAGAGTCCAGGGGGTGCAACGGACGCAGGAGGGGATAATGAAGGCTGCCGACGCCGGCAGTTTCGCCGACGTCGGCCGAAGGGTCGCCGACGTCGGTGGTCGTAGGATGGGCACAGAGGCTAAAAATAGCCTCTGCCCATTCTTGCACGCCGCCGAGCGAGGGGTCATGGGCAGAACGGTCGCAAGGTTGCCAAAATGGACGAGGGGGGCTATAATGGTGAGATTTGGGCTAATAAATGCTAGGGGAAGGTGGAGGGATTCAAGGGAGGATCCAAGGAGGCAAGGGTAGGGTGGAAAGGGGGCCTCAATTAATTAAAAGATGTTAATTTTTTAATTAATAAGACCTAGGTGGGTTAGGGACCAAGGAGGACTAGGAGGGAGAAAGGACCAAGGGGGAGAACCAAGGTGCAGACACGTTTGCGGTGTCTACATTTGCCCCTTTTTGTCTTGTTGGTTGTTCTAGACGAACTGCAAGACAAAAACAGGAGTTGGTTGCCCCAGAAAAAGGATGAGGTGTTACCCCCTCAAAGCGATAGTCGAGAGAAGGGAACCGAAGATCGAGTGTCGATTTGACAAAGAAATGGATAGAAAAGAGTGAGTGAAAACGCTGTCATAGTCATGATTGCGCGTAGTCCACTTCACGAGAGGGTTAGGTCAAATTGTCGCATGGTCAAGGGTCAAGGAGTGCCAAAATTGAAGTAACCAGGCCCCAACATTTAGTCGTCTGCTGATCGGGTCACTCAATCTAAGCTGAAGCTCCAAATGGTCGTCGTGTCCCAGGTATCCAGGGCTCAGGAAGTGCTCCCAGAAACACGAAAAAGGCCACAAGTAGTAGGGATCAACTGGCTCGTGATCCTACACTTGTGAAGGGTCAAAAAAGGTCTGCGAACAATTCTGCTAACCAGCCGTGGAATAGCATACACGCAAAAACAACCAAGGCAACATTGTCTTGGAAGAAGGTCAAAGAAGAAGGAGATAGGCATGGTCGCCAATGGTCATTGGTCAAGAGGATGGATGGACGAAAGGATGCGGCCGAGCTAACCCCAGAAGACCCCATGTCAACTGAGTGCTGCCTACATAGCCCTGGTGACAGGGCCTCAGGCCGATGTAGTTCTCCCTAAAAGGGAGGGAGGGTCAGAGGGATTGATTGGTCTTGGTCAAAGTCGAATGAGTGGTCGTGGACAAAGGTCTTGGTCAAAGGGTCTTGGTCAAAGGTGACGAAGTTGGGCGTGATAAGAGTCAAAGAAGAGAAGGTTTGTCCATCATAGAGATGAACAAACGGGGGTGGTCGAGCTAACCTCAGAAGATGTGGTATCTGAGTGCTGCCTACATAGCCCTTGTCCTAGGGCCTCAGACCAATGTAGTTCGGACAAAGAGGGTCAAAATGGTCAATGATGAGATTGGTCATGTGTCGAAATGATGAGGCTAAGATGAGGATAAAAGGATGCTACAGATGGTGTATTCTGTAGAAGTGGTCGAGAGTCTTTCATCTCTAGCAAGTTTCCATAGTCGCGATGGATGTATGCTAAAAATGAATAAAAGGGTCTATTTATGCTTCAGCAAGTATTGGTTTATGCTTAACATAAATTGGGTCTGGTCGGTAGTTTCCATGTGTATTGGTGTCCATGGGAACTATGCGAAATGGACAAGGATGATGCCTGATGTCATGTTGAAAATGTCGATGATGGAGTGAAAAAGTGTTGAAGTTGGCTTGGTTTAAGGATGAGTCGACAAGAGACGTGGCCAAAGCGTGACCAAAGTGTAGAGAAAAGGTGAAAGGCAAATCGCTCTTTCATTGACAAGGACCAGAAAAGGAAGCATAGATAGGGGTGATTAGAACCAAAGCCCCGTTCATGCATTACGTCGTTGACCAGTGTTGAGTTAGAACGGTAATCGAATCACTTTGACATTAAAGTGAGCTCGAAGTCCCTTGAGCCGGTGATAGGAGGAGGATAGGGTAACCCAGTGTAAGAGCAGGAATAACCTTGCCCCTTTTTATAGGAGACCCTGAGACAACTACAAGCCAATGTCCATGACTTTTTTTTTTTTTTTTGCGCAGACTGATCGATGCGGGAAGCCTGCATAGAGATGTCATTTGATGTAATGGTCATGTTGCGAAGCTGATCAATGCGGGAAGCTTCTAAAATAGTTGCTGTTTATTGCCAGAGTAGTCATAGCCATCCTTCGAGGGAGTGGTCTATATTTTTGCTTGATAATGTTTGATAAGTTGGCCTAGCTGTCCTTCAAGGGATCAGTCTAGTAATACAGCAATGATAGTACAGCTGTCCTTCGAGGGATCAGTCTGTCTTTTTGATTTGACTTGATTTAGAGACCATGGATATGTTTTGACATCTTGATTGATTGTTGATAGAAATGAGAGTCACAGACAAGACTGTAGAAGCTCAAGGACGCCCCTTTTATTAGGACAAAGCATCACTGCATCCTAAAAGGGTTGTAAAGGACTTGTTAAAGGGGAATAGGGTTGAAAGGAATGAGGATTAAGAGGACGAGGATTGCTCAAGGGATGAGCTCAAGTTACGTGCCAAGTAGACGAGTACTCGACTAGCAGAAGAAAGGTCGAAGATGCAACGCATTAAGAGGCTCAGGTTCTGGCCATCTGTCAAGGGAAGACAGACGATAAGTCCCTGACCCATACTTGTGCGTGATGATAAAAGGTCCAAGCCAATTGGGGGCGAATTTGCCTCGTTTACTTCGCTCCATATTGGTCACGTGCTGATTCTCTTTGAGGATGAGGTCTCCGATGTTGAAATCTCGTTCTCGCAGATTTTTGTCGTAGGCCCGCTTTATGCGACTTTGGTAGACATGGAGATGATTAAGGGCAGCCAGACGGCGCTCGTCGAGTAACTCAAGTTGAGCTAGGCGATCTTGACGAAAGTCATCGTTGGAGAGAATGTCATGCAGGGAGATACGAAGAGACGGGATCTATACTTTGAGAGGTAAGACAGCCTCTGTTCCGTACACGAGAGAAAAAGGAGTAGCACCCGTAGAGGTTCGGATGCTAGTGCGGTAGGCCCACAAAGCGAAGGGGATATGAACGTGCCAATCCCTTCCTGTATTGTCGACCACCTTCATGAGAATTTTGGTGAGAATTTTGTTGGAAGCCTCGGCCTGCCCATTTGCTTGTGGGTAGTAAGGCGAAGAAAAGCTGAGTTTGATGCTAAATGAGTCGCATAGTTTTTGGACAGTCTTGTTTTTGAAGGACTTGCCATTGTCGGTGATGATTTTGTGAGGGACACCAAAACGACAGATGATGTGGCTGCTGATGAAGTCAACAATTTTGTCGGCTTTTGTGGAGACAAGAGGAACGGCTTCCACCCACTTGGTGAAATACTCAGTGGCAGTGATGATGGACTGATGACGAAGAGACGAGTGAGGGTTGATCTCACCGATGAGATCCAAGCCCCACTGAGAGAAAGGCCAAAAATCCTGAGCGACTTGCAAGGTGTGGCTGGGAAGATGAAGCAGGTTAGAGTGCTGCTGACACTTGATGCAACGTCGAACATAATCACTACAGTCTTGATGAAGGTTGGGCCAATAATAACCCAGGCGAAGGAGGCGCTTGGCAACCGAGTTTCCACTGAAGTGTCCACCACAAATCCCGTCGTGGACTTGCTTTACGGCATGAGAAGCTTCAGTGGAGGTTAGACAGTGAAGAAGGAGACCGTCGAAGCCTCGCTTATAGAGAAGGCCCCCTAGCATGGTATAGCGAGCTGTGCGCTTGATGAAAGCTCGCCGCGCATTGCTAGAGAGGTTGGGAGGAGTGACAGAAAGAGACAAGTAGTCCACAAGTTGCTTATACCAGTCATCTTGTGGGCTAGAATTGATAGTGTTGATATGGTCGATGTGAGGAGAGATGTATGAAGGCAAAGGTACGCGATGCACTGTGACAAAAAGACGGGATGATGATGATGAAGACGGGATATGCGAAGCAAGAGAAGCCATGGTGTCGGCAAACTTGTTCGTAGAGCGTGGAACAGTCTGCAAGAGGTAATGGTCGAAAGATGCCAAAAGAGAGCCAGCACGATTCTTATACCTCTGTAAAACTTCATTTTTATAGAGATACGAACCGTTAACCTGATTAACGACAAGCTGCGAGTCGCCGAAGATGTTGATAGACTTGATGTGGAGAGAAAGGGCAGTCTGAAGTCCCAAAATTAAGGCCTCGTATTCGGCCATGTTATTGGTACAATCGAAGTCAAGCTTAAAAGATAGAGGCAAGGGCTCGCCGTCGAGTGGGATGAGGATGACCCCTGCACCCCCACCGAGTTGACATTTGGAGCCGTCAAAGAACATAGTCATCTGGTAGACAGTGTCGTCGGTAGAAAGGGTAGCGATAGACTCGTCAGGGAACTCGCAGTGCGAAGGTTGGTTGTCGGAAAGAGGGGCATCTGCTAGTTGGTCAGCGATGGTTTGCCCCTTGATAGATTTTTGTTGGATGAAGATGAAGTCAAACTCAGCAAGCAGCATGAGCCACCGAGCCATACATTGATTCTGATATGGCTTGGAGTGCATGTACTTGAGAGGGTCGGTGTGAGTGACGACAAAGGTTTTGTGGTTGAGAAGATAGTGGCGAAGCTTGGTAGCGGAAAAGACTAATGCCAAACAGAGTTTCTCGGTATGAGTATACCGAGTTTCATAGTCGACCAGTGTTCGGCTGATGTAGTAAACCGCTTGCTCACGATGATGCTCGTCTCGGTGCGCGATCATGGCACCTAACGAATGGTTGGTAGCAGAGATATAAAGGTAGAAGGGTTGGTCGTCCTTAGGTGGAATGAGGACTGGTGGAGAGACCAGATAGCCTTTGAGGGCCTCAAAAGCCTCTTGACAGCCCTTATCCCATTTAAAGGAGACGTCTTTCTTAAGGAGGTGATGAAAAGGTTGGCAGCGGTCTGAAAGTTGCGAGATGAAACAGCGAATGGACTGGAGCTTCCCTTGGAGACTGCGAAGCTGCTTGAGATTGGTCAGGGGCGGCATTTCGAGAATAGCGCGGATCTTGGCGGGATCTATCTCGATACCACGGAAGGAAACGATGAAGCCGAGAAGTTTGCCTGAGAGGACCCCAAAGACACACTTCTTGGGGTTGAGGCGGACATTGTATTGAAGAAGACGAGAGAAGATGATTGTGAGAATGGTCAAGTGGTCGCGGCGGAGCTTAGACTTGCTGAGAAGGTCATCCACATAGTCCTCCATGATTTTGTGGAGGAGATCGTGGAAAATGTAGGTCATGGCGCGCTGATAAGTGGCACCAGCATTTTTCAGGCCGAAAGGCATGACTCGATAGCAGAAAGTCCCCCATGGGGTGATAAAGGTAGTCTTGTGCTGGTCTTCCGATGCGATCAGGATTTGATTGTACCCTGAAAACCCGTCCATAAGAGATAGCATCTCATGGCCGGCTGTAAGATCAACAAGCTGGTCAATGTTAGGAAGAGGAAAGTCGTCTTTAGGACAGGCTAGGTTAAGGTCGCGATAGTCCGTGCAGATCCGAATCCCCCCAGTTGCTTTAGTAACTGGGACAATGTTAGAGACCCACTGTGGATAATCGATGGGTTGGATGAAGGAGACAGAAAGAAGGCGCTGAAGCTCCTCTTTGACAAGAAGCGCAAGGCAAGGGTGCATCTTTCGAAGCTTCTGCCTAACAGGCTTAGCCTCTGGTTTGGTGACAATGTTATGGGTAGCAATGGTAGGGTCGATGCCAGGCATGTCGCTGTAAGTCCAGGCAAAGGCCTTGCTATGGTTGGAAAGGAACTGGGCATAGTCAAGCTGCTCCTGAGCGTCTAAAGATTGGCCAATCTTTAAGACATGAGGAACATCGGAAGAAGAAGGGAGGTTGATGTCAATGGTGGATTCATTTAACATAACCTGGGTCTCGAAAGGGAGGAAACGCTAGACGAAAGAGTCATCGGCACCCATGTAGGAAAGGATGGCGTCATCGTCAACGCAGTGGACAGTGTGAATGGTAGCCGACTCATCCTCTAACATGCTAGGAAAGATGAGAGGGAGAGACCTGGGCACCCCATTGAGCTGATAAGTCAGGGGTTCCAGGCGGATGGTGTTTATGGAAAAAAAAAACTAGGAGGGATGGAAACCACCGACTCCGTAGGTGACGAAGGAGAAAGGGGCGAGTCTGGAAGAGATTGGTCAGTAGTTGGTTCGGGACAAAGGTCGGAAGGAGCCTGAGTGGGGTCATGATATCCCAGGCCATAGCGTTTCTTGGCATCGTGATCACTGAGCGGCTCAATGGGCTGATGGGAGCCCTTCTCATAACGTCCAAAACCAAAACCCTTCCATGCACACCTGTGAAGGTAAGTGTGTGCAAAGGCAGGGTTGCCAAGAAATGAGAAATCAGATGTGAAAGGTTGGGGTGAAGAGAGGGAAGCGCCGTAGGTAGGAGCTTGATTAAGCCCCCCATAGACAAAGTTGGTTCGGAAGTGAGGAGGACCATAAGGCATGACCGTCCCGATCCGAGGGTCGTAATTAGGACTAAGGTGAAGGCGTCCATACTCTTGCGGAGTTTGGAACATGTCGAGGGTCAACAAGCGATATTCCCCAAGCGATAGTCGTTGGAAGATGTCTTCCATGGGGTCTTTGGTCGGCACTTGAAGAGGAGGGGTGAGGGCAACCGCCGATTGCGAACTGGTCGAAGCTTCCGCGGATGGAGGCGGTGCCGGAGTGGATGGCTTGATGGGGATGAGGACGTTGTTAGGACGATAGGTGGTGTTGCAAGTCTTGAAGGGTGAAGGGTCAGCGGGAATGGTGTGGACTTGCCCGTCATGCTCGAACTTCACACAACGGTGCAGGGTGGAGGGTATACAGGCCATGGCACGGATCCAAGGTCAGCCCAGTAGAAGGTTATATTGAAACTCTCCTTCGATGATATAGAAGAGCTCCGGGACTGTGTGTGGGCCAACGCGAATGTGGAGGATGACTGTGCCAATGGTCGTGGCTGTGGTGTCGTTGAAAGAGCGTAAGATAGCGTCAGTTTTAGAGACACAGTTCTGAGGAAGAGCCAGCTGATCAAAGGCGTGGGTAGAGATTATGTTGATGCTAGCGCCGCCGTCGATCATAACGCGTTTAATGCGTGCCCGATCAACATAGGCAGTGATGAAGAGGGCGGCGTCCTGATCTTCCGTGTTAGATGCGGGAATCTCAGAATCGCTGAATGTGAGGAGACAAGGAATGGATGAGGGCAGCGAGTGGTTGGGGGTCCTCAGGTCGGACCTCCGCTACCTGCAAGGCTTGGATAAGGGCTTGACGGTGCTGAGGTGAGGTTTGGATAAGGTCGTAGAGAGACATCTTCACAGGTGTCTGGTGAAGCTGCTTCAGCATGGAGTCATGGATTGGCCCGGAAGAGGAAGACGAAGAAGGTTGGGACGCACCAAGGATAGAGATTTTAGGCTTGGGCGCAAGGGGTGGCTGGACGAAGGGATAGGTCCAAGGAATGGCAGCTTTTTCCTTGGCCTTGTCCTTTTGCGATCTAGTGGTTATACGGACAGCATTGATTTCGAAAATGGGAGGCGAAGAAGGGGTCATGTCTTGCTGGTGAGATGTTGACGTGTTTGAAGAAGTTGGATAGGAAGGAGTCGGGGTCTGGTCAAGAGTGTCCTCGAGGAGAAGAGTGTCTTTCTCCATGTGGCGGCGAATGACAGCCTTGAGGGCACAGCAAGTCTCGGTGTCGTGTCCTGGTGTACGATGATATAAACAAATTTTCGTATCGTCGAACCAGGAGGGCTTGGACCCGAGGGGTTGGAAAGGCTTGATGGGCGGAAGGGTTATGTCAGAAGTCTGGAGAAGTTGGCGCAATATCGACGAGTATGAGCCCAATAGAGGGTCCGTGCTATTTGATATGCGTGAGGTCGGTGACTTTTGCTTAGGCGAGGTTAGAAGAGGTTTCCGTACCACCTTATGGGTTGATGGTGCGGTGACAGATGGAGACGGCTCTTTCTTGATGATTGATACCGCCTTTTTAGGAGAGGGACGATTAGAGGTAGGCAGAGGAAGCAAAGGAGGCAACGAGTTTTGATTGAAGGTCGGAGTGGGAAGGATGCTAGCCAAGGTCGAAGGATGGGGGCCCAAAATGGATGGCAATGGTGACGGAGAAGGAGGCGTTCGTTTCGGTGGTCTGGCAGTCTTCTTTGTCTTGGTCAAAAGACTGCTACTGGTCGAGGTCTGGCCTAAGTCCACCTTCACTTGTGGGTGAGTGAGGGAGGAGATAGGACGAACGCCAAATGACTTGATGGGTTTGGACGAGATAGATGCAGGCTTCGGTTTGGACGGGTTTGGTTGAGGTTTAAGAGTCTGGTCTTTGTCAAGAGTCTGACGAGATTCCGCCTTAGGAGGATTAGCGACATGTGATGAGAGGGCGCGGGTATGTTGAAGGGTCTTAAGACGCTCCCACAACACCTGAGGCGTCACTTTCCTCGAAGGGAGAAGTTCAATCTTCTCCACTAACCGGGAAAATGGCTGAGAGGAAGATGTTGATGGTTGCGAGATTGAAGACGAGATGGGAGTAGTGGTCTTGGACACATGATGTGGTGAAGTCATGACAGATGAAGATGAAGGCGAGACAGGTTCTCCCCTGGGTGGAGAAGAAACCGGAGAGCGAGGCTCCTCCAGCGGGTAAAGAGCAGGGATGACAGTGCCCTCCACTTGCGACTGAGGAGTAGGAAGGGTCGGGTCCTCCAAAGGCTGCAGAAAGGAGGATGGCGAGACTGAAGGTGCTGATAAGGGCGAAGCGTCCTCCAAGATGAGAGGGGTCAATGGAGAACTAGCCGGGGAGAGAGGCTTGTCCACATGTGACGGACTAATAGATGGACTAACCTCAAGAGGCTGATTGGGGACGAAAGGAGAGACCGTATTGACTGTCCGAATATTGTGCTCATGATTGTCGTCAATTAAGGTCTGGACATGGTTCTGAGCTGGCGGATGATTGGGGAAAGGTTGTTTGAAGATGTCAATGGCCTGATTAGGGGGTGCATTAGGATTGTCTAAGATGAGATCCCCCTTTTCAAGCATGTCTTGTATTATGTTCTTAAAGGTCTTGCAGTTCTCCGTGTCATGGCCCTTAACACGGTGAAAGCTGCAGAAGTCTTGCTCCCTATACCACGCGGGGATGGCGTGTGAGGGATCGAATTGCGGAGGAGGTCGGGCTTGAGGGAGATTGAGGATTCCCTGTTTAAGAAGCTTTTCCAGCACAGACGCATATGATTCTCCAAGGGGAGTATATCATCGCTGCAAGTATCTTTGCTGGAATTGCCGAGTAGCGCTCTGAGACGTAGAGGGCTCAGGCTGATTGGATGAAGAAGATGACGGTCTGACAACCACGGCATTAGCTGAAGCCTTGGATTTAGAATTGGATGATGATGGCTTGGCAGAAGAAGAGTCATTGGTCTTAAAGCTGGGATTCTTACTCCGCAGTTTGACTTTGTTCTCCTCGATGGCACGCAACTCAAGTTTGCGGGCCATCGTGAAGGCCTCGTCAAAAGTGTGGAAGGTTTGAACCCTCAGAGTGGAAGAGATATGTCGGGCACAGGCTTGAGAAAAGAGTTCAATAAGCTCAGCCTGGGGCAAGGAAAAGGAGAGTTGGTTGATAAGGCCTCTCCATCGAGCCACGAAGTCGGCTATGGACTCGTCCTCGAATTGCCGAATAGAATAAAGGTCCGTGATTGAGACTTTCTTGGTTATGTTGATAGAAAAGTGATCGAGGAATAGCTGAGCTAATTGCGTGAATGAGAAGAGAGAATGACTAGGAAGGGAGCTGTACCAGTCAAGTGCAGCACCTGAGAGAGACATAGGAAACGTGCGTAAAAGTAATGCATCGTCATGGCCAATGAGGTAGCAGGCGTGTCTGAATGCCTGCAAATGTTGTTGTGGGTCTTCCTTGTTTTGAAAGCGAGAAAACTTCGGAAGCTCCCACTGGCTAGGATATGGTCTGATTGGGATAGAAGGATGGATGGGCTCGTTGCAGATCTGTTCATATGAAAGAGTGTTGCGCGAGCCGAAAACAGAGGTCTCAAGACTGGTCATCTTATCCATCAGCATCTTGATGATGTCTGCCGACGGATTGACGGGTTGCGCGCCCCCTAGGTTGTAGGGCGCTTGGAAGAGGTTAGAGGAGGCATGCGACATAGTCGGTTGTATAATATACGGATGACTAATCGCAGGGGCAGAAGTGAAGGTTAAAGGTGGTTGGTTAGAAGACATAGCTGGGCCCGTTGTTGCCACGAGAGGTTGGACTGTGGTAACGGGGGCCAAGGGATAAGAAGCCACCCTGGTGTTGATAGGGGCCAGGGTAGGCGGAATAGAGACGACAAGGTTTTGAAAAGGAGTGGATAGAGGTTGAGCGGGTTGAGGTTGACAAGGGGCCGGAACCCCGGTGGAAGTGGGCCCAATGATAGAGGGAGAAGCCACACCTGGAGGATTGGTCAAAGTCTGGTCAGTGGTCAAAACGATGGTTTGAGTGTCCGAAGGTTGAACTATGGATGTTGTTGATACAGCTGTAGTCACGACAAGGGAGGTCGGCATTCCGTAGATCGGATTGCCCAAGGAGTCCCGCGTTCGGCTATGCGCGAGATAATGTTGCAAAGCCTTGACATTGAGGTCCAAGAATCGCTCGAAGTCTTGGTCCCCTTCTTGGACAATGGGAGTCTGCGGTGGGGTTGGACGGACAGGAGTTCTTTCGGTCTCCGAGTTGAACTCCATTGTAGGCTTGGTCACGGATGGGGTGGACGGAAGTGGTTGACGGCAGGCATGGTCGACAAGAGCCTTAGCTTGGCTACGAGTGAAAACCATGCAAGGCAAAGAAGGTTCAGGTCTCAGGAACTGTGTTGCTCAGTTTCAGAAGACTAGGATGAAGTCTTGACAGAGAAAGGACAGGTTTCAGGTTGCTGGTTTTGAAAAAAAAGGACAGTGACAGAGACCGACGTCGGTTAAAAAACCGATGTCGGTAGGAAAGAGGGCCGACGTCGGTCAGATAACCGATGCCGGTAACAGATGAAGCCGACGTCGGTATCAGAACCGATGCCGGTGACAGGGGAAGCCGACGTCGGTGGAAGAACCGATGTCGGTGACTGTGTTTTCCAGAGAGCCAAAAGGTTCTTGGAAAAACAAAGAAGAAAACGTCCTCACACACTCAAACAAACAGATGAGAGGAGGAAAACAGAAGAAGACAGACAGGCCTAAGCGATAAATCCTAGAAATTAACCTTAGAAACTTGTGGCTTATGCCTTAGATGAATGTTTGGGGGAGATTGGCTGAAAAATGGGTCCTAGAAAAAGGCGGTCTAAGGATGGTTTCAGGTGTTGTTTCAGGTGCTCAAAGATCTGTGTTAGGGTCTGGTACGTGGCCTAGTGCTAAGGAGCAAGCTCCCCTCACTTCACGATTCCAGTGGTTAGCTGGTCTCGCTTAGCCAAGATATACCTCGCCTAGAGTTTAGACTCCGCCAGAGAACGGAGTGGGCTTCCCCCTTGGTGATGAAATCCAAGTGGGGTCACCGGGACAGGTAAGGTATCCGCTGGGGGATGAATTCCCAGTCGGGCCTTGTCTCAGGTATGTTTTATGTTCGTGTTGTGCATGTGATTAGGTAGTGTAACATAAAGTGTCTACGGTTTATTCAATATGCGCCTAAGTTTACTAGATGTGGACTAATGCAAGGACAAGCAGAGATGAAAGTGCAATATGTTTTAAGCCCAAGTCGAAATGTGATATTGTTATGAAGACAAGAAGGAGAAAGGGATGAGAGTATGAGATTAAGACTAGTCTAGAATGCAAGGAAGAAATGTTTGTTTTAGACCTGCTTATAGTGACATTTGGAATAGAAGAAAGAGACAAGAAGGAAGGAGCCTAAATGCACCTAAATGAAAAAAAGAAGGAACCCAGGAGGAACCTAGGGTCCCACCGGGCGTGCCAGAGATGTTTCTACCTCAAATTTGCTTTTCAGACTATAAAGAAAGAAACTAGAAGAAAGTGAAGGACAAGGCTTGGAAGTACCTGGACTATAGATTGCGCACCGTAAATCCAGACGTTCGTGGGCACTCCTCTTTGGCTGTGGAGGAATGACACCTGCAAGAAAAAGGGAAACTAGGACAAGAAAAACATTAGACAGATAGGCAGTGGGTTGCCAAGCAAAGGCTTGTTCCCAGAAGTGTAAAAACTTCCTTAAGGGAGGTCAACCCACTGTTTTGATAAAATAAGTGACTGATAAAAGACAGAATGACAGAATACAGAAATGATAAAAAGATTAAAAATGGAAGAAGAAAACAAAATGATTACCTGAATGAAGGAGTAGGCTGAAGACAGTCGCCGAGGTCGGTAATGTTGCCGGCGTCGGTTATCTGATCTGCCATCGTCGGCTATCCTGCCGACGTCGGTTGGGGAAGTGATCGGCGTCGGTCGGGGTTGCGGGGTTTGGGCAGGGTCTGGTCTGAGTCTTGGTTTGTGGTCTGTCCGTGGAGGGGTTGGACACTGATGGACGGGTCTGGGTCTTGGTCTGTGGTCTGGGGATGGTCTCAGACAGAGATACAGGGGAAGGAAGGGACAAAGAGGAAGGAGAAGAGAAGGCTACACAGAGGAAGGGGCCTGAGAAGGCTTTGCAGCCTCTCAGGGGAAAGGACAAAGGGAGAGACACAGAGGATAACAGAAAATAGAGGATTAAACTAAAGAAAATAAAATAAAACCAGAACTAACTTACCTTTAGCCTGCTGAAAGAAGAAGATGGAGATGTTGCTGGAGCCACTGAAGAGTTGCTGCAAGGAGAAAACATAGATCCAAGGCCTGCTTCACCTGTTGCTGCTACTGCACGAGGTTAAGACAGAGGAGAAATAAGAGCCAAAGCGCCGAGAGGAGTTGTTTGTGAGCTCAAGAGTCCAGGGGGTGCAACGGACGCAGGAGGGGATAATGAAGGCTGCCGACGCCGACAGTTTCGCCAACGTCGGCCGAAGGGTCGCCGACGTCGGCGGTCGCAGGATGGGCACAGAGGCTAAAAATAGCCTCTGCCCATTCTTGCACGCCACCGAGCGAGGGGTCATGGGCAGAACGGTCGCAAGGTTGCCAAAATGGACGAGGGGGGCTATAATGGTGAGATTTGGGCTAATAAATGCTAGGGGAAGGTGGAGGGATTCAAGGGAGGATCCAAGGAGGCAAGGGTAGGGTGGAAAGGGGGCCTCAATTAATTAAAAGATGTTAATTTTTTAATTAATAAGACCTAGGTGGGTTAGGGACCAAGGAGGACTAGGAGGGAGAAAGGACCAAGGGGGAGAACCAAGGTGCAGACACGTTTGCGGTGTCTACACTAATATCCCCCTTTCTGATTATTCACTAACTATATTCTATCCCACTTTATTAATTAATTTAAAACATCCCTTAATACTATTCTCATCTATCTTATTCATTATTTGGGAATTTTAAATTCCCATGACCCACCTAACCAACTACTAAGCCTATTCCTAGAATCTCCTACACCCCTAGTCCTTAATTATCCACCTAATCCCTATCTTATCCATCTCTAAGCCTAATTAATCCCTATGATGATTATAAAATTGGAGGATTCTATAATCCTTTCTATTCTAACCCTTCCTCTCTATAAGCCTCTAAATTTAGAGGCTACCAAGGAATTTAAGATTATTTTTAATTCTCATCCATTGATCTCCCTCATCCAACTTCAAATCTCCACCATTGATCTCTCTCTCCAAAATATATTTAAATAAGGCTAATATTTCATTGGAGCCAACTAGAATATTCATAGAAAATCCATGCCAATCTAATCCTTCATCAAAAATCCTTTAATCAAACATTCATACCAAAAATCTAAGTCAAGGTAATTCATATCTGAATCCTCTTATTTTAATTCTGTTTAATCATGGTGTAGAGCATTTAAATTTAAAATTGTAATATTGTTTTGAATTTTGAATTCATTAGTTATTAGCAAGTTCTAATGACTCTATCACTTTACCTAGTAGTTTGATCTTTGGATTTGAATTTATATTGTTAAATCCATATAGATCTCAAATTTCATCTACATTTTGGTGACCATAGTATATGAGGTCTTGATCCCAATTAATAATTTTGCTTGTTAGTGGTGTTTTTACTAGCTTTTAGGTTTGATCAATCTTATATTTTTGAAAATTTTCATGCACAATTGGAAATTATGGTCTTGTACTAGTATTAGTGACTTTGTAGTCATGGTTTTGCCTCAAGACTTATGACTTTGTGATTAACCATTTTATTTAACTGCTAAGGTTTCAGATTTTATAAGTTTCTACCTTTTGACAAAATCATAACTCATGAGTAACGATTTTGCCTCATGAATAGTAACATTGTCTATTAAAGTTATGATTTTGCCTAAGCTACTAACAGTTTATTTGCAAGTTTATTTTAAAATCACAACTTTGTGAATCATGATTTTACCTTGTAAGTGGTGTTTTTGCCCTGTTGACTTATGGTTTTGTAGTTTTTGACAAAGACACTAACAATCATTTTATAGTCCTCTGACCTACAAGGTTTACTTTGATGTTCTCTATTTTTATAGGATCTAATCTACACCCAAACATTATATAATCCCTTCTTGCATCATTTGATTTTAAAAGAGGATATTTTAGGCTAACCACATTCTTGTAACAAAGTTTTGTCTTTGTATAAATTGTTGTGTGGTTGGTAGGTGCAATAGGGAAGAGGCTAAGACAAGAAGATCATTTATAAACAAGACAAACACTTAGACCTTAACCTTCCCCATCATTGACAAAATCATAGGTCACAAAATTTTGGGAGTTGTGATATTGATATATGGAATTGGGGTATTATAAGCCTAATAGAGATTTTAAAAATTTCAATTAGTTTAGTCAATTTTGCTATTTTTTCTACTGGTTATTATTTTTAATCTTATAACACATATTTAAGACTGAATCAAGTTGAAATTACTCTTTTTAAATTCTAGATTCTATCCATTTTTTTAATTAATATCTCATCTTAATATCCCTTTTTTCAACAATCAATCTTTAGTCTATTTTAATCATCTATAAATAAGTGTTTTTAAACATCTAAACAATATGTCATAATTTTTATATATATCTATCTAGGTCAAGTTTTAAAATTTTAAAGTTTTGTAGTTTATCACAAAACCGTAACTATCAATTTATAGTTAATAGTGATTTTATCATTGTCAGTCACAATTTTATCTAACTATCATGATTTTGTAGTCTAACCATCATGGTTAAACTAACTGATGTAAAATCATAAATCATAATCAGTGATTTTGCATTAGAGTTATTAATTTTCACTCTCTAATTGTGACTTTACATTATGTAGTTATGATTTGCTGCCCCTTGACCCCACTGGGGGTTGCCACCCCCAAACCCCCACGTCATGGCCCACTCATCCCAAAGGAATTATAGACATAAATCATGATTTTTTTAGGGTTTTTTTATTAAGGCCTATTGGACTAACATATTATTTCTTGTAGGGGTAAATCTAGAGGCTATTTTATTTTTCTAACATCATATTTTGTAGGTCATATTTTGGTCTAATGATTTTGTCTTATAGGTTACCCCTCAAGATTGATTATTGATAAAATTACTTATTAGCCAATTTTTGGCCTACATAACAAACTTGCTTAAATGCAGTATAATGTCTTGGAGATTAGAGCAAAGAAAAGGCTTCTGAGCATACTACCATGGTGGTCAAAGTAGTTTAAAGTCATGAAACAAGTCTGCATAAGCTTCAGGGTTTTGTAGTTATTCCAGACCTTCAAAGATCAAGTAGTAGTTTCAAGAACATGTTCAAGAAGGGCCTATAGGCTTTCAAAGAATCTAAGTATAAAACCTTTTTTGGGTTAAGTATTTAATTTGGAATTATTTTAGTTTTCATTTGGGCTAAATCTAATTCTTTTGGACCTTTTATTTGACTAAAATATTCATTCTTTTGGGGAATTTTTTTATGGCTTTTTTGGCTAAAGTGTCAGGAATTTCCCTAGGCATTTTATCTAAAATAAAAGTCCCAAAGACTTGAATTCTCTTGGACATTTTGTCCCAAGAAAAAATCCTAAAGGGTATTTTTTCAAGTAAAGTGTCCTATACACTTTCCTGAAGGGTTATTTTCAAGGAAAGTCCCATGTAAAATTCTCAAAGGGTATCTTTCAGGGAAATTGGTCCAAAATAAAATCTTGAAGGATGATTTCTTTGACAAAGTGTTCTAAGGCAAAAAACTAAAGGGCCATTTATTCAATGAAAAGCTTAAAGCAAAAGGATAAGTATAATTCTTTCAAGAAATTATCCCACAATAATTTCCCTAGACATTTTGTCTAATGCAAAAAAGTTGTAAACAATTCCTTTGGAGAAATTGGACAAGACACACAGTCCATGACAAAAGCCCACAGACAAGAGTCCAAAAGAAATAGCCTAAGTAATTTGTGTTCCATCAGGGTAATGATAGTTATGCAGACATAAATTTTAGGCCATGATAAATAGCCATTTGTATTCAAATGAGTCCAAGATCAATGGTCTGCATTCAATCTAAGCAAAGATCTAATGCCATTTGTAAGGTCAAGAAGTCAATGAGATGTTTTCACAAGTGTCAAGTTTTAATCATAGAAGATAGACATTAAAGTTAAAATATCCTAGTGATGGTTTCAATACATCAAATAAATTCATGTAAATGTCAAATACAGACATGCAAACATCAAAGTGAGGCCTCATAAAGTAGTCACTTAATTTCAAATATTTAGATCAATGATCTATGTTTGATCATATAAAAGATCCAATGAAGAGTGAAAAATGATAGATTAATGGGCCCAGATAGATCAATGGTGCATGTTCAATCATGCATCCAAGATCAACAATGAGCATAAGGTCAAAGAAGTCAACAAATCCTAAGGATAAATGTGTATATGACAAGTGACACAAGCGCGTTCAGTTGGTAGAAGATTGATGATCAGTAGTCATCTAGAAAAGTAGGATCTAATGGAGTGAGATGGGTCAATATGTTAATGATCTAGTCAGTTTTTGATATCCAATAAATAAGGGGAAAGCCTAGGACATTTTTGATAGAAGTCGACGAGCCATTTTTTAGCTAAACTAAGTAAATACAAAAGAGCCAAGTTTGAAGACAACCTAAGATTGAACTAGGATGCATATTTTAGGATCTAAGGGGACCATTGAAGCTCAGTTAGGGTAAAATAGGTTTTCATAGGACCTAAATCAGACTAAGGGTTGATGATTGTTATCAAAATAAGATTGAACAACTAGTAAAGTCCATCTCATTGACATGATCACTATAAGAAAACCAATAAATATGATTAGTTTTTGATTTATAATGAAACTTGTGTTCATATATTTCTTTGGGATAGATATGTAATTAATGGGAAGCTTCTTGTCCTTCAGTATGGTCATTTCCTAGACAAACAAATATTTATATCCACCTAAATCAGAATAACATGGCTCTGTCAGTTCCAAGGTATGAATATTTAGACCTCAAGAGCATGATGTGGAGTCCTGAGATGAAGACTTAGCAATTGGATAAGGATAATGAGCATTCAATTCTTTTACAAAATTTGATCCTTATTGATAAGGTCATGAGTTAGTGTCATTAAATTGGTTCTAATATATCAAAAGTGATTGGGCCTATTTCAATACATAGCTCTCTCTCTCTCTTTCCCTTTTTTTTTATAAATATAGGATTTTAAGCCTTGAAATTGATCCCTCTTTTTGGTATGAACAGACTCTACCAAAATTTATATTGTAATGCATTTTGATGCAATAAATACTAAATTCCATAATTTTATAAGCTGGATTGAAGTGTGTTCCTTGAATTCATGTATTATGGTTAAGTGAATGTATGTTCCTTGTCTATGTCTAACTTTTTCTCACCTTCAGAGAGTGCTTAGTAGTTATCATAGGTCATTATAAGTGAAATTTACAGTTTATTGTTTAGGTTGAAAGTGGATATTTACCCTCTCATACTAATTTGATAACTAATTAATGACTTATTGTGAAATATTTATTTGGGACTGATTTTATTTGGTCTTGAATACATTATATAGTGTGTCTAGTGTGATTTTGAGTGATTGAATCATTGGTGCATCACCTCATTTTACATGCTTTCATAAGTTATTATTAAAATATCTCTCCTTTTTCCAAGAACGTGTTGGGTTAGGTTTAGTATATGTGATAGATCTAAAATAAAGTCAACCTTCTCTAGAGGTCTAATCTATTATTACGATACCCATAACCTAGGATCAGTCCCATGTTAGACTAGATTCAAGTAAAAGACTTGAACAACCTTATGCTTAGCTAGGGTGCAATATATAACACCAATAGTTTTGGCATGACTGGTAGGATGAAGTTTTTTGGTATAATTGAAGTTTGAAGATTTAGAAGAAGAAATTGTAGTTGCAGGAGATATCTACCATCATCAAAAGTTAAAGATCCTTCAAGTGTAGATTTAATAACATATTTCAAATAGTGTTTTCATGTCAAAGGTTAAAACAAGATCATCAAGTAAAGGTAGTCCTTTTGAACATATTAAATTACCTTCTACTTCTTATACAAAATCAAGATTCAATAGTAAAAGACCTTATCCTCTAAAACAACATTCATCTGCTAGTTGCCCTATTGTTTTAGTCCAATCTATTATCCCCATAAGCCAAAACCTTTTTTCCCAAATGGTTATCAAAAATCAAGTGTTTGTCCTATTTAATAGGGGTAGTCCCTTTAATTTATCCTAATATAATGACATCCCTATGTCTACCCTAAAAAGTATCCCTTTCTTCTCAAGAGAATGGGATAAAACTACTGCTATTGAGTAATATCCAAGATGTTGCTAGTCTATGTTCTATTTATAATGTTACTTAAGATAATGTGGTTATCAGATTGCTTGTTGTTTCCTTCAAGGGAAAATAAATGCAATGGTATAGGAATCTTCCTTTGACCTCAATTTCTATTTGGGATGATTTAGGTGTGAAGATAAGTCTGATAATCTATATTTGGTTGAACAACTGACTAACATACAAAGGTACCCCCATGAGTTTATGTCTAATTTTAACCTTAGATTCCATAAGACATGGACTAGGATCCCTGTATTGGTTATAACATTTATAGAGTATGCATTTATATACTATCTTAAGGCCTTTAATTCTATTATAAGTGTCATGATAAAGTCTTTGGGTGGTAATACCTTGCCAAATGTCGATGAAATTATAATAAGAGCAAAAAACAACTTAATACAGGCTATTAAACTTACTCGAAGGCCTCTAATGCCTATATTCCCATAATTGTAACCTATTCCTCCTCTTCAAGTTCCTCAAATTCCATCTATAGCTCCTATTCCATCTCCAAAAGTCTAAGTAGTATACCCTCCTAATCAATCTAGTGAGATTGGTGATCTAAAAAACATGTTATAAGATTTTAAAAATGAGATTGTTCAACTCAAGATATAATAACACTAAGGTAGACCTTATCAATAATAAAACCAGAATACTTATCAGTCCTTTAATAACCAATGACCCCCTTATCAAGGTTTCAAAGACAATAGGTAACCTTATCAAAATCAAGGAGTCATAACCCAAACTAAGCCATATGCAACCCTTGATCCTAATATACCTTCCAGTTAAAAAGCTATTGTTCCTAAAAATAACATGATGTAAGATCCAGATTGGTAGCTTCCCAATTCAAATGACACTCAAAATCAAGCTTTGGTATCACAAGATATTACTATGCCATAAATGACACAAGAAGATTTCTCTCTTTAATTAGGTCAGTATTAAGACATGAATATGGAATTTAAAGAAGAAGCTCAACAAATTCTAGGGTATCCTAATGATATCAATGTTAATTTCCAATTGGATGATCATATTATTATATTCAACCAAGTTGGTAAAATTAACAACACAAATGATCTAGTGGCAGCTCTAACTAGAGATAAAAGAAGAGCAGTTGAGGAAGCTTAATATGTGAGCAAAAATTATAGTGTTACTAATTTGTGTCCAAGAGTTTCAAATATCAAGTTTCTACTCCTATAGCAAAAATATTTAGAATGCAAAGAAAATAAGGATTCCCCAAATGCCCCTAACTAGAGAACAACTAGTAGTTCAAAAGTTACACACAAAGGTTAGTGGAGCATCTTTTAGCATAATAGAAAAAATGAAGAAATAAAATGTTAGAATTAGAATGTGGGATTCCATTTATATTATAGGAAAAAAGGACATGCTTATTTAAGATCTTTTAGATCTTAAGGTATCTAAAGAATTGATTAAGAAATAAGGACCTGTCTTGGCCAATTTAGACTAGAAAATAAAGCAACTTGATCAACAGATACATAACATGATAAAGGTGTACAAATCCAATGTAAAATAAAATAAAACCCCTCCTTTTTATCTATATTTTATAGTTGGTGACTACTTATTCCATAATTGTATGGTAGATAATGGAGCTAGGAACACTGTCATGCCCAAGCAAATTGCAGACAAGCTCGGTCTTGTCTATGAGCCAAATACCAAAGAAGTATTGAAATTAGATTAGTTAAAAACAAATATAGTAGGCATAATCAAAGATATAAAACTAACATTACATACTTTCTCTAATGTTTTTATTCAACAAGATGTAGTTGTAGTGGACTTGCCTCCCTGTTTTGTCATGTGCATGTCAAGAGACTTTACTTAAAAAAATGGAGGATATTTGTCAGTTGATTGGACCTATTCAATGTTTATAACTAGGTATGGTACTAAGGTGATAATATGTTCTGAACCTATTATAAGGTTTCACTTGGATCTGTATATGCCAAGTATGGTGAACACTAATTGTGTTATCTTAGACAAGGTACTAAAAAATAGTGAGATGGAATCTAAATCACCTCTAGGTGAAGTCCTAGATATTTTCATTGATGAATGGGCATTTTATTTGCATGGAAATAATACCTAAAATTTAATTAAATTACTTGGTGTCTATTATCTTCATGAAAAAGATGCACTAATTCCAACATTGACGATAGATGATTAACCTACCAAGGGACTATGGTAGCTATATTTTGATGAATCTAGGAACAAGCATGGTACTAGAGCTAGAATGATGTTAGTTTCTCTAACCAATCAAAGATGTTTATCTTCTCTCAAGTTTTATTTTGTTTTTTCCAATAATGTTACTGAATATGAACCACTAGTGCATGGTTTACAATGGGCAAGAAAGATGAAGATCAATTTTTTACAAGTTTTTGGAGATAGTGAACTAGTAGTTCACCAAGTAAGGGGACTTAATATATGAAAGAACCCACTAATTAGATCCTATAAGAATATATTATGGGACATAGTTGAAAAATTTAAAGATTTCAATATTCAAGCCATATCAAGAAATAAGAATAAGCATGCAGACATGCTAGCTGCCTTTGGTTCACAATTCAATATCTCAGATGTCATAAAAATAAAAAAGTTCAATCACACATCAAGGTATTTGTGAGACCTTATATCCCAAAAAATAATTATAATTAGAAATTATTTGAATATAATAGTTAGATTGTTAGATTCTTAAAAGAGGAATCTAAATTCTCCTCAAGAAACCAAGACAAGCATTTGCAGCAGTATGATGACTAGATTGTGTAATTGAAGATAAACAAGTTGCCTAAAGGGTTGGTCACCCTTGAAAACATATTTAGAAGAGATGATGAATTGAGAAAATAATAGTTTTATTTATCAACCAAGGAAGAACATTATAAAAATGTGGAGATTGCCATTGACAAGAGTTTAAAGCTAAGCAAAGTTTTCACATCTTCAGAGAAAGAAATTTTTATTGAGTTATGTTCAAGTTTTGTAGATATATTTGCATGAAAGTATAGTGACCTTAAAGGATTTGATCCAATTTTATCTCAACACATCATTGAGTTAGATGATAAGACTAGGTTAGTCAGATAAAGATAAAGGCTTATTAACCCAAAGTTAAAACCTTTGATGAAAGATGAATTGTATAAGCTCATTGAGTTAGCTATAATATTTAAACTTAAGTAGTCAACTTGGGTGTAAAATCTTGTTCCAGTATGGAAAAAAGAGTGGTGAAACTAGACTACGTGTCTACTTTCATGACTTGAACAAGGCCTCTCTTAAAGACCACCATCTATTGCCATCTATGGAACAAATTCTACATCTGGTTGTAGGTTCAGAAAGGTTCTCCTTATTGGATGGCTATAATGGTTATAACCAAATTTTGGTCAAAGAAGAAGACCAATTCAAAACAAAAGTCACCACAAAGTGGGGGACATTTACATATAGAAAGATGCCTTTTGGTTTATCTAATGTTGGAGCCAATTTTCATAAAGCTATGGATATGGAATTTTAAGGTCCCCTTAACAAATTTATGTTTATTTATCTAGATGACATAACAATATTCTCTAATAGTACAAATGAGCATATGATTCATATCAGACAAGTGTTTAAAATGTGCAGAAAATTTGGAGTGTCTTTGAAACCAAAAAAGTGTGTTTTCTTTATTCACAAAGGTAGGCTTCTTAGACACATAATTTAAAAATATGGTACAAGAATAGACCCTGATAGGATACAATCAATTCATTCACTTTCCTTGCTTAAACACAAGAAATTTTTGCAAATATTTTTAGGCAAGATCAACTTCATAAAGAGACATTGTTGACCAAATTTGACTTTTGGTCAATTTTGGCACCCCTAGGCAAATTTTTTTATTTTAAACATTTGAAGGGGTCCTAATATGTTGTAATAGTAAGTATACTTGTTGCATGATGTAATTTAAGGTCACATTAGCTTTAGTATTAGTTATATTAGTCATTTTTTCCAATATGAGTCATTTTATGAGATTTTAGGGGTCATTAAAGCATTTGGCATAGTTCCCAAGGTGCCTAGGCATTCCAAATTCATGTAAAATGTCTAAGAAGTCATTTTTGGTGTCAGGGATGTTAGTTACCTCTGAATTTTATAGGTTTTTCAACTAAACTTATAGAAATCAACTAAAAAAGAGGAAAAATGGCACTTGTATGAATTTAGGAAGTGTGCAATGTGGAGATGATCATGGGGGGTCTCCTCATATTTATAACACTAACTTCCATGCTTGGTTTGATCTAGAATAGTTATTTTGATGCTAAAACCATTTTGCACATTTTTTGCTCTTCTTGGTAGACTTCAAGTTTTTGCTCAGTATGAGAAGTACAGGTAGTTTTGGATAAATTGATTTTGGGAGGTTGTTTTAAAATCTCATACCTTAATTTTAATATAATTAACTTGAGAAATTATCAACTATTATTTATGAATAATTTCTAATAAGTTGACTAAGCAAATTTGATAGCTGTTTGGTGAACTCTATGGGTTTTGCTCCATTTCTACCAAATCCATACAAACTAATTACTGTTGTTAGCTCTATCATGCAAGGAGATACCACTAGCTATAGTTCCATCTAAGATGTCTCTTGCTTGCTGAGCTTTTCCATTGTAGACGTTTCATAAAACTAAAAAAAAGTGTTCCATAAGTCTTTGAGTCACTTCACTACCTCATCTCATGTTTGATCTCACTTTTTATTCTTTGAGTAGTTTTCAAGCTCTTATTACTCCATTTGCCAACTTCATGCCTAGTTTCAGTTAAATTCCATACATAAGCTTGTTCTCCCTATATACGAAGTAGTAGTGGAGGTGTTTTGGCTCTTTTAAGATTCTATAGGTTGAGTGAAGTTTCCTTTGCATGCTAAATAGGGTATAAAATTAACCATGTGTTCATGTTCTAAGCCAACTCAGTCATGAAGTACCCTTGGCTATTGAATTCCATGTGCATATAGGTAATCTTCAGGTTGTGACAAAGGTTTTGAAAATAGTTTTAATCTCTAAAGGATGGAAATCACTTATTTACGAAGTAAAAAATGACATTTGGGGGTTTTTGAGCTAGTTCACCACCATTTTTCAAATTAATTCTATGCTCTACCCACATATTCTATCCAAAACATGCACTTATAGGCCATTGATGATGTCATGCTAGGTAAGGGAAGATATATATATATATATATATATATATATATATATATATATATATATATATACACATACATACATACACACACACACACATACACACGCGTCACAATTTCTTATTTCTACTTGAAGTACTTTGAAGGTTCATTAAAGGCATGTGGGTCTCTTTTATACTCATGATTCATAATGTTCCATACCCCAAACCATTTTTTGCATCTCAAAATAAATTTCCACAAGTAGTGGAGCATGAGTTCAAGTGTGTATGGAAGGGCCAAAGCAATTTCACACTTCCTTTGTGTATATTCATGAAAAGAAGGCCTTGATAGACCCTTAGAAGACTCATAGAAGACAAAAGAAGCATGGAATCATGTTGGAAGGTCAAAGACTAAATTTTGGAATGGAATCCCTAAAGGAGCAAAATAGAACTCCAAGGGTTTTTGATGGACTTTCCAAAGCACATTTACATGAGGCTTTAAGGCATCTAAAAGGGTGAACCTTGTAACCCTACGAATAGACCAAAAAATTTCCAAATTTAATGAGAAAAAGATAAGGGAAAGATGGTTTTTCAAATCCTCAAAAGCACCTAAAAACACACTAAAAAATATTAATGATGACTACAATCCTATGGTGTTTGAATGGCATTTTGATATCTTGAAGAGCAATTGAGTGGAGCCTCCAAACATAGGAAAAGATTGGGATAGTATAAAGAGACAAAATGAGGTTAGAATCATCAAAAGAGAGGTTGAGATGGAATATTGGTTCACCTCCTAGACCACCTATAGACTCTCTTCAAGCATGAAATTGACACCTACAGGTGTCTTAGTCTAGTCATATAGGTGGAGTGAAAAAAATAGTAGTCTATGCATAATTTAAATGTTTTTGGGCCATTCAAGGTGACTATGACTTATACCAGTTCTATATGCTTCAATAATAAATATAAAGGGACATATTTCTCACTGTAACCACTCCAACTAAGTCCTTTTTCACCTATAATAGGGTCTTAGGAGGAAGTGTCCCAGTCAAGAGAAAAGCATAGTTTGATTTCCAATATAATGAAAGGGTAAGTAAAAATGAAATATACACATTGGTATAACTTTATAAGATGAATCAAGACCTAATAGGCCACATAATAGTGAAAAAATCCTATATTTATACCTACAGGTAGAGTATGGATGGGGTACTCCAATCGAGGTAGGGTTTTGAGTGAGTTGATGCAAAAGTACACCTATAAGGCTTTTGAAGAAAGAGATTGTTTGAATAAATATGATGTTAAGATCAATAAAACTTCAAAGGAATTTACTACACTCCAAACAGGTTTTAGAGAAATAGGGTGATGACACCTACAATAGACATTGTGAATGTCTCAGTCAGATAGGTAGAAACCTAGTTTTGGTGATATAAAGTGTACTAGTATGGTAATTGAAACTCAGTCATGATAAAAACAATGAACAATAATTTCAATGGGTGTGTCAGTGGTGATATGAAGTTTTATAAAGGAGAAAACAAGGCTTAAATAGGGTATCAGACCCATATTCTCACATACAATAGGGTTCAAGCAAATAGAGATCTAGATGGAGCATAGACTACCCAGAAGTGAAAGGGAGGTTAAAATGATAATTATATGATCCAATATGATCCAATAGGTTATATATCATTAAAAATACCTTGATAAGGTGCTCAAATGCCTTTTCCCATCCAAAAATCAAGCATTAGTCCATACAGGTTCCTAAGATGTCTCTTGGCTCGATAAGCAAAAGTAAAAAATATCTATAGGAGCAGGTTTTAAAGGTGTTTAAAAGATTAATGAGAATTTAATGGAGGTGAGAAATGTGTTTATATAGCCTATAAGTGTAACATTGGATTGGAAGGGTCATCCACAAGTGGGTTTGGACAAAAATGTAAGAAAACATGGTTTTTTAGCCTCTTTTTTGGAAAGATTGAGTTGGTTAGGTACCTAAATGAGGGAGTCTAACATTTAAATTTACTAAATATCCCCATTAGGATCTTAAAAAACTCCAAATACTTTAATTTTTTCATGTATATGAGGGATATATCTCTCTATTTTGTCTTAGAGACCAGTCACTCATGAAAATCAAAACTTTGACAAATTATGTAAAGGATGCAAAAATGAGAAAAGAACTTAAGTTGAAGTATTGGGATATTAAAGAAACATTTGGTGATGAATATTTAAGATGTATTAAGGATAATGAAAACTAAAATCAATATATAACCCTCCAAAATGACCTAATTGCTCATGCATACAATCAAATTAGGCGAGTTCCCACTAGGCCTAATTGCCAAATGAGAGAGAAAGGATGAAAAGGAGTGTTTGAGAGGTAATGTTATGGATTGGTGAGTGTGAATGAAGTGTTAAAATGTATAATAATCCATCCTAATAATATTAGAATAGTCAAAATGACCCAAAATTGTAGGGGGTATGCCAAGCCAATTAGGCCTTAGGAGACTTGAAGCCAATTGGGGGTATATATGCATTTATAGGCCTTGATGAGCTGTCAAAATGGTTGGAACATGTTTATGTAGTGTTTTTAGATATGTATGCACATTTTCAAGCAAATAAACTTGCAAGTTGATGGTTTTTAACCTAGAAATAACTTAGACATGTAAGAAAATGGAGAAGCCAAGTTGAGAGGTTAACTTGTCAAGCTAATATATTTGATAGGAATCTTCATGGGAATAAAATGAGTTATGGAGTTTATGAAGGTACATATAAACCAATTTTTGGCATTGGTTTGGAACTTCAATGTTCCACCTTTATGAACAAAGGTTAAGAGTAGAAAGCAGTCTAAAACCCTAGTAAAACCCTTAAAGGAACTTGATGGAGAAAACAAGCATGGAGATCCACCATAATGGAATATTTTAGAAAAAAAATCTATTGGATCATGGATAATAATCACTAAGGCTCTTATAAATGAAAATTAGATGTATGAAACTATACAGACAACATGAAAAATATATTTTTTCTCACCATTTTCTATGTTTTTTAGGTTCTATGAGGTTTATGAAGATGATATTAAGTTTGGAAGGAAGATAAATACCTAATATAACTCCATATGGTAATTTTATTATATGAAAAAAATTCTAAGTGTCCTAACTAGAGATCTCCTTTTAGCCAGTCAAAACTGGCATAGTGAACACAAGGATGAAAAATGTGGAAACCTCAATTAGATGTCCTTTTAAGGTGTGTTTGAGGGGTCTAAGGCCATGGATAATATTTATAGGTTTATTTAAATCCATCCCATGGATTTTATTTGGAAGTTTAACCAATTTTTGAAGACAAATGTGAAGTGTAGCAGAAAATGGAGTTTTAAGACTACAGGCAAGATTGCTTCTTTCCAGGAGTTCCCAAATGAGTAAGATCATAACCAATGCATGAAAATACATTGTTTAAGGATTTAAATCTCATCCAAATCATCATAATTTTACCAAGTTAGTGGTGGGATGTTAAAATAGATATAAATTATGAAGGTAATTTTTTGTGCCAGGAGTGAGAGTTCTATGCCACTTTTCACAATTTTCATGGCTTGTATGGACAATTAGACCTCTTGAATTTACATGGTTTGAATCATATTTATTTATCATGAAAAATATAACCCATTTTTTAAGATTTACACATGTACAAATTACCTTTTGACTTACTTTGCCTTGCCTTTCTCTTAAAAGCTATAAATATGGACTCTTTTGCTTCTTTTTAGCAGCCTCTATTGGTTAATGGGGAAACTCTACCCAAATTTTTAATTTAAAGAATCTTGAATAAATAGAAAATTTATTTTTACACTCACATGATATACTATTATGTATTGATTTTAATCTTATTGGTCTTGTCTAGTATAAGTTATTCTTTTCTAGCATGTTACTCTTGATTGTTATCCAATGTGTAGAAGAGTGATTGTTATAGGTCTTTGATAGTGTTTTATTTTAAGTGTATATGTATTATATAATTGGTGTATGATTATTTTTACAAAATTAATCATCCATTACCCTCTTAAACATTCAAGTACCTACTGGACCTAGCTTATGAAATACTGATGTGACATTTCATCTTGAGTTGTGAGCTTTGAGTGAAGGAAATCTTGTTTAGATTTAAGTAGTAGAAATTTATTCAATAGGAGAGAATTCATATTTGTGAATCACCTTGTATTTTTTAGTGTTTATTATCCACTTTTCATCCCAAAGTTAATAAGTAGCAAAGTACTTCAAAGAATGCATCAAGGGAACTAGCTCTTCTAGAGATTAATCTCAATAAATTATCACCCTTAATAAGAGAGATGTCTCCATTGTGCCACTTGGATGAGGAGAGATAGGCATCTCATCAAGGGTTCAAATATAAGTGTTAATAGTTTCTTGCATGCCCAATGGAACTCCAAGTCCTAGAGCATTATTCAAGATTGGTGCTGGTCTTGACATAGTTATAGTTGCAAGAGCATCTACATTCAGTACCTGGTGACTCTATTAAAGATTTTAACTCTTTGGTTGATGATAAATTATTAATTTCCATGCCAAAGGTGACCACTAATATTATTGATTTTATGCAATTACCTCCATATTTTGCCAAAAGGTTTAGGTTTGTGAATGCCCATCCTTATTCAAGAGAGTTAGTGTTTAAGAAGTCTAAGTTTTGGTTGAGTTCAACTCTCAACACTCAAATTTTACATCCCAAGATGGTTAGGAATCAAACTTTGGTATCCTTCACTAGATCATATCCTTTGGATCTTGCTTAATATGACTAAATTCCAGGAGCAACCCTTAAGAGTGTTCCATATTTTAGTGGAGAGGGTCCTATTAATGCCATTGAACATATTAGAAACATAAAAAAATTATAAAATATCCATAATATCATTTAAGAAAATGTGGATATTAGGTTTTTGGCATAACATTTCATAGGAAAATCCTTGGATTGGTATGGGACTCTACCTAAAAATTCTATTGGTTCATGGGATGAACTAGGAGATTTATTGATTAAGAAGTTTGGAGAGAAGAATGACTATCTCTAGATAAGAAATTGAACACTATCAAGAGGGCACCACATGATTTTATGAAATATTTTAACACTAGGTTTCAAAAACATGGGATAGGATCCCAACTCTTGTGAAGCCTACTCTAAACTATGCATTCTTGTACTATCTAAAAGCATTGAATAATGATGTAGCTATGATGATTAAATACATGGATGGGAATACACTCCCTGTTGCCTATGAGATAGCCATCAATGATGAGAATTATCTTGTTCAAGTAGGAAAGATTGATCCTAGGCCTATAATGCCATTGTTCCTTGATTTTTATCCTTCTAGTCAAGTTATATTACCTACCTTGGATCCTTTTCCTAGTCATGAAAAATATACCATTGTCCCTTCCAATGAGATCTATGAAGTTAAAATATTATTACAAAGTGTCACTAATGAGTTGGTTCAACTCAAAAGGAAAAAATACCAATGTTATAAGCCATACCAATCTTAAAATTAGTATGAACAAACCAATAGAACTCCTTTTCAAGGCAATGCTCAAACTAAGCCAATGCAAGGTAATCAATATTTCCAAGTTTCAATTTTTGAAGGACAAATGCAAAGTGGGGTGGAGAATTATCAACCAAAATCTGATTATAACCTCATAAATCATTTGGAGGGAGAGTTTTATGCTATTAATCACCTGGGGAATCCAAGTAATATGAATACTAGTGTTGCCTCTAACACTAGGTCCAAGAAAAGGGTTGTTGAAGAGAAACAAGGAGCAGCTCAAGGAACTATTTTGGTCCCCACTTCATCTCCAATGGTAAGTGTGTAAAATTCAGCTCCTAGAGTGCAAGAAAGTCAAAATTTTTATAATGTGAAGACAACTCCTATTCACCCTCTTTCTCAAGCTACACCACAAGGAGCTAGTGCTCCTAAGGAGCCCCCAAAAGTGAATAATTATTCCATTAAGGTTGTATAACAGATGAAAAAGCTACACATGAACATCTCATTATGGGAATATTTAACAATACCAGGGTAGAAAGATATGCTCCAAAAATAATTTTAAGGATTGGTAAGCAAGTTGGCTCATCTAGGAATGAAAATGTTGTCCTAGTTAATGAAACTCAACCTATAGATGGTCAAGTGAAAAAAATGAAAAAAATCCTCCTTTATACCTATTTCTAATCATTTGTGATTTCTTGGTTCATAATTGCATCATATATAGTGGGGTTAGTACTTCGGTTATGCCCAAGTGTATAGAAGATAAACTAGGTCTCAAATATGAGCCAATGAATCAGGGAGTCTTATAATTAGATGGATCACCAACCAAGACTTTGGGAGTATTTAAAGATTTGAATTTGATCCTACATGCTTGACCTACCTTCTCTATTCCTCATGATGTGGTTGTGGTATACTTAACTCCATGCTTTGCCCTTTTCTTGTCAAGAGAGTTTACAACTAAGATAGGTGGATACTTGGTAGCCAATTGGTCCTACATGGTGTTTAGGAAAAAGTATGGTACTAAGGTGAAGATTGAATCAGAACCTATTCATCATATTCACTTGGAACCTTACATACCTAAAGTGGCAAATGTCAACTATGCCATCATTGATGAAGAGTAACTCCACATTGACCAATATCCAACATCTTCCCTTGAAGGAGTTTCTAATTTATACTTAGATGAATGGGGAGATGAGCATTATGAGCATGATCCTTACAAGTTCATAGATGAATATGGTCTTGGGGTGTATTGTATGCATGAGGAGGACTCTTTCATACCAAAATTAGTGAAGCCAAGTGAGAATGTGAATGGTTTATGGAAACTTTTATTTGATGGGTCAAGGAGCAAGATTGGGGAAGGTGGTAGAGCAATGTTGGTTTACCCTTCTAAAGAAAGGTATTATTCAACTTTCAGATTTCAATTATCATGCATTTGTAATGTGTCAGAGTATGAGGCCTTTATTCATGGCCTAGAATGGGCTAGGAGAAGAGGTGTCAAGGAATTGTAAGTGTTTGGTGATAGTGAGTTAGTTGTGAATCAAGTGAGAGGGTAGAATTTGACCAAGAAATCTTTGTTTAAGTCCTATAATCATAGAGTGTGGGATATAGTGGAATAATTCCAAGCCTTCAATATCACATCCATTCTAAGAGAGGACAAAAAACATACTGATAGTTTGGCAGCTATTAGAGCTCAGTTTGATGTTTCAAAAGGTATAAAAGAGGATAGGAACCAACCTCATCTTAAGCTGATTGTAAGGCCCTCCATACCAGATAATGTCACTAATTGGAAATTATTTGATATTGAACAACAAATAGCCCTTTTCCTAAAAGAGGAGGCTGATTTTTCTCTCAAAAATTAGTCCAAACTATAGCAGCAACATGGAGGGTAGATTATCCAATTGAAGTCTAACAAACTTCCTAAAGGCCTAGTCACTTTTGAAAGCATATTCAATGATGATGACCAGTTAAAGAAAGAGAAGGTAAGCATGTTTAAAAAGCAATAAAACTATGAGAAAGTGAAAATATTCAAGGAAAAGTTTATTTCACTTGTAAATGTATGTACTAGTCAAGAGAAACATGCTTTCATTGAGTTATGCAAGGAGTTTTTTGATGTCTTTGCATGGGAGTATAGTGATTTGAAGGGTTTTGATCCAAGCCTAGGTCAACACACCATAGAGATAGATGAAAATACAAATCATATCAAGAAAATACAAAGGCCAATCAATCTTAAGATTGAACCCCTCATGAGGAAAGAGCTCACTAAGTTGATTGAGTCTAGAATCATCTTTATTATCAAGCATTCATCTTGGTTGGCCAACTTAGTCCCTGTTATAAATAAAAATGGAGAGATTAGGTTGTGTGTTGATTTTAGGGACTTGAATAATCTACTTGAGACATCATACTCCCCTTCCTTATATGGAACAAATTTTATAAGTTGTGGTAGGTAGTGAGAGGTTTTCTCTTCTTGATGGGTATTCTGTGTACAATCATATTTTGGTAAAGGAAAGTGACCAATATAAGATAGCCTTTTATACTAAATGGGGTACATATTATTATAGGAAAATGAATTTTAGATTGTCTAATACTGGATATACATTTCAATGTGTAATGGATATGGATTTTCAAGGACTAATCAATGACATTGTGTTGGTGTATCTTGATGATATAACAGTTTTCTACATGGATGCAAATGATCACTTGAATCACCTAAGGTAGTTTTTTGAAAGGTGTAGAGAGTTTGGGATTTCTCTAAAGCCAAATAAATGTGTGTTTTATATCCATGAAGACAAACTCTTAAGACACATTATCTCCAAGAAGGTCTTATCCATTGATCTTGAAAGGGTGAGTGCCATATTGGCATTATCTTTGCCTAAACAAAAAAAAGGTTTGCAAAGTTTCTTTAGTAAAATAAATTGTATATGGAGATTCATTCCTAATTTTTATAACTTGGTTAAGCCTCTAACCTCCATGCTAAGGAAGGATGAAGTGTTCACTTGGACAAGAAGGAGGAAGCAAGGTTTTGAAGAGATCAAGCAAGCCATTGCCCAAGCTCCTACTCTTACAAGTTTTAATTTCTCCAAATATTTCAATTTTTATAACTTTGGGAATGAAGAGGTAATATCTGCATTGCTTACTCAAGAAAATGATGAAAACTTAGAGCAACCTATTGCCTTATTTAGTCAAGGTTTAGAAGGCTATTAGGTAAGATACACCTATGTTGAGAAGTAAGTACTTTAAGTTATTAGGAGCCTAAATAAATTTAGGCATATGTTATCTAATAAAAGGATTCACATATTTTTACCTCATCCTAGTGTTAAAGACTTTATCTTCAGTAGGGATTTGAATGAGAAGAGGGCATGTTGGATCATAAAAGTGACGGAATATGATGTGGAAATAAAGATGACCAAGCTAGTAACAGGTGCAAAAAATAGGTACATAGAACATGCAATAACTTATATATGCTATCAAACATCAAAGGTCAAAAATGTTGTTTGAGTCAGATTGAAGAAATTTGGCTATGGCACAGGAGAATGGGGCACATAAATTTTGACAATCTTGTCAAAATTTGCAAAAATTAAGTAGTCAGGCATCTTCCAATGATCACAAAGCCATCTAACACACTTTGTGGACCTTGTCAGCATGGGAAGCAGGCTAAAAGGTGGTTCAAAACAAAAGAGTACTCGACCACTCAGATGCTAGAGCTTGTTCATGCTGATCTATGTGGACCTATGAGGACTAAAAGTACTCAAAGTAATAAATATTTCATGTTGCTTATTGATGATTTTTCACATATGACTTGGATAATGTTTTTAAAGAAAAAATCAGAAGCTTTTAGACAGTTCAAAGCATTCAAAGCATTAGTTGAGAATGAAACTAATCTAAAAATTAAGTGTCTAAGATCAGATTGAGGAGGAGAATTCATGTTAGATCAATTTATTGAGTTTTGTGAAGATCATGGAATACATAGACAGTATTCAACAGCCAGAACTCCACAACAAAATGGAGTAGTTGAACGGAAAAATAGAATAGTTAAAGAGATGGTGAGGACAATGCTAAATGAATCCAAGATAGAAAATAAATATTGGAGAGAGCTAGTTGGTATAGCAGTGCATATTTAGAATAGATCTTTATTAAGAGTCAACAGTGATAAGACTCCTTATGAGCTATGGAAAGACAAACCAACAATAGTTGATTATTTTAGAGTTTTTGGTAGCTAATGATTCATAAAGAGAATCGATGAAAAACTTGGTAATTTTGAATCCAAAGCAGATGAATGTATATTTCTTGGTTATTCTTGCATAATTAAAGCTTATAAATGTTATAACAAAAGAACCAAGAAAATTGTTGAAAGTGCAAGTGTCAGGATAGAAGAAGATGGAACACAAAAGATCAGTGATCCAGTAGACATTCCTAAAATCATTGAAGAGGAAGGCTTTAAAGAATCAGATGAAGATGAGGAAAAGGAGAAAAAGGGCACCAAGACTCCATCCAAATATGTTCATAAAAATCATATTGAAAGTGACATCATCAGGGATATAAAAAAAGGAATTCACACCAGAAGAATGATGGTAAGTGAATCTGAACAAATTAATTTCTCTTTGTTATCTAAAATTTAGCCTAGAAATTTTTTAGAAGCTAGACATGATGAGCATTGGGTTAAGGCTATGGATGAAGAATTAGATCAGATAGAAAATAATGATACTTGGGAATTAGTGCCTAGACCAAAAGATCACAATGTGATAGGAACAAAATAGGTTTATAGAAATAAGTTAAATGAAAATGTGTCTCATCCTTCTTTTGTCTTTACCTTGTGGCTCTTCGACTTCTCCATGGGCCCTTATTTTGTCTCATATGCAACTAAAAATATATTCATTAATATTAAATAAATATTAACTCACATTAGCCAAGATAAACAACATTAAATACAATGGGGCCTTTATCACCAATAATACTAGACCTTTGACATCAATGACAATATTTCTAACAATCTCCCCCTTTGTCATTGATGGCAACCTCAATCCTAAAAATGCCACATCCTATCACCTGCACATCCTGTCATTTGAAAACATATAATAACTCCCTCTTACTGTAGTAACCTGTACCTATTCCCTGTACTTATTTTTTGCACCTGTACCTGTACCTATTATTCTCCCCCTTTGACATCAATGGCAAAGGGCCAACCTGGAGCTAACACTTAGCTCCCCCTCACTTGATACTGAACATCAATGGTAGGAAGTAATAGAAATTACTCCCAACTCCTCTCACCAATCTTTGAATGTATCCTTTAATCGTGCCTTTGAGAAGATATCTGACAAAACATATACATTGTTCCCTATCCTTTGAGCATTTGCAATCAACTCATTTAAATCTTTTCTTCTAATCTCACAACCTTCTTTATGAAATTTTAATGTATATCCTTGATCACATATTTGACTAACACTCAACAGATTATGCTTAAGACCTTTTACATACAAAACATTTTTAGTCTTAGTTCTACTATAATCCAAACTCAAAGTACCTTTTTCGGCTATCCTGGCAGTGGTTTTATCTCTGAATCTCACTGTGCCACCATTGATCTACTTTACTCTTATCTCCTATCATATGCCTCAGACATCCACTATCAACAAACCATGGCTGGTCTTTATTTCTTACATGCAAAGTTGTTTGCACCAACATAGAATCTTCAGGTTGTTTCTTCTGCTATGAACATGTCTGAACCTTCTTCCTGATGAATGGAGCTTTGAAACTCTGATCCTTCTTCATTAAATCTGCATGAGTATCCTTTTCCTTCTTTATAAAACTGTTAGCTCTTTTTCAACATTCTAATTTCTTATGACCATAATAATTTGAAACACTACATATGCAAGAATCATTCTAATAGCCTCAAACCATAATACTGATGCAAAATTTTCTTCAAAAATCTATTCCCTCAAAAGATATACAAATTAATCTGTCAACTCACCTTATTTTCATGCAACATAACCAAGACCCAATAGCATCCACCATGCTTCAATTTTTATTAAAAGTGTCTCCTTGAAGCCTAGAAGAGACACCCCACACCAAAAGGGTCCTAGAAAAAAATCTCAGGAGATTCCCACATCTCCTCTGTTTCTTCCTTGATCTTCTTGTGTTTTTATTTTAAAATCCGTTTAAGCATGTCTAACCTTTTTGACTTACTAACCTTATCATTTATGATGTTTTTCATCTTCTCAACTTTTGCAACTATCTTATCTTGACAAATCTCATGCTCAAATGTAACAAGAGATTCTGCACAATCCTTCCTATCTAATTCTTTATCTACTACAACAAGTAATTCATTTTCACTTTTAAACTCAACTTAATCAACCTTTACTATTTTAGGTCTCCAAACCTGAATTTGTCTTTTCTCATATTTTCTAGGGGCTCTATATCTTTTGACATACTTTGAAGATCTCTTTACTTGTTTTGGACATAATTTAGCAATATATCCAACCTCATGACAAAAAAAGCAAACAATATTTCTCATACCTTTTTCTTGAATGTGACTGAGATCTCCCTTTGATTGATTGCTTTTCCTCATATAGTCTCTTGCCCTATGACCAACATGATGACAAACAAAACAATGGCCATAAAAAGAATTTGAAAACTTGAAAGCATTGGGCTGTCTGATTGGCTTCTTTGATTTGCCTTCAAAACCTACATCCTTCTTTTCTTGGACCAATATTTCATGATCTTTCTCAACCTTGATTATAAGCTTCTCATGGTTATCCTTTAAATAACTTAACTCAACCTTCAAATGATTACACTCTTCTTCTTTTGATGTTAAAATTGAATTTGCAACCTCTAACTAATTCCTAAGATCTTGAATAAATATCTTATTTTCTTTTACTTCTATAGCCAACTTAGAATCCAAGATACACACCTTTTCCTTAAGAGCCTAAACCATAGATTTCAACTCTTGATTCTCTTTCTTTAGCTACTTGGCCATCTTATGCTTTTCTTTGATCTACCTTCAAGCTGTTAAACCCTTTCTGAAGGAACCTGCTCTGATACCAATTGTTAAGCACATAATTTACTGAGAAGGGGGGGTGAATCAGTATATCATATATCTTATAAAACTTTTTCTTAATCAAACATTCAAGATATGCAATAAAACTCAAATAATAAAAATCACACAAGAAAGAGAGAGACACCAGATATAATGTGGAAACCCAATGTGGGAAAACCATAGAGAACAATCTCAAGTATATGAATGAGCACAAACCCAAATAATATTCACAAGCCAAACTTGCAAGAGCACCATACCCATTTGCCAAGCACCACCCCAGCTACTATTCATGAGCACCAACCCACAGGAGCACCATAGCCCTTTGCTGAGCACCTGTTAGGTTGTGGACCTAAAAGCTTCAACTATGTAGATGAAAACAGGAGGTTGCTAAAGATCTAGAAGCACCAGCGTCGGCAGTATGACCGACGTCAGTCAAGATGAATGTAGAAGGCAACCGGCATTGGCAAGAAGTCGGCCGATGTTAGTCAGCACCAGTTAGACAGGGACCGATGTTGGTCACCTGTGTGTTCCAAAACTATTCATTGCATGAACAGTTAGTTAGTTGAACAGAGTGTTTGCATGTAAAGGCTATTTTGAGTCTTGAGCTGCATGCCTATTATTAGTAAACTAAGAGTCTAAGTTATTGTTTAAGTCTGGGATCTATTTATAGACCCATTGGCATGTATTGTTATGATGAGCTAGAAAGGAAGGCAAGGAAGATCCTTCCATTGTAAGATCATTGAGTTGCAGGTTGTTGCAATCTCATAGGAGATTTACATGTGTAAGTATGGTCTATTGAATTATAGGTTTCAGGTTCATGGGAGATTTACTTGAAGTACTATAGAGTGCTTGGTGTACTGGCATGGTTATTACTGACTGGTTGGAGAGGTGAACACCAATTTTGTGTGTGAGTTGTGTGTTGGGACCATTTTTGGTAGGAGAGTGTTTTGAAGAAGAATTACTGTACACTTGAGGTGTGGCAAGCCTCTGTAAGGTGGAAGAGTGTGGCGGCTCTTTATTGTATTCTTTTTGTAATGAGTTTGATACAAGATTGTATATTGTCTCTCATATTCTGTGCTATTTGTGAATTCTAGTTACTTGTACTTCTAGATATTTCCGCATGTTTAATTGCTTAAGTTTGGTAATCATATTGTGCTCTTTTTGAGAAGCAAGATCCTAACAAGTGGGATCAGAACAAGGTGTGTTGTTCTTGGATTTCTCGACAACTGGTATACTGGTATAGGTACAGGTGTAGTTGTTTATCTCCAAGTGGGAGATTGTTAGGTTATGGAGCTAAAAGCTTCACCTTAATGCAAACTGGGAGGTTTTTGAGCATGATAGTCATCGGCATCGACAGGCCACAACCGACGTCGTTCAGGGGAAGCGCAGAAGGAAACTGACATCGGTAGGGATCGGCCAGCGTCGGTCACCTCTAGTCAGACAGGGACCGACGTCAGTTACCTGTGGCGGTCAGAACTGCTGTTGATGAACAGTCAGTTAAGTGAATGGAGAGTTTTCATGATGAAGATCAGTTTGAGTCTTTGAGCTGCTTCTCTAATTATTGTATGCATGAGATCTATATAATAGACTCATGGGCTATATTTTTAAGTGTAGAAATTGTAGAACCCAAGTGTAGAACTTGGAGAGTTCTTCCCATGGTGGAATCAAGTAGGATTCCTCATGTATGTAAGATCAGGTTTGATATGCAAGGTATTGTAGGATCATGGTGGAGATCTACATGTGATAAGTAAGATCAGGTTGGTCTGCAGGGGTGTGTGTATGCGAGGGTCAAAAGAGGATCGGTGGGGGAGCAAGATCAAGGTGACAACAATACATCAAGGAGCAGGATCATGGTTAGATCTACTTGGAGTACCAGTTCATACTTGGTTATACTAGACGTACAATGAGGTGAACAATATCTTGTGTTAGTTTTTAGTTGTGACCTATGAAAGAAGATTACTTAGGTGGGAAGATTACTTGGAGCCCTTGAGGAGGAAGCCTCACAGAGGTGGAAGAAGAGTGTGATCTCTTTATTGTAATTTCCTTTGTAATGAGTTGAATACAATTGTGTGTTGCCTCTCATATTCTGTGTGTTTTCTCATTGATAGTTATTTGTTCTTCTAGTTATTTTTGCATGTAATTTGCTTATACATTGGTAATCATGTGTGCTCTTAATTTTGACAAGTTGTGTCAAAGCTTTGGGGAACTTAGGTCCTATCAAATGGTATCAGAGCGAGGTTGGATGTTCTCAGAGTGAGTTTGACTAACAGATGGCTAGATCTGGTTAGTGGTTTGTTGATTACAGGTTACTCACAGGGGTTTCTGATTGAGTGGGAGTATAGCAATGGCAGAAGAAGGTAAGCTGAGAATGAAGAAATTTAGGCATAGGATTAACACCATAAGGAGTGTGGTGGGTTGTCTTCAAGTGGGAGCTTGAAGAGGAATACAAGCTAGGATGCAGATTAGACAGAGTACTAGTATAGGTACAGGTGCAGCTGTTTATCTCCAAGTGGGAGATTATTAGGTTGTAGAGCTAAAAGCTCCACCTTAATGCAAACTGGGAGGTTTCTAAGCATGACAGTCACCGGCGTCAGTAGGCCACAATCGATGTCGGTCAGGGGAAGCGCAGAAGGAAATCGACATCAGTAGGGATCGGCTGGCGTCGGTCACCTCCAGTCAGACAGGGACCGATGTCGATCGCCTGTGGCGGTCAGAACTGTTGTTGATGAACAGTCAGTTAAGTGAACAGAGAGTTTGCATGATGAAGACCAGTTCGAGTCTTTGAGCTACTTCTCTAATTATTGTATGCATGGGATCTATATAATAGACTCATGGGCTATATTGTTAAGTTTAGAACTTGTAGAACCCAAGTGTAGAACTTGGAGAGTTCTTCCCATGGTGGAATCAAGTAGGATTCCTCATGTATGTAAGATCAGGTTTGATATGCAGGGTATTGCAGGATCATGGTGGAGATCTACATGTGATAAGTAAGATCAGGTTGGTCTGTAGGGGTGTTTGTATGTGAGGGTCAGAAGAGGAATGGTGGGGGAACAAGATCAAGGTGACAGCAATACATCAAGGAGCAGGATCATGGTTAGATCTACTTAGAGTACCGGTTCGTACTCGGTTGTACTCGACGTACAATGAGGTGAACAATAGCTTGTGTTAGTTGTTAGTTGTGACCTATGAGAGAAGATTACTCAGGTGGGAAGATTACTTGGAGCCCTTGAGGAGGAAGCCTCATAGAGGTGGAAGAAGAGTGTGATCTCTTTATTGTAATTTCCTTTGTAATGAGTTGAATACAATTGTGTGTTGCCTCTCATATTCTATGTGTTTTCTCATTGATAGTTATTTGTTCTTCTGGTTATTTCTGCATGTAAGTTTCTTATACATTGGTAATCATGTGTGCTCTTAATTTTGACAAGTTGTGTCAAAGCTTTGGGGAACTTAGGTCCTATCAGCACCAACCCAGCTATTATTTGTGAGCACCAACCCACATGAGCACCACACCCCTTTGTTGAGCACCAACCCAGCTATTATTCGTGAGCACCAACCCACATGAGCACCAACCACTTTGTGTATACCACACACCTATCTCTCAATGTTTCTATATCAACAAATGATAGTTCAATACAACATCTCTTTCCTCTCTCTCACCTTTACTCTTCTAAGCTAGATATAACAAATACAAATCATATTCAACTCTCACAATTGCTCTTCTAAGCTAGATAATACAATATCAAATCAACCTCTTTCATTCATTATTACAAATGACTTCTCAAGCCTTTATTTATATCTTTCCAAATGACCTTTAGCCTTCTCCCTTTGTGACCCTTCAATCCTCATGGAAAATGGCACCAATCTTGGATGACCCTTCATATTCAAGCCTTTGAAAAGTCATGTGGTGACCCTTCATGATCAAAAACATCCTTCCATCTTTTGTCCTTATCTTGGTGACTTTTCTTATTCCTTAAGGTGTCCCTTCATGAGAAATTGTGCCCTTACTCTTTTGTCTTCATTTGGTGACTCTTGGTATTCCCCAAGATGACTCTTCATGGGAAAATGTGTCCCATCCTTCTTTTGTCTTTACCCCATGGCTCTTTGACTTCTCCATGGGCCCTTATTTTGTCTCATATGCAACCAAAAATATATTCATTAATATTAAATAAATATTAACTCACATTAGCCAAGATAAACAACATTAAATGCAATGGGGCCTTTATCACCAATAATACTAGACCTTTGACATCAATGACAATATTTACAACAATGGTTATGTGAGCATCTTACTTCAGACTTGAAGGAGAAAAATGAGGTTGTTTTGTTAGTTAATGATGACTTTATGATAGCTACATATTTACCTGTGAGGAGTTGGACACAAGATATGACTCATTTCCTTCAAATCGATGAGTATCTACAAGGTCTTGATAGAGATAGAAGAAGGTATTTTAGATTGCAATCCATTTCTTATGTAATTTTTGATGGATTAATATTTATTAAATAATTTTTAGGTGTGTTATTAATGTATATTGATTCATATCAGATTGACAAAGTATTTTTTTAGTTTCATGATGAACCAGATGGTGGTCACTTTGGTCCAAGAACCATAACTACTAGGATTATGAGGGCTAGTTACTTTTGGCCTAGCTTGTTCAAGGACACCCATGATTAGATAATAAAATTTCAAAAGTGTTCTCTTTTTGATGCCAAAAAAAATCTTGCTTCCTTTCCTCTTCATCTAATCCAAGTTGAGAAACCCTTAATACTTTGGGGTTTAGATTTCATAAGCCTAATTAATCCACCTTCTAATGCTAGTCAGAAGTGGGTGTTGACTACTACAAATTACCTGAAAAGATGGGTGGAGGTTGTACCTCTCAAGGAGGAAAATGAAAAATTAGTTCTAAACTTCTATGAAGGTATAGTAACAAGGTTTGGGGCTATTTCAACAATAATTTTAGATAATGCATTGGCTTTTCTTGGAACAAGGACAAGTGAATGGGCTTTAAAGCATGAAATCTATCTTAGCACCTCTTCCAACTATTATCCCTAATGGAATGGATTATTTGAGTCCACAAACAAGATTCTAATCAAGATCATAAAGAGGAAAATGGAGGAGAACCTAAGGACTTGGCATTCCAATTTGAAGACAACCCTTTGGGCTGATAGGATTACCCCAAAGAGAGAAATTAGAAACTCACCACACACACTTGTTTATGGGAGAGAAGATATACTACCTATTTCACTTAAGTTACCAGCTGTGGACCTCACATATCAACTGAAATTGATGGAAAATGAAAGTATGAAAGTCAGGTTACGTGAGTTGATGGAGCTTGAGGAAACAAGAGATCAAGCTATGCTAACTATGAGAGCTCACCAAGAACAAACCAAGAGATAATTTGAAAATAAATCCATGCCAATAATTTTTAAGGAGGGAGACATTATACTAAAGTGGGATGAAGATAGAGCTAAACCTAGAAGATACACAAAGTTTGATGCTTTGTGGAGTGGCCCATATGTGATCACATAATATAAATAACACAATAGCTTTGAAATTTCAAGGTTGGATGGAGAGGAGCTTCATATCCCAGTCAATGGGATATATCTAAAACATTATTATTAAGGTTATCCTCTCCCCTTGTACATAGTTTCTTGCTTTCCTTGTGTTCCCTAAGTGATTATGCACACGTGTGAGTTTTGTCTTGTGTCTTACTTTGTTGGTGTGGTGTATTTTTGTGTGTGTTTATTTTGGAAATTACTTTTTATTTGTCTTAAATAATCCATTGACTCCATTTTACCTTAGCAGGATAAGGCTATTGGTCCTTAGTATAACAAGCATACTACCCTTATGATTCACCATTTTGTTGACCAAATTTGAATTTTGGTCAAATTTAGGCACCCCTAGGCAAAATGTTTTGATTTTAAACATTTGAAATGGTCCTAATATGTTTTCATAGTAACTATACTTGTTTCATGATGTCATTTAAGTTCACATTAGCTTTAGTCTTAGTTAAATTAGTTATTTGTCTATTAGGAGTCATTTTGTGAGTTTTTGGGGGTCACTAAAGCATTTGGCATGGTTTCAAAGGTGCATAGGTGTCCCACCTTTGTGAAAAAAGTCTAAGAAATTAGTTTAGATTTTAGGGATGTTATTTACCTCTAAATTTTGTAGGTTGTTCAATTGAAATTGTAGAAATCAACTAAAAAAGAGGAAAAATGGAATTTGTACAAATTTTTGGGAAGTTTACCATGTGGGGATGATCATGGGGGGTATCATAATATTTATAGAACTCATCTCAATTCTTGGTTTGATATGGAATAGTTGTTTGGATGCCAAAACCATTTTGCACATTTTTTTCTCTTCTTGGTAAACTGGAGTGACCCTTAGGTTTTTGCTTAGTAAGGGAAACACAATAAGTTTTTAAAAAAAATTTGGGATGTTGTTTTGAACTCCAATAAATTAATTTTAATATAATTTACTTATTAAATGATCAACTTTTCTTTATGAATAATCACTAACAAGTTGACTGTGCAGATTTGATAACTATTTGGTAAACCCTATGGGTTTTGCTCCATTTATGCCAAATACATATGAACAAGTTATTGGTGTTGGCTCCAGAAGATGTTAGATTACTTATTATATTTTATCCATTCTTTATTTCATGATTCATGATGTTTGGATGAGTAAAATTGGTCTATCATGTAAGGAGATACCACCAGGTATAGTTTTATCTGAGATGTCTCTTGCTTGTTGTGTTTTTCCATTGTAGAGGTTTTATAAAACTTAAAAAAAACTATTCCATAAGTCTCTGAGTCACTTCACTACCTCCTCTCATGTTTTATCTCACTTTAGTATTCTTTGAGTTGTTTTCAAGCTCTTATTACTCCATTTGCCAACTTCATGCCTAGTTTCTGTTGAATTCCATACATAAGATTATTCTCCCTATATATGAAGTGGTAGTGGTGGTGTTTTGTCTCTTTAAAGATTCTATAGGTTGAGTGAAGTTTCATTTTCATGATAAAGAGGGTATAAACTTGACCATGTGTTCATGTTCTAAGCCATCTCATGTCATGAAATGCCCTTGGCTATTAAATTCCATGTGCATATAGGTGATCTTGAAGTTATGACAAAGGTTTTAAAGATATTTTTAAGCTCAAAAGGATGGAAATAACTTATTTTATGAGTGAGAAATGATATTTGGGGGGTTTTTAGCTAGTTCACCACCATTTTTCAACTCAATTCTATGCTCTGCCCACATATTCTATCCAAAACATGCACTTATAGGCCATAGATGATGTCATGGTAGGTAAGGGAAGCTATATATACATCACAAATCCTTATTTATAATTAAATTACTTTGAAGGTTCATTAAGGCATGTGGGTATCTTTTATACTCATGGTTCATATTGGTCCATACCCCAACCCACTGTTTGCTTCTTAAAATAAATTTCCACAAGTAGCTGTGCATGAGTTCAAGTGTGTATGGAAGGGACAAAGCAATTTCACACTTTCTTTATGAATATTAAAGACAAGAAGGCCTTGAAAGACCTATATAAGACTAATATAAGACAAAGGAAGCATGTAATCATGTTGGAAGGTCAAAGACTGAATTTGGGAATGGAATCCCTAAAGGAGCAAAATGGAGCTCCAGGGGGTTTGATGGACTTTCCAAAGAACATTTTCATGAGGCTTTAAGGCATATAAAAGGGTGAACCTTATAAAACTAACAATAGAAAAAAAAATCACCAAATTTTAAGATAAAAATATAAGGTCAAGATGGGTTTTCAAATCCTCAAAAGCACCTAAAAACACATTAAAAAACCTTGATGACTACAGGCCATTGGTGTTTAAATGGCCTTTTGATATCTTGAAGAGCAATTGAATGGAGCCTCCAAACATAGGATAACATTGGGATAGTATAAGGAGACAAAATTAGGTTAGAATCATCAAAATATAGGTTTATATGGAATCTTGGTTCACCTCCTAGACCACTTACAGACTCCCTTCAAGCATGAAATTGACACCTACAGGTGTCTCAGTCTAGTCATACAAGTGGAGTGAAAAAGCTAGCAGTATATGCATAGTTTAAATGATTTTGGGACATTAAATGTGAATATGAGTTATAACAGTGATATATGATTTAATAATGAATCTAAAGGGACCTCTTTCTCACTATAACCACTCCAATTAAGCCCTTTTTTCACCTACAATAGGGTCTTAGGAGAAAGTGTCCCAATCAAGAGAAAAGCATAGCTTGAGTTTTAATGGAACAAAAGGGTAAGTAAAAATGAAATATACAACTTGGTATAACTTTATAATATGCTTAAATACCTAATATGCCCCATAAAAGTTAAAAAACCCTTTATTTTTACCTACAGGCAAAGTATGGATGGGGTACTCCAACTGAGGTAGCGTTTTGAGTGAGTTGATGCAAAAGGACACCTAGAAGGCTTTTGAATATGTATATTTTTGAATAAATATGATGTTAATATAAATAAAACTTAAATTTAATTTCCTACACTCCAAACAGGTTTTAGATAAATAGGGTGATGACACCTACAATAGACATTGGGAATGTCTCAGTCAGACAGGGAGAAACCTAGTTTTGGTGATACAAGGTGTATTAGTATGGTAATTGAAACTAAATCATAAAAAAAATAGTGAATAATAATTTAAATGGGTGTGTGAGTGGTGCCATGAAGTTTTTCGAAGGAGAAAATAAGGCATAAATAGGGTATCAGACCCCTATTCTCACATACAACATGGTTCAAGCAAATGGAGGTCTAAATGGAGCATATATTGCCTATAAGTGAAAGGGAACTTGAAATAATAATTTTATGATCCAATATGATCCAATAGGTTATATATAATTCACAAGACCTTGTTAAGGTCCTCAAATTCATTTCCCCATCCAACAAGCAAACATCAGTCCGTACAGGTTCCTAGGAAGGCTCTTGGCTCAATAAGCAAAAGTAAAGAATCTCTATAGGAGCAGGGTTTGAAGTTGTTTAAAAGCTTAATGAAAATTTAATGGATGTGAGAAATGTGTTTATACATCATATAAGTGTAACATTGGCTTGGAAGGGTCATCCATAAGTGGGTTTGGATAATAATGTAGGAAAATTGGGGTTTTAGCCCTTTTTTTGGAAAGATTGAGTTGGTTAGGTAATTAAATGAGGGATTCTGACATTTAAATTTGGTACAGAGCCTCATTATGACCTTATAAAACTCCCAAATCTTTCATTTTTCTTGGTAGATGAGGGATATCTCTCTCTGTTTTATCTCAGAGATAAGCCACTCATGAAAATTAGAACTTTGACAAAACATGTAAAGGATGCCAAAATGAGAAAATAACTTAAGTTGAAGTATTGGGATATTAAAATAACATTGGTTTATGAGTATTTAATATTTATGTAGGATAATAAAAACTCACATCAAGTTATAAAACTCCAAAATGACATAATTTCTCATGCATATAGTCAAATTAGGTGAGTTCCCACTAGGCCTAATTATCAAATGAGAGAGATTGGATGAAAGGAGTGTTTGAGAGCTCATGTGATGGATTTTTAAGTGTGAAAATGTGTAATAAGCCATAATAATCATGTTATAATAGTCCAAATGACCCAAACTTATAGGAGGCATGTCAAGCCCATTAGGCCTTAAGGAGACTTGAAGGCAATTGGGGGTCTATATGCATTTCTAGGCCTTGATGAGATGTCCAAATGGTTATAAAATGTTTATGTAGTGTTTTTAGATATTTATGAGCTTTTTAAAGTATATAAACTTGTATGAGGATGATTTTTAACCTAGAAATAGCTCAAACATGCAAGAAAATGGAGAAACCAAGTTGAGAGGTCAACTGGTCAAGCTCATATCTTTGCTAGGACTTTGCATGGGAATAAAAATATTTATTTAAATTTGAGTAAGGTCCCTAGAAAATAATTTGTTGCATTTTTTTGGAACTTCAACATGCCACCTTTATGAACAAAGGTTAAGAGTAGAAAGTAGTCTAAAACCTGAGTAAAACCCTTAAAGGAACATAATGGAGAAAAAATCATGGAGAGCCACCCTAATTTAATATTTTGGAAAGAAATCCTATTGTATCATGGAGATGACTCACTCAAAATCTCACACATGCAAAATAGATTACGAAACTATATAGACAACATGTAAAACAATATTTTTCTCAACATTTTCTATGTTGTGAAGGTTATATGAGGTTTGAGAGGATTAAATTAATTTTGGAGGGAAGAAAAATACCTATTATAACTAATTATGGTCATTTTATTATATGAAAAAACTTATAAGTGTCTGAACTAGAGCTCTCCTTTCCGCTAGTCAAAACTGGCATAATGAACACAAGGATGAAAAGTGTGGAAACCTCAATTAGATGTCCTTTTAATGTGAGCGTAAGGGGTTTAAGGCCATGTATAATATTTATAGGTGTATTTTAATCCATTCCATGTATTTTCATGGGAAAATAAAGGCATTTTTGAAGACAAATGTGAAGGGTATTAGAAAAGGGAGTTTTTAAGACTGTAGGCAATGATTTCTTCTTTCTAAGAGTTACCAAATGAGTACGATTAGAACCAATACATGAAATTTCATGAATAAATTCCTTCCCTATCATCCAAATCATTATAATTTTCCCTAGTTATTGGTGGGAAGTTCAAATAGATACAAATTATGAAGGTAGTTTTTTATGCCAGGATTGAGAGTTCTATACCACTTTTCACAAATTTCATGGCTTGTATGGATAATTGGACCTATAAATTTGAATTTTTAATCTCATGAATCTTTATCACACAAATTTTAACCTATTTTGGAAGATTTACACATGTCCAAATTACCTTTGGACTTCCTTTGCCTTGCCTCTCTCTCAAAATCTATAAATATAGACTCTTTTACTTCTTTTTAGCAGCCTCCATTGGTTAATGGGAAAATCTAGAAAAAATTATACTTCAAGGACTCTTAAATAAATATATAAGTTATTTTACACTCACATGATTTATTATTGAGTATTTATTATAATCTTGTTGGTCTTGTCTAGTATAAGTTATTCTTTTCTAGCATGTTACTCTTAATTGTTCTCCAATGTGCAGAAGAGTGATTGATACAGGTCTTTGTTAGTGTTTTATTTTAAATGTATAGGTGTTATATAAGTGGTGTATGATTGTGTTCCCAAAATTAATAATCCACTAACCTCCTAAACATTCAAGTACCTACTGGACCTAGCTTATGAAATACTGATGTGATATTTCATCTTGAGTTGTGAGCTTTGAGTGAAGGAAATCTTGTGTAGCTTCAAGTAGTATAAATCCAGTCAATAGGAGAGACTTCATATTACTGCATCACCTTGTAGTTTTTTAGAGTTTCTTATCCCATTTTCATCCCAAAGTTTATAATTATTAAAGTACTTCAAATAATTCATCAAGGGAACTAGCCCTTCTAGAGATTCATCTCAACAAATTGTCACCCACAACAAGAGAGATGTCTCCATTATGCCACTTGGATGAGAAGATCTGGGAATCTCCTCAGGGGTGAAAATATAAGTGTCAATAGATAAATTTTAAATTTTACTACTTTATCTAGACCACTCATAACCATGCTAAATAAGGGTCAGAGTTTTATTTGGTCCAAAGAAAGAGTAAGAAGCTTTTAAGAGATCAAGAAAGCTATAGCTAGTGCTCCTACACTTTTGAACCCTGATTTCACAAAGGATTTATTCTTATACACCTATGCTATTGACACAATTTAAAGTATTCTCATGCAGTAAAATAAAGATAATTTATATCAACCAATAACCTTCTTCAATCAAGGCTTAGATGAATATGAAATAAGGTACTCTTTTGTTGAGAAGCATGTAATTTCAATCATAAGGTCTTTTAAAAAGTTTAGGTACTTGTTGTCCAATAATAAGATATACTTGGTGGTTGCACATCCAAGTGTCAAATATTTCATTTTGAACAAAGATATAAATGACAAAAGAGCTGGTTAGATAAATAAGGTCATATAATATGATGTTGAGATCAAGGTCACAAAACTGGTTAGAGGCAAAGGACTTTGTGAACATATAACCCAAGAATTTCAAGAGACTAGTGGGATAGTTATGGTGTCAAATTATGAATAAGTCAAAAATGATCACACCTCATCTTCTAGCTGGTTCTAAGATATGGTAAGATATCTACAGGATAGTATTTATCCTTCTCATCTGAACCCTTCAAAGAGGAGATATTTTAGATTGTAGTCAATTCCTTTTTTTCTTGTTGATAATGTATTGTTTAAAAAGGATATCAATGGCATACTACTAAGATGCATAGAGCCAAGTCAAATATAGAATTTACTTGAACATTTCCATGATGGACATGGTGGAGGACATTATTCAACAAGGATAATAACCCATAAGATCATGAGAGGTGGGTATTATTGGCCAAGTTTATTAGATGATTATCATACATGGGTTAGGAAATGCAAATAGTGTGACATGTTTGGTAGAAAGGTGAGTCTTGTAGCCTTACCTCTCTAATCAATTTTAATAAATCAAACCTTTATCCAATGGGGATTGGGATTTATTGGATTTAATGAATCAAGCTCAAGACACAAATGGATCCTAACTACCACATATTATTTTACCAGATGGACAAAGGCAGTAGCATTAAAAGATGCCAATGAAACCAATGTTTTGGACTTTTATGAAGAGTTTCTTACATGATTTAGGGTCCATTCAATAATAATTTTTGATAATTCTATGGCTTTTGTAGGGTCTAAGATCAGCCAGTGGGTAGTTAAACATAATGTTTTTCTCAGTACCTTATCAAACTGTTGTCCACAAGGCAATGGCCTTGCTAAGTCCACTAACAAGAATTTATTGAAGATTATCAGGACTATTGAAGACAATTAGAGATCATGGAATCTCAAGTTTAAGTCAACTAGGTGGGTTGATAGGATCACCTATAAGAGGTTAATTTCCAATTCTCCATATAAGCTAGTATATGGTAAAGAAGCAAGAATTCCTATTTCTCTTGAATTCTTTGCTTTGGAATTAATGCATCAACTTGAATTTTGGAGAGTGGGCCAATGGAAATAAGATACGTTGAGCTCATTTTTAGGATAAAATAAAAAACATATTTATCTCCAAATTTCATACAAGAGAAACTATGAAATAAATAAATCAAAAATACAAAAAATAATCATAAACATGCACAAAATAAGAGACACCATATTTAACGTGGTTCACCCAAGATGGGATACATACACCAAACATATCTAGTATATTATTTTTAGAAATACAAGGTTGAAACAAATTTTTCAACAAACTCTATTACACCTCTCTACCTTTTTTTGCCTCTTCTCTGTGTGCAATCTATTTTATCTTTCATCTCAGCCATGTAAAAATACATTTTAGGGCAAAAAACACCTAAACATAACCTCTACCATTATATTTTGAAACCTTTAATCAATGGTCCAAATTGACTACAAAATTACAATTTTACAAGGCAATTTTAATAAAATTTTCTCTTTGAGGGCACTGTCTCTAAACCCCCACCAGGGTGCGTAGCCCCTAGATCTCCTGTTGAGGGGGGGTCATCCTCCTTGGAATCCACAAGGAGGGTTACCCTAATTTCAACCCCTTATACCAAAATGGATATAAAGAATGGTATCCAAAACCTAATTAAAATAACATCACATTTTAAACATCTATTCTTGGAAGATAATCAGGCTTCATACCTAACAATCTTCCACTTGGAGACTGATTATAAAAACTCCATGCTACTGCATCCACTTTACTATCTGGACTTATAAAAGTTAATTAATTTAATTATCATCCATGAATACAAATTGAAGCTGAACAAATCTTCAACTTCTCTCTTGTAACCACTTTAGTCATCATCTCCATAGGATTTTTATTAGTATGTATCTTATTCAATTTTAGTTGTTCTTCCTCTATCATTGAATGAATGAAATGATACCACAATTGAATATGTTTTGTTCTAAAGTGAAAAGTTGAGTTTTTGGCTAGATGGATTACACTCTGACTATCACTATATAGAGTACATATTTCTTGACTATGTCCTAATTATACCATCAAATTTTGTAACCAAATTATTTTCTTGATTGCTTTTGTAGCAGCAACATACTCAACCTTTATGGTTGAAAGTGCCATAACCTTATATAACCATGATACCCAGCTAAATGATATACCACCTACTATAAACACATACCTTGTAATGCTTCTTCTACCATCAAAGTCACCTAACATAACTAAGTCAACATATCCCTGTATTGTCACATCTGATCCACCATAGCTTAACACTATATATATGGTCCCTCTTAAGTAACAAAGGATCCATTTTACTGCCTTCCAATGTTCCTTTCCTAGATCACTCATGAACCTACTCACCACTCTTATTGCATGTACAATGTTCGAACTCATACACACCATTGCATAAATTAAACTACCAAATGCTGATGAGTATGGAATTTTAGACATTAGGTTCTTTTCTTCTTATGTTTTAAGACATTGTTCCTTTTTTAATTTAAAGTGTGCAACCAAAGGTGTCCCAATTGATGTTGCATCATGCATATTAAATCTTTCCAACACTTTTTTGATGTACTTTCCTTGTGATAATTCCAACATCTTATTCTTTCTATCTCTAGTTATCCTCATACCAAGGATCTGTTTAGCTGCACCTACATCCTTCATAGAAAATCTATCACTTAACTATTTATTGAGTACATTAATATTGTGCATGTTGGAAGCATCTACAAGCATATAATCTATATATAAAATCAAAATAATGTAGCTACCATTTCAAAGCTTTCAAAATATACATAATGGTCTGAATGACATCTATAATAACCTTGTTTTATCATAAAACTATCAAATTTTAAATACCACTCTCTTGGAGCTTATTTTAGGCCATACAAACTCTTCTTCAAATTGCACACCATTCTAGCTTTACCTTTGACTTCGTATCCTTGTGGCTGATCCACATATATTTCCTCTTCCAGGTCAATATGAAGGAAAGCAGTCTTCACATCTAATTGTTCAAGGTGCAAATCTTCTACTACTATCAAACTTAAAAAAATCTCTTATAGAAGTCATTTTAACTACTAGAGAAGATATTTCATCAAAGTCTATACCTTTCTTTTGTGTAAGACCTTTAACCACCATTTTGGTCTTGAATTTATTTTTGCCTTCATTTTCTTCCTTTATTTTATACACCCACTTATTATGCAGTGCCTTCTTTCTTTTGGGAAGCTCCACCAAATCCCATGTCTGGTTTTACATTAGATCATCATACTCCTCATCCATAGCTTGCTCCCACTTATCCTTGGCATCAATCTGCACTACTTCTTCATAGCTTTCTGATTCACCACCATCAGTAAGTAATCAATAATATAAATAAGGATAAAAATGATTAGGTGGTCTACTTACTCTTATATATCTCCTAACAGGGGTTTGAGGTACCTATTCTTGTTACACATTTTGATCAAGAACCTTTGAGACATGTTTTTCTGTAATGTCTTCTAATACTATATATTTTCTTTTGGATTCTTCTTGATTCTTTTCATACAACTAGTCCCTGTACATGATTTTTTCATGGAACATAACATCTCTACTCCTAATTATTTTTTTATCTTCTATATTTCACAACTAGAATCCATAGTCATCAATTCCATAACCAATAAATGTGCATTTCTGAGACTTAGCTTCTAACTTATTCCTATAATCTTTGTTAATATAAGAAAATGCCTCACAACCAAAAAATATAAGAAAAGAATAATCTACCTTATTTCAAGTCCATGCCTCCTCTGGTATTCTACTATCCAAAGCACTCAAAGGTTCTCTATTTATTAGATAAATTGTTGTAGTTACAACATCTACCTAAAACTATAAAGACAAACCTACATGCAATCTCATTCATCTAGCATGCTCTATAATCATCCTATTCATTATTTATGACACACCATTCTATTGTGGTGTTCCTGGAACTATTTTTCATCTATGAATTCCACTTTATAAATAGTAATTGTTAAAAGTGTTACTATAATACTCACCTCTATTATCTGATTTGAGACATTTTATTTTTAAACTTGTTTCATTTTTAACTAAAGCTTTTCATTTCTTGAATGTATCAAAAACATTATACTTCATTTTTATACAGTATACCCAAAGCTTCATATTTTCATCATCAATAAATGTAATGTAATAATTTGAACCACCAAGTGAAGATATCTGAGCTTGTACACATACATCTATAGGCACAAGATCTAAATTTTTCTCTTTCTTGTCTAGTCTAATCCTAAAAAACCTCACATATTTTTGTTTCTCATATACATAATGCTCAAAAAAATCTAGATCTAATTCTTTCAGACCTGGTAGTATATCTTTTGCATGTAGGGTCTTCATTCCCTTTTCACTCATGTGGCCAAGTCTGTAATGCCACAAAACTGCATCTTTATCCTTAGCAACTACAACACAAGATGTAATAAAATTATTTGTAGACAAATATAAAGTACCTAATTTCTTACCTTTTTCAACCACCATATAACCCTTTTTAACCTTCCATGATTTGACTGTAAATGTGACCATATAACCCTCACTACCCAACTACCCTGTAGAGATCATATTTCTCCTCAAGCTTAGAACATCCCTGACATCATTCAGTACCCAAGTGTTTCCATTATATAATTTAACCTAAATACTTATTTTTCCAATAATACTATAGGGTTTATTATCACCAAGGTAAACATTCCCATAATTACCTTGAACATAATCTATAAAATAATATCTATGAAAGGTCACATGAAAAAAAACACCTAAATCTAAAACTCAATATTCAACAATATTATCCAAATAAAGTATAAGAACATCTTGTGATAAATTACCTACTACATTTACTTCTCTATTACCTTCCTATTGGTCCTTACCCAATTTATCCTTTCGAAACCAACACTCTTTCTTTGTGTGTCTTAACTTGCCACAGATCCGAAACCAATTTAGATCTTGCACCCCCTTTTGATTTTCCATGGTTTCCTCTTCCTCTATTCTTCTGCCTTCCTTTGTTCTCCATTGTTAATGCATTTTCAGATATGGATGTTTCACCTATGCTTTTAATTTGCATTTCCTCACTTAGGATAACACCCACCACATCTTCAAACTTTAGTTTAGCATTATTAGACATAGAGTTGCTTACTATTATTACCAAGCTATTCCAAATTTTAGGCAAGGAATAAAGAATAATAAGAGCCCTAATTTCATCATAAAAGTCAATATTTATGGAATGTAACTAATTGGTATCCATGCTAAACTTATTTAAATGATTTGGTATTAAACCATTTTTAGACATTTTCATATTAAATAATTTTTCCATCAAAAATATTTTATTTGAGGTAGAGGGTTTTTCATATAACTTGCCTAATGCGCTCATATGACTTTATGTTGTCTTTTCTTGTGATATGTTGAATGCTACATAATATGCAAAGCACAACTGTATGGTTCTTAGGGCTTTTCAATCCAATAGTTCCCAATCTTCATCTCACATTGTCAATGGCTTCTTGGCTTACCCTCCTAACAAAAAATATAGGTCCTTCTAGTAAAGGTAATCCTCCATCTGCATCTTCTAGAATCCAAAGTTCTATCCATTAAACTTCTTGACCTTAGATTTATTTTCATCTGTCATAGCTCCCACTCAAGGTCAAACCCTTTTCTTCCTATGATTTAAAATTATGCAAACAAAAACTTTGCTCTGATACCACTTGTTAGGATAAAATAAAACACATATTTATCCTCAAATCACATACAAGAGAAACTATGAGACAAATCAATCAAACATAAATAAAATAATAATAAACATGCACAAAATAGGAGACACTAGATTTAACATGGTTCATCCAAGATGGGCTACATCCACTAAAATTATCTAGTATATTATTTTCAGCAGTACAAGAGAGAAACAAATCTTACAACAAACCCTGTTACACCGCTCTACCTCTTTCTATCTCCTCTCTCTATGCAATCTGATTCATCTTTCATCTCAGCCATGCAAAAATACATTTTATGGTGAAAAATACCTAAACATAACCTCTACCATCAGATTTGGAAACCTTTAATAAATGGCCCAGATTGACTATGAAATTATAATTTTACAAGACAATTTTAATAATTTTTTTGCTCCAAGGGCGCTGCCCTCGAACCCCTACCAGGGCATGCAACCCTTGGATCCCCCATCAATGGGGCCATCTACCCTAGACCTCACAAGGGGGATTCCCCCATTTCTACCCCCTACACCATCATGGATACAAATAATGGGATCTAAAACCTAACTGAAATAACATCATATTTTTAACCTCTGATCCTAAAAGATAATCAAGCTCCACACTTAATATATCCCACTTGGAGACTGATTGAAATAACTCCAATGCTACTACATCCACTATAATATCTAGAATTAGACAAGTTCATTAATTTAATTATCATCCATGAAGAGAAATTAAAGCTTAACAAATCTTCAACTACTCTCTTTTAACCACCTTGGTCATCATATCTACAAAATTTTTACTGGTATATATCTTCTCCAATTTTAGTTTCTCTTCCTCTATCATTGAATGAATGAAATGATACCACATCTTTATTCTAAAGTGAAAAGCTAAGTTGTTGGATAGATGGATTACACTCTAACTACCACTATATAGAGTACATATTTCTTGACTATGTCCCAATTCTTTTATTAACTATTGTAACCAGATTATTTACTTGCTTGCTTCTATAGCAGCAACATACTCAGCCTTTATGGTTGAAAGTGCCACAACCTTATATAAATGTGATATCCAACTAAATATTATACCACCTACTATAAACACATACCTTGTAGTGCTTCTTCTACCATCCAAGTCACCTACCATATCTAAGTCAATATATCCTTATAATGTCACATCTGATCCACCATAACTTAACACTGTATCTATGGTCTCCTTAAGTAATGAAGGATCCATTTTAATACCTTCCAATGTTCCTTTCCTAGATCATTCATGAACCTACTCACCATTCCTAGTGCATGTGCAGTGTCTGGCCTCGTACACACCATTTCATAAAATAAACTACCAATTATTGGTGAGTATGGAATTTTAGACATCAAGTTCTTTTCTTATTTTGTTTTAAGAGATTGTTCCCTTTTTAATTTAAAGTGTGCAACCAAAAATGTCCCAATGATTTTGCATCTTGACTATTACATCTTTCCATCACTTTTTTGATGTACTCTCCCCATGATAATTATAGCATCTTATTATTTCTATCTCTAGTTATCCCCATACCAAGGATCTATTTAGCTACACCTAGATCCTTCATAGGAAAGCTATCACTTAACTGTTTCTTTAGTAGATTAATATTGTGCATGCTTGAACCAACTACAAATATATCATCTACATATAAAATAAAAATAATGTAGCTACCATTTTATTTTTTTAAAAAATATACACAATGGTTTGAATGACATCTACAATAATGTTGTTCTATCATAAAACTATCAAATTTCAAATACCACTAGCTTGGATCTTGTTTTAGGCCATACAAACTCTTCTTCAACTTGCACACCATTTTATCCTTACCTTTAACTTTGTATCCTTGTGGCTACTCCATATATATTTACTCCTCCAAGTCACCATGAAGGAATGTAGTTTGTACATCTAACTATTCAAGGTGCAAATATTCTACTGCTACCAAACTTAAAATAGTTTTTATAGAAGTCATTTTAATTATTGTAAAAAATATTTCATAAAAGTCTATACCTTTCTTTTGTGCAAAACCTTTAAGCATCATTCTAGTCTTGAATTTATTTTTACCTTCATTCTCTTCTTTTATCTTATATACCCACTTATTATGCAATGCCTTCTTTCCTTTGGGAAGCTCCACTAAATCCCATTTCTAGTTTTCCATTAGAGCATCATACTCCTCATCCATAGGTTTCTCCCACTTATCTTTGGTATCAATCTGCACTAATTTTTCATATCTTTCTATCTCACCACCATCAATAATTAATAAATAATATAAAGAAGGAGAAAAATGATCAAGTGGTTTACTTACTCTTGTAGATCTTCTAATAGGGGTTTGATGTACCTATTCCTATTGCACCTTTTGATAAAGAACCTCTAGGACATGTTTTTTTGTAATGTTTCCAAATATTATATATTTTATTTTAGATTTTTCTTGCTTCTTTTCCTATAATTGGTCCTTGTACATGAGTTTTTCATGAAACACAACATCTCTACTCCTAATTATTTTTTGATCTTCTAGATTCCACAATCGGAATCCATAGTCATCAGTTCTATAACTAATAAATGTACATTTTTGAGACTTAGCTTCTAAATTATTCCTATGATATTTGTCAATATAATAAAATGCCTCACAACTAAAAAGTATTATAAAAGAATAATCTACCTTCTTTCCAGCCCATGCCTCCTCTGGTATTCCACTATCAAAATCACTCAAAGGTCTTGTATTTATTAGATAAACTATTGTAGTTATAACATCTACTCAAAACTATAAAGGCAAACCTACATGCAATCTCATACATTTGGCACACTTTATAATAATCTTGTTCATTCTTTTTGACACACCATTTTGTTGTGGTGTTCTTGGAAATGTTTTCTATCTATGAATTCCTCTTTCTAAATAGTAATTGTTAAAAGTGTTACTATAATACTCACCTCCATTATCTAATCTAAGACATTTTAGTTTTAAATATATTTCATTTTCAACTAAAGCTTTCCATTTCTTGAATGTATCAAAAGAATCAGACTTCCTTTTTATATAGTATACCTAAACCTTCCTAGTTGCATCATCAATAAATGTAACATAATAATTTGAACTGCCAAGTGAAGATACATGAGATGGTCCCCATACATTCATATGCACAAGATCTAACTTCTGATCCTTCATGGCTGGTCCAACCCTAAGAAAACTCACATATTTTTATTTCCCATATACACAGTGCTCACAAAAATCTAGATCTAATTTTTTCAGACCTAGTAGTTTATCTTTTTCATGTAGGGTTTTCATTCCCTTTTCACTTATGTGGCCAAGTCTGTAATGCCATAAAGATGCATCTTTACCAGTAGCAGCTCAAACACAAGATGAATTAACATTATATGTAGACAAATATAAAGTACCTACTTTCTTACCTTTTGTAACCACCATAGAACCCTTTCTAACCTTCCATGATTCAGCTGTAAATGTGACCATACAACCCTCACTACCCAGCTACCCTGCAAAGATCATATTTCTCCTCAAGCTTGGAACATACCTGACATCCTTCAACACCCAAGTGTTTCTATTTTATAATTTAACTTAAACACTTCCTTTTCCAACAATATTATAGGGTTCATTATCACTAAGGTAAACATTCCCATAATTATCTTGAACGTAATCTATAAAATAATGTCTATGAAGGGTTGTATGAAAAAAACACCTGAATATAAAACCCAATATTTAATAATATTATCAAAAAAAAAAGTATAAAAACATCTGGTAGTACATCACCTACTAAATTTGCTTCTCTATTACCTTCCTATTGGTCTTTACCTAATTTATCCTTTCGAAACCAATACTCTTTCTTTATGTGTCCTGGCTTGCCACATATCCAACATTCCATCTTGCCCCTTGATTTAGATATTGCACCCCCTTTTAATTTTCCATAGTTTCCTCTTCCTCTATTCTTATACCTTCCTCTATTCTCCACTGTTAATACATTTTTAGATATGGATGTTTCACCTATGATTTTCCTTCACATTTCCTTGCTTAGGATATAACTCACCACATCTTCAAACTTTAGCATTATTAGACACAGAGTTACTTACTGCCATTACCAATCTATTACAAATTTTAGGTAAGGAACAAATAATAAGAATATCCCTAACTTAATCATCAAAGTCAATTTTTATGAAATGTAATTTACTAGTAACCATGTTAAACTCATTTCAATGATCTAGTACTGAACCATTTTTAGACATTTTCATATTAAATAATTTTTTATTAAAAATATTTTATTTGAGGTAGAGGGTTTTTCATATAACTTGCCTAATGTGTTTACAAGACCTATTGCCTTTTCTTGTGATATGTTGAATTCTACATAAGATGCAATGCACAACCATATGGTTCCAAGGTCTTTTCAATCCAATAGTTGCCAATCTTCATCTGACATTATTGATGGCTTCTTGCCTTTCTCTCCCAATGACAAATATAGGTCCTTTTGGTAATGGTAATCCTCCATCTACATCTTCCAAAATCCAAAGTTATATCCATTAAACTTCTCCACCTTAGATTTATTTTCATCCACCATAGCTCCCACTTGAGGTCAAGCCCTTTTCTTCTTGTGATTTAAAATTATGCAAACAAAACCTTTGCTCTGATACCACTTATTAGGATAAAATAAAACACATATTTATCTTCAAATCACATACAAGAGAATCTATGAAATTAACTAATCAAACATAAAAAAAATAATCATAAACATACACAAAATAGGAGACACCAGATTTAATGTGGTTCACCCAATATGGGCTACATCCACCAAACTTGTCCAGTATATTATTTTTAGTAATACAAGGGAGAAAAAAATCCTAAAAAAGAACTTGTTAAACCTCTTTATCTCTTTTTGTCTCCTCTCTATGTGCAATCTATTTCATCTTTCATCTCAACCATGTAATAATACATTTTAGGGTGAAAAATACCTAAACATAACCTCTACCATCAGATCTAGAAACCTTTAATCAATAGCCCAGATTGAATACAAAATTATAATTTTACAAGGTAATTTTAATAACATTTTTACTTTAGGGGTGATACCCCTGAACCCTTGTCAGGGTGCACAAATCCCATACCCCCATTGGGGGGTCATCCCCCTAGACGCCACAATGGGGGTTCCCCCTTCCAAACCCCTGTGCCATTATGGATACAAAGAATGGGATCTAAAACCTGGTTGAAATAATATCATATTTTTAACCTTTGATCCTGGAAGATAATCAGGATCCACACCTAACACTCATGGAGCTAGAAGAGATAAATCATCAGTCTATGTTAGCCATGGAATCCCATCAAGCAATGGTAAAGAAATATTTTGACAAAAGAACTTCTTCAAGAAGTTTTTAGGAAGGAGATTTGATCCTCAAGTGGGATGAGGATAGAGATAAGATAGGAAGGCACACAAAATTTTATTCTCTCTGGAATGGTCCATATACAGTCTCTAGTTACAAAATCCATAATGCTTTCTAGCTCACAAGGATGAGGGGTGAAGAGTTTCCTATCCCAGTCATTGGGATATATCTAAATAACTGATATTGAGGAACCTAAGTCCCCTGTACATAGTTAGTTGTTTTGGTTTTTTATATAAGTGTTTTTATAACACATTAGTTTACTTGTATTTAATCCTAAATAAGTGCTTTTGTTTGCATAGTTATTCAATAGTTTAGTCTCCTTTATTTTTTAGGTTAGTTTCCATTTCAAGTTTCTTTCATTCCCTGTATGTTGGAATCCTTTTTATTTTTAGTTAAGAGGTTTATTGTAGTCATGGAATAAATGTATTATCTATTGAGTCAGAAGTCATGTAAATGGTCTGAGTTCTCAAGCATAACAGGCATGTTGTCCAGCTGAGTCACCAAAGATGTTAGCCAATTTTTTTGTCTACATAGTAAACTTGCATGAATTTAGTACAATGTCTTAAAGATCAGAGTAAATATAAGGTTCCTGAGTAGATTCCCATGGTGGTTAAATAATTTCAAGGTCATGAAACAAGTCTTCACAAGCTTTAGGCTTTCGTAGTTCTTTCAGGCCTTCAAAGATCAAGTAGCGATTCTAGGCACATGTTTAAGAATGTCCTATAGGCTTTCAAAGAAGCTAAGTACAAAATCCTTTTTTGGGATAAGTCTTTACTTGAAAATTCTTTTAGATTTCATTTAACCTAAATCTAAATCATTTTAGACCTTTTATTTGACTAAAGTGTTCATTCTTTCATGGAATTTGTTTCTAGGTTTTTTGGCTAAGTGTCAAGAATTTCCCCAGACATTTTGTCCAAAATAAAAGTATCAAAGACTTGTATTCTCTTAGATATTTTATCCCAAGAAAAAATACTAAAGGGTATTTTTTAATCAAAGTGTTTTATACATTTTCCGAAAGGGTCATTTTCAAGGAAAGTCATATGCAAAAGTCCTGAAGGGTATCTTTTGGGAAAATTGGTCTAAAATAAAAGCCCAAAGGATCATTTCCTTGACAAAGTGTCCTACGAAAAAAAATTGGAGGGTCATTTCTTCAATGAAAATCCCAAATAAAAAGGCCAAGTATAATTCTTTTGGGTAATTATCCTGTTACAATTTCCCTAGACATTTTGTTCAATGCAAAAGAGTTGTAAACAATTCCTTTGGTGAAAGTGGTTGAGACACACAGTCCATGAGAAAAGCCCATAAATAAGATTTTGAAGGAAACAACCTAGGAATTTATGTTCTATTAAGGTAATGATAGTTTTACAAATGTCAATTTCAAGGCATGACAAATAACTATTTATATTCAAATGAGTTCAAGATCAATAATCTATGTTCAATTTGAGGAAATATCTAGAATGTGTAAGGTCAAGAAGTCAATTAGATGTTCATGTAAGTGTCAATTTTTAATCATAGAAGATAACAATTGAAGTTTAAGTATCTTAGTCATGGTCACATAAACATCAAATACATTTATGTAAACATCAAATATAGGCATGTAGATGTCAAAGTGAGGCTTCATGAAGTAGCCATTTGATTTAAAATATTCAGATCAATGCTCTGCATTCGATCATACAAAATATCTAATGATGAAAAATGATTGATATATTAATGGGCACAAGTATATTAACATTCATTCAATCATACATTTGAAATCAATGACAAACATAAGGTAAAAGAATTTATTGAATCTTAATGGTAAATATGTACATGATAAGTGAGATAAGTGCATTCAGTTGGTAGAAGATTGATGATCAGTGGTCATCTAGATAAGAAGTATCTAACAAAGTGAGATGGGTCAATATCTTAATGATCCAAGTCAATTTTTGATAGCTAATAAACAAGAGGCAAGCCTAAGACATTTATGATGGAAGTTGATGAGCCAGTTTTCAATCAAGAGAAGTAAATACAAAAGATTTGAGTTTTAAGATGGCCTAGCATTGAATTAGAACATATATTTTAGGATCAAAGGGAACCATTGAAGATCAATAATGGAAAAATAGGTCTTCATAAGACCTAAAGTAGACTAAGGTTTGGTAAATATTATCAAAATAAGATTGAAAAACTAGCAAATCCATCTCATTGACATGATAACTATAGGAAAACCAATAAATATGATTTGTTTTCAGTCTATAATAAAACTTGTGCTCATATATTTATTTGGGAAAGATATATAATTAATAGGAAGCTTCTTTTCCTTCGTCGTGGTCATTTCCTAGATAAGTAGATATTTATAGCTACCTAAATTAGAATAGCATTACTCTATTAGTTCTAAGGTATAAATATTTAGTCCTCAAGATCCTGATGTGGAGTTTTGAGATGAGGACTTGACAGTTGGATAAGGACAATGAGCATTCAATTCTTTTACAAAATTTGTTCCTTATTGATAAGGTCATGAGTCAGCATCCTAGAATTAGTGATAATCCATCTAAATTAGTTGGGCCTCTTTCAATACACAAATATCTCTCTCTCTTTCCCTTTTCTATAAATACAGGCTTCTAAGCCTTAAAATGGATCCATATTTTTGGTATGACTAGACTCTATGGAAATTTATACTGTAACACCTTTTGATGCGATAAAGATTGAATTCCATCATTTTATAAGCTAGATTGAAGTGTGTTCCATGAATTCATGTATTGTGGTAAGTGAATGTATGTTTGTTATCCATGTCTGAGTTTTTCTCACCTTTAGATAGTGATTAGTAGTTCTCATAGGTCATTAGAAGTGCAATTTACAATTTATTATTTAGCTTGAAAGTGGATATTTGCACTGTCATGCTAATTTGATAACTGATTAATGCCTTATTGTGAAATATTTATGTGGGATTGATTTTATTTGGTATTGAATACATCCTATAGTATGTCTAGGGTGATTTTAAGTGATCAAATCATTGGTTCATCACCTATTTTTACATGCTTTCATAAGTTATTATTAAAATCTCTCTCCCTTTTCTAAGCAAGTGCTAGTTTAGGTTTAGTATAGGTGATAGATCCAGAAAGAAGCTAACTTTTACCAAAGGTCTGATCTATTATTAGGATACCCATAGCCTAGGATTAGTTCCATGTTGGACTAAATTTGAGTAAAAGAATTGAACAACTTTCTGCTCAGCTAGGGTATAATCTATATCTCCAACACTACTAATCATTTGTATTGTAGGTTTCCCTTTTATGAGTGACACTTAAATTAATAACCATGGGATTATAGGATTCCTATCAAAGACTCCTTGTGACATTTAAAAAATCATTTAAATAATTATATATATATATCATCTTGTTGCATGAATATCATTGTCTTATATATTTTTGTCTTTCATCATATAGATACATCACACTTAATCTCAATCAATTAATTAATCTTCTGGCTTACTTGATTGTCTCCCAAGGCTATGGTTGGTGTATTCTCTCCTCCTCACCTCCTTGTAGTGATTCTTGGAGGATCAAAAACCACCTATAAGCCCTTTCTTCTTTTTATTTTCATAAGGTTCGGTGACATGGATTTCACCACCACACACTAGTCCAAACTTTGAGTTTTAGTGGAGTCTAAAAATAAGGAGAGCTATCATTCAAAGCCAATGTAAAATTCTACATAAAGGGTTCCATGAAGTGAGAGGTATTTAAGCTCTAAGATACAAGGACATTACATAACATCCTATATAGACTTGTGCCCATCTATACCTTCTCATATATAAGATATGCACCTAGAAGCCTTGTGCAAACCTAGCATAGGATCCTTTGATCATAATAGGTGCCTCACTATTAGATTCAATATCAGATCCTAAGTAGCCATCATGTGAAAATGAGGTCAAGAGGGTTCAATAAATTTTTGTATTGTTTCACCAACATATAACGTCACATGTGAAATCCATTTAATGGTGCAAGCATCGAGTTACATACCCATCAATTTAGTAATCATAGGGTTTATGGATTTCTTGCTTATTTGTGTGTTGTGATAAACCTATGCAATTTTTTAGTTGAGTTATCCTTCACCAAAACCTATACACACCTATTTAGGTCTTAACATAACCTATCTTTTATATCCTTGCCTCATCCTTCTACCATTTTGTACATCATTAATCTTTTTGTATACATCATCTTTTATATCCTATCATCTTGTACATCCTTGTCATCATCTTCTTGTACATATTATCTTTGTATATACTTTTCATTGTCATATCCCATATCTTAGTCCAATCATATCACACTCATCATTATCACATATCCTAGTTAGACCTAGTCATCCATGTCTTTTCCTAAGTCCACCTCATCCATAATCAATTACACCTCACCTTCACTTGTTTAATCCCTTAGTCCAAACTTAACCTTGTCTTATCCAACTTTGTCCCACCATAATCCTAATCATCCCCATATCATCTTGTCTCATTATTCCACCATCTTGTATATCCCTATCTTACCCCCATTTTACATATATTTATTCTTTTAATCACATCTTACCCTATTCCTACTCATCATTAGTCATACCCCCATCATCTACATCTTATCTTATACATCCTTATCTAATATTTCTTCTCTTGTACATCCTATCCCAGTCTCCATCATCATTAGTCATAACCCTACATATCCTAATCATATATTACCATTCATACCATATCCTAATATACAATTTATCCTAAACTCATACCCCATCATTTATCTTGACCTTATCTTCATTTCCCAATCTAGTCTAACCTCGTCATCGTAATCTTATCCTAGTCAGATTTTTAGGTCACAAATAGGTTTACACCATCCCCATCATTACCCATTCATCACTTCATCATCACCTATTATCATACTTGTCCTCATCCCATCACCTTCATCACATAATCATATCCCATCTCATCTTGAGAAAAATAGTTCAAGTCTTGAGTTAGTCTTTTTACCCATCCACATCATCCTATCATCATAATCTACTATTAGATATCATACCTAGTCAATATCCTACTAGCATCTTGTCACTTTGTTATTTTCAATATGTCAAACCCATCACTCATCAATCCAATCATATCTAGTCTAATCATCTTTCTTGTTTATAATTAACACTCATGATATCATCCTCTTACTAGTTTAAATCTAGGAACCTATAAAATATACCTAATACTTTTTCTAGATTGAAAACTAGACATTGCTGATAGTTCGTTAACACCTATTGCACTGTCATTTGAAATTTGATCCTAGTCTTTAATCCATCAATCTATTTCATCATCAACCATCATAATATCTTGGTTCCTTGCATCTAATTTATTCTAAAAATACATATCTATCCCTTAGTCTACCCCCATATCAACCCCCTTAATCATCCATCTTCATCTATCTTCATGGACATGGACTAGTTTGTGTAGACCAATACATCCTAGCCAACAAATATGATGTCCTATTGTGAGCTCTAAAAATGGGTGCTCTCCTCCCTTATGATCCTAATCCCATTTACCATAAAACTAGATCCTACATCCATACTCATCTACAATCCCCTATCCCATCAAAATCCATCCCCACATTCCTTGATGTGGTCACCCTAATCAATCAATATATCATAGAGAATAAAGATGAGTTCCTCTTATGATTATGAAAGATGGGTGCTCATTTTCTTGATGATTTTGAACCTATAATACTAAATTAACCTCCCAAACAAGTCCACCATCAACTCCTATCCTCATCCCATTCCCTTCCACCATCCACTATCCCTATCCAAACCCCCTTATCCCCAATTTATACTTGTACATAGTCAAATCTTCTATATACCAATCATAATCCATCACTACTCCATCATATTACTAGCAAAGGAAGACCCGACTTGTCAACCTCATCCTCTAGAAATAAGATGACATCACCATAACCTTATTCCAATTCTAATACTTCCAAATGCAACTCTCAAGCCTAGTAAGTCACCCATCCTTTATCACCCATCACCATGAAGTTAGACCCTGATCTCATAGACCAATATATCTTTATCAATAAGGATGAGATCCTTTTTAATTTTTTTATGATGGGCATACCAATTCTTGAAGGAATTTATACCCTTAAAATAATTACACCCTTAGTCCAAACCCATTTACATGAGTCCCATTTCAATCCTTCATCCACTAGTCATATCCCATCATCCACCTAGTCATACACTAGTAAAGGGAATCTAATCTTGTCTGCCTCATCTACCACTAGACAATCCACCCAATAACATTAGTGACCATTTGATATGAATATAAATGATTCCAAATCCAATATATGAAGTGAAGAGCATCCTTATACTCCCCTCACTATATCCTTGGAAGCTCTTTTCCAATAACTTGTCACTGCTAACATGATGGTCTACCCACTCATACGACATCTTGACCCCACCAAGCCTAAGCCATCCTAGTATAAATCAAACCAATACTATATCTATCATCAAAATTTGGGGCATTACAATTAAATATTTCAAATTATGAAACTATTTCCTAGGCCTCATCAACAATGGAGACATAGTAATTGAGAATGAATCAGATGAGTTTATCTGCCTAGGTAAACAATAATAGGAATCTAATATTTTATTCCCAATCATGATCAAGACCTTATTCTTCTAAATAAAGGTCAAGAAATCCTATTCATCCTCCATGATCCTTCCATCTTTGACCACCAATCTATTCAAAACAAATCTATTCCCCATAAGCCTAGTCCTCTCATATCCCATTATTCCTTTCATGGACCTATCTTTGCTCAATCCATTATCCTTCCATCACCTTCCTCTCACCCATCTTACCCAAAACCCCACATTGAGAGGAAAATAATAGGAAATCACTCCTTTACTCATAACATTGCATTAGTGCATCAAAGTTAGCATTAGAATTAAAATATATTTTATCCACCTCAAGATCATGTGTACAACTAGTATCCAAATTAGATTCCTCATCAAAAATGTCATCCCTCATTGATGTTGATAGTTCCTATCCTTTTGAGGGTACTTATAATATAGATACCTCCATTACATGACCAGAGATATATTTTAATCCTAATCAAGATGATGAAGTCATCACTGAGTTCTTGAGTGCTTTATCTCTCAAATATTGCTAGAGAAAATATGATCCTCATTTGGATGCACATAGTACAACTAAACTTTGTGATCCTTTAGAGATTATTGAGGACACTTTATTTGATTTTGAGGATAGGAGTCTTAGTGAAATTTATGAGGAATATACTATCCATTATCCCCTTAATCCATCACACATAATTAATTATCTATCTCACCTCCACAATTCCCATATCACACTCTATGAAGGGAACGAACATGAACATGCATCATTGGGTTCCCCTTTGCATTCAACATCATGTGCCATCAAAACAAAGGCTTAGGACCATATTCCAAAAGTCAAAAATTATAATCAAGGCATCTTTGATCCCATAAATCAAATTCAAATCCTTAGCTAAATCAATAAATGTCATCCCCTAATGAATCCCAATATCAGGGACTAGGGGACCATCAAAATTATAATCATCAATCAATTTAAAAATCAATTTCCTCTATTGAACCCCAAAATTTGGCACTAGGGGAAACCAATATCAATTCTAATCCATAAATAAAGTCAAAAGGCATAATCACATGGTTGACCATCCTCTTAATGTACGGATTAAATTATAAAAAAATCAAAAGGTCTTGGATCCCTTAATCTCATGGCACCAATCTAAAGAATCCACTTCACCATATCTAATGATGTATTTAACTATTGAACCCCATTTCCCATCCCCATCCTATCATATTTCCCATCCTAATCATATTCCTTATTTACATCCTATATCCCATCATCAAAATCATGACATCTTACCATCCACATCATATCTCAAATCCTTAGGCAATATTGTCCCTCATAGAGGTTGCAAATACACCTGGTTGAGGAATTTGGAAGGTGTTAAATCAAGAATCAATAAAGGCCACCAAGACATCCAGGAATCCAATCATAATAACATGATCCTAGCATCACATATCTCTAGAATAGGTGTTGGCTAAATAATCCATCAAATTCTCACACCTTGCATCTCGACCATCATTCAATGAATCAAGATGCCATCATTATTAAAGTAACAAAAAACATTCATCCAATGGTGAGAACTAGTCTTTTGGTGCCTTGGGTAAGTACCATGATGAAAAATAGTATCTAACATCATGGTAGAATAAATATCTTATCCACATTGTACCTCAACACTTGGGGTCACAAATCCATCCATTTCATATCCTTTGATAACCTTGTCCACAACACCCATCCATGTCTATCTTATCCCTTGGTCCAAACCATCATCTCCCATCATATCATGTATCTTATCTCACATTCCTTCTTGCCTTGACCTTTGTAAGCAAGTGGAATATGTCTTGAGCCACATTCTCAAACCATCTTAACATATCCTCCAATGCACACTCAAGTAACTAAACATTTAACTCCTTCCTAATGTGGTCATTTGCAATCCCTAGTCCCTTCTTATTTGGTCCTCATCCATCATACATCCTCATCCTAGTTTATAGGCTTATCATTCTCTTTTCTAGTAACACCCCTTGTATAGTGTACATATATATTCCAAAAAAGACCTAAAAATTGAAATATTCTAAAAATCCTAAAAATCATAAAAGTTGAAAAACATCAAAAATAGTCCATGATGTCTTGTTTTATGTTTTTATCCCCTAGTCACATACATATCCATGCCATTTATCTTTCATCATATCTAATATCCATCTCATGTATTCTTATTCATCATCATTGGATACACCATTTGGTTTTAAAACTAAATCAGAGTGGTCACCCATCCCTTCATATCTGCATCATCCTCTTGGTTGGGTATTATTAACATGCATCACCTTGTCAAGATTTTAATCTGGCACCCATCACTTCCCTATCAGTGCCTTTTCACACCTAGCACCCATCAAATCTCTCCTTTGATATTGTGGAAGGTACTTGATCCCATCATTTTTGTTATCATTACCTTTTAATACCTAACACCCATCAAATCACTCTTCGCTAGTATGAAAGTTATTTGATCCCATCATATCCTAAGTCTCTTTTCTAAATTAAAATCTTACAAGGCTTTGTCTATTGATAATCCTTGGTCACCACTTTTTGATTTTATTTCAAGACCACATCAATTTTAACGACCTTATCACATCCTCCATCCTTCTATCCTAAACTAAGGGAAACACCTCATCCTTTGTCCACACTCCTTATCTAAGTCCTAATCTTAATCATGATCATCCTATCAAGTCTATCCTAAGTCCACAATCACATCCTGATCATCCTAGTCTAGTACACCACCCAATCACTCATCCCATCCTTAGACAATAATTGTGCCATTGCATGTAGATAATTGTGTGTGTATGTTACTTATTTATTCTATTTGTTTTATTTTTTGTCTTTTATCATGTATATATCTTGTTTTCATCATGTATTTTTCTCTATTGGGTAATGAACATGGATGCTATGAGGTTACCCAAGGCTAAAATAATGCTTATAAGTTCCCTCAATGATGTAGAGTTTTTTATTTGCCCATGCACTTAGGCAGAATGTCCTCTTAGTCATTCTTATATCATGGGACATACTACGTTCCATATATATAAGATTACTTAAACTATGATGAGCCCTATGATATTGTGATGGTTTTATTGTCTAAAACCCACCCTCATCATTTATCTCATCATCTAGTCATCCTTATCCCATCACTATTCTAATCTTCACAATCTCATTCGACTAATAATGAAATTTTTTTCCTCATCTCATCATCTAATTCTTATTATTTTATCACTCACATCATCTTCTAATTACTAATCATAATCATCATCTCCTACTCCATCAATTTTAATTTATCCCTGACTCAAAACTACATCAGCCTACAGTATTTTTAGACTATATAGGCAATACTTGATCACTTTTTAGTACCCAAGGCTTAGCCACTATCACTCTTATCATCATACAAATTATTTTGGTCACTTGATCATATCATTATTTTCTATCATCACTTACATCATATTGATCAATTTCCCTTTGAGATACACCCATCATTAATCTTATCAAATCACTATCTTATCTTAGCCTAAAACTCTCCCTTATATGCATATTTGCTTGGGATATGTCTAAAGATTGTGGCCTTCTATTCTATCATCATACTATTATGGTTTATTCCCAACTGTGATGTGTTGATAACCATAACACCATCACCTCTACTTCATGTGCATGTGTCCTTGCTAGGAGTATCATCAATATTTAGCTCCTTTATCAAGTCAAACTTATCTTCTTCCTCTGCATTAGACCTATAATCCCATCCCATCATCTATCCATGGCATCCCACACATTATTTCTTCTTTTAAGTGGCCAATTATCTAATTATTCCTTACATATCCCCTTGAGGGGGCATCATATCTCTTAACATCATAACTATTAACATTTATCCACTAAACATCATCCACTAACATTCATATATGAAATGGTTTTTATTTAAAAGACCATTACTCCTTCCACTCTAATTTAATTGTAATACCCTTTCGAAGAGGGTCAACATATATAAATATAAATTTGTTTGCCTATATTATTATCACTAATATTCATATTAGTTGACATTAATTCTATCTAATCTAATTATCTTGCTAATTTATCCCCCCTTCCTAGTCATTTATCTAATATCCCCCTTTCTAATCATTCACTAACCTTATTATATCACACTTCATCATTAATTATTTTAAAACATCCCTTAATCTTATCCTTATCTATCTTATTCATTATTCGGGAATTTTAAATTCCCATGACCCACATACTCACCTACTAAGCCTATTCCTAGACTTTATTACACCCCTAATCCCTAATTATCCACCTAATCCCTATCTAATCCATCCCTAATCCTAATTAATACCTAAGAGGATTCTAGAATTGGAGGATCATAGAATCCTATTTATTCTAACCCCTCTTCTCTAAAATCCTCTAAATCTAGAGGCTCCTAAGGAATTTAAAATTCTTTTTAATTATCATCCATTGATCTCCCCCATCCAAATTCAAATCTCCACCATTGATCTCTCCCTCTAAAATATATTTAAACAAGGCTACTCTTCCATTGGAACCAACTAGAATCTTCATAGCAAATATATGCTAATCTAATCCTTCATCAACAATCCTATGATCAAGCATCCATGACAAAAATTTGAGTCAAGATAATCCATATCCCAATCCTCTTATTTTAATTATGTTTAATCATATTGTAGATCATTTATATTTAGAATTATATGGTTGTTTTGAATTGTGAATTCATTAGTTGGCATTAGGTTCCAATGGCTCTATCACTTTACCTATTATTTTGATCTTTGGGTTTGAATTTACATTATTAAATCCATATAGAGCTTAAATTTAATCTACACTACGTTACCACAATGTGTTCTTCATTCCTCAGGACCTCTTATAGAGTCATCGATCTACTGTGAAGTTTGGGTACTTGTGTGAGAAAGTAGGTGGGACTAAAATATATTTTTCATTCTCCTTTCCCAATCTACTGGCTGATTACACCCTAATAGACCTTGACTCTATCATGAGGCCAATTATAGAGTTTGAGATTCGATTAGAAAATGGAGATGTGATTAGAATAACTTATTTTAGTGTGATTTGACTTTTTGAATTTTTAATGTTTCCTTTTGTACCATTTCCTTTTATTAAAACGATTTGTCTTTTGAATTTTTATGGATTTTAATATTCCTCCTCCATACGGACTTGGAATGACCAATCATGAGAGATAAATTGATACACAAAAATGAGATTTAGAATTTGGCTAAAGGAAGATAAGCATCCAAAGACATGAATAAATAAAACACTTAGCCTTACCTATGATCCAACATGTTATCTCAAGTTTCAACCATGTGTATGCTTAGTTTGTGAAAGGAGATAAGGGGAATAAATGGAGATCTGAGATGGACTAGTAAAATGAGATTAATTATTTTCTAACTGATCACATGGTAAATAAGGAATGACTAAGGAGATCAAGGTTTGTATAACCAAGTTAAAATAATGATTATATATGTTATATAGGTAAGGTAGAAAACAATCATGAAAAATAAAAAAGACATCCATGGAAATAAATGAACATATAGAGAAAAATCATGCAGTCATGAAGAATAACCTATAAGAGAATATAAGTAAGGAAATGACACCATAAAAAACATGTAATGTGAAACATAAATAACCATGTAATATAAATAAGAGTTTGACACAATGTCAAATGATATAAGATAGATAAATGTAAATTTAGAGCACATGTCCAATCCAAAATGAAGGAAAAAATGAAGGAACACCATGTTTATTCACAAATACTAGTATATTTACCCACATACATTATCTGTAATATCTAATAAATGTCTATGAAGCTTAAATCTTACTGCATTAAGGGTCTCATTGATCTTTAGATAAAGCTGGGAGAAGACCTCTTGATGAATTTAGTTAAAATAAAATGTAGACATTCTTGAAGGAACATGCTCGTGAGGACCATCATGTATGAGATACTCAAGAGAAGGAAGAAGAGTGGAATCTGTGATACATGAAGGAGTTACCATTGGATAAGGGACCATAGGTAACAGAGGATCATGAGTGTAGAAACTATAGGTAGAGAAGGGTCTAGAGGTGGGGTAACCACATGGGAAAAAGGGGGATCCTTATTATGAGGGTGACCTATGAGAGGAGAGATATTAGGTGTAATAATAGTCATACGTTGATCCTTGAGATGTTGCGAAAGGATATGGAAATGATTAGTGTGATGGGTATTGTATTATTTCCATAGACAATATACCTCTCCATATTTGGGAATATATTTAGGTAATATTTTTTGGGGAGGTATAGCCTTATCAGTAGGATAAGGAATAATAAGATGCAAGGTATCTATATATTTTCAAATATTATGATAATGAGTAGAGGAATGATTATCCATGCCATATAAGCAATAGATATGCCTGCAAGTAGAATTTATGGGTGTACTAATAGAGGGAATGAAAAATAAATCCTTGGAAGGCTGGTATAGTGAAAAATATCTAGTCCAATGATAGATAACTGTATTAAAATCACAATATGGCTAATCCACCCATTGGGTGGGCAAAGGAGCAAGCTATAGTAAAGGGAGTAAACCATCACCAAGGGAAGGTGAGACTAGTGGAGAGACTAGATGAGGATTGACTGAAGGAGTAATAGGATCAGAATTAAGAAGAGACTTACCTATAGAGGGAGTGGGAATAGGATCTAGACTAGGCTCAATTAAGGGAGGGGAGGGATGCACAGAGGGTTGAAGGATAGTAGCAAACATCTCATGGGAAAATTGGCTATAGGGGTCCTAATATCTAGTGAGGCAATATGGACCAATCATAACATGATCCATAAGCATGATGCTATGAGATTATTCATAAACTAGAGGTGTGTACACCATCTATACCTTGTGATCAAGAGGAAAAATACTAAAATTAGGAAATATATAGGACCAAATACAATAAGTTAAACAAAAAGACTGAAGTAAAGAAGAATGATAATGAATGATTTTAGCATCTCAATCCTAAATAAGACCTCCTAGAAATGGGCCATCTAAGGTATAATCATCATCATATTCAGGTGTATGAAGATTAATTATGAAGGTATGGATAAATTTTTCATCAATGGTGGTATGATGAATGGAATTTTGAGTCTTAGTTAAGACTATGGGTATATTATCTCTAGCTGGTTAATGGGAATTTGGCTTCAAAGAAGGTGGAAGCTTAGAAATGAGATGAGGAGAGAGATCAAAAGTTTTTATATTGATATTGATCTCATTAGGCTTATTTCTATCTAAATCTAAGAGGTTAAGTGGTATATTCATAATGAGTTTGGAGTGACCATGGTAACCTCATGTAGATTTGACAAGGAAATTACACGATTGAGATTATTAGAATATAACACTTGAAAAGCATTTAGGGTTTGGAATTTTGAAGACATCATGGTCTTATAATTATTCAAAATTACAAGGGTTAGTGTCACCTTGAATCCTATAGATTAAACTATTATGAGGGAACTTGACACATTGAAATGAAGAAGAGGTAACAATGCTCATGTAATGAGTCCATGGCCTACCAAGAAAGATGTTATAGGGGAGAGGAAAATTTAAGATCATAATCTTCACCTGAATAGTAATAGGTGAGATAGTGATAAGGAGCCACACATAACCTAAGGGAGGAATTTACCTTTGGATATATACTTGACACATGCTACACGTGGATTTAAGATTACATTCAGAGTATCTAAGGGTTTTAATAAAGTTAAGAGAGGAAACACAATTACCTGAACTCTCATCAATCAAGGCACACTTGAATTTTATGTCACTGTTTTGAATTTTAATAAAGAGGGGAGGATCATCCAAATGAATAAAAGTCTCATTAAGAATCAAATAAGTAATGGGGAATTTGAGAGAGAGAAGTATCCATGGTTTTGTCAACATGTATAGACATCTCTTTGCATTATTGTAAAATTCTATCTTCTAATTTAGATAAAGTGGTTTCATGTCCTACTAAGGGAGGATGAAGGATGATCATTTTAATTAGGAGATGCATAAGATGATTAAAATGATGCATATAAGTTTGTATAAGTTTGAGAAATGGGATTTAAGATGGGAGATTAGTAAATTCTGTGATAGGATCCCATTCATCATAACCCATAAGGGGACTATTGGAGAAAGGTGCATAGTGTTGGATGAGTTACTCAAAAGGAGGAGCAAAAGTGCATGTAAATTTGTGTTTATAATATGAATGAGGTTTAATTTGGGGACAAGTTGGTTGAATATAATGAGAAGATGAGGTAGTTGATGCATGTTTGTTTGAGATAAATTTGAAGAGGTGGTATTAGAAGGTTGAGTATCATTGGTAATGTGTAAAGAGCTTGGAGAAGTTGTATAAATGGTATGAGAAGTGTTATCCAATGAAATCATTGGAATTGGTTCATCAAAATAGATAAGGTCTTCTTACCCCAACTCTATGAGGTTAGTGGGGGAATAATCTTGGATAACATAAAAAAATGTGAGATGATTGGTGCATATGGGTGGGATGAGAATCAATGAATTTGACTACCCTTCACATATTAGTTATTTTGACCACATTATCATTAGGATTTGGGTCTATAATATTGTCAACATTATTGGTATAAGGAGTAGGCTTATCAATATTCTCTTATTGATTTGGAAGAGGGTCTTTGTAGATGGCTAGATGAACATTAGCCTAGTTCAAAGCTTGACTTTTGCTTTGTGTTTGTGAGCTTTGAAGGCAATGTTATAGGATTGTTGACATTTAGGAGTGAGATAATCATGGTCAAAATTTGGACCAAGGAAGAAATCCATAGATGAGTTACATAATTTCCTATAAGTCTCATGAGAATGACCCCAACTAACATGAAACTAGCATAATTTATTTGGATTATACCATTATTTCATAGGGTGAGTAGGATCAAGTTATCATGGAAGAGGCCTTGGTAGATGATTTTAGATTTATTCTAAGGCTAAAGGCTTATGAACATTGATTTTACTTGTTGAGATAAATGAGGATCATGGATGTGGTTTAGAGGGGAAGCTTGTTCTAGAGCATGGTACAGAACAAAATCTTGAATATTATGAATGGTATCATTGGAATTAGTGACACCATCATTAGTAGCATTATGGTTTTTATTTTTTATGAGAATATGGGTACCCATATAATATTAAGATGGCTTGAGTTAATGCATAATGAAATCTTGGCATTTGTCTTGGTTGATGGCCTCTTCCAAAGTTCATGGAGAGAGAGTCTAGACCTGATACTGTAACTTAGGATAAAGATAATTGGTGAATATATGAAAGAGGTTGTCATCTGCCATGTTATGTTCACACTCATTAGACAAGGTCTTCCACCATTTGATGAAATCTTGTGTAATTTTCATCCCAAGTTACAATTAATAAAATGAGCCAAGGTATTTTCATGTTGGTCACTAGTTTGAATATATTTTACTAGAGATTTAAATACATCTTCCAAACTAGTGATGGAATGAGATTTGAGTTTGTTTACCAATCTAAAGTGTCTCCATAGAGATTTTTTACTAAGATATTGGTAGCAGTAAAAGTGTTTAACTTAACCCAATCTTTGTATAGTTTTCTAAATGTTTTTAAGTGTAGGGTAGGATAAATTGACCTATTATAGCTAATGGAAGGGTTGATACCTCCTATATTTATGTTAGAAATTTGAGGCATAAGAGGTTCATTTTGAATGTGTTTGATTATTTTATTAACAAGAGGAGGTTGAGGGAAAATATTTCCATGGGAATCCCTAAGGGGGTGGTGGGGGGAATTTTTGTTGTGAACTCCCCAGGGAACCCTATTGAGGGTGATTTTAAAGATGGATAAGATGATTTTGAATTTGCATCATTTGGTTGTCATTATTATCTTGGAAAACATTCATTTGGTTAAGAGTTTACAATAAAATTTAATGGGTTTGAGTGGTGTTATTCATAGCATGTGAAGCATTAGTATTGGTATTAATGGTTTGGGTACCACTATGAGTGGTGGCATGCATGCTACGAGTAGTTTGAGAGGAATTGTTAGTAAATGAGGCACCGATAGTGTGATTTTATTGGGTTACAAAAGATGCAATAGTATAAGGATTTGAAGAAAGAGCACTAATAGCATGATTACCATGGGTAACAAAAGATGCACTAGTGGAATGATTGAGAAGAGTGAGTCTTTGAAAAGTCCCACTAGATGTTAAACCTGCCATATTAGTAGAGATGATTAGCATGGAGGTGGACGAAATCAAACAAGAAGAGGTCATCGTATGAGAAGGGTTCAAAAGAGAAGGAAGAGATTAAGAGGAAAAGAAGCTATTTCTCCCAAATTCATGTGAGAATGTGAGGGAAGATGAATGGGGTTCCTCTATTTAACCAATTATCATAAGGTGATAAATATTAGAAGGGTATTTTACTCAATGTTGAGGAAATTCATTAATGAATAAAATAATTTATAGAGTATACTCTAATTCAAGCTAATCTTCTAAGGAGAAAAACGTGTTGCAAATTAAAGATGTATTAGGAGAGGTCCCATAGTTTGTAGTGAGAGTGACCACATGCACACTAGTTTCATCTTGAGTAGGAGACATAAGATGTTTATAGGAAAACCTATTTAGATTGGTAAGTCTCATCATATCTATTGAGTTCAACTCATTTTTGTCCTCGAATAGAAAGTTCATGATGAGATAGAAAGGTTAAGAAGGAATAATATGATATGAAAACAAATGTCAACAAAAAGGATGAAAAGTCATATAGGTTGACTATGTACTATAACTTAACAAGCAAAGAATAATATAGAGTTATACAGGTTGAATCTATATTGTAGACAAGAAAATAAATTAAGCTAATAAGGATATATAGTCATGCAAGTTGATTGTGTTTTTTAACCTGACTGGTAGAGAAGAATATAGAGTCATTCAAGTCAACTTAGTAGTACAATTTGGGAGATACATCAGGCTAAATAAGGATACATAGTCGTACAAGTCAACTATGTAATATTGATAGGGAAAAATATAGTCTATAAGAGACTGCATTAACCAGAATGATAGTGTTTTAAAATAGGGAACACTTTTTCAAGATAAGTGAATCAAGAATGAAAGAAAACACTCAAATAATTGGATCAATGTAAGTGATCCAATTGGGGTAAAAAATAGAAAACCTTGCACCAATGTTGGCTAATGCAAGTTTTTTCAATACAACACACAATTATTAGAGAGAAAACAATCAACTAAAACTTAAATGTTAACTAAGTGGTCATCTTAAGTGTTATTAAATTATTATAAAGTGTTGATTTAAATGTGATAGGAGAGTTGAATAAAAATAGGGAACTATAAAAGCAATCTATGGATGGTTTTAGGATGTTTGGGCTAAAAGGGATCTATGTTGGCAATGGTACTATATTAGTATTGGGGCCTACCCACTCACTTCACAATCCCATAATGATAAGTGTGTTGATTTATTTTCCAATATATACCATTAATAGTGTATTTACACTTGGCTAGAAAACTAAGTTGGCTTCCCCCTTTGTGATGAAATCCAAGTAGATAGGCCTTAGGAAGACAAGTGTTTAAATTATTTTTGAATGTTATGTGATTTGGTAGTGTGTGAAAAATAGTAAAATAGTGTAACTAAATGGTAACTTGAAAAAAAAACCTATTTATACTATGTGAGTTACTCTAAACGTGTAAACAACTAAAAAGGAAGTGTGAATTAATTACTAGCAAATAATTATTAATTATTTGATTGAGAATAGTATAGAGTTGGTTTAGGTGACACTATATTCAGATAATATAGAATATATTTGGATGGGTCTCTAATATTCTATAGAAGCAAGGTATTTCAAGAACATAGTTGAATAGATTGACTATGTCTGTCAGACAGAAGATAGACTACAAAACTAAATCGATTAGGTCAACTTAATTATCTATAGGGTTACAGTTTTGAAGATTGATAACTTGGTGTAAAATAGAATTGAAATGACAAAGAGGTGAAAGAGATTAACCTTGGTATTCTTGAATATGGTTAATATTACAAATTTTATGTTGAAGTGCCTTAACTACTACTTTCAAATCCTGTAAACTGGATCGATTGGTTTGACCAAGTTCTACAAAACCCTATGTACTAAAGAATGATAAAGAATAGGGTTGATTTGTTTAACAATGTTTGTTTACCTATATGATGGTAATAAGAATAAGATGACAAAGTCAACATTTTCAACTTTGTATGCTAATATAGAATTTAAGAAGAGTACTATGTCGACCTGTTCAATCCAATAACATGTAGTTGATGAAGACCTATACATATAAAACATAGTCATTTTGATGCAATGATGTGTTAAAATTATGCATAAAAAGTTAAAACTATACTAACTGGTTTGATAAATTACTACAAAAATGGAAAAATTATAATAAAATGATAAAAATTATAGCATGGAATAAAACCTGAAAGGGTTAGATTCACATCAAGTTCACTAGAATGTATGCAATGAGAAATACAACAGATTTATAAATCAACCCTATCTTGGAGAAGATAAATCATAATTACACTTCCAATTATGAATACATTAAATATTCATAGTCATAACCAATATGGATCTGTTATACCTAACCAAAGGATCTCTTACCACAATAATATCACTAGGGAGGGTTTCAAAGCCTCTAGTCAAGCAAAAATATGCAATAACCCTAACTAGGTCCTATGTTTTCATATTCACTTAACTAATAACAAGTAATGAAAAATATATTCTAGTGCTCACCAAATATTAATGCATAAAGTTGGGGTAATAAATATTAAAATCAAACATGCATAAAAGACATATACTCACATCAATGTATATATAATCCTAATGTATGAGAGAGAAGTACAAATGCATATTTATCTACTCTTATAAAGGAGGAACAAAGTTAGGAATACTTACCTTATAAGATGAACCCATCAATCCTCAATCTCTCCTTTGGCCAAGGTGCTTCATAAGAGGTTGTTGTGTTATGTAAGGATGACAAAGATAAATCAGGTCTAGGCTACACTACCTATCAATGCATCTAAAAGAATTATTCACAAGACAAGATCTGTATCTCCAAAGAAAGTATGAAACCCTAACATTTGCTTTTCAAGTAGAATGGTGGATAAGTAGATGCATAATATATATCTGCTTCTTTTATTCTCTTAAAAATGACAAAATGGATGTGTTTATATAGGTGGATCTAACCCTAGTCTTTTTTGAAAGTTTAGGCCAATAAGGTCAACCCAATCAACCTAGTATCATTATTGATAAAAACAAATTAGGTCATGCTTTAGGTCGGTCAAGTTCTGACCTAGACCCTAATAAGTTTTATTAATTAAATTACAATGTCGATGGGGCTGATAATGTAATGTAAACTATCAAAGGGGTTTTAGGCTAGGTGATTAGCCTTATTTTTTTTATGTTTTCTCATTTTTTATGGCCATAATTTCTTAGTTTCCATTTATGTTTTTAATCATTTCCTACAAGACTTTTGCATATACAGCTATAATCAGCCACACAATTTTATTTTATGTATCTTTGAATAGTTAAGACTTTTATTATGTAAATTAAGCATATGATATTTTATATTTTGATATATAATGTGTTTTTATCATGATATATTTTAAGTATGTTTGGATAAGTAGGTGAATTCATGGGAACATTCACAGACCATTGTACAACAACAAATAACTATCATGAAAATATCTTACAGCCACTATGTAGCCAAAGATACAGAAAATAGAATTTGATCTATTGACCTAACTAACCTACAAGAAGTTATAACAACATTACAAAAAATCAAATGAAGTCAGGTAAAGGCCAAAAAAATCAAACTTGTCCTATAGCCATTTCATGGTTCCATGTGACAAATAGTTCAAGCAAAAGGATGGATTCCTATAACTACAATTTCTAATTTGTAACATATTTTATTTTGTAATAAGACAATCTCCCCTTGTATATATATAGGAAAACAAGGTTGAGATAGAGATATATATAATATAACAAAAGAGAATAGGGAGAATTGATATAAAACAGAGCTATTGTATTGTGAGCAATCATTTCTATAATCTCATGTAGCAATAATTGCTACATTTATTTAATATGAGCAAGTCTTTCTGAGTTTAATATATCATGTTGAAAGGAAAATTTGAAGCATAATTTAAAAATGAATGAAGGGCCCCATTTTGAAGCCTTGCCACAACAATCTAACCTATTATTATAGTTAGTACTCTATTTATTTCATTTATGTAATTGAGTATTCATTTTTGTTATGTCATTTTAGATTGATTTAGTACTTGCTTCATGAAGCTTCCACAATTGTAATTAGTATGTTATTGATTTATTTATGAATGATTGATTTATGCAATTTAATTCAGTGTGTATTTTATCATCTAAGAAAACAATTTGTAAAAGGCTAAATTAGAAGGCTGAGTGTGTACATATAGTGCCACCATCTTCTCAAGTTTACGTCCCTAGGTTGATAAATTAAATGAAGTAGAGGATGCTAGTCTATGGTAACTCTCCTTGTCCTTAAGAAGCAAGATAAGTATATCTAATTAAGTGTTTTTTGCTCATCATTTTTGGTGCTAGTTCTGAGGAAGGGTGTCACACACACTTAATCTTTAATCTTGATCGTAATTATTTTTGGATGTTTACTACTTTCATAGTTTTTATAAGATTACTAATTTTATAGATTAAATATTATTGTTTTAGTTTAAATTTCATTTCTACAAGTAGAATAGAAGGAAATTTCAAAACCCCCATTATACTAACCTTGTGTAGGTAGGGTGGGTAAAAAGTTAAAAAAAAATGGTTGATGTACATGCATAGAGAAAGGGATCATCTAGGAAGATTTATGCCTAAAGCATCAACTATTGCTAAAATAATAGAATTACATCTTGTAGTAACTAAAGAAGACCAAGAAATCCCTGAAGATCACCCATAATTGTCAATAGAAGAAATAGAAAAGGAAAAATTCGTGGCTGGGTTGGTAGCACAAGCTTCCAGGATACCAACATAAAGAGTATTCATGGGGGATCATCAAGAAGAAAACATGTCACTAAATCTAATACCTTCAAATTTAACATCTTTACCCCTAACAAAAATGCACCCATGAATAATATTTCTCATTCTACCCTCCCTACTTTTAGGGGAAAAGCATATGAGGATCCATACACGTTTCTTTTTAAATTTAACATCTTATGCTATAGCTATGATTATAATCAAGAAGCTAAAAAAATCAAACTATTTCCAGCAACACTCAAGGATGAAACACTTAGATGGTTCATGGGACTTGGGAAGGATGCCATTACTACTTGGGAAGTGATGAAGGACAAATTTCTATCTAAAAATCAAGATTACTATAAAGGCATAAACTACAGGAGAGATGACATTTTATAATGTCACAAGCTGATGACGAATCACTAGAAGAATATATGGAGGGATTTATGTTTAATCTACAAAAATCCAAGTAGACTACAATGGAGCAAGAATCCATCATGCTGATATTCCTAAAATGAATTAAAGATGATTGTCTGAAGGCACTAGACTTAATATCTAGTGGGGAAGTTTCCATAATATCCTTCAATGAATTGATGATTCTATGTACAAACTACTCTAGATTAACCATGAATAAAAGTAGAGGTAAAAATCTTCCTACAACATCTATATCCAGACTATCTAAAGGCAAAGTCAGTAACCTACTATAGGATATGAAGCAGGACAACATCAGTCACCTCACCACTCAACTTGACACATTATGCAAGAATAAAAAAGGCAAATTGCATATGCAATTTGATGAAAGCATGGGTATCCAACATAAGTGAAGAGAATCTAGAAATAATGGAACTACATGCCATAGGAGGAGATGGTAATTAGGTGTTTTACATGTCTTAAAGGAAACTATGGCCATAAAGGTCATCAAATTCAGGGATGCCATCAAACTTTACATTTATAAATTCTTAATTTGGCCCTTGGACAAATGTACCCACTCAAATCTGGCCTCAAGTAAATTGGCAGTTACCCCAAAATCAATGGATACAATAGAACTGGTAATAACCTCAACCTAGACAATTCCAAAACCAATAATGGTTTTTTCCCTCTAACCCATGGCAATAATTGTGGAGAGGTAACCAAGGTTTTTCTCAAAAAGGACAACCACAACAACAGGCCTTAATGCCAAATACCAAAAAAAATGTTAGGCCAACTCAATTATCAGCCCAACCCATCCCAAACCCTGACAATAAGTTGGTTCACCCAACATAATCCATCAAAATAATGTAATATCCAACATATACCTTGGATATAAATCAAATCTACCTTCGCTCAGGATGCATTCTTCCATAACCCACCTCACCCATAATCACAAAACATTTTAATGAACCCCAAATCCATACTAACCCACCTAAAAAAACTCTTGAGCCTATATATCAAAAAATTAAAAAGACGTAGGTGATCCTCCTTTTTTGGAGAGATTGTTCATTCCACATCTAGAAAAAGAACCTAAATTTGATATCCTAGGATAACTCAAAAATGTGTGCATTAAGATTCCACTCTTTCAATCAATAAAAGACAATCCTATCTATAATAAGGATATTAGAGTGCTATGTTTAAAGAAATTAGGAAGAAAGAAGAAGGATCCTACAATAGTACAAGTCATTGGCCAACTGGATGATTTATGTTGGGCAACATCATTTCCCTAAAATAATATGATCTTAGAAGCCCTATAGTCAATGTTAGTAGCCATGGCCAACCAATCTCTTATACCTTAATTGATTTTGGGGTATCCATTAATATGATGACTATGGAGACCATGCAGCAACTAAAACTCACCACTCTCCATCCAACTCCCACCATCTTGCATATGGTTGATATGTCAACTGTTAAGCCCAAAAGGATTATCGAGGAGTTGGTTATTATTGTAGATTCATGGCAATATCTAGTAGAGTTTATTGTCATATAGCCACAAAGTAATTTGGGAGGTTATCCTCTCATCTTTGGATGACCTTGGTTGGCTATAATAGATGCTTTTATTGGCTGTAGGTCAAAAAAAATGTTGATTTCAAAAATAAATGATCCTAAGAAATTGATTCTATATTCGCTAGCCAAGCCTTCCCATAATAATGGACCCACTCTTTGGATTTAGAAATTTGATGAAATTGCCTCTTTACAAAGTTTGTGCACTCTTGACCAAAGTCTAGCTTTGTAGGCACAAGAGGAAGATACTATTCTTTTTGGTATCCTGCAAAAAAATTACCAACAACATCCTGTAGCCATAGACATATTGGAATGTAGACCATGCCCACTCCAGAATACCTTTCTTAAGAATTCCCCCCCTTAAACAACAAGGGATGTATGGACATTCCATCAACTACTTCCCCATCAATGTAGCTATTCTCATTTAATCATCAATGTGGAAACCATGTTATCTTTAATGAAGCAAGTGGACATCATGCCCAATAAATCTCTCATTATCAACACATCCTTGACAACCCAACAAAAAATCCAATTAATTACAATGTTGAGAAAGCACACATCAACATTTTCTTGGGGTTATCATGACATGATATGGATATCCCCAGATTTATGCACACACCATATCTACATCAAATAAGAATGCAAACCTATTCACCAACCTCAAAGATGAATGAATCCTGAAGTCAAAGACATTGTCAAAATAGAGTTGCATAAACTCTTGGATGCATGATTTGTTTATCTTATTTTAGATAGTTAATGGGTTTCTCCTTTGGTTGTTATACAAAATAAGGGAGGGAAGTGGCATATTTGTGTAGATTGCCATGAGTTAAATAGTGTTACTAGGAAAGACCAATTTCCCTTACCATTCATTGATCAAGTATTAGATACATTAGCAATGAAGAAGTATTTTTCCTTCCTTGATAGCTATAGTGGTTATAATTAGATACATATAGCCCTACAAGACCAAGACAAAACCACTTTTACCTACCCCTAAGGAACATATGCCTATGCCATCTTACCTTTTGGTCTTTGTAATGCCCCAACCACATTTCAATGGGCTATTCTAAGGATATTTTATAATCTCCCCCATGACTATGTTTAAATATACATGGATGAATTCATCTTCTATGGATAGACATTTGAAGAATCTCTTTCCAACTTAGAAAAAGTCCTTTAATGATGCCAAAACCATCAATTATCTTTGAGCAATGAGAAATGTTTCATGCTCATGACCAAGGGGATTGTGTTAGGACATCACATCTCCCCTGATAGAATTCAAGTTGATCCATAAAAAATAAGTCTCATTAAAAATATACCCACACCAAAGAATTAGAAAGATGTTAGAGGGTTTTTTAAATGCTGGTTATTATAGATGATTTATCAAAGATTTCAGTAAAATTGCTACCCCATTGTTTGGATTACTTACTAAGGATGTTAAATTTAATTGGACTAATGATTATCAAAATGCATTTTATTAGCTTAAAAACCTTCTCATCACAACTCTTATTTTGAGAGGGCCTAATTGGAAAAGCCTTTTCACATCCATACAGATGCATCTGACACCACTTTGGGTGCTGTCCTTGGACAAAAAGACAAAACTTTGAGTTATGCAATCTACTTTATCAACAAGAATCTCCAAGGGGAAAATCTCAACTACACTATAATAAATAAATAATTTATTGTAGTCATCTATGCAATAATCAATAAATTTTGACACTACATTATAGGATACCAAGTATTTATCCACATAGATCATGTAACAATTAGGTATTTGATGAACAAACTTGATATAATAGGTAGGATAATTAGATGGTTGATTTTTCTATAAGAATTTGATATAACCATCATGACAGACCAAGTAAGGATAATGTAGTAGAAATTTTTTTATCCTAGTTACAAAATGATGAGCATAGTCCCATTGATGATGATTCATTCCCTGATGAGCATTTGTTTGCATTGACCATTTAATTTCCTTGGTTTGTAGACATTGCTAACTATATTGATACATGATCATTACCACAACACTTTTCACCAAGAGAAAGGCAACACTTGATCCAAAAGAGCAAAAATTATTCTTGAATTACAATATATCTCTATCACTGGCCCAAACTCTGTTATGCGTAAGTGTATCTGAGAGGATGCAGCCCATGACATCCTCAAATATTGTCATAATGAACCATATGGAGATCATTTTGATGCTAAAAAGACTACCATGAAGATACTATAGGATACTATTGGCATTCCTTGCATAAGGATGCCATAATGTATACCTGTAGATGTGACTAATGTCAGCATATGGGAAAACCCACCCACTTTGATGAGATGCCATTATAGTCACAACTGGTTATGAAGCTCTTTAACAAATAGGGACTTGAATTTATAGGTCCCATTGATCCTAAGTCCAAAAACAAAGAATATATATTGGTATTCATTGACTATGTCACAAAATGGGTTGAGGTCAAAGATCTAGCACATACCCAAGATGAGAAATTAGCTACATTCTTAAATGAAGAAATATTTACTCACTATAGGGTACCAAGAGAACTAGCCAAAAACTAAGGACCATAGTTCATGTTTGAAATCATATCTACCTTGGTGAAAGAATATCAAATTAGACATAAAAATTCCACCCCTTACCATCCTCAGTCAAATGGTCGGTGGAATTTATGAACAGAGAATTGGAAAACATACTCACTAAGATTGTTATCTTGCTTAAGAAGGATTGGTCAACTCATCTTTTAGAAGTATTATGGTCTTATAGGATCACCTAAAAAACCATAATTGTTTTCACTCCATATGAACTCATTTATGGTTAGAAGCCCATCCTACCCATTGAGTTTAAACATAAGATATTAAGGACAACACTTGACTTGGGTTTGGATTTATCCCAAGCCCAACAAGACAAGATTTTGCAACTAAATAAACTAGATGAGCTCCAAATGGAAACAATTCATCACACTAAAATAGTTTAGAAGCAATGAATTGGATGGCATGATAGGAACATTAAAACTAAGAATTTCCAACTAGTCGATTGGGCACTCCTCTTTGACTCCAAAACAAAGATCACAAAGGAAAGCTTTAGTCTAGATGGCTTGGGCCCTAAGAGATTGAACATGTCTTTGAAAATGGAGTTATAAATATCATGACCATTGAATCTATCTGGTTCTACTTATTTGTTAATGGTCACAGGCTCAAGCTATATAAGAATCCTTTTTCCAAGGAGACTCTCACTCACCAACTTTTAGAAAATCAACATCCATCTCTTTCACAGGAGGTAGATCAACCAATTCCTGTAGATGAAGGGAATTTTTGTGAACCCTTCTCCAATATTTTTCAAGAGTAATAAGCTTCCTATAGGCAAGAACACATCATTCATAATGGATTGGTCATGGCTAAATAAAATCCAAACTCACGGAAATACTCCAATTTTAGGTGAGTTAGGATTAAAAAAAGAGTAATAAATTGCAAATTCAATCCTCTGAATCATGAAAAACACCTTTTTAATGGTGCCAAAAGATGAAATTCTATTGATATAGGATGAAATTATATTTCTATAAGAATAAATTCTATTTCTATAGGATGAAATTCTATTGCTATAGGGAAAAATTATAATGCTACAGGAAACATTTTCCTTACTACAAGAAAAGTTTCCCTATTATAGGATGCATCTTTGTATTTTTTTTACACATTTGTATTAATGTAGGATCATAATTGATTCCACATGGAGTGATTTTTCACTTCCAATAAATGATCACTGCATGCCTACTAAAAAACTATCACATCATGTCATCATTCTACCACCTCTTTAGATGTTACTATAAATCATCATTCTCCATGCATTAATGAGAGGTACTATTTTAGTATTAAGGTAATTATTTTATGCTTATTTCATTTCAAGATTTTTAATTATTTTTAGATCATGTTCATAAATGTTATTAGCCCAACGCACCATTTTCTCACCTATCGAGATGACACTTAATGCACTGCCACCATCATATTTATTTTTTTATGCCATCTCACTTGATTTTCACATGTCCCACATATGTACCTCAAGGATAAGTGATATTTTTAGTTGGGGAGAGGGATTTTTCCATTATCATTTTGATTATCTTACTTGTTAATCATAATTAGGAAGCTTGACCACTCCATTTTTTAAAACTAGCACCATTGCCACCATATCCTTGCTACAGAATGTGTATCCTACAACTTTCATACTATCTTGAAAACATGGGAAGATATTTACTTAAGCATGAGCCAATTGAAATTTATCTTTTGAATAATGACCTTAAAAATCTAACCATGTTTCAAAATGCTGAATGGTTTCAATATTTTGAAAGGGTAGTGTCACTTGATCAAGAAATTATAGAGGAATTTGTTGAGACATTGTATAAAAATATGTCCATAGTAAAATGAATAGAAAAAAATTTGAAAAAAATAGTCATTAGTAGGGTAACTGGTCTACCTAGAATAGGATACCTTTGGAAGGAAAAGTTTGATACCAAAGTGAAGAGATAGATATCTTGTAGAAGAAATGAAAGGATGAGAACCTCAAATTAGGGGACTGCATGATTGTCATTACCCAAAAAATGGGAAAGAGCCACAATATTCATTTGTAGGTATTTCACTTGCAAGGGTAGACACTCCATGCTACATGAAGTTCATTTCAAATTCCTCAATCACATATGGCATGGAAGGATAATAAATTTTCCTAATTTATCACTCAACATACTCATAAAGATGGCAGATGCTATGCAAAAATTTAACCCTAAGGTCCTCTCCCATCACTATTTTATTTAATTAATTGTACAAGACTATTTGCAAAGGACTAGTCCCAATCTGAGTTGGGAAAATTTCCTCTTACTACCAAGAAATGTAGAAAATATTAATGTTGAGGAAGTAGAGGATGTACAAGAACAAGAAAATGATTTTCCTATAGATCCATAAGAACTTGAAGCAAAAGTGCCTCCTACAGTCACATAAAAACTTGTATCAATAGTTCTTCTTATAAATCCACAAGAACCTACAATAGAAGTACCTCTTATAGCCACACAAGAACCTACAATAGAAGTAACTCCTACAACCACACAAGAAACTATAGCATAAATTATTCGTACATCTCCACAAGAACCTAAAAAAAAATAGTCTCCTATAGCCACATAAGAACCTGCAGGAGAGGCCTCAACAAGCAAAAGGAAGAGGAGAAATCTGGTCGTCCAACCTAAGACAGAATCATCTGAGGAGGAGCTGCCATCAAGAGACAAGGCCTCTAAAATGGATGAGTTACATTCACCCCTTGTAGGTCTTATAGGTTGAAGAGAAAAATGAAAGGAAGAATGGAAACTAAGACTTATTCTATCATAGAAATTGATGAAATAGAAGAGGAAGAAGCTAATATTTTGATGACCAATAGTGATGAAGTCTTTGAAGAATCTAGTTTTGAAGAAATGGAAGAAGATGATGAAGAGGAATGTTATAAAAAAAGAGATGAGCATGTATTTGAGGGGACACAACAAACACAAAATTCTGAATTTTTGTAGGAAAAACAAAAAAACAAATCCTTGTGTTAATACACGATGCATTTTCCACTCTAGAATAGGTTTGGAAGGAAATTGAATGTTTAAGAAGGAGGTTAGAGGCACAATCAAGAAATGGTTTTGAAGCACTCATTCATGTAGCATCTCGGCTATATCAATCAATAGAAAATCATCCTACAACATCCACTTCACAACCTCTTGCAGTAGAAGAACAACCAACTAAAGTCACAATAGATCAACCAATTAGGTATAGTCCTTCATTTTCACTATCTTCTAAAGTAATGGAATCACTAGACTATTGGTTTGAAAAATTTAGAAATTTGGAAAAAGAAAATATGAAATTAAAAGAAGAGGTTAGAGTAAAATAAGAAAGATAACCATACTATAGTGAAAGGTTGAAGACCTAGCTAGTTTGACCCAGTCAATTTTGGACTGCAGACCTCTTGCCAGGGTATACTCAATTTACCTTGAGGAGCAGTGGTACAAATTAAAATTCATGAAGACCTATTGTGATCTACAGTGTGAATTATTAGACTCACTCTTTTTATTTCAAATTTATCATGTAATCTCACAAGAGGAGAAAGCACAATTGTGTGAGTTTTACTTACACAACTATGTTATGCCACATAACATAGATTGAAACCCCAACCTATATGTTGGGGATGTTCTTTTAAAAGCATTTTCATCTTATTTTTTAAATGAACATAAGAGAGGGAAAGAAATAAAGGAATACAAAGAAAAAGAGAGGAGCAACTGATTGATGATCAGAAGAGAGTTTGACACTCCTGGGGTTGTATTGAATGAATCGGATGAAATCATGTAGAATAAATAAGTAAATTACTAGTTTCATAAAAACTATGAGACAATTTAGAATTTATACTTAGGGCTGAGAAATTATATTGGTCTTTCAACAAAAAATTCAGTCCTAGAAAGGTGGGATGAACTTTCCATAGAACTCAGAAGGAAGGAGACATATTATCCTCACAATCTCAAGGTAGCCTTTAACAGAGTCCAAAGATACATATTAATTATAGGTGAAATGGGAATGAATTTGCTAAGCATCAGATTTTAGTTTCTCCTATTCTGGTATCCCATACTAGAATAGAGGAATATGGTTCCCTTGGATGCATCTAGAGAATTGAAGCACTGACAACTGTATGAGCATAGGTGTGGATTCTACACCCATCTTTCTAGAGGTGTTATTGAGCTGATTGATCTCAAGGCTATTTATGAATCTAAAATGAACAAGTATGATGTTTGAGGATGAGAAAAACATTAAGTTGGGGGTGTGATGAGACTTAGTTTTTTTATGTTTTCTCATATTTTTTGGCCATAATTTCTCAGTTTCCCTTTATTTTTTTAATCATTTCCTGTAAGAATTTTTCCATATATAGCTATACTCAGCCATAACATTTTAGTTCATGTATCTTTGAATAGTTAAGACTTTTGTTATGTAAATTAAGTATATGATATTTTATCTTTTGCTATATAGTGTGGTTTTCTCATGATATGTTTTAAGTGTGTTTGAATAAGTAGGTACATTCATGGGAACATTCATAGACCATCCTGCAATAGTAGATAACTATCACAAAAATATCTTGCAACCACTATGTAGCCAAAGCCATAGAAAATAGAATTTGATCCATTGACCTAACTGACCCACAAGAAGTTATAACAACATTAAAGAAATCAAATGAATTTGGGAAAAGGCCAAAATAATCAGATTTGTCTTGTAGCCATTTCATAGTTCCATGTGACAAACGGTTTAAGCAAAAGGATGGATTCCTGTAACTATAATTTCTACTTTATAACCTATTTTATTTTGCAATAAGACAATCTCCCCTACTGTATATATGGGACAACAATGTCAAGATAGAGATATATAGAATATAATAGAAGAGAATAGAGAGAATTGATATAAAACATAGCTATTATATTATGAGCAGTTATTTATGTAATCTCATGTAGGAACAATTACTTCAGTTGTTTACTATGAACAAGTCTTTTTGAGTTCAATATAGCATGTTGAAAGGAAAAGTTGAAGCACAAGTTGGATGAAGGATGGGCCCCCTTTTGAATCCTTGTAACAATAACCTAACCTATTATTATAGTTAATATTCTATTTATTTCACTTATGTAATTGGTTAATCATTTTTGTTATGTCATTTTAGATTGATTTATTATTTTCTTCAGGAAACTATCACAATTGTAATTAGTATGCTATTGATTTCTTTGTGAATGATTGATTTATGCAATTTAATTTAGTGTGGATTTTATCATCTAAGAACACAATTTGAAAAAGGTCAAATTAGAAGGTTGAGTGTACACATACAGTGCTACCATCCTATCAAGTTTACATCCTTGGATTGACAAATTAAATGAAGTAGAGGATGCTGGTCTATAATAACTCTATTTATCCTTAAGAGGCAAGAGAAGTATATCTAATTAATTGTTTGTTAATCGTCACTAGGGAAGGAATAATGAAGGTGGGAAATGACTAGAGGAGGGTGAAAAATAGGAGGCAAATCTTAGGGGAATGTTTTAAGGAGACAAGTGTGTAGATATCAAGTGGTAATAAGGGAGAACAATCTTGTGCAATACCAATGGTCTACCCACCCCTTTCCTAGTACACCCCTTAAGGTGTGCACTCAAAGAGATTGAGACTCGATGGGTATTGAAAGATAGAAAGCATCAATAATTGATAAAGTTTTAAAATATTATGTGTATACACTCAAAAATATGTTCCCACTAACCCCTTTTCTTCAAAGTCACCATAACTATGAAAAACTAGGGTGTTGTAATTTCATGAGTGAGTCCATGACACAGATATAAATACATGAGAGTGAAGGTGAAGACAAAACCAAAAGCATTCAGGTTGGCACACCCTTTCTAGAAGATTTTCCATATAGTACACCTATGTTGAACTCAGATAATAACATCAATGCAACCATCCTAGGTTGATGCTAGTGTCCACAACTCCAGAGGCACAATTTATAGAATCGGGTGACTATTCCAAAATCATCTTCTAATCTACTTGAATATTATAGATCAAAACTATGTTATCATTATAAATATATAAGTACATTGTTTATTTTTAATTTACATATCTAACATAGTTTTAATTTATATATTTTAGCCTATTCTCAGTTTAAGAAATTTAGTATATGTTATATCTAAGTTTATCACCCAGTTGGTGTGTTGTAGATCTAATTATCACCCTTGTGTAATGTCATTTATATATACCACTTTAAAGGAAATATAAGGTTAACCCCAAATCCCTTAGACACCATTTTAGGTTTAAATAGGAGTGAAGACAAAATAACACAATATCTCAAAAAATGTTTATCTGGTAGGTGTGCAAAAAATAAAACATAAATATTCAAGTGAGAATGCCCAATATGTCACATGAAGTAAAAATTCAAGGTGAAATAATCACCCTTTGAATGGACCTAGATACAATTTTTATCCAAATATAATAACTAAGAACTTGTCATGATGTACTACAAATACTCAAAATCTGGTTCTGAAAACATGTCAAATGTGCTGAAAAAGCTACCACCTCCCCCCCGTTCATTGGGTCATCCTTACCCTTGTGAGTTATATATATATATATATATATATATATATATATATATATATATATATATATATATATATATATATATATATATATATATATATATATATATATATAAAATGTAATCACATGAATTTCCAAATGATCCCAAGGTGTCAAAATTAGGTGAAACAAAATAAAAAAAAATTCAATGGCATGTCAAATGCAGTGGGAATTCTGATACACATAAAATTGATGCAGGAGTATCCTTCTTGGATGACTCAATTTGATGTTTGTTCAAGCAATTTTTTTTATTAGTATTCTATAATAAATTGACATGTTTAAGATGTCTAAATTTTTTTTAGGATTCATTCTATTCACCTCACCTTGGAATGCTTTCAAAGTGGTTAGGAGTGCTAAGATAGTCTAGATTTTCAAATCTAGATTTTCCTGCCATTTTGTCAAGTTTGAAAATTTGAATAATTTAGCATAGGAAGGGTGTTGTACAAGAAATGTCAAGAATTTTTGAAAGTTTTAGTGAATAGGAAGTAATAATAAATATAATATGGACCATACCATTGGTCATGAGTCACTTTGTATGAAAAAATCACCCTTGTTCCTTGTGCAAGGTGAAAACATTCTTGTTGTGACTGTTGGAAGGTCAAGAATTGGTTAGGGTAGTTATGCTTGAAACAAAATCATAGGTTTTTTTGAGTTTTACAATTAAATTATTATAATTTATTAAGGAGTGGAGGTCAATAATACATGACAATATGTATGGAAACTCTCAAGGTTAAGAAAGGAATGAAAAACAACTCTATTTTCCTATTCTTTGTAAATGAGGAAGGATTGTCTTTAGAATGCTCAATGAATTAAATTTTCATATTGACATGTTTTGATAATTGGAATAGAATTGGTGAGTTATTTCCATGTTTTTTAATTTATTTTTAGTAATTTCATTTGTTATATTTCATGTTATTTGACTTTTAGAACATATAGTCATGTTGGAAGGTGTATATATAGATAATGAGCCCATAATATACGGAAAAGGGTATAATAGAGATGATTTTAGATGTAATTATTGGTTAAAATAGGTTATTATAAGTGTTAATAACCATAATAAACATTATTTAGGGTTTATAAACTTCCTTTTGAGATTTAAGTCATCAAGAAAACACTTGTATAGCTTACAAACTATGTCTGTGTAGGTAGAGAGACCATGATCATTGTATAAATGATGAGTAGAGGATTTAGAGTGGGTAATTAATTAATTTAATATGTTTTTGGAGGTGTTTTAAGGCCTATTTACATTGGAAATTATTGGAAACTAGTTTTGGGAAACCAAACCCTCAAGATAGAGCTCTCTGTAACCTGCAGAATGTGAAGGTGTATTCTGTACAGTCAAGAACATCACAAAAATTTGAACAAAAGTATTGAGGAATAAATATAAATATTTTTTTAGGTGTATAATTATTAAAAATACCTCTAAAAACTCTCACAATTTTTTTAAATTGAGTTGAGAATGTGCAAAGATAAATTAATTACTCTCGGGTCCTCATAGGGACCATCAACCCTAAACTAGGGTTTTGGAAGTGAAATCAAGTTTCTAAGAGAATGAACTAGTGAAATTTTATAAAAAAAATTAATTTGATATCCTTGAGTGTAATTAAATATGTTATTAAGGTTTTGGAGTGACCCCATATGAAAACGTATAAATGGAAGCAACTAAGTGGGAACAGGGTTTGACTAGGCCTAACCAAGAGCTAAGAAGGGTTAGAAAAAGGATTTTTGAGGTGATTTTGAAATTTAAACTTCATACAAAGTTTAATATAGATATATGGTGCTATGATCAGTCCTTGGTTTCTAAATACACATCTGTACAGATCCATACATAAAGAATTTGTGCAAAAAAGGCTACTAGCCTGTTTATCTTGAGGAATCAGAATTATGAAAGGTAAGTGTAGATGTTTTGAAAGGTATGAAAATTAAATGAAGGGTAATATAATATTATAATGCGAATATTTAAGGTGTCAATAACCACAAATTAATCCATTAAACCCTATAACTAAAATTTTCATAGTGAACCAATGATCTATTGTTAAAGAAGTGAACCAAGAATATAGAGAAGTCTGGGTTAGTTGGCATATCATCTGCATCATTTGGTATCAAAGCTTAGGAATATTTGGAAGGTATAAATACATCATGGTAGGTAGAGAATGAGGAGTATTATCAGTATCCCAAAGGAGGTTTCAAGTAGTTGATGCTTTGGTGGTTGAAATGAGGAACCTGCAAATAAGATTGCAAGCCATGGAGTTGGCACAATGAAGAGAGATAAATATAAGTGATTTTAGTGAGGAAGAAGATTATATTAATCCTAAAAAATCAATATAGGAAGAGTATGAAGGAATATTTGAAGAAATATTCATTAGATCATTTCTTAGGGTAACTTCAAAGCCTAAGATGGAGGTGCCCATGTATGAGGGAAGTCTTAATGTGGAAGAGTTAGTGGATTAGATCACAACCATGGATAAGTAATTTGATTATGAAGAGGTGAAATAGAATAATAATGTGAAGTTTTCATTAAAAATGCTAAAGGGTCATGCATCATTGTGGTGGGATGACATCCAAGAAGAGAGAAGAAGAAGAGGTAAAGACAAGATAAGGTCATGGGATAAAATGGTGGCCAATATGAAAGGAAAGTTCATGCCTAAGGATTATAAAACCCAATTTTTTGGGAGGATGCAGAACTTGAGTCAAAAATATATGATAGTGAAAGAGTACATGAAGGAGTTCTACAAGTTGACCATTTAATTATGACACGTAGAAGAGGATGCTAAGAATGTTGATAGATATATGAATGGATTAAAGTTTGCCATTCAAGATGAATTGAGTATTTTATCACCTAGGATATTTGAGGAGGATTAAAAATCTAACTTGAGTGAAAAAGAGAAGTTTTCAAGAAGGAAAATTTAGTTGATTAGAGGTAAAAGTGGAAAAATTTATAGAGGTAGAGGCCAACAATAAGGAAGAGGGCAACCAAGAAATAGAAGTCAATGGAAAGGTCAAAACAAAGAAGTGGTTAGAAGTTAAAATGGTTGAATTTAATCAAATAGAGGTGGTTATGGAAATAGATTTGGCATATCAAATTTTAGAGGAAGAGGCAATGGTTAGTTTTTAGGCAAGTGCTTCAAATATAAAAAAACTATATGACAGATGTCATATGAGTGTCCAAAAGATGTGCAAAGTCGTAGCTCTTGGAGTGAGAATAAAAAACAAGTGGTGTAGTAATAATATGAGAGTGTATATTTATTTACTAACTATGTGGAGGAGCCTAAAATAGGTGAAAGCTTGCAAATGAAGAGATTTATCTTGAAGACTATCCAAGAAGAGAGAGAACCACCACAAAGAAAGACATTATTCTGAAACATGTGCAAGAGTAAAGGTAAGTGTTGCAAAGTTATAGTTTACAATGGTAGTATGGATAAATTAGTATCTTCATTGATGGTGTCTAAACTAGGATTATAATGGAGAAAGTATCCAAGTCCATACAAGGTCTCTTAGATCTAAAATAGTCACTAAGTCCTAGTGAGTGAACACAGTTATGTAGACTTGAAGATAAGTGGATATATGGATAGAATATTGTGTGATGTCATTCCCATTTTTTTTTGCCACATCATTATTGGGAGACCATGGAAGTATTATATGAGAGCTTTTCATGATGGGATATCTAACACCTATATCATTGAGAAATATGGCTGTAATCACACTTTAAAACCATTGAAGGACAATGCATGGAAGGAGACACTAGGTAGTGTCATGATGTTTGAAGAGGAGTACTTACCTAAGGAAATTAGTTTAAGTAAGGAGGACAAGAACATGATAGTTTCAATCAAGTTCCAAGGAGACAAAAATGATATAATTTGTCAATCCATTGGAAGAAAATAATGCAATAGTTAAAGGGCATTCTGAGGTGTTGAAGGCAAGTAAAAAAGATCTATTGAAACCAGACTAGTAAGGTCACTTGTTACCCAAGGAGAACTTAGAAATTTTGTTTGAGAATTTGTCCTATCATTTGTATTTCATACAAAACATTGAGTATATAGAAGGTTTTGTTGAGAAAGTGGCTATGTTGAGAGAGTTTGTGATGGAAAGAGAAGACCATGGGTAAGTAAAGAGTACAAATTAGTAAGAGGAGAGCAATGAGGTTGAATAGGTTAAAGTAATTATAGGATAAAATATTAAACTTGTAACAACACTCCCAAAAGTAATTGACCCAAGCATGGAAAAGAAAAGCATGGCAAAATAAGAGAGTGGTTTTCAAGGAGATAACCAGGAGTTTGTTTTCTTTGAATTGTGTGTTCCATGTTTAGGATGGTTTTATGAAAAGAAATATGTGTTGAAGATGATCAGGTGGGAGATCAAAGCACAAGAAGTCAACCTCAAAGGAGTAATCAAGGTGGAGTTGATCAAAGCACAAAGAGATCTTTGTGCCACTCATAGACCTTGGGATCCAGGAGGTGTACCATTGCATAGAAGGAGAGAACCAGAGAGAGGAATAATAAGGAGATCAATAAAAGTTGACAAACTTTCATGGAAAGTTTCTTTCACACCTCAAGAGTATAATGCATGAACATCCTTCTTGGATGACTCAATTTTATGTTTGTTTAAGAAATTTTGGTTTGATTAATCTTTTATAATCAATTGGCATGTTTAGGATGTTGAATTTTTTTTAGGAATCATGTCATGCACCTTAGAATTATTTAAAAGTGATTAGGAGTGCTAGGATAGTCTATATTTTCAAAATTAGATTTTCCTGCCATTTTATCAAGTTTGATAATTTGAATAATTTAGCATATGAAGGGTGTTGTAAGAGAATTGTCAAGAAGTTTTGAAGGTGTTAGTGAATAGGTAACAATAATAAAGACACTATGGAACATACCATTGGTCATGAATCACACTGTATAAAAAACTCAACCTTGTTCCTTGTGCAAGGTGAAAACATTCTTGTTGTGACCGTTGGAAGGGCAAGAATTGGTTAGGATAGTTATTCTTGACACAAACTCATAGGTTTTTTTTGGTTTTAAAATTAAATTATAATAATATGTTCAGGAGGGTAGGTCCATAATCCATGACAAGATGTATGGAAACTCTCAAGGTTAATAAATGAATGGAAAACAACTCTGTTTTCTAGTTCTTTGCAAATGAGGAAGGATTGTCTTTATAATACTCGAAGAATTAAATATCCATATTGACAAGTTTTGATGATTAGAATAGAATTGATAATTTATTTCCATTTTTTTGAATTTATTTATAATAATTTCATTTGTTAAATTTCATGTTATTTGACTTTGAGAACATATAATCCTGTTGGAAGGTGTATGGACAGACAATGAACACACAATATATGGAAAAGGGTGTAATAGAGATGATTTCAGATGTAATTATTGGATCCAATAGGTGATTATAGGTGTTAAAAATCATATTAAATGTTTTTTTGGGTTTAGAAACTTCCCTTTCAAATTTAAGTCATCAAGAAAACACTTATATAGCCTATAGATTGTGTCTCTGTAGGTAGAGAGACCATGATCCTTATAAAAACATTGAGTTGAGGCTTTAGAGTGGGTACTTACTAAATATAATATGTGTGTGGAGGTGTTTCAATGACTATTTACATTAGAGAAATTTGGAAACCAATTTTTGGAAACCAAACCCTCAAGACAGAGCTCTCTATAACCTATAGAAGGTGAAGGTGTATTCTGTGTGGTGAAGAACATCACAAAAAGTTGAATAGAGGTATTAAAGAAGAAATAAAAATATTTGTGCAGGTGTATAATGATTATAATTCCCTACATAAACTCTCATATAGTTTTTAAACTGAGTTGATAATGTGCAAATATAAATTAAGTGCTCTTGGGTCCTCATAGTGACTGTCAACCCTAAACTAGGGTTTCAAAAGTGAAATCAAGTTTCTAAGAGAATGCACTGGTGAAATTTTATATAAAAATATATATTGATAGCCTTGATCTTAATTAAATATATTATTAATTTTATGGAGTGACCCCATACAAAAAAGTATGATTGGAAACAATTGAGTGGGGACAAGGTTTGACTAGGCATAATTAGGCCTAACAAAGAGCTAAAAAGGGTTAGAAAAAGGATTTCCAAGGTGAGTTTGAAATTTAAACTTCATAAAGAGTTTAATAAGGATATAGTGTGATAGTATCAGTCCTTGGTTTCTCAATACACATCCGTATAGATCTGTACATAAAAAATTTATGCAAAAAAAGGTTACTAGCCTATCAATCTTGAGTAAACAAAGTTGTTAAAGGTGAGTGAAGATGTTTTGAAAGGTATGAAGATTTAATTAAGGGTACTAAAGGATTATAATTATCATATTTAAGGTTTCAATAACCAAAAATTAATCCATTTAACCCTAGAACCAAAAGTTGCATAATGAACCAATGATCTACTGTTAAAGAAGTGAACCAAGAATATAGAGAAGTGTGGGTTAGTTGGCATATCCTCCAAATCAAAAAACATTAAAAATATATAAAATTGGAAAAAATACTTTTAATGAAACTCCTCCATATGTATATATGTAATGGGTACATTAAACTAATTGAAGGAATGGACCTGATCTAAATAAAAGAGATGAGACATGCAACAACATTCTCATAGAATCAAACTTTACTTCATGTTTTGAACTTGAAAATGAATAATTGGAATTAAAAAAATACCCATTGTAAATTAAAAAAAAATATAAGTTTTGGTAAAAAAACACATAATCATTTTGAAAACTACAAAAGGATTGGCACAAAAATGATCTAACATCGAAAAAAGACATACCTAGTGTAATTTAAAAAACTTGAAAAGGGTTTGCTTGATTTAAGATATGAAAATAAAAAAATATATTTTGAAAATCCTAGAAGGGTTGTCACATAAATTATCTTTCATGAAAAGGTAATTAGTGGGAGAGTTTGAAAACTAAAAAAAGGTTGGCTAAAAAATATGTAGAAGGGATGGAGAAGTTGTGTGGGAATGTCAATCTTGCTAAGGACTATGAAAATCCACAATGGATATTTATGAATAATTTATTTGATACCTCAGATATAATACCATATTATAAACAACAACATATCCATGAGGATATATTGGGGAACATAACTTTTATCATTGAAACCATTTTAGTGAAATATTAAGCTGGAGATCTTCTACAGGTAAAAACTCCATCCATATATTTTACTCAAACAACAGAAAGAGATACACCAATTAAAAAATATGTATTAACTAATAAATTAATATACAATGTATGTGTGCAACCAAAAATGGTTGTACCAAAACAAGACTCGTAATAGACTACATCTTCACCAACTATGGAGAATTGACTCTAAGTTTTATTACAAACAAGAATATAAAGGTTCTAATGAGTGAGAGATTATTATTGATGGATTTAAAGGTGGAATTATTTCACAAAGAAAAACCAAAACTTCCCACACATGTGAAGATAACTTATATATTAAATATGTTAATTAACTATGTGATGTACATAATGCATCACACCTTGGTAACAACACTACCTAAGGTGGAATTCACAACAAGTTTGAACATGACACATACCAAAAAATTATATTATATAGAATTCCTAAGAAATAATAAAATATTAATGGAAATGAATCTTACATGACCACCCTAGATGGAAGTGACATCTATATTAAAGAGTTTAAATAGTTTACTATTTACACAAGGATTGCACACAAAAAAGACAACCTATTTATCAGGTACAATTCCAAATTTTAGAGGACTATAAAAAGGATCTTTAGATATCTTCCATATACTTGAACAAGCATAATCGATTCATAGTGAATAATTTATTGAAATAAAATATATAAATGGATGAAAGAGAGCATACATGATTAAATTCAGACCTAAACAAGGAATAAAATTAAAATATGTAGATATTGCAGAAAATACTAGAAACTAGAATATATAAATGATGAATGATATAAACTATAATATGGAAGTATAACAATAGTATGTACAAATCTAATGATTGTGCATGATATAATCCACCAAATATTATATTATAAATAACCAATGAGCCACATTAACTGATGTCATATAAAGGATTCTATGGATATTTGTTCCATTTACTTTAGTTCTATGGTTTGATCTTAGTTTTAGGGTGATTCTTACCCAAAATTTTATCCTTTCCTATCATATAAGACATTTTGATAAATTTAAATATTATCAATCCTATTAAAACCTATTATTGATAACCTATATGTTACAATGTAAGAAGATTCAATGTTTTTTTATAAAAATCTCTAACCGGATACCATGAAGTTATTATGGTTAATTCTTATCTTGAAATAGAGCCTCTAGACGATAATTATCTACTAGTGTTATTTTGATAATATGGAGCTTTGACTCTTAAGTTCTCACTCATATATTGACCATAATAATACCCAAATCTGAAGAAGCATTTGAATGATTTTTTTTCCTTGCCACATTTATAGAGGAAACATATGGAAAACCAATTAAAATGGTAATATTTTGACCTATTTGACTTAGTTTTATGATCTAGTTGGAGTATTACATACATGTATGGAGTATAATATAGAAACGATTGATGGACATGTCAAATCTAGTCAAGGGTCGATGATAAATAGTTGATGGATGATAACAATAACAATAAATCTAGTTTTATGATGTTTTTTAATGTTATATTGAGAGTTTTGATCAACATCCCACTAGTTAATCTTGAGCCTCCATACTAGTATTAAAATCTACAAAAACCTATAGGAAAAATATGTATAGCTCCTATGTAATATTTAGGTAATGCTTTAAACAGAGAAAATATTTTTCCTTGCACAAAATAAAAAAGATGGAGAGAGTATAATAAATAAAAAAGTTCATTTGAAATAAAATTCTAATAATAATTTTAAATAAAAACTAATACTAAACATCAATATAGCAATGTAGTATATAAACTAGGGTAAAATAGATGTACACCTAATTTTTTAAATATAAGGAGTACGGATCTTTATAAATTTAGGAAATATAAAAAATAATGAATTGATTTAAGCTTATAAAAATTAAAAGAACTAGAGAAAGTTTGATGAAGAACAATGCTTCAAAATTGGAAACAAATTTTACTAAAATCAACATAAAACTAATATTATAGAAAGGCATAAAGGTAATATAAAAGCTAAGAATACTACGTACACCATTTTGTATCAAATTTACATACTATATAGGAAATACCATAGGTAATGTTAATAAAACCAAAATGGATTCATGAAAATAATCTGATGAAGAAGAGGGGCCCAAATTTGAGGAAAAAATCAAAATTACTTATTGAAAATGATTATTATAACTAAATAGAAGCATAACAATAATAGATAAACTGGAAAAGTGCATATCTCATTCTATATCATGTTTGTAAAATATTTATGTGATTCCCTCAAGAATGGATCTTCAGGTATGGGAGGAAAATAAAAACAATATTAAAAAAAATTGATATGAAACAAAAACACAAAAGTAGTAGATAAATTGAAAAAAATGCATGCCCCATTTTGCATTGAGTCTAGATAATATTTAGGCAATTTGCTAGATAATTGAAGGAATTTATTTTTAAATCATCTATAGGGTGCCCTCAATAATATGTGTTCAGATTTGAAAAGACATTTTAAAATCACTAATCTAAAATTAACATTAAACCTAAAATTGAAAGAGTTGTAGTCCAATTTGTGTCTATGATGATAAATTATTTTGTCACACCATTCACCAAGATACAAATCCCAAGATATATCAAAAAGGGATGAAGTAAGGTTCGAGTCCTAGATGAATTTGGTGGAATAGATACTCATCAATCCTCGACACAAAGAAAGTCAATTATTGTTTCACATGATACCAAGGGATACTAAAAAATTTCCAAGGGATTAAAATGTTTATCTTTCAATCAAAATAAGAAAACATTAAACTTAAAAAGAAACATAGTAAGAACTAAAATAATTGAATATCCCATTATATAACATCTATATAAAATATTTAGGAAATGAACTAGATTATCTAAATATTTTGTCCTAGTAAAAAAAAACATTGTTTGATGAAACATAAAGCTTCAAATTTAAGAAGAAAAATCTAAAACTCAAATAGAAGATTAAAACTAACATAAATTATAACGTGATAATAATAGATAAAATTTATAAAAATAAAATCATACTTCTATCTAAAAAAAAATACTTGTATATTAAAATCTTGACACAATATAAATAGATAAAAATAAAAATACCTCGTGATGTTCTCTTGTTAGACTAAAACATCTTTCTAGAAATTAAAGCTTATAAATTATCAAGAATCAAAGCATAAGATGCAAGAGATTATTCCTTTAAAATTAACTAAAAATGTGTTGAAAGAGGAGATGTAGAACATTATACCCTGAAAACTAACTTAACAGTCACTCCCTTCTCATTTATTGGGGGAATCTTACCAAATATGTAGAATATTAATATTATATAAATGTCCATTGAATCAATATTACTAGCTGTTATTTTAAACCCTTCACTATTACCTGCATATTTAGATGATATGTTAGGTCAATAATTTTCTTCATTAGTGTTACCAATGGAAACTAAGAAACTCACTATGAGGTTGGCTATCCTAGTTATTACTTTTTGAATTCAACGAACCATTAAAATAAAATATATCAATTATATGAAGGGTTGAGTAACAAAAACACACCCTATACTTTGGATAAGGTTTTGGTCAAAAGGGGAACATAATTTATACTACAAATATGATGTACTACAAAATATAAAACAAATCATATAGCTCAGAACTATTATAGCTAAAATGTCTAACTAAAATATTAAATAGCCTAAATTGTTATACACTTCAACTTGATTCTCAACCATTTAATAGACTATGATATATTTTATAGTTATAATTGATTCGCTTCACTCTAGTTATCACACTATAATTAGTTTGAATTAAATTGATTCATTTTGGTTAGGAAATATAGCTCTCAGGATTAGATATTCAATCATTTTCTAAAGGAGAGTACACTCGATCCAATCATCAAACCAAAGATCAACCTATATAAATAGGGGCCCTCTCAAACTCATATATAGATATGAGGGTCTTATATATTATGAGACACCTCTATTTATATATAGGCTCTTGACACACACACACACACACACACACACACACACACACACACACACACACACACACACACACACACACACACACACACACACACACACATGGAATTAGGGGGATTAATAGGGTAGGTTTAAGGTAGTTCAACCCCCTCTATATATATTGGGTTGAGGGTATTTTTACTTTTAACAAATGGGAAAAGGATCCCTATCTATTTATGGGCATAAATGGTCATGATGGCCTACCTTACCCCTAATAGATATATATTATACTTGGGAGAGGAGTGAGATATAAGTATATATAATAATGGTTCTTGAACCCCATATAAATTATATCCATTCTTGGTTAACATGACTGTGACAAGTCCAAACAACTAACTAAATTTTTCCTACCTAGATAACATTTATCTATCTATCTCTAGATGGATAATGAAGGACACTTTCCCATTAGTGATGGGGAATCATATATGGATAATGAAGGATACTTGACCATTAGTGATGTGGAATGATTACCCTTAATATACTTATTTTATTTCTACCAAGGAATTTATGTTCATTCCGCTAAATAGTTCAATTCAAAAATGAATATCCATTATTTTTTACATATAGTAGAGTTTATATATATATATATATATATATATATATATATATATATATATATATATATATATATATATATAGTTGGCCCACTCTAATTGTCTTTGAATTAAAATCCACAACATATTTCACCTATATTTAAATCAAAGTGGTGCATTACAATACTCAAGGTTCTCTTCTTGATTGGTTGAGTTTCGACAATTAGAGAAGGGTGCATCCACAAAAAGGGTGGCATAGCTCAGATTAATTAATTTGAACCTAGGACAACCCTTATCTAATAAATGGTAGTTGAGGGCCTAAGGTGAGGGAGTGCAGATCGACGTACCTATCCACCTCACATTCATTTTTCCACCCAAGGATTAAAATAACTATCAACTCAAATGTTATATGAGTGATGGGGAAGTCCACTCAAGTCGATGGAAATCATTTGGTCATTGAGGAAATAAATTTTTTCAAATTTCACCAAGGTCATCCACAATATCCACTATGGATTATATGGAATAATCAACATGATGGGTTCGGAGGCATGTGATGTCATACCATAGATTAAATACATGACATGATAGAAATAGATTGGCTAGAGCTCCTAGATATCTTATCTAATAGATATATAGAGTGTATTCTAGATTGATTACCTATAGTTTACCTACATTCAATTCATCAGAAGGGGCACCCTCATATAAATATTCTTTATTGCCTCAACATACTTGAATAAATATGTAAATTTCCATGCTTAGTCGATAGGGCACACTCAACCTGATCATACTATCATTCTATATGTCAAGAATGATGTGACATGCATCAATGATGTTATAATGCAATGCATGAAATCATGGTTACATCACATAGATCACATCTTGAACAAGGGTAGTGCATAGATGGAACGATCTTGTCATGGTTCTAGTAGCATTTAGAGAGATTCTTGGGATGATATTAAGTGATAGAGAGAGTGGTTATCCCCTTCCTTTCTATTGTTATTAATTCAAATATAAGAGTTAACTTATTTCCTATTGGTACTAAAATTTTCACATAAATGTCAAAATAGCTTAATGGGCCACCCACCAAGAGAGATGGTAGGAGCTCAATCTATTTATCTTAAACAATCTTGTACACCCCAATCCACTTTTGGAGGGAGATAGAATTATCATCAACTCCTCTTATTGGTTGCTCTATCAAAAGTGGCCTAAGTTCATCCCAAGATCATATAAACATGTGTCCCTTAGGTTAGTAATATCTATGGTTATCATGTTAGAAAATTTTGTACAATATTCATAATATTGCATATTGCCAATAAAAACTCCATCTTAATCAAATCAATTAATAAAACCAATTTATAAAAAAAAAAAAAAACAACAACAACAACAACAACAATAACAACAACAAAACAACAAAAAATAAAAACAAAACAAAAAAAAACTTACTTTATGTATAAATTACACTGAGAAAATTATATCCATTTGTGTATAATGTTTTTTTTAAATGGTATTTATTTTTTTAATGACATTTGAATTATATTTGTTCACGATTATGGATAATGCTTTTTAACAAAGTAAAAAATACATTTATTCTTACTCCATAATTATGCATAATGATTTTTTAAGGAATACATATAAGGAAGGTGAACCAAATAGTGGAAGACTCTAACTTGACATCCATGCAGTACATAACATTCATATATATATATATATATATATATATATATATATATATATATATATATATATATATATATATATATATATATATATATATATATATATATATATATATATATATATATATATATATATATATATGAAGATTTAAACTTGAATTTTATTTATAAAATAATTCCACAAATAAGAAGAGTTATTCATTATATAATTATTTATATAAATATAAATAGAGAGTTTTTTTTTAAATTGAAAAATATTTTTCTATTAATTTAAATAACGTTCATTAAAAAAAATTATAAAATACAAAATACAAAATACAAAAGAAAGGAAAAATTGGTTGAGTTTGTATTTTAAGTTTTATACCTAACCTCTTTAATTTTTTTTACAATTCTCACCTCCTTTTAAGAGTAGGCACAAAGTCGACCATAAAGTTTAAATAGATTATTTTGTTCACTTAACCTAGGGGACATTCTTCTTTCAATAGGATTGAAAATACATAATTAGTCCCTGCCCTGTAGGGTATTATAGGAATCACTAATTTTTTTTGTTGTTGTACCTAATAAAAAACTTTGAAATAATATAATATTTTATGAATTCTAAAGTTGAACATCAAATATTAAGGAATATTATATACATGTTCTTATGAAATATTCCATTTATATCAATATTATAATTGAAAACTTATTTTAAAAATGACACTTGAAATTTCTTCCAAAAATATCACAACATTTTTCACTTTTATTTTTAGTTTAATTGACACTTGGAATGTTCAATCATTAGATCAGGTCTGTGTGAATAGTGTGACTTTTAAACAATAACTCAAAAATAATTAAAGTAAATAAAATTAAAATGAGATGCATGTGAAGAAATTTACATATGTTATCGACTCTGATCATTCCACTAAATGGTCCATGGACATCTCATAAAACTTGATTTTTAGGTTGCAGATTCCACTGTTTGAATATATATATATATATATATATATAAAATAAATAGTAGTGTTAAATTTACACCTACTCAGTAGATAGTTAAACTTCCCACTCAATTAGCTAGGGTGAATGACAAAACAAAAAATTTATATAGACTGATCTAGACTTACGAATCATGCATCATTGTCAATGTTGCATGGAATTTTAAATTTTAATTAATTGATTTTTAAACATTTACCACTAGCACCAACTCTATAAACATGGTCCATGATATTTTGTGTCAACTAATAAAATTCTGAACCTTTGGATGAAAATAGATAATTACTCTATTTCTTAATACTAGCTAATTTTGCAAATTATCAAGTATAAACAAAAAATATGCAATTTGAGAATTAAAGAACTAAAACTCTTAAAAAATATTTAGATACAATATTTAATTGATATTTTTGTAATGTGTTATGACATGGTTTGGTTTTTCATATATATATATATATATATATATATATATATATATATATATATATATATATATATATATATATATATATATATATATATATATATATATATATATATATATATATATATATATATATATATATATACATATATATATATATATATATACATATATATATATATATATATATATATATATATAGGTTATATTATCAAGAAATATATAATTTAAAGCAGTAATATCATCTATGCATGGTTCACATATTCTAATCATCTTTAACTCTATTCCTATGATTTTTGGTATTAGGGTCTTTGGTTTGTATCTAAACATGTATCTCCAACATTGATAATACTTGATGTACAATTTTTTGAAACGATGATTTTCATATTGCAAACTAACACAAAATTTTACACTATAATAATATTAAATCAACAATCCCTAAATGGATGTAGTTATTACACTACAAAGTTTTCAATGTATACTAGGGTCGATCTGTTCTATTGTTATATTTAGTTATTTCTTTAATGGTAAAAATATCCTCAATTTTTTTAGTAATTGCTTCCAACTCTACATATAGATATAAATATAGTTACTTTGAAACTCACTAATTCAAAGGTGTTAATCCTACAACTGCTTCTTTTCAATTGTAATTTCTATTGCAACTAATCCAAAATAAGCAGGGACTAGCCGTTATGCGGCCCTTGTTTTTTTATACCTAACTCAATAATGGGATTTAAGGTATTTTACTTAATCTATTTTTTATCATCATATTGAATATAGGAATATAAGAATGACAAGGTCATCATTTTATATTTATTCAGCCAATTATATGATAACATATTGCATGTTCTATATTTCCTCAATTTTTGGAAAGTAAAGATTATTTTATTTTTCAAAAAAGTTTATTTCTATTTTTGATTGGTCTGATTTATTTTTTCTTTTATTTAGGTAGCTTTTTATTAATGAAATTGGGGTTTTTTGACCAACCAATGAAGGCGCAATACATGGGTTTTTTTCAACCTTAATGGTTTATCTAAAATAAAAATATATATATTTTAAAATATTGATGGGCCACTAATGGCCTCTACTACCTTTGTTTACATGATCTTACATTATATTAAAGTTTAGACTTGTGCTCCTTCGCTCATTGGCTCTGTGTATGATTAGATTTGTGTGATTCATAGTGAAATCCATTGTGTACCACATTCTTCACTTGAAACTCTATCTTAATTGGTCAATGAGGGAAAATAGAGTAAATGGAAAAAATAGGTTAGTGGTTGAAGTTGTGCTTGACCTCAATACCCTGTGTGTTAAGTATTGCCTACCTACCAATATTATGAAGAGGGATAAAAAACCATGTATTTATTCCATGTTATAGTGGTATGTGTGAAAGATTGGCGTAATGCTATATGATGGTGGAATCCTAGGGTTGTTAAGTGACTCAATAATGATTTGTGACCTTGGATGTGTATTTAGACTTAGCTCAGCTCTATTAGAACTGTGTGTACTCAAAATTGGGAATAATGAATGTTTTTCTCTCAATATATAGTCATATATCCTAGTTTTTTAAAATCATATGAGCCTTTGGTGAACAATTGAATTAAAAATATGGATTTATAGTGAGAATTTTGAAATTCTTTCAAATGGAGCTTGTGATATGTGTCGGATGTCCCGTTTGGTGAATTTGAATTTGAGAAACTAGTTGCCATATACTCTGGGAGGATGTAATTGGTAGATTTAGACACTATTGATGAGCATGATTTTTCTAAATGTCAACCTTGTCTAAAGATTAAAAAAAATTAGATAGAAGTGTGGATCAGTTAGAGGATAAGCTTGATTTATTTGGAAAAAGAAATAGGTAAAATTTGAGATTATTAGTTGCTTAGAGGAATATGTGATCCGTATATAAGTGAAGGAATAATGATCAAGGATTGTGGAATTAGAAATAAATCAAGTGTGCATAAGAATAAGTCATAAGTGCATTATTGTATCAATAAATATTAATCTATGTGTATATATTTGTGCACCTTTTATTTTAGTAATGCATCAAAAGTGAAAGTACTAGAGTAAAAGGAAAAGAGTGATACCTCAACTTACCTACAAAAAATAATACTGAATGTAGGCCACACACTGAACTATGTTTTAAGAAAACATATATAAATCAATCCTTACTTAGAATAAAAATTAAAAGTAAAAATAAGAAACTTATAGATCATATGGAAAATATTGAATATACTTGTTTGGATACATGAACGGTTATGTTTTCTAGTGCAAAAATGGTGGTTATAGATGGTGGGAATCTTGGAGATTTATTCTTTGTTAAAACACTTGGATTGGATTTTGCATGCTCCAATATTCATTGATAATAGAGAGTGATTAAGAATGTAAGGTTTGTTTGACACCATCATTGCATACCAAAAGTATTAGAGTAGCTTAGAATTCTTGTATGAATTCCATTAGATCATTCTAGTGAAAATTTTGTGCAAAAAGGCAAATCATCTCGCTACATACCGAATACTATTTTTTGGGTGAAAAATGGTGTAAAACTAATGCAAAAACTAGTGAAAATGGAATAATATAAGTTTGATGTATACAATATAGATAATGGCATGAATTGCCATTACTTCTACAAAATTGGTGCAAAATTGAGTAAAGAGGTAGTCATTTTCCATGCACATGCTTCTAATTTAATATTTGGATGTATATGGATTCTGAAATTGAGTAAATATCATGTGATTACCTAAGAAACATACTTGTGCCAACTCCAAAACACATGTCATGCATGATGCCCCAATCTAAGCAAAAATATGAGACAAACATGAGTATTTATCTAAAATTACTTTGTATACATCTTACAAGCTATTCTATAACTACCTGTGATTCTAAGAAATTATGGAAATCACTATATTTTTATTATTGGGAAAATAACACATTATTTTGGACATGAACAACCTACTCTCTTGTCCAGATAGAGCACTATTGTCTAAAAATAATTTTTAAGTAACAAATTTAATGCTTTCACAGTCCATATCTTTGACAAGATTTGCTTTTGGGAATAATTGTGTGAAGAAATTTTGCCTCAACAAATCGGATCACCTCCCACGATCTTTCTTCATGAGAAATATATGATGAGCAAAAACAAACCTAAAAAACATAAATAAGGTAAATAATGATCACTTGAGGTAAAGAATGAAGTAACCATTGTGAGCTCATACCCCAAGTGCTAGCAAGGAGTGCACTTACCATCATAAGCCTCTTAATGGTAAAAATTTGATTAATACAAAGTTGAATTAAATTTATTGGAAACATTAAATTAAAATTTAAAAATTATTAGAAACATTAAAATAAAAATAAAATTTAATGAATTATTTAAAATTTAATATTTTAGTGGAAAATTAAAATAAAATAAAATTAAAGTTAAAATTATTGAATTATATGGAAATTAAATAAGAAAAAAAGAAAAAAGAAAGAAAAAGAATAAATAAAATAAATAATCTAAAAATTCAAATGGGGTTAAAATTAAAATACTAAAAATTAGGATAAAATAAATTCAAAGATAAAAAGATTAAGAAAATAAATTAATATAGTGAAATGAATAATCTAAAAGAGGGGGATGGGAGGGGGTTTTAAATCAATTGGTTAAAAAAGAAACCAAATAATGGAACCAACAAACTCAAAGGAGGGAGGGGTTGGGGGTTGAATGGGGATGTAATGAGATAAGGAAAAAGGTTGATTAAAATTGGGTGTATAAGATAAAAATAACAAATAAAAAGAAATTAAAATAGTGATAAGCAATTAAATAGGTTAAAAAAGGCAAACAAAGTATAGGAATGAAAAAACCTAAGTGGAGGCCGGGGGGGAGGGGGGGGGGGGTGGGGGTGGGGTTGTCTAGAGGTAAAGCTAAGGGCCTAAGAACCAACCAAGGGATTATAATGAGCTAAGGATAGTGTTTCAAGTGGGGTCAAAACCTAAGCCTGCATCTCTATTAAGGTTGGTCGGGTGCTTGCCAATTTCAATGGCTTCCCTCGGTTTGTGTTTGTGAATTTTTTCTATGGTGATCACCTTGGTATCTTCAATGCAAATAGCATGTTTGGTTTTGTAAGAATGTTATAACAAATCTGAATTCTCTTTCCTTTCTAGATGAATATCCATCGCATGCTCCTTAATTCTAGTTTCAATAGATCTCCCCATTTCCTCGATGTAAGGTATTCCACAAGATCACTCCACCTTGTAGATTCCACTACATAAGATGGGGTTCAAAGGGTTTTTGGTAGATTTTAAGGATGTTCTAAGATTATTAACAGGATAGAATGTGGAATTGATATTCTAGTGCTTAAGAATTCTAGCAATCTTGTTAGAAATGCCTTCTACATAAGGTAAAAAAGTGACTTAAGAATTTTTAAGTAATTTCTAGGTATGCACTATGATCAATTGATCAAAAGTTATCTTTCTCTATTTATGAAGTGTTTTATTGTAGCTTAGTCTCTAAGACAAGCCACTACATATGCCCCTTCTTTTGAGGTGATTTGTGAATCCTTCACAATAACTTAGCTCAAAAGAATAATTTTATGCAAATGATATTATATAAAATATCGAAAGATAAAGTAGAGATGATAACATTAGAGATCATGGCATCATTATAGATAATTTGAGAAATATAGTAACATAAGATGCATGTAAGACCAAGAATACATAGTGTCATTTTTAGATAGATGTTAGTAATGATAAATGAAATAAACAATGATCATAAGCTAAGTATGTGAAACATAATAAAACAACTCAAGAAGGATGCATGATATTCATCATGGCATTAAAAACTAAGCAAACAAGTGTCATGGTCATGATGCATACATAAAGAACACACACAAAATCATACAAAGCACACAAGAAAATTCCAAGAGGGCACATGCAAGGGACATATTCACACTCACACACATAGTAGCACACAATGAAGGCTTATAGCCACAAATCATGTTCAAATTTTCATAATCCAAACAAGATGAATATACACAGAACATGAAGTAAGGAAGCATACATGAAAAACATGCATTAATAAGTGAATTTGATCTACATTAACAACTTGTAACATTATTATATATAACAACTCAGTTATCTAGTAATATATCAATGTGAAAGTAAATGAGTTAATAAATCACACAATGTAGTGTACTGAAGTTTGAACAATAGGGATAATCAATAGAATGATAAAAGTTGTTGTGATTATACAAGATATATAAGATGACCCCAATGAACTTGTTGTGATTATACAAGATATATAAGGCCTATGAGTGGTTTGAATATAGAAAGTTAAAAATTTTGTTCACTAGGATAAGTCCGGTGAAAGTGAAGAAGAGAATATTGTGCTACTTTTTGGGTTAGGGTAGTTTTTTATATGTAAACTTTATGGGTCTAAGACAATATCACCACCTAAAACTACATCTAAAAATGACAACTCATATGTTTTTAAACTCACTCAGGTACACTTGTGAAGCATACTAAATATAAAACTTGATATAGAGAAGTATTGCATATAATAAACACAAATCAACTAATGTAAAAAAACTAAACATGGCATGCATAGGTCCTAATTTTTAAAAAGTTTTGAATATTTTGTATGTATATGTATGTGTGTATGAGTATATGAAAACTATGAGAATCTAAAAATTATAAAAATTCATCTAAAGGATATATATAGTCAAATAATGGATCTGCTAGAAGTTTACTAAGGTCTAGATATTAAATCTTATCAAATTCCCATAGATTAGTGTCATTGTGATCATCATACCACTCATGTTCTATAAATTTAGCCTTATATTTTACATTTTTTAAAATTTGGTGCATGCATATAGCATGTTATTTTATTGTGTAATAAGCCTCATCTGTGTTTTGTAGATAAACCAAATTTGAACCCTACTTATCACTTAAAAATATGTGATTACATCAATATCATCATTAAGAATATAATTTGTAATATCCTTAAATTTTAATGTAATAAAATGGTGTAGCTTATCAATTGTGGCTTCCATTTCATGAAATCATTGTTGAACCAACGTAACACTTATTTGATTTATAGTTTGCATTAAAAATAGTAATGTGTCCACAACTTTGGGACCACATGCAACTGATATTGGAATTCTTATGATTTATCAATATTTGACCTTTCATTTGAGCCCTACTAGATTGTAGTATGGGATATATAATCTAGATAGTGCCTTTATCCTTATATTCCTATATTTCCTATTATAATGTTGCACAAGTATCAATAGCATGCCATGTGACTATATGAAAATGAAAAAAGGGATTTCCCTCCTAATTATATAATATATTAGTATATCTATGCCTTATTGTGGGTAAAAACTTTAGTTCCATATTAAGTAACATCTGTAACATAACATGTGGTCTATCTTGTACACTATTATATTTTATTCTTATAACTGGTTGTATATCCATGAGCTCAACATTATAGACTGAATTTATGAATAATGACATTTTAATGCATGGAATGCATTGGTCTATATATTATACCTATTTCTCTTTATAAATGCTATATTTGAAAATTATGTTTGTCCATGGAATTATTGATAAAACAATATTTTATGTGGTATCTATATTGTAACATATGTTCTTTACTTTATCAACATCTAAAATCATTGTTCTTCCTTTATCTATGTTCCTAAGAATTATTGCCTTTGAATCACCTATATATTAGCCTAGGCCAACAGGTGTAAAAATAAAACCACATAAATAGTCATCAATGTTCATGTGTATTAAATTTATATCATCATTAGAAGTAGCATCAAAATAATCATCAATATACTTTAAAGAGATGAAATTTGGATCCTTTAAATTGATTAGTAAAGGTAATTACTTTACATCCTCTTCTTGGTCTACCTTTTTAGGTAAAAATAGTGGTGTTGAAGCACTCATAGATTATAATTCTAGATCTGTGTACTAGATTCACCAACCTCATATGTATGTATTTGGTTAATAGGTATAATATATGCAGTGGCACTATAGTGTATTGTGGTGTTTTTTTTATGTTAATTGACTCTCAGTGCTAGATTTTATAAGCTTGTAATATTTGAATGGTTGATTATCATCATAACATGTATATAAATATAAACCATCTAATAATTTTACACACCGATGTAAATTGGAAGGTAAATCTTCCATTACATGTATCAAAGGCCTACCTAAGAGTAACTTATAGTGAAAATGATTGGGCATGAATTGAACTTGAGTAGATAATACTTTGGGCCCCACCTTGATATCCAAAGTGATAGAACACAAGGCTTTACAAGGCACATCATCAAATCATTGATATTATTGTATGTCTTTTATAGTGAAGCCATGTCAATGCCCATTATTTATAAGAAGGTAAGATTGAATATATTTAACCCTAAACCATTATCAATCAAAACCATTTTTATTGTTGTATTTTTTATTTGAACTTGTATGAATAAAGGAAGATTTTGATCAATAGTGGATTATTCAAGTAAATCCTCATTTACAAAAGATATAATCTCTTCATTATCCTTTAAATTTTTTACAACACATGCAAAGTAATAAGGCTATGTGTCATAAGGCATAGGTGTTTGATTCAATGCTTGATATAAATTATTCTTGAAAATAGTAGCTTTCTAAAGTAGATCTAACATAAAAATCTTAGTTGGTGTATTATTTAACTAATCAAAAATATCATACCCTTCAGATTGACCAACTAATCCCATTGGATCGGTTTTGGGACAGGGAGGGATTTATTATGTTTTTTCCTCTTGTCTTGTTTGATGAGGTAGTCAACCTCATCTAGTGACAAAAAATTGGACCGTAGGATCTACTATAAGCTTAGGGAGACTAGTAGAGGTGGGATATGAGCTAAGATAGTTGTGATTTTTAGGGAAAGGAGGAATTAAATGAAACGTACAAAACCTCTAACTTTTAGTGGTAATAGGTGGTCATTTAAATTGATTCATGTAACACTAAACATCATAGAACTATTGATTATTAGATCTTGATTAATTTAGGGTTTAATCTTTTATTTTAAATTTTGCATTTATGGATTTACATATAACTTAAATATTTTTCACATTAAGGGAAAACTACATGCACATGAGATTAATAAGTTTTTAACCAAGAAATAATAGATAGATTCAATCATTATTATCATGATTATTATGAAAATTAGAAAATCAATAATATAGAACTCTAAGAGGAATATTGAAATGATAGGAGGAGAACCCTATAGAAACTAGGGTTAAAAAAAAACATGTTCAAAAGGTTAGTTCAATTCACATCATGTTCACCAGTATATTTTATCAAATTTATGATTAAGATATTTTTAATCTTAAATAGACAAAATAATGCAAAAAATTAGAATGCTATAGATATGCAATAAATGACACAAGTTGATTTGGAACTTACTAAATTTAGAAATATGCTAAAAATGGAAAGTACCAAAGAAATACAACTTAGCTAGAAATTAGATGTTTAGGGCTGTAAATGCAAATGTAAAAATTATTGTGACTATATATTAACATTATGAATCAAGAACAAGTATTTTCTCAATTCTGGGATAAGGCTATGGAATAGGACAGGGGTGGCTTGTGATGGTGTCCTTAGGGTGAGCCAACATCTGATAGAGTTTTAAAATTTTGTGAAAGTTTAGACCTATGTGTCCTAGCCTTTTGACTTTATTTGTTTGATCGAATTTATGTGATTCATATAAAAATCCACTATGTACCTTTTTGATCATTTGAAACCCTAGGTCAATAGGTCAATGAGGAAAAATAGAGTAAATAAAAAAAAAGGGTTAGTGGTTGAAGTTTTCCTTAACCTCAACACCCCATGTGTTGAGCACTACCTACATACCAATACTTCAAACAGAGATAAAACTCCATTTAGTTCTCCCATGATACAGTAGTGTATGTGAAAGATTGGTGTAATGCTATATATTAGTGCAATACTGGTGTGCTTAAGTTCTTCAACAATAACTTGTGACCTTGGAAGTGTATTTAGACATAGCTTAGGGCTTCTAGGGCTATGTGTACTCAAAATTGGGAAGGATATATGTTTTCCTCTCAATGTGTAGTTAGATATCTTGGTATTTTTCAATCATATGAGCCTCTAGTGAATACATGGCTTTAAAATATGGATTTATAGTGATCATTTTGGAAATATTTTAGATGGGGCTTGTAAAACATGAAGGATGACCTGTTAGGTGAATTTAAATTTGAGAAACTACTATTATTTGGAGGGAGGATGTGGTTGATGGATTTAGACACTACCAGTGAGTGGGATTATCTAGAAAGAGTGGCCTTGTTTGAAGAGAAAAGACAACTGAGCTAGAATTGTGGATCAATAAGAGGAAAAGCTTGAGTTATTTGGAATGATAAATAGGGACATTTGAGATCAATAGTTACTTGGAGCAATAGGACATGAACATAGAAGTGAAGGAATAGTGGTCATGAACTGTGTAATTAGACATGAGCTAAGTGTGCATAAGGATTGGTCACAAGTACATTCTTTTAGAAATAAATGTTAATTTATGTATCTACAGATGGAAAAACTAGGGGATTATACAACTTAAATAGTAACAAGTGTGTTAAATTATTTATATGTTTTTATGTGCATGTTTAATTTGATTGTGGTGTTGGGTTTATTTTTCTAGATTTTTTATTTAATGGCATATTTCAAGTGCCTTGTAGTCGAGGTGTATAGATATAAGTTGACTTTGAACATGTTTTTTGATTCATTAAAATTGAAGTGTATACATTATATATATGGTTTCCATTTATAATGTTAGGGTTCCAAATTTTTTGGTTTTGCATTCAGTAACTCATCCATGTCATCAAGGTAGTGCCTCAACTTAATTGATTTGAGTGTATTTGTTTTATCTTTTTGTATATGTAGTGGTGGTGTTTTTATATTTTTTAAGATCATGTAATATGTGGTAATAAAATAAAGAAGCTTCCTAAATATATTGGCTTATTATGGTTTTTTTGGATTCATTTGTTAGGGTGTGGAGCTAAAAGCTTCACATTGATGCAAACAAAAGGAGGATGCTGAGTATGCAGTCACCGGCGTAGGTAGGCCACAACTGACATTGGTCAGGGATCAGTGAACAACAACTAGCATCGGCAGGAGATCAGCCGACGTCGGTCACCTCCAGGCAGGCAGGGACTGACATTGGTCGCCTGTGGTGATCAGAACTACTGTTGATGAACAATCAGTTAAGTGAACAGAGAGTTTGCATGATAAAGACTAGTTTGAGTCTTTGAGCCGCTTGTCTAATTATTGTATGCATGAGATCTATATAATAGACTCATGGGCTGTATTGTTAAGTGTAGAACATGTAGAACCCAAGTGTAGAACTTGGAGAGTTCTTCCCATGGTGGAATCAAGTAGGATTCCTCATGTATGTAAGATCAAGTTTGATATGCAGGGTGTTGTAGGATCATGGTGGAGATCTACATGTGATAAGTAAGATCAGGCTGGTCTGCAGGGGTGTGTATGTGCGAAGGTCAAAAGGAGATCGGTGGGGGAGCAGGATCCAAGGTGACAGCAACATATCAAGGAGCAGAACATGGTGAGATCTAATTGAAGTATAGATTCATACTCGATTGTACAGGCAGTATAATGAGGTGAACAACAGCTTGTGTTAGCTATGTGTTTTGACCTATTGAGAGAAGATTACTCAGGTGGGAAGATTACTAGGAGCCCTTGAGGAGGAAGCCTCACAGAGGTGGAAGAAGAGTGTGATCTCTTTATTGTAATTTCCTTTGTAATGAGTTGAATACAATTGTGTGTTGCCTCTCATATTCTGTGTGTTTTCTCATTGATAGTTATTTGTTCTTCTGGTTATTTCCGCAATCTTAAGTTGCTTATACAATGGTAATCATGTGTGCTCTTAATTCTGACAAGTTGTGTCAGATCTTTGGGGAACTTAGGTCCTGTCAAATGGTATCAGAGCGAGGTTGGATGTTCTCAGAGTGAGTTTGACTAACAAATGGCCCAGATCTAGTTAGTGTTTGTTGATTACAGGTTACTCACAGGGGTTTCTGATTGAGTGGGAGTATAGCAATGACAGAAGAAGGTAAGCTGAGAATGAAGAAATTCAGGCACAGGATTAACACCACAAAGAGTGTGGTGGGTTGTCTTCAAGTGGGAGCTTGAAGAGGAATACAAGCTAGGATGCAGATTAGATAGAGTACTGGTATGGGTACAGGTGTAGCTATTTATCTCCAAGTGGGAGATTGTTAGGGTGTGGAGTTAAAAGCTTCACCTTGATGCAAATAGAAGGAGGATGCTGAGTATGCAGTCACTGGCATTGACATGCCACAACCGACGTCGGTCAGGGATCAGTGAACAACAACTGGCATCGGCAGGAGATCGGCTGATGTCGGTCACCTCCAGGCAGGCAGGGACCGACGTCAGTCGCCTGTGGTGGTCAGAACTGCTGTTGACAAATAGTTAGTTAAGTGAATGGAGAGTTTGCATGATAAAGACTAGTTTAAGTTTTTGAGCCACTTGTCTAATTATTGTATGCATGAGATCTATATAATAGACTCATGGGCTATATTTTTAAGTGTAGAACTTGTAGAACCCAAGTGTAGAACTTGGAAAGTTCTTCCCATGGTGGAATCAAGTAGGATTCCTCATGTATGTAAGATCAAGTTTGATATGCAGGGTGTTGCAGGATCATGGTGGAGATCTACATGTGATAAGTAAGATTAGGTTGGTCTGCAGGGGTGTGTATGTGTGAGGGTCAAAAGGAGATTGACGGGGGAGAAGGATCCAAGGTGACATCAATACATCAATGAGTAGAACATGGTGAGATCTACTTGGAGCACCGGTTCGTACTTGATTGTACAGGCAGTACAATGAGGTGAACAACAACTTGTGTTAGCTGTGTGTTGTGACCTATTGAGAGAAGATTACTCAGGTGGGAAGATTATTGGGAGCCCTTGAGGAGGAAGCCTCACAGAGGTGGAAGAAGAGTGTGATCTCTTTATTGTAATTTCCTTTGTAATGAGTTGAATACAATTGTGTGTTGCCTCTCATATTCTGTGTGTTTTCTCATTGATAGTTATTTGTTCTTTTGGTTATTTCCACAATCTTAAGTTGCTTATACAATGGTAATCATGTGTGCTCTTAATTCTGACAAGTTGTGTCAGAGCTTTGGGGAACTTAGGTCATGTCATCATTTACATTGTTAGGTTTCTAAATTTTTTTTGTAGATGCAATTGGTGGTATTTTTATAGTGTGACTTGGAGCACCCATTTTTGTTGCAACAATTTTAGACTGTCTTGCACTTGAGTTATATATGAATTATATATGTGGTTTTTATAGTTTTTATTTTTATTTCAATTAAAGAGGGTTTTTTAGATTTTTCAAGGTTGTACAATTTGTGGTAATAAAATAAATAAGCTCCCTTGATAAATTAGATTAAAAGAAATCCGCATTCTTATTATGGTTTTTTTTGGACCTATTTATAGTGTTGGTTTACTAATTTTGGTTTTTTGTGGATGTAGTTGGTGGTGTTTTTGCATTAGGGTTTGGATCACCTATTTTTATTGTAAAAATTTTGGAGTGTTTTTCAATTGAGGAATATATACATATATATATATATATATATATATATATACTTTTAATTGTTTGATTTTAAAATTCAATTAAGGAGGGGTTTTTAGATATTTTATGCTTATAAAATATATAGTATTTCTTATTGAGGTTTTAATTTTATTCATTTGTAATGTTGGGTTTATGAATTTTGTTTTGAACTTCCATTTTTTTCTTTTTCAAGTTTTACATTTGATGGAGAATTTTGAGTGCCAATGATTTTTTATACATGCTTATTGTGGTATTTAATTTTTTTTTTGATTAATTAAGGCAACAAACTAGAGGCCAAACCCTATATAGTCAAAAAAGATAGGAAGGCTGGAAAATAAAAGATGCCAACACCGAACCAATGGCACAACTGAGAAACAAAGTCAGAAGCAAAACAAAACACTAGAAAGACCAGAGTCAGAAAGGATGAAACTACATAACTATAGAATTAACAAGATCCTTAAGATTCTCATTGTCTACATTGTCAGCATTCCCTGGATTACCCACCACTTCCAACATAGTCATATTCAACAAAATGTTATTTCGAAGGCCTTTGGCGAAGACCTTTTCCAGCTTTTGAATGCAGACCTTCAAGGCCCAAATATCTATTTTCCAATCATTCTCATTCTATAAACCCTCACCAACTTCTTCTACATGCATCTTCTCCTTATTATCAGTAGTTCCCCTAAAATCAACACCCTACTCTTTAGTGACCTCAAAAACCTGAGAAGCCTGTTTCCCACCAGTGTCCTCCAAAATTTCTTGAATTTTTGGCTCTTCATACTCTTAATCCTAGTATATCACCCCTCGAGAGTGAAGTATTTCATAACAATGAAACATACACCATCCCATGGCTCTGGCAGTTTGGTGCGCTCGAACCCTCCTTGATATGGGACGGGTTCTTCTCCTTCACCCAAAAACAGTTTGTGACTAGCCAAATTCATGATTTTGGTTTTCCTTTGGAGATTTAAACCCTGCATGGTCATTACCTTGGCCATTAAAATCACCATTTCAGAGATTTCAAAGCTAATACCCCCCACAGTGACCCACCTATTCAACCAAGATCTTACAAACTGCTCAGACAAATTTTCATCATAACCATTCAGCCTTTCCAAGTACGTGCTGACACCTCCTTATTTACAGTAATGCTAGACTAATGGGTTGTCCTTAAATGCATAGCAAGAGACTAGTTCAGTATGAATATGATCTCCCCCCATTCTGTAATTGTAGACCTAGCTGATGAAATTCCCAATTACTGCCTTGAGCTTAGAATAAGTAACAAGCCCTCAGTTCTGTTTGCACTGAATGCAGATGTGAAGGCTCATTTTACAAAATGGCCCGCCACAGTGACATCTACTTTTATGCTTAAAAATAATTCCCCCTTGGTTTTCATGATGTGACTCTCACACCTCCACCTCATGCTACAAGGAATTAATCATGACAATCAAGGAAGTACTAAGATTATCATTTTCCATGATCCGCAATGGCCTTCTCCATGTGGACCACCTTTGAAAGCTATCTTCGTCATCAATGTGCATCATTCATGCTCCATCATCTCCTTCTAAATGATCTCTCTAATGTTTGGAGGTATATGAGCCCCTTGTCCCCATACCCTCCATCCTGAGAATTGCTGACCAAGGTTGGCACAAGCATCAGTGACCTTGTTACCTTCTCTGTAGGTGTGGGTAATCTCAACTGCAGAAAACTTTTGTAAAAGAAACTGGATGTCTGTAATGATGTCTTTTAGATGGATACCAATGTTAGATGCTTTATTAACGGCATCTATGACCAACTTAGAATCTCCCTGAATATTTAAATTTCTAATTCCTAGGGATATAGCTAACTTTAATCCCCAAAGTAAGGCCATAGCTTCAGCATAGTTGTTTCTCTGGCAACCCATGCCACTAGCATAGACAACAAACATCCCTCCTTTTTCATTTCTTATTATTCCTCCTCCACTTGCTTTACCACTCAACTTGGATGCCCCATCAAAATTGAGTTTCATCCAATTGGGTTTAGGTGGTATCCATTTAGTATGAAGTCTCTAAAGAATTTTGGAATTATCATGCCCAGGTATAAGGTTTAAAACCTTCCATTTGGCAGAAATTTGACTTTCAAATTCAGATAGGGGTTTCTCCGCAACACTAATATGAGTAGTTGTAACACTTTCCAAAATGGTCCTAGCAAAGGAGTTAAACACTTGAGTAGCATTTCTAGCAATGTCCCTAAAAATTCTGTGATTTTTCTCTTTCCATAAAGTCTAGCTCAAGCATGGTAGAGCTTGCTTCCATAATTCCTTAATCCAAGGATGTGTGAAGGTTGAGTTCCAGCTGAGAATTACTTCTTTAAGGTCAGAATTGCAAACCCATTCAATGCCAAAGTTGTTAAGTATTGTGCCCCATAAATCCTAGGTAAACTCATAGTGTATGAATAGGTGTGAAACTGATTCCTCTCTAGAACCACACAGAAAACATCTGTTGACCAAAGTAAACCCCCCCTTTTTAAGGTTGTCCTGAGTAAGGATTTTGTTATGGGCAGCAGCCCACCAAAACAAGTTAATCTTTGGAATGAGTTTATGATTCCAAACCTTTTTCCATACCTCCTTATTCTGAGCTTCAGGTGTAAGCAAATGATAGGTAGATTTGACAAATAATGATCCATTCTTATCCAGCCACCAATATTTAAAATTTGTTTCCAATGTTAGGTTTCAACATTTTGTTTTGGACCCCCCCCCCCACCACCCTTTTTTTAAATTTGTATTCAATGGTAAATTTTGAGTGCCTTGTAATTGAAGCATATGAATTGTACACATATTATTTTTATTAGGGTTTTAGTTCAATTGCATCATTGGTTTTGATAGCTCTTTCTAAGAGTCTTACAACTAGATATTTACATTTCATATATGTTCTTGTTAATATGGATTTTTGAGTCAATTAGAGTATTAATTTTTGAATTAGGTTGTCAATTTTTTTAAAGGAATCAAAATATTCTATTAAATTAATGTTTAGTGAAGTTATTGATGCCATTTTAATTTTCCCCAAAACCTATCCATTTTAGTCTTTCAATGCACACATCAACTTCCTAGATTGTACCAACGGTTGAGAAACTCAACCAACTTGCTTGGAACCATGTAGCATATTTAAATTGATCCTTTTATGAGTTTATTGATGATACATAATTTTAAAAGTGTGTTTTTTTCCCATTGTATCATCTTCACCACATTATAACAACAAACAAACCATCAAAACCAAAGGAACACACACAACAACTATTATTGGTTCATGCAAGTATGGTATGCATTATGTATATTTTCAAAAATTTCCATGTTTTGACCATAAATATTAGATGTTATTAGTCCTATATTGTTCATTATATGTATCATATTAAACAATTTAATCAATGAAACAAACAATTGACATCTTGGAGAATCATTTAAATTTTCAAAGTAATTATCCCATTTTTAAAAACTTTTCTTGTTAAATGGTAGTAAAAAAAATTTACTTAGAAATGTTTTCAAAATATTTTAATAAAATTCAATTATGTACATAGGTATTATAAACAAAATCCTATGAGGTGTTATTATAGGTAATTTTGGTTTATTTGGTGTTTCCATATTTTTATCTTCATTACTTATTCCTTCATTAAGTGTTCTCGTATAATTCACTTCATTGTTACTTTCACTAGTCAATGTTTCCATGAAATTTTATTCATTGTTACTGTCACCATTCAGTGTTTCCATGTAAATTTATTCATTTTTACTGATTAAATAATCATTACTCAGCAATGATTTCAAAATATTTTAATCAAATTCAATTATGTACATAGGTATTCTAAAAAAAATCCTACGAGGTGTTATTATAGGTAATTTTTGTTTATTTGGTGTTTCTATATTGTTATATTCATTTATTATTCCTTCATTCAGTGTTCCTATATAATTAACTTCATTGTTACTTTCACTAGTCAATGTTTCCATGCAATTTTATTCATTGTTATTGTCACCATTCAGTGTTTCCATGTAAATTTATTCATTTTTAGGGAGTAAATCATCATGCATATTATCATAATTACCAAAAATAAAAACTACATAATTTTAACATGTACTTACAATATAATTTGGTATGACATCAAAATTGACATTTGGAATTTTAGGCAAACACTCATCATCATTTATGACATTTGGTTCATTAGGGATACTATACATGCCTTTTTTTACATAAAATATTTGCATTCATTCCTTCATTTTTCTCATTACACTTGTAAGTTCTCTAACTTTTTCTTATATTTAGAATGAAATTTGTGACCCATGATTAGACAAACTTGATAACATTCAAGGTTGGGGACATCTATGAAAGTATTAAAAAATAAATGTTAGCATTGTGCAAAGTGTAGAATGACCAAAGAAAAACTTTGGGAAAAAATTATTGATATGAAAAAATAATAATGTTGGAGCATACACTATATTCCTATTCAAAAGAACATGTATGTGCTTTAACACATATATGATCTAATGTGTACATGATACTTAATGCATGTTGATATTCGTACCTTATAGTACTACACTTATATGAACGTAATGGATCCATTACATCTTATACTTGCAGTTAGATTTGAAATGGCCTCAATATGGCTCAAATCACATCATTAATTACACCAATTACCTAATTTATTTAATCTATGATAAATTAAGCCCAATTTAGAAACAAATCACATCAGATATAGTCAAAAATTGGTTCATGGGGCTCAATTTGTCCCAAATCACATCACTAATTGTACTAATTGACTAATTAGCTTAATTTGTGATAGAATCAGAGCTAATATAACCCTATATCACATCCTATTATCATAGTTAGGTTTAAAGGGATAAAATTAGACCTAATTATGTCTGTGATTGAATCAATTTATTCTTTGGTTCATTTTGTGATGAATTTGGGATGGTTGATCCCTAAATCATATCCTATATAATCATAATTAGGTTTTAAAGGGTATCTATTTGACCCAAATCTTGTCACTGATTACACCAATTGACTAACTAGCTTAATCTGTGATAATTAAGCCCCTAATAAATCTTATAATCATAATTAGGCTGAAGGGGCTCGAATCATCCCCAATTATTGAGTCATGATTGAACTAATGGAATATTTTATCAATTATGTGATGAAATAAGGGTTGATTGAGCCTGAAATTACATCTTATGCAATCAAAACTAGGTTCACAGAATTGTGTCTAAAATTGCATCACTAATTACACCAATTAACTAATTGGTCCAATCTGTGATAAAATTAGGGGTAATTTAGCCCTAAACAATATCCTATAGTCATAGTTAGGTTGAAGGGGCTCAAATTGGCCCCAATTGCCTCCATGATTGAATAAATTTGATCTTTAGTTCATTTTGTGATGAAATTTGGGTTGATTGAGCTCCAAATCACATCCTGTATAGTCAAAAAAAGTTCACTAGACTTGAGTTGGCCAAAATCACATCAATAATTACACTAATTAACTATTTCACTCAATTCATGATGGAATCAAAGATAATTTATTCCCAAATCACATCCTATTATCACAATTAGGTTCAAGGGGATCAAATTGGCCCTAATTTTCTCCATGATTGACCTAATTGAATATTTAGATAGTTCCATAAATCACATCTTATATAATAAAATTTAGATTCACAAGACTCAATTTCACCCATATTTTATCATTGATTACACCAATTGAATAATTGGCTCATTTTGTGATGAAATTGGGGATAATTGATCCCCAAATCACAACCTATAGTCATATTTAGGTTCAAGGGGCTCAAATTAGCCCCAATTGCATCTGTGATTGAATAAATCAAATCTCTAGTTCATTTTGTGATGAGCTTAGGGCCAATTGATTCCCAAATCACATCTTATACAATTAAAATTAGTTTTGAAATAGGGTAAATTGGCCCAAATCACAGAATTTATTTTAGTAATTAACTCTTTGGCTCAATCTATGATAAACTTAGGGCTAATCAATCCCCCAATCACATCTTATAGTTGTAGTTAGGTTGAAGGGACTCAAATTAGCCCCAATTTCCTCTGTGATTGAGCCAATTGACTCTTTAGTTCATTTTATGATGACATTCATGCTAATTTAGCCCCAAATCACATCTTATGTAGTCAAAATTAGGTTCATGGGGCTCAATTTAGCCTGAATTACATCATTGATTACACTAATTGACTAATTGGCTCAATCCATAATGAAATCAAGGCTAATTTAGCCATAAATCAAATCTTGTAGTTATATTTAAAGTTAAAAGGGGCTCAAATTGGCCTTAATTACCTCTGTGAGTGAAATAATTAACTCTTTACTTCATTTTATGATGAAAGTAAGGCTGATTGAGCCCTATATCATATCTTATATCGTTGAAATAGGTTCAAAGGGCTCAATTTGGCTTAAATCACATCACTAATCATATCAATTGAGTAATTGACTCAATTTGTGGTGGCATTGGGGCTAATTTATCCCAAAATCACATCTTATACTTAAAATTAGGTTAATGGGGCTAATTGAGCCTCAAATCATATTAATTCAATAAATAATGCCTTATATGGTGCTCAAATATATGTAATTTCCCCATAAACTATCGAATAACACTTTATCAATCTATAATTCAATCTTATTTTCATAAATAATGTAATTTAATCACATTAACATGAGGAATGTTGCTTAAATGTTAACAATTCACTTTAAAAAAACTTAAATTTTTTAATGACATCCAAATGAAGCTTTATGCCATTTATCTCTTCTTCCCTTAAACTCAACTATCTTTCTAATCAAGGACTTAAATACAAACTTACTCAAAAAAATTATATGTTTTCATAGACACACAAATAATAATAAATTTCACCACTTGTTATGCATGAAAAATGTCCCACTTTAATTTTTTTAATGAAAAATTATATTCCGTGTCGATACACCCATGAAGTCAATGAAAAAAAAGAATGTACATAATTTTAATCATATACACTTTTGCACATATGCACTTTGTTGTGTAAAATTTCAAACACATGCTTCTAGGCTCGAGAATGGATTGAATTCCTGAGACTAAGGTCTATACCTAGACACACATATTTGAATCCTTGTTTTTGACTAAAAAATAAAAACTCTAACTTCCATAATGATAAATAGTATGAAAATCATCAAGACATTCTTAAAATTACTATTAAAACTTCGAGCACACTCTCCTCTCTCTCTTTATATATATATATATATATATATATATATATATATATATATATATATATATATATATATATATATATATATATAATATATATTCATTATAAAATTAAAAATATATATAGGCTGAAAACTAGATGATCTTATCTAACTTTCCACCAAATGGTTTCACAAAATAATAAATGTGGGGGCACACAACCATCTATCTATTTAGTTTTTCTAAAAAGCATGATTACCTCTTCAAATTTTAGATGTTTAACCTAATTATACTTGTCCATTTTGAAAAAAACATTAGTATTTTATAAAATAGACTTGAAATTATATAAATCATATTTTTATATCATCTTCAAAATTTGAATGTAGGAATTCAAAATAATATGTACACATTGAGGTTTTGCATTTTTCTAGAAAAAACATGTTCAATTAAGACCCCCTTTTGGTCCCCTCAGTTCCATGCACTTACCCCATATGGCATGCTAAACAAAGTCATAGGGTCTACAAGGTCAAAATACAACTTATTTTTTTACAAAAAACTAAGATGTAGCAATCAAATGCAATCACATAATCACCAAGTCCTAGAGGTCATGAACATTAAGAAGTGGCTTAGTCTTTGAAATAAAATGATCCCTCCATGGACATTTATATTATCCAATTCATTTTAGATTATGGTAATGATTTTTGTCACAACAACCTCAAGTAATATAAAATAAAATAGGCCTTAGGATTAGGGCATGAATGTGACTATAGATAGACTTAAATTTTAAAATAATTATTGTGTGAACAACTAAATAAAAACCCAATGTATTTCGCATCAAATTTTCAAATAAAAAACTATTATTATCATCTAGTTCCATGATACACTTGGAAATATATAATTATTACACATTCATTGGGTACTATTTTCTTTAATCTAATTTCTCCTCATCAAAGTGTCAAAGTCAAATGCATCACACTAGAATAGTTTACACCAATGCACTATAAAAATATTACACCTATATTCCCAATTAATCCTATCACACTAATATGGGAAAATCACCAAGTCAATATTTGTTTATTTACTCAAGCACATGTTAGGTTGCACATTAAATTTGTAATATTTATTGTATTTTGAAATTCAATGATCTATACCCTTGTAACCCTTGATATATTTTTTGATAGCAGGAAAGACTTACTTTATTTCATCATCATCATCATCATCATCATCATCATCATCATCATCATCATCATCATCATCATCATCATCATCATCATCATCATCATCATCATCATCATCATCATCATCACATCATCATCATCATCATCATCATCATCATCATCATCATCATCATCATCATCATCATCATCATCATCATCATCATCATCATCATCATCATCATCATCATCATCATCATTGTTTAAACAAAAATACAATAACTCAGCTTTGATATTCTCAATTTCACTTAAGCTTTAGATTTTTTCCCATAAAGTGACTTTCTTAGTGAATTAATATGAGATATAGACTAAATTAATTATGATTTGATTTTATATTTTCCAATTAAAACTAAAAATTTATAATATTTTATCATTTTACTTCACGAGTTTATAAAAATGCATCAACTTCGATAGGGTTTTCCATTTCATGGCCTTATTATTTGCTTGTGTCTCTCCACTCTTTAGCCTATGCAAGTATGGAAAAGTTGAGTGGGATCAATGATGAATAAAATTATTTTTATTTGAGATGATATTTTTATATCCTTAATTCCCTTTTATTTATTATTATTTTATTGTGTTGCATACTTTATTTATATAAATTTATTAATGGTCAATGAATTATTGAAAATTGATACCATGTAAAAGGTGCTTGATTTTTTCTATTGTAAAATGTGATTTTTTTTCAAGTATAAAAAATATAGGGTCTTCATCTTAATTTAGGTATAAGGTGGTTGTCTATACATTACACATGTTCTTGCCTTCCTTTGTAGATAACAAGGCATTTAACATTTTCACTTGACTCCCACAATATCATTTAGTTTTGGGGAGAAATGTTCCTAGTGGAACCCCTAGGTTTAGGGTTTCACATTTCCACCTAGGTGACACATAAGAATGTAAAAAATAATTCATTTAAAATTTTAATTTATATTTTTTTGTTTGGCATATTTAAATGGAGGGAAAGTTACAATTTTAATTAATTTAAATTGAAAAAATGAAATGCATTTAAAAAAGGTGTTGTCCAATACTTAAATATGGTGTAAATATGTTGTATATTGGTGCACTAATTTTTGAAATGGTGACATTTCATGATGTGATTGGTTATAGTACATAATACTATGATAAATATTAGGTAATATAAAGTCAATTATAGGACATTATGTATTCAAACCCCATTTCATTGGTACACATTCAACTATTAACACTTCTCTCCTATTTATTGTACAATATAAGTGGAGAATACAGTGTTGTATTTACTTATTTCATGCGGTCACATCATAGTCAGATGACCTTATATTATACCATTTTTAAAAATAATTATCACATAATATCATACAATTTGTAGTTAGGGAGGCCTTACCTATTAAATATTTAGAAAAGCACACAAAGATGACAATAGCGGGAGTCATCAAGTCACATAAAATTCTTATGATATTATTGGACAAAATTGTTCTTTATATGATTTTATAGATTTATCAACTTTATATGTCATATTTTAACCAAAAAATTAGTAACTTTATATGTCATATTTTAACTAAATATAAGTTTATCATATTTTATAGATATATATCATAGTTTCTAAGAGACGAGTATGGGGATATGGGTACAAGGACTTGTGTGTGTGTGTGTGTGTGTGTGTGTGTGTGTGTGTGTGTGTGTGTGTGTGTGTGTGTGTGTGTGTGTGTGTGTGTGTGTGTGTGTGTGTGTGTGATTTACTAAAAATAGAATATAACCTAATAATGTTTTACTTGTCCATCATTTTTTATGTAATAATAACTAAATTAAAAATGTTATGTCTTGACCTTGGTATCCTGATAGGGTCAAGACATGTATATTTATTGTATTGGGAAATTTTGATCTTATTAAAGTTAAACTACTTGTAGTGGAATTTAGTGGTAAGGAAAACCATTCATTATAGAGAGTTTCAAATTAACCTCCATTCCAAACTAATTTGGTTTTCTTAATTAATAGTTCTAGTTTGAACACAAGCCCAAGATCAATACATATTTTCCTAATTTGGTTCCTACCAATTGGGGATGCCCTTTTCATCCAATTGAGTTGGGTTTGCTTTGCACATTAAGAATTCCACCAAGTAGACTCCAAACACTGTTTCTACCATCAAACTAGCATAATAGTGTTGTTAGTATGTTTGCAAGGCCAAGTGACCTCCAACCACTACTTCCTCCATTAAGCCACCACCATAATGGTGGTTTTGTGTTGATGTTACTGAGCAATAAAATGATGCCCATGACTAATTCCATCAAGAACTACTCCATCTCTAAAATGGTTTCATTGCCAAGGGTCTCTTTTGTCTATCTAAAGCACTATGGAAATCTAGAGGGAGATTTTGTAGGTCTTGAGGAAAATTTTAATGTGGTTTATTTTCATGACTTATGAAGTTATTTTCAACTCCTTAGGGAATAGGAATGGTAGTGACGCATATCAAAGTTTTTTTTAATATTGAATGTGGCCATTTTATCAGTATTTTTATTAAAATAAAAATCTTTGGAGTTGTAGGCCCTGACCATTGATGATCCTTAAGATTTCAAATTTGAGATGAAAATTTCTTCTATATTTAAGTATTATTTATGCCTTAGAATATTTTTGAGGTTAGTTCAAATCTCAAATTCATAAAGTTACAAAAATTAGGTCTTCTATACAAATAAAAATGAGGTCAAAACCTATAATAAATAAATAAATATCAATGAAAAATATTATAAAAAGTAGGTCACTTATGCAAATCAAAATGAGATAAATTCTATATAAAATAAATAATGATAGGCAGACATGCTGCATACCTTACACCACTCTGCATACCTTGACAAATAGGCTAGTAACCTTTTTTGGTGTTAATTCTCCATGTATGGATTTGTATGAATGTTTATTGACAAACCATTAACCAATTGTGATACCCTCTATCTCAATGCTTCTCTCTATGAAGTTTCAACTTATAGCTCTGATTTTAAGAACTCTTTTTAGACATTTCTAGGTCACTATTAGGCTTCATTAGGCCTTTCCAAACCCTGTTTCCACATAATGCCTTATATAGTATAGACATGTAAAAAATCACCCTAAAAGCTCCAAAATATCTTGAAAAACATTGAATTATATAAAATGACAAAATTTTATGGAATTATAATGGTGGAAATGTCCTAAAATGAAATTTCTCTCTTGAAACCGTAGCTTAGGGTTAACAGGCTCTGTATGAACCTGAGAGCCTATATTTTGAGTTTTAATGTTCTAGATTTGGTTTCAAAATTTAGATACTTATTTTAGACCTATATTTACATAATAAACCTTTACCAATCAATAATATCTCATGATTTCACCTCTATTCCACAGTTTTATTCAATTCTTTAATCCCCTATATGCATACAGTCACAATTGTAGGGTTCAATAAGTAAGTTATTTAAATAAAGACTTAAAATATGGGTTTCCAAACTATACACAGGGTTAATAAAGTTCATAAAATCTCCACTCACCTCTTGGAATCAATATCCACACATTATGATGCCCCCACTATGCTCTTTAACATACTCTACTTACTCATTGTCTTAAAATGCATTACACTACATGTGTATATAGTTTCATAAGAAAAGTAAAATGAAAATGAAACATATGAATCACTCAAACATGTTCAAATATTTTGTATCAAACTCACTAATTAGTATGAGACTTAAAAAACATAGCCCTTTTATCCTAATCTTCATAGAGCAAACTTGTCATAGTCAACATATATGGAAATATGCAGGGTTTTTGTTTGAAGTTTTTCAAAAAATCCTCTCCTATACAAGAAAGAACAATATTTAATGGTTATTAATTAGATCATATTATAAATTGACCACACATTCTAAACATATACCAATTTTAGGAATATAATATAGATTAATGTGGAATACTTTCATAGAATCATAATAACAAGAGCTATGAACAGAGATACATAAAGGACAAAAATTAAAATACACAATAAGAAGAAATGATTTAATGTGATTCACCCAATGTCGGTTACATACACTGAGAAACGCTAGCTCAGATTTTATTACAAGCCAACAAGAGTAAAATCCACTCTCAGATTAGTCTTCTCACAATTACAATGCACAAATATTGTTTGGAGCTGATCTCAACAAGCTCTCCCAAATTTGCACTCGAATTCATACATTGTTCACCTTCTCAAAAAAAATTCTTCCTATAATTACCTATTGTGTGTCCATTTATATATAATTACATTGATAGGTAACTGACATAGTGGTTTTACAAAACAATGAGTACCAAAACCATGGGCCAAGTCAACCCATAACGGTTCCCCATTAATCATGGGTAATGACAACATACATATACAAGTATAGATAAACCACGTATCTATACTCTAAAAAAAAAGGGGGTCCTAAAAAAATTAAAATACATTGTAATGTGGAAATAAGTTACACAACATAACAACCAACATAATCTTCCCTAGTAAACAATACACTTTTTTAACTTGCTCATCTCATCATACAATTAGGAAATTATATTAATAATTGATCAAAAACTTAGAAAATAATTTGTTGATTACTATAGCATTGGTTTCCATACATGCTAGAACTACTTGGTCCTTATAACATTATCTAAAGCAACACAATAAAATCCTTCTTGTTTGCAAAACAAAATACTTTATTCATTCATATTCTTGAAAATACTTACATAACAAGGTATAATTAATAGAGTTTTCTCCTTTCTCATTTCAAATCTTCTCTATCATCTTTATTTCACACCTCATACCACCTTGAATGACTCACTCTAAAAATTAACTACTTATCTCAAAAGACTCTAAGTATCATAACTAACTCCTAACTCCCTTTTTGTATGTTGAGAGTGTCTTAACCATTAATATGAGTTTCAAGGTGACTAATCACATGAGTCACATATTAACTTAGATGCCACTAACAAATTAAGGACCTAAAAAACAAGACTATACTTTTGAAACGTCCTACCAACATGACAACAACCCAAAACCTTAGATAAAATGTTAAAAAATTCAAAATGAAGAAATTGGTAGGAAAATGACAATGCAATTCTAATTCAAATTTAGCAAGGACTTAACAACTAATACTAACTCCTACAAACCTCCTATGATCAACACAACTTACCAAAGACTCAAACATGTAAAAAAGATCAATATTTACATAAGGTAGTGATTCTCCTACATCACTAGGCATTATACTAATTAATGTTTTACCTTGAATCATAAGATCCAAGACCTCATCGATAACCAAAATATTACGTTTTATGATCCTCCCAAGGAATCAAGTTCAAACTTGGGGACCACCATAAACATAAAATATTTAACAATCCTTTGTAAGACCATTCTAAGAAAGATTTGAAAGTGAAAACAACATTTAATGTACATCCTCCTCCATCAGACTATTGTTGGAAGCACAATGAATGAGGAGGTGTGGTAAATAAATCTTAAAACCTTTTTCAACTTTACTTTATCATTCATGAACTATCAAAATAATAGAGTGAACTAGCAACATATTAAGATCCATGAGCATTAAACAAAAATAGAACACTTAAAACACTTATTTGAGTGGGAAAACCTCAAGGGGAAGAAAACCCATTGATTATGTAAATGGAATACATTCCTATAATACAAACATCAAGATTTAGTGAAGCACCAACTTCACTTGGAGCACCAACCCCAACTAGCTAAACACCAAACCAACTAAGATTTTAACAAACACCCACTTGCAAGGAGGAAACAACCCCCTAAATGACTCAGTACCAACTCAGCCACCTCAAACCCTTGATAAATTTCATAACACTTCTATTTCTCATACAATAGATGATGATCTCCTTATTCATCTCTTCATACTCTCCTATCTTTCTCAAACTGGTCTCTAGCCTACTTCGCTCAATTAACCCTCTTCTTGAATTGGTTAGGTCATATAACCTTGATAATAATCTATAGTATTCCTATTATATATTCATTATGGTTTATTTATACCCTCTTTATGGTATAAAATACCTCCTTCACCTCTTAAAATTTCTATCTCATTTTCTTCAACTCACACACACATACTCTTGATAATTAGGCCTTGTTCTTATACTAGGCTCTTGCTCATACACCACTTGGTTAGCCATACACACTTGAAAACTTAGTTTTTAAATATAATGGGACTTAATACATGTAAAAAAATGAACCAAACACTACATTAGGTCAATCATATCATATAGGACCAAAACCCCTTTTATGCCTTAAGGAGACCTAATTCAAATAATCCTTCATTAGCACACATTACCCTTTGAACACCTTGGAACAATATAAAAATTATAACATGGTATTAAAATATCATATTTCAATTTAATATAACCCTAACAAGCTCATCTTGGGTCCATAACACCTTTTATCTCTAACCACCACTTGAAACACACCATTAGCACTATTCACAATTAGGCCTGTGCATACCCAAAAAGTCTATATTAAATAACTGAACCAAAAATAAAATATTTTCAAACAAACATGACAAAAAACTATATAAAAATAACATACAAGACCTCCACATCTTCACAAAGTTCATTATACTTTATTATATAGGGAAAAAGGACTCAAACCCTTCTTTGCAAATAGCCCACTTATAACTATCAATTGGCTTCAAAACACAATCATGAAAACATGAATTAAATATGAATGAAATATCATAATTAATAAATTAAAATTAATTAATATTATATTAAAACAACCTTATAAAAACTTAAAAAAATAGATAATAATCTCTAATATCAATATTGGTCTTACATAACACTTCACTGTACACAGAGCTCACTGAGTTAGACAAGTCAATTTGAGAGAAAAATTATGATATATACAATCATATAATAATATTATATCCAATATTTACATGTATTAAAGGTTATAAATAACATCCCCATGCATTTTTATCCATCCATAATCCATGATATTACATCCCTAATCAACTTCTCACTTTTGCCTGGTTTTCTCATGTTTGCACTATTATGTCTGTTAGTGACTGGTCAAATTGTATGATTGGTTTATCACCCCTAAGGGATATAAAATTATCATAAACAACCATGGAAATAATATAAAATTATCAATATTCAACCTTGATTAGTTATCAACTTCGACTCGGTCAACTCTGCATACCACAACAAATCTCCAAAAAACAAGGCCTTTCTTGTAGGGTTCACTCACTCACCTAAAAAAATAATCACACCTATATTTTCTTGGGAGAGTTTAATACAACTTATACTAACTTAAAGAGCCATTCAAAACCATTATGGGTTGTTTTTATCAATATATTTCTCATCATGTCCATGTTAGGGTTTTAGAGAGGGTTAACATTATTTTCGATGTTAATGATTTTTCATAAAGCTTAGCCACTTATTTTATAAAAAAATGATTAAAAATTTGATCTATGACCCTTACCAATATACCATGAATATATTAATTTAACATTCATAGGCTACATGTGCCAATGAGTACTTGAAATTTCTTCTCAGGTCGAGAATCCTTCATTTTATGCAAACACGAGACCTCAAAATACTTTTTCTTGCCTTAAATTTCAAAATTTGACCTAAAAATTGGTAAAAATATTTGAAAAAACATTACATACCTATATAAATGGTAATTTTTACATGATTATCTTGAAATCTGAAACTCATACCTCATTTGGCCACCATCTCTCTCTTTGCTTGCTTAGACCTTGACCTGCAAACCACCTTAGGTATTGAAATTGGCCTTCAAACCTATTTTAATATGATATAAAACTCATATACATGCTAAATTAACTTATCATATTATAAAACACTAATTTTAATCATTCATAGGTCTTGAAAACACCTCATGGCACCTCATTATGTTAGGCAGGGTCTAGAACTAGTCTAGTGCATTCTAGGTTTGTAGGTCCTACCCCAATAGTCTCACTCTAAGACTCTCATGAGTGATATAATGCCTCATATTAATTATTAAATAACCTCATATAACCTTTTATTTATCTTTACATCCATCTCACTAGGCCACCATGTTCCTTCATGCACAAGACTAGGCGTCTTATGCACAGGCCTTCTCAAGTCTCTTGCTAGGTTCAAACACTTGAAAACTTTGAAAAATGATCTTAAAACTATATTTTTATGATTCTAAACCTTGATAAAATTACTTATATTTTTCTCAACCAATTTCATACATCTCAAGGATGCAATCAAACAAAGACACTATTCAATGATCTCATGAACAACCTTTGACATCAATGACAATTTCAATGCCAAACCTCAACAATAGAAATAATGCTCAATAATATCCCCCGTTGTCATTGATGGAAAACCATATTTAAAACTATTAATCCTTATCTCCCAATTATGGTCTTACTCCCCCTTTGACATAAATGACAAAGTGATGTCTATAATTTCTTAGATCACACTCCTTGAAACCAAAATACTCAACACACATAACTATGCATTTATGAGACATAAAAAAAACATGCTCCCCCTATCTCCATGCATACCTTATTGGAAAAATTCACCTATTTTTAGAGATAATGATCATGATTAGTTCCCCCAAAGTACTTGGCTTCTTTAATGATTGCTAGGGGTAGGAATTACACCCAATTCTTGTCTTAGGTGTTCAAAAGTTACCTTTGGAAGTGGTTTGGTCAAGATGTCTGCAATATGATTATGTGTAAAAACATATTCAAGTTTGACACTTTGTTCACTTACCTTCTCTCTTAGAAAATGACACCTGATGGGAATGTGTTCGGTCCTTAAGTGCATGACAGGGTTCTTTAAGACACTTATAGAACTTGTATTATCATAATAGATAGGGTTAGGACCATCATACTCCACCTTGTAGTATTTTAGGTTCCATATCATCCAAAAGACTTGCATGAAACATGGAGATATTATAATGTATTTAGCCTCACAAGTGGATAAAACTACTAATGGTTTCTTCTTGCTTATCCATGAAATTAGGCATCCTCTTAAGAAGAAGGCTCCTCCAATGGTACTCTTCCTATCATCTATACTTCTTGTCTAATATGCATTTGTGTAGGCTATCAAATTGAACTCCTTGCTTCTTGGATACCATAATACATACTCCATACTCCCTTTGAGATACCTATATGATTATCATTTGGATCTACTTGAAACCTTCCCATAAGACCTACTACTTGCATGATGTTAGGTCTAGAGGTAGTGGTATATAATAAACTTCCAATCATTGACCTATATGACATTTGATTGAGCTTTGAAGACTCATCTTCCTTGCTCAAATTACATCTTTTGATCATGGGTGTACGAACTTCCTTGCAATCCTCCATCTCAAAATTATTCAACATCTATCTTATATACTTGGCTTGTGAGATGAATATACATTTTTTAGATTGAGTGATTTACAACCCAAGAAAAAATGATATTTCTCCTAGTATGGACATTTCAAACTCTTTCTTCATCACTTATTCAAAGGAATTTTTCATGTTCTCATTATTTCCACCAAAGATGATGTAATCCACATAGATAACTTCTATCATCTGATGGTCATCTTCTATATTGATGTATAGATTGTTGTTTACAACTCTTTTTTTGAATCCTTGATCCAACATATACTTATCCAACCTAGCATAACAATCTCTAGGAGCTTGATTTAAACCACAGAGAGCATTTTTAATCTAAAAACATAGTCTTTATAATTTTTTAGTTATAACCCTTTATGTTTCTCAATGTACACTTCTTCCAAATTCCCATTAAAAAAGGCAGATCTGACATCCATCTAGTATACCTTAAATCCTTTGAATCTTACATAAGCTAGAAACAATTTGATGGCATTCAATCTTGATATTGGTGAAAAAGTTTCCTCAAAGGCTACCCCTTCAAATTTTTCATATCCCTTTCATACCAATCTAGTCTTGTTCTTAGTGACTTCTCTGTCTTTATTCAACTTGTTTCTAAATGCCCATTTTGTACCAATGACATTATTGTCTTTAGGCCTAGGGACTAGTTCCCAAGTCTCATTATTCTCTATTTTATCTAAATCCTCATTCATAGAACCTATCCAAAAAATTTATTTGCTTTATTATATAAGAATATTAGGTTTAATATTGGATAATAGAGCTACATTATCTTGATTTAGATTACTTACTAGTCTTCTCTTTATTTGTATACTTGCATTCTTATTGCCAATGATTTTAGATTCAGGGTGATCTCTTTGAATATGTCTTGAGGGTACTTTTGAGTCCTATCTCTATTCAAATTATTATTATTACTCAAAATAATGTATAGTCTCATCTTCATTCTTTAAGTCCAAATTCTCTAAAGTGCTCTTTGATTGTGAGTGAGATTTCCTTGTCTCATCAATATTTACATTGGTACTTTCCACTATCTTTTACAATATTTTGTTATAAGATCTATAGGATGAGCTCATTGATGAGTATCTTAATAATATTCATTCATCATATCTAAAATCAAACTTACCCAAGTATTCATCATCTCTTTTGATGAAACATTTACTCCCAAACACTTTAAACTGTTTTACATTTGTAGGTCTACCCTTCCATAGTTCATAAGGAGTCTTGTTGCCATTAGTTCTGATCCGTTCTCTATTAAAAATGTATAAAGTAGTGATTAATACATCTCTCCAATATCCATCAAATAATATAGACTCATTCAACATAGTTTTATCCATCTCTTGAACTATCTTATTCTTTCATTCCACTACCCAATTTTACTGAGGTGTTCTAGCTACTGAGAATTGTCTCCATATTCTATGAACCTCATAGAAGTCATCAAACTCATTGGACCAAAAATCTCATCATCTATTATATCTTAGGCACTTTATCTTACCATTCTTCTCATTCTCAAAAAGAGCCTTGAATGTCTTTATTTATCAAGAGCTTCTGATTTCTCTTTCAAAAATACAATCCAAGTCATTCTTGTGTAATAATTAATGAGTAAAATAAAGTAGCTATCTCCTTGAATGCTTTGAATTGTTATAGGTCCATAGATATTTGTATGAATTAAATCCAAGGGTCTTGTATTAGAGTACTCCTTGGACTTGAACCTTGTTCTAGCATGCTTACCATGTTGACATGCCTTGCAAAGTATGTTTGTAGGTTTGATGATCTTAGGCATGTTCTTCATAGAATTTTTAGTGCTAATCTTGACCAAGTTGTCAAATTTTAGGTGACCTATCCTTTTGTTCCATATCCAAATTTCATCTATCTTTCTCATGAAACATCTCTCCTTCTTGATCTCATTCAATACATATAAGTTGTTCTCAGTCCTCTTGGCATTGACAATTAGCCTCACTAATTTGGCTCTCCTTATCTCACACCTTGTGTCATGAAAGGTTAGTGTGTGTCATTGACTACATATTTGACTCACACTAATTAGGTTATTTTTCAAACCTTTTACATATAGCACATTTTGTGTCTTGGTATTTCCATTATCCAAACTCAAGACACCCTTTCCAACTATACTGGTAGTTGTGTTATCTCTAAACCTCACTATTAATATAACATTCTTATTTAATAAGATGAAATTATTTATATCTCCTATCATGTTTCTTGAGAAACCACTATCAATATAACATTTCATGCTTTCATATTTAATGCGAAAGGTTGTCTGAGCCAACATGGAGTCTTTTTTGGTCTTTTGTTCCTCTTTGACAAATAGTCGATCTTGCTTCTTGAGCCTAATTTGATATTTCCTAGCCTTATTTGGTTTCTATACCAATGTTTGATCATTATTATGCATTATAAGATATTAATATGACTTATTTAATCTTGTGAACCTTATAACTCTATTAGACTATAATATTTCAATGTGTCCTATATTATGATAGATGTAATAAACAACATTTATGTACTTACTATGGTTCCATGATGACTTATCCTTTATAGCATTGGGTTGTCTGATTGATATTTTTAGGTTAATATTCTTGATTATTTTTAAATTATCAAGCTCTCTCTCAAACTTACTCAATTTATCTATGAGTTGTTCATGCTCAACCTTGAATAAATCTAGCTCTATCTTCAACTGTTCATACTCAACTTCCTTTATCTTACACCTTATTTTCACCTCTTCTAACTAACTCTTGAGATCCTTGATAGTCTTATTTTTATGTTTCAAATCATCAAGAGTATTTATGATCTTAGTTTTAAGGTTTAATTTAGCTTCTCTTTCTTCACTATCATAATATACTTCTTCATCATACATGTTGTCTTCTTCTTGTTGATCACAAGACATTCTTGTGCTTATTTAGGATCACTTTCAAGTTTTTAGACTTGAATAAAAGGACCAAAATATAATACCAATTATTAGAATCATAATGACTGATAGGGAGGGGGGTGCTTTTGCAAATTTATTTTATCATTCATGAAATATCAAAACAATAGAGTGAACTAGAAACACATTAAGAGACATGAGCATTAAATAAAATCATAACACATAGAAAACTTATTTGAGTGGCAAACCCTTAAGGGGAAGAAAACCCAATTATGATGAAACTTGAATATAGTCGTATCATACAAAAATCAATATTTAGTGAAGCACCAACTTCACTTAGAGCATCAACTCCAACTACCTAAGTACCAACTTAGCTAGGCTTTTATCAAGCTCCCACTTACAAGGAGGCACCAACCCCCTAGATGACTTAGAACTAACTCATCTACCTCAAAACCTTGATAAAATTCATAAAAATTTATTTCTCATACAATATATGATGATCTCCTTCTTCATCTCTTCACACTCTCCTATATTTCTCAAATGGTATCTAGATTTCTTCACTCAATTACCTTTCTTCTTGACTTGGTTAGGTCATATGAACTTGATAATCATATAAAGTACCCCTATTATATATTCATGATGGTTTATATGTACCCTCCAAATTTTATACAAGACCTTCTTCAGCTCTTCAAAGTTCTATCTTATTTGTTTCAACTCACACACTCTCTTGATAATTAGGCCTATTAGGCCTTGGTCTTATACTAGGCTATTGCTCATACACCTATTGGTCATCCATACACACTTTAAAAATTATTTATTAAATACATTGGGTGTTAGGACATGAAATAAACATTACATTATTTCAGTCATATCATATAGGACCAAAACCCCTTTTAGGCCACAAGGAGACCTAATTCAATTAGACCTTCATTAGCACACGTTACCATTTAAACACATTAGAAAACTCTAAAAATTATCACATGGAAGGAACACATCATATTAAAATTTAATAAGCCATTACCAAGATCATATTGTATCCATGACACCTTTTATCTCCAACCACCACTTGAAGCATGCCATTATTACTGTTTACAATTAGGCCTGTGCATACACATAAAGTCTATCTTATACAACTAAACCAAAAACATAATCTTATCAAAAAAGCATGGAAAAAAATTATGTATAGATAACCTTAAATAACTACACAACTTAAACAAGATAATTATACTTCAATACATAAGGAAAAAGGACTCAAACCATTATCTACAAGTAGCCCATTTAGAACTGTCAACCAGATTCAAAACACAGTCATGAAAACATGAATTTATGATACATGAAAGGGAATACTTAAATTAAAATGCATGAATATTATATTAAAAAAAGTCATAAAAATTTGAAAAAAATATATCATAATCTCTAATATAAATATTGGTCTTACAGACCAATCTCATGACTTCATTGTACACAAACCTCACTGAGTTAGATAAGTTAATTTGAGAGCAACTTTATGATATATAAAATCATCTCCAAATATTATATCCAATATATAAATTTATTATAGGTCTTAAAAAACATCCCCATGCATTTGGATTCATACCTTATCCATGATAACACATCCTTAATCAACTTCTCACTTCTACTTGGTTTTTTCATTGTCTCCACCACTAGGTTTGTTAGCAACTAGTCAACTTGTATGATAGATTTAACACCCCTAAGGGATAGAATCTACTAAAAAACCACCATATAAACAATATAAAAGTCTTAAGCTTCAAAATTCATCTAATTATTAACTTTGAATCGATCAACTCTGCCTACTATAACAAATCTTTGAGAAACAAGGCCTTTCATGTAGGGTCCACTCACTCACCTAACAAAATAATCACACTTGGAGGTGCCTAGGAGAGTTGAATACAAGATCCAATCAATTACATAGGCATTACAGACCATTTTTGGCTATTTTGATTAATATATTTATGTCAACATTAGGGTTTTAGAGAGGCTTAACACTATTTTAGTGTTAATGATTATTCATAAAGCTTAACCCCATATTCCAAAAACCAATTATTATAACTTTGAGATAGGACCCTTACCCATCTACCATGAATATATTAGGTTCCCATGTATAGTTTACATGTGTCAATGAGTACTTGAAATTTCTTCTTAGGTTGAGAATTCTTCATTTTGTGCACATAAAAGACCTCAAAATACTTTTTCTTTCCTTAACCTTCAAACTATGACCTAAAACTTAGTCAAAATATTTGAAAAAACATGACCTACCTCCTTTAGTTCTCATTTTTCCATGATTATCTTGAAATCTTAAACACATACCTCATTTGCCCACCATCTCTATTTGCTTGCTTGGACCTTGACTTGCAAACCACATTAGGTATTAAAACTGGCCTTCAAGCCTCTTTTCATGTGCTCTCCACCTCATATACATGCTCAAGTTGTTGGGACATACGGAAGCACACAATTGATTACCAAATACAAGCAACTTAAGATGCGTAATTAACCAGAAGTAACAAGTAACTAGAAACTAGAAACAACACAGAATATGAGAGACAATACACAATTGTATTAATACTCTTCCAGAAGGAAATATAACAAAGAAGATTGCCACAGTTATTCTTCCTTACACACCTCTAGGGCTCCCACACCTTTAGGGCATAAACAGTAAATCTTCCCTCAAAGCTCTCTCTCTTATGGTCCCAACACACAACTCAAACATAGAGTTGGTGTTCACCTCCAACCAGTCAGTATCCACTACTGCTAGTACTCCAGTGCTCCATGCACTCCACAAGTGCTCCATGCACTCCACAAGTACACAAACGTACTTCAAGTAGATCTCCCCTGAACTGCTACAACCTGTAACCCAATCTGATCTTACTTATAGAAGGAACTCCCTTGCCTTCCTCTTTGCTCTCTTTTTGAGTACACACTGTACTCCAAGTAGATCCTACCTGATCCTGCTCCCTATTGTGTTCCTGTCCTCCCTGATCTTGCACACCTAAAAATCAATCTGGTTCTGCACACTTGCAAACCTAGATCATACATACACATACACCTACCTACAGATCAATGATCTTACTTACCATGTAGATCTCCTAACGTAGCCATGCACACCTGCTGACCAAGATCATACACACCTAAATAATCCTACTAATTCTCCAAAACCAGCACCCACCTTGGTACTGTTGTGGAACTAGGAGGAACACCCTTACTCACCTCACATAGAAGGAGCTAACTTTGCTCAACTCAAAACTAGAACACCTTACAATACAGCCTATGAGTCTCTTAAATAGATCTCATGCAAACACTAATTAGACACCTAATTACAATAATTAGATCTACAGCTTCTAGTCTAAATTTGGCTCTTGACATGCAAACACTTGGTTCATTAACTAATTACCCATAAAAATTGCAGTTTTGAACCGCACAGGTGACCGACGTCGGTCCCTGTCTACCTGGAGGTGACCGATGCCAGTCGATCCCTGACCGACATCAGTTGCTCTTATATCTATACCCTATCGATGTCAGTTGGCCTGACTGACACCGGTGTCTGTGACACTTAGTAACCTCTCTGCAACCTCCTCCTCTATTTGCATTAGTGAAGCTTTTAGCTCCACAACCTAACAATCTCCCACTTGGAGATAAACAACTGCACTGTACCTATACCTGTACCCTATCTAATCTATTTCCTGGCTTGTATCCCTCTTCAAGATCAATCCTAAAGACCACCCACCACACAACTTGTGGTGCACCTCCTATTATCTGAGTAACCTGCCACATCCAAACCTACAAACCCATGTAGTGAAGTCCTGACCCTGCATAACATGAATCCCTGCTGCTGGTCCCTCTCAAATACCTGAGAACCCACTTCCCCGAATTGGCTCCTAACTCTCTGACAGCTCCCACTGCTTGGGCAAACTCAGGTCTATACTAGACCTCATGTGATTTCAGACACTAAAATGTCTAGCCCTTATTGTGCTCCAGTTCTACATCCTACGTAATGAACCTCGCCAACACCTGATTCACATCAGCTCCCACTGGAGACAAAATAACCTGTGATCTCCATGTCTCCCATGCCAAAGAATTTTACTGCTCCAAATTCTTCATGGCAAACCATTGAACTAACCTTACCCTTAGCTCATTAAAACCCTATATATATAAACCTACTAGCTAGCATACCATCCACATACAGTAACAGGATAATGTCGCGACTCATCATCCTCCTGGTAAGACAAACACAATGGTTACACTGACATTGACTAAAGCTCTGCTTTGTCATCCACCTATCAAACCCTGTACCACTGTCCTGTAGCTTCCTCAAGACCATATGACCTGGTCTTCCATCTCACGTGTTTGTTCTCTCTATTCTTTAACTAAGGTATCCATTCATCTCTGTGCTTTCATATTGGCTGGCAACCCTACCAAATCTCCCGCTTGGTTCTGCATCCTATTCCTGCCATGCTCCCAATATTTCCTAGATCCTTCCTACTCTACAGTGAGCAACGAGTATAAAGAAGAGGAACAATGAATATGAGGCTTACTTACCACTTCAGTCCTCCATATGGGCGTTTGAGACTCCTTGACAGCTTGTTGTCCACCCAAAATCCATTACAGTGACCAACCTTAGTCACTACACAGTCTGCATCTGATCGACATCAGTTTCCATGTGCCTGTCCTGACTACCAACTCTACCAACATCGGTGTCTCCTGTTGCTGACATTGGTCCTCCTGACTGACATCGGTCTTACCTATTTTTGATGTCGATCCTCCTGACTGACGTCGATCTTACCCTGCCTAACATCACCAGCTTTCATCTGCACATGACTGACATCGGCACCTGTCTATTCGATGCCGGTTCCTCCTGACCAATGTTGGTACCTGTGTTTTCTTGTGAGTGATGACTTTTTACCTGCGAGCTCTCCATGGATCAAAACCCTGTCCAAACCACCCTGCTCAGAGTTACTCAGCCTTCTCCATTGATCTCTATCTGCTATCTCCTCCATAAACACCAAGGCTTTCCAGTTCTTAAGCCTATCATATATATCAGTCTTCCTCTTAAGAACATGCATCTCCTTCTTACTCTTGTGACCAAGCCTACAAAGCCACGTCTCCACAACAAAAGAAGAATCAGTAATATAAGAAAGTAGATAAAGGATACCTACTTTCTCACCACCAGCTAATTCAAGTGCATCCACTGTGCGAGTTCTTGTGCATCTCTCATCATCCAACTTTCCTGAAGAAATTAGCCACATCTCCAAGCCTGGGATCTACATGACCTCCTTCAACACCCATATGTTGGCCGCCTACAATTTTAGCTTCACTTCCCCTTTGCCAATTCTTTGACAAGGCTCACCAGCTCCTCTCTTTGGGGCTGCATGGAAAGAGGCAACATAATCTATTAACCAAGATTCAACTTTATCCAGAGCATCCTATGCAACAACACCTGCAACATCTGCTTCTTCATGCTGATCTGCTACCAACCAACAATCTTTCTTTTCCTGCGCTTTCTTTCCATAACACCATAAGTGACCATTCATGTTATTCAGTTCCTCCATTCTTAGCTTACTTTCTTCTGCCATTGCTATACTCCCACTCAATCAAAAACCCCTAAGAGTGACCTGTAACCAAACACAAACCTGCTCCCTGCAACCTTAGCTCTGATACCACTTTGTTGGGAAATACGAAAGCACACAATTGATTACCAAATACAAGCAACTTAAGATGCAGAATTAACTAGAAGTAATAAGTAACTAGAAACCAAAAACAACACAGAATATGAGAGACAATACACAATTGTATTAATACTCTTCCAGAAGGAAATACAACAAAGAAGATTGCCACAGTTCTTCTTCCTTACACACCTCTAGGGCTCCCACACCTCTAGGGAATAAACAGTAAATCTTCCCTCAAAGCTCTCTCTCTTACAGTCTTAACACACAACTCAAACATAGAGTTGGTGTTCACCTCCAACCAGTCAGTATCCACTACGCCAGTACTCCAATGCTCCATGCACTCCACAAGTGCTCCACGCACTCCAAAAGTACACAAACATACTTCAAGTAGATCTCCCCTGAACTGCTACAACCTACAACCCAATCTAATCTTACTTATGGAAGGAACTCCCTTGCCTTCCTCTTTGCTCTCTTTCTGAGTACACACTATACTCTAAGTAGATCCTACCTGATCCTGCTCCTTGTGTTGTTGTCCTTCCTAATCTTGCACACCTACAAATCAATTTAGTTATGCACACCTACAAACCTGGATCATGCACACACATACACCTATAGATCAATGATCTTACTTACCATGTAGATCTCCTAATGTAGCCATGCACTCCTGCTAACCAAGATCCTACACACCTGAAGAATCTTGCTGATTCTCCAAAACCAGCACCCACCTTGGTACTGTTGTGGAACTAGGAGGAACACCCTTTCTCACCTCACACAGAAGGAGCTAACTTTGCTCAACTCAAAACTAGAACACCTTACAATACAGCCTATGAGTCTCTTAAATAGATCTCATGCAAACACTAATTAGACACCTAATTACAATAATTAGATCCGCAGCTTCTAGTCTAAATTTGGCTCTTGACATGCAAATACTTGGTTTATTAACTAACTACCCGTAAAAATTGTGGTTCTAAACTACATAAGTGACTGACGTTGGTCCCTATCTGCCTGGAGGTGACTGACGCCAGCTGATCCCTGACCGATGTCGGTTGCTCTTATGTTTGTACCCTACCGACGTCGGTTGGCCTGACCGACGCCGGTGTCTGTGACACTCAGCAACCTCTCTGCAACCTCCTCCTCTGTTTGCATTAGTGAAGCTTTTAGCTCCACAACCTAACACAAGTAACCTCTAATATTCTCAAACAATACTCATACACTTTGTTTATAAATTATATAGCACCTCAATCTTATATACTTGGAAAATACATATCATGGATGTACATTCAATTTCTAGACCTTTTCTTCTATCAAAAGGATTGCATACACTATCTATTTACACCTAATTACTTATATATTATTCTGACCAATGTTATTTTTATGACATAGGCCTTTTATCATGCCCATAATGATAAAAACCTACTTATCTTCCATCTCTTGAAGTTCTAAACATGCCCTTATTTTCTAACTACCTAGACACTTGCATCCTAGTCTGATGCCTATGTTGACACAAGTGCCCTATCTTAACACAAGTATCCAGTTCCCTAAATTCATCAAATTTTAAAATGAAACATATTTCTATGTTTGGTCTAAGTGATTGGTATAAATATAAGATCAACCCATTCATTCCTCACCTAGAAAAGACCTAAATATACAAAGGTAACTTACAAAAATCATTTTATCAAACACTAAAGTGAGAAAAGCTTCCCTCTTTTCTCCTATTTTCATGTCAATCATAGGGAAAACACATATATAAGTCTCAAGTACTGAAGGAAAAACCCAAGAGCTATTATTTCTAAGTTACAAGCTAGGTCATTATTGTTGGTTATCACATAATGCATGATTCACACACAAGCTAACAGGGAGGAGATAAATACATAAATTTAAGGCCCTCTTCTATGTATTATTTATGTAGGTAGTGATCATTAATAGAGGGGTCTTTAGGAAAGCTTGACACCATGTTCCCACTAACCCATTTTTCCAACAACTAATATGAATATGAAGAACTAGGATTTTTTTATTTGACAAGGAGTGACAATACATGACCCAGATCTAAATGCACCATAATGAAGTTAATGTAGAACCTAGAAGTATATAGGTGGTTGCATATAATTTCAACTAATATTCCATATTTAACAACTACATCCAAGTCAAACAATAGCATCGATACAACCATCCTAGGTTGATGCAAGTGTCTATGGCTATAAAGGACCAATTTCCAAAATCAAGTGATAGTTTAAAAATACAAATCCAGTATACTTTCTACCTATTCCAAATCTAGATCTAAATTAGTATTAAAACTAACTATCTTATTTTCATTAAAATATCTAACATAGTTTTACTTTCTATTTGTATCATATCTTAGTTTAATAAATACATATATGTTCTATCTGAGTTTCATAAATAATTAGCCTACTTTATATATAGTCTACCATCCTTGTACCCTAGATTGTCTCTACCCATTTAACCCAAGATATTTCCATATCTATATTTTAAGGGTTAAACCTTATTATATTTTGTCTTACAATTAAAATATTTAAAAAATGGTGTAGTGATAATGTTCTAGCAATGACAAGTGACTATAGTAACCATGAGGAAAGCATAGGAAATGAGTCAAGAAGACCACATATGCTTTATGAGTGGAAAAACACAAATAGATACATAACAAACATCATGACCCTCATCTATAAAATAATAATTGTTTATATTCAATATTCTTTTGTAGATGAGGATCATGATGTTTTTATGTATATCTCCATGTGATTTTCAACTTACAAAGGATCTATGTGATGATTCTTGACTCATTATCTACAAATACCTAAAGCTTACTATAATCACTTATTTTTAGGAGAACATTGTCACTGTAATTTAGCTTTCAAAACTTTTACTTGGAAGTCCACAAATAATAATTTATAATAAAAAAATAAAAATTAGTGTAAGTAGGCAATTAATTTTAAAACTTAAATCATCCTGAGTAATTCAATCATAATAATTTATAGCTTAAGTGCTAGTTTAACTTACACTAGAAGTAATCATACTTGTAGTGATGAGAAGGAATTGTAATTTATTATTTGTTTCTAAAAAAAGGTTGATTTTTAATTTTTAGAGAGCTTGATCATACCTAATTTTGACTATGTGAAATGATATTGTATAAAATATCACTTCCTCAATATACCAATGCATTATTTTTTAGGGCCTTATTTTATATTTCCATGGATTTTTTATGTTGAAGTTTTTCAAGAATCCTGAACAAAACCAGAGTGAGAGTTTAGATGTATAAGAATGGTGTAATTTCTTATCTTCATGGGTAGGAAAATTGTAGTTATAAATTATGACATAATCAAATTGGATACTTTCTTCATTAATTTCTAACAAACCAAAATCTATTAAAGACTTCACCTCAAATGATTAGCTATGACTTAAAGGGTATTTTAATGAGTTTGAAAGGAAATATATTTTAGGCTATTTTAATGAGTTTAAAAGAAAAAACATTTTAATAGGAAATGTAATTGACAATATTCAAAGACTCAAAAAAGCTATGAATTTAAGGCTATTTTAATGAGTTTTCAAAGAAAAATATTAAAATATGAGATGAAGTTGACAATGTTCAAAGACTCTTATGAGTCATATGACTACTAGATTTTTTATTTAATTAATCATAATAATGTTTTAATGTTTATAAGTATACAACTATTTATAGAAGGTATATAATAATATAGAGCCTTTGTAATGATTAAAATATAAAACTTACATTATTCAATTAATGTGTACGTGCATGATGATTTTGTTTTTATAAAGAAACATGGAAGTCTATATATTGATAATTAAAATTTAATGATTTAGTAAATAAAAGTCATTGTGAATTACCTTTCATTTTTAATGTTGGTAAACTATCCAACTTGTGTTTTTATAACACTTGATTTTTAAACCATAATTGATTTATGGATTTTTATGGGTTAGCATAACCTACATTGCATGTTATGGGGAATACTAAATCAAAAGTGGCTTACAAAAGCCATTTTTATAAGAGGACTTATTCAATACGTGTAAAATATATTTCCTTGTGAACTAATTAATATACATATTCAAAATAATAAGCTATATATTAACTGTATTCCTTGTGAAATAGTAAACTAAATACTAAATTTATTTTCTTGCATTATAATTAACACGTGTTAAGGTAATTTTATTCAATAACAACAAAAAAACTAATGGTAACCCAATAAGAAACCAATAATATCAATAATTTACTTATAATACAATTAATAAATTTTTTTAATAAAATAAAAATAACAAATTTAATAGATTTCAATAGTTTTGATATTAGAATTTAATAAAAAAATTAAAATTTCTAACAATTAGAAAAAAAATTATGGTAATATTCGAATCCAATATATGTGATATTGGAATCTACTACTCGCTATATTCAAATCCAATATCTATTATATTGGAATCCAATAATAGAGAATTTGGATTACAATCTAAAAGATCTATTGCATTCCACTATTGGCCGTTTTGGATTATGTTATGGACTAGAATATGTCCAAAGTTAGTGAAATGATTATTTATTTTAGAATACAATAGCAAATGCTCTTTATATTTTTCTAGATACTTGAATTCACAATCCATATGCTTTCACTAATTACTTTTTATTCATTCACTTGATGTTCTAAATGGACTAATGCACTTATGTATTTATATACCTATTTATTTTAAATTAGGACCTTATTAGTGCATAAGATGACACATAAAGGAAAAAAATAAAGTACATGACCTGCAACCCTAAGGATACTTAAAACTATGTGGGAATGGTCCATTTACAGAAACATAGAGTGTATGTTTCTAGGAAAGACCCCATAAACATAGGGAAAGTCATTGGAAACACATGGAAACAAGGGGAAAGAAAAGAAAATAGAGTAACATAGAAAAATAGGGAGGGGATATAATAGGAAAGACTCAAAACATGGAAAACAACACCAAAAAGAGCTTAATCTTGACCCATATGTGACAAACACATAAGTACCATATGATAATACAATTTTACAACTAAAAAAAAACCAACAATTACTATATTTAATTGAAAAATACAATTGTATTAATAAAACAAAATAGTATAATGTTAATTGTATAGAGGGAATCACATAAGTCCAAAATGCATATCAAATTGAGATAAAGAAAGCCTCTAGAAAATAAATTTACATTAAAAAATCCAAAATTAAGGTCTTACAGTAATTATGGACATTATAAAATTTTGGTTCAATAAAAAAGGTAATAAAAATAAGGACCACCAAGCATAAATAAAATGGCCATTAGGCAAAAGCAGTGAACATGGTAGCTGAAGGAGGTGGGGGAGGGGGACCATTAGGGTTGTCCCCCAAGCCAGTTGTGCCTAGAGGATCTATTGTGTTAGATATAGGATCCCACTAATAAATATATTGATTTTATTCAATTTCCTTAAATTACTGAGAAGGATAAACTGCAAGATCTAGGTGTGAAAACTTGTATTGGGGAGAAGCATACCAACTGCTACCACCACTACTTCTAATATAGTGAAACATAGCACCACCATGTGGAGGTGAAGGATGATGAGAATAGGGAGAGGATATTCGCTTATTCCTATAATGGAGATGATGAAAAACCTTGAACTCAATGTTGATAAGGAGGATAATAGTGTAGAGGATCTAGATCCACCTGATTGACACCATACATAGCATTCCCCAAGTAGTCCAAAATATTATACAGGTTATCCACCTCTAAGTGGTCCTTATATACCTATTATTTCCTTCAACTAACATGTCTGATTTTCAATTTAAAAATAGGGACCTGTCACTTTTGAGCTGAATGTTTATTACTTGCTCTAGAGGGCGTCTTTGAAATGTTTGGATGTATCCACTTGAGCCCTCCATCCTTGGTATTTTATAAATGATAAGTTTTAAATGAGTGTTCATGGTTATTTTAAATGTATTTGAATTTCTACAAGTTTAGTCTATGTTTTCGTCTATGAACATTAATGTCTAAATTGCAAGTTTATTTTAAGCCTATGAAATCTTATTTCATGATAAAAATCTTAAATATTTAACTTTTTGAATGTTAGACCTAGGATTTATGAGAGTTTATATTACCTTTTGGCCCCTTTTCATGGCTTCCCTTCGACTTATGATTATGTTATTAATGGTATATTAGCTTGAATATCTTCAAAAATTCATTCGAGACTTAGCCAAACATTCAATAATCATGATGTTCTTTGCCTACAAATAAACCCTATTACTCTTTTATTTTAAATCATTTTATCATTTTGGTATAGGATTTATCTTTGAATGTTTGGGATAAAATATGTATTTATGCAAATGATTTGTTTTTATTTTAGTATTGGTTCACTGCTTCTTGCATGAAGTTGCACTTGAAAATGACTTGGTTATCTTGAGGAACTTTACATAGTTTATTTCTCATTTTCTCATAGATTTTCAAGGATTAGTTGGGCCCTGTAGATTCTATATACAAATAATATTTTCAAAATTTATCAATTATTGATGCTTTCTATCTTGTAGGAACCCATCAAGTCTCAATATCTCTGAGTATATGTCTTAAGGGGTACACCAGGAAAGTGGTGGGTAGACTATTGGTGATTTGCATGATTGTTGTCTCTTATTACCACTTGTTATCAATCTAACCATCTCTTACAAATATTTACCTGAGTTTTGCCTCCTATTTTCACCTCCTCTAGTCATTTACCACCTTCATTATCCCTTCCCTAACCTAAAAACCCTTTTGATGGTTTATGTTACATAGTTGGCCCCATGGACCTTGTACTCTAATTAATAAAACTTATTAGGGCCTAGGTCAATGCTTGGCTGACCTAGACCATGACCTAATTTTTTTTACCAATAATGATGCTAGGTTGATTGAGTTTACCTTGTCATCCTAAACTTTTAGAAAGGATTAGGGTTAGATCTTCCTATATTAACACATCCATTTCACCATTCTTAGAGAGATAACAAGAGTTAATTATTCATTTATGCTTCTTTACAATCTACTCTTCTACCATTCAAATTAAGGAGTCTTAGCTTAGGGTTTCTACTTGGAGAATAATCTAATCTTGTGGAAAAGTATTGGATTCTTTGGCCTTTCTTAATGATCCTTATAAACCACAATAATCTCTTACAAAGAACCTTTAGCCAAGGGAGAGATTGAGTCTTGATAGGTTCGTATTCAAGGTAAGTATCTCTAACTTTGCTCCTCTCTTTAGTAGATATAAGTAACATAAGGAATGGCTTTTGAATACATTATTCTCTCCATGCATTAGGGTATTACCTATACATATATTAATTAGGATTCACCTATGCATGTTTAGTTTTATGTTTACTAATCCTGATTTTTTGCCAAAAGCTTTGGTGATCACTATATTAGACTTTACTTTACTTGTTATTAGTTTAGTTAATATGAAAACATAAGACCTAGTTAGGGTTATTACATAGTTTTATTGACTAGAGGCTTTGTAACCCTCCCTAGTGATATTATTATGGTAAGTTATCCCTTGTCTGGTCTAACAGATCTATCTTGGTCATGATCCTAAATATCTAATGTATTCACAATCAGAAGTGTAAGTAGGATTTATCTTCTCTAAGATAAGATTAATTTTTAGATTTGCTATATATTCCATTGCATACATTTTGGTGAGCCCAAAGTGAATCTAAACCTTACAAGTTTTCCTTCATGCCATCATTTTTATCATCTTATTATATTTTTATATATTTGAATTATTGTATCAAACTAGGAAGTATAGTTCTAACTTTTTGTGTGCAAGTTTAACACACATTCACATCAAAATTACTCTATTTTATTTGTGTAGGTCTTCATTAGATACTGGTTATTGGATCGAACAAGTTAACATAGTAATCTTATTTAGTCATATATAAGCATACAAGGTCTAATAGGTTGACTTTGTCATCTTATTCTCTCTGCTATCATATATGTCAACAAACATTATCAAACATGTCAACTTTATCATCTTATTATTCTTCAACACATAATATTTTGTAGACTAAGTCAAACTAGTTGACTTAGTTTTTAGAATTTAAAAACATCAATTAAGGTACTTCAACATAAATAAAATTTTCAATCCGAACCATATTCAAGCCCACCAAGTTTCCTCTCTTTCCCTTCTCTACCATTTTAATACTTTCTTCATTTATGTTTGCATAAATTAATAGTCTTTAAAAATGCAACCCTACAGCCAACTAGGTCGACTTGGTCGACTTAGTTCTGTAGTTTATCTTCTATCTACAAGACATAGTTGACCCATTCAATTTTTTTCTTAAAGACCTTGATTTTTTAGAATAGTAGTGACCTAGTCAACTCTATTATTTACTATTTGCATATAGTGTCACCTAAACTAACTCTATGCTATTATTCATCAAGGAATTAATAACTATTTGTAGTAATTAATTCACATTTCCTTTTTAGTTATTTGCATGCTTAGAGTAATTCACATTATCTAAATAGGTGGTTTTTCAAATTACCATTTAGTTACACTTTTTTAATCTTTTACACACACTACCAAATCACATAACATTCAAAATGCATTTAAACACTTATCTTCCCAAGGCCTACCTATTTGGATTTCATCACCACTGGGGAAGTCAACTTGGTTTTCTAGCCTAGTATAAATACATGGTTAATGGTATATATTAGCAAATAACTTGACACCCTTATCACTACAGGATTGTAAAGTGAGGGGGTAGGCCCAAATACCAAGCCAATACCATTACCAACATATAAACCTTTTAGTACAAACATCTTGAAACCATCCATAGATTGATTTTCTAGTTCGCTATCTCAGCTAACTCTCTGTTAGTGTAGGTTTTTATTTTTCCCTATTTATTAATTAGGGAGATTATATTTCTTCTGCATACATGGAGTTTTCCTACATTTGTGGGATAGGCTAGCTTATGTGGAGGTGTGTGTCATAGATGTGTCATAGGTGTCATAAGAATGTCACAAGTAACTCCCTTGATGGGAGTTACTTCTCTATTCTTAGCACCTTGTCACCACCTTTCATGGAGGAGTTACAATCTATTCTTGGGATGCCTTGTCCACCTTTTGTGGAGGAGTTACTTACGTACTCTCCTATTTGTAGTCCTCACTTTAGCCATCTCATGCTAATCAGATTTTGGTTTCTCCATTTTGTCTTGTGCAATTTATCTTATTGTGTTAATTTCAAATTACTTTAGCATCTATGTGGTGTGCACTTGCTTCAACTTGTGTGATCACGTCCCCATTGTACTCGCATTATCTAGATTCTGGCAAGAACTCTGATATGGTATCAGAGCAAGAATGGTAATCATGTGTATGGTTATGCTTTTAGTTCATTTTGAAATCAAGAGGAGTGGAGTTCTCTTTGTTTTTTTTTTCTAGATTTTATCTAAAATAGAAAATATATATATCATTTTTGGTATCATTTTCTTGGGAATCCTTAGATTTTTCCTACATTTGTGGGATAGGCTAGCTTATGTGGAGGTGTGTGTCATAGATGTGCCATAGGTGTCATAAGAATGTCACAAGTAACTCCCTTGATGGGAGTTACTTCTCTATTCTTAGCACCTTGTCACCACCTTTCATGGAGGAGTTACAGTCTATTCTTGGGATGCCTTGTCCACCTTTTGTGGAGGAGTTACTTACGTACTCTCCTATTTGTAGTCCTCACTTTGGCCATCTCATGATAATCAGATTTTGGTTTCTCTATTTTGTCTTGTGCAATTTATCTTATTATGTTAATTTCAAATTGCTTTAGCATCTATGTGGTGTGCACTTGCTTCAACTTGTGTGATCACGTCTCTATTGCACTTGCATTATCTAGATTCTGGCAAGAATTCCGATATGGTATCAGAGCAAGAATGGTAATCATGTGTATGGTTATGCTTTTATTTCATTTTGAAATCAAGAGGAGTGGAGTTCTCTTTGTTTTTTTTAATTTTATAGATTTGATCTAAAATAAAAATATATATATATATCATTTTTGGTATCATTTTCTTGGGAATCCTTATATTTTTCCTACATTTGTGGGATAGGCTAGCTTATGTGGAGGTGTGTGTCATAGATGTGTCATAGGTGTCATAAGAATGTCATAGGTAACTCCCTTGATGGGAGTTACTTCTCTATTCTTAGTACCTTGTCACCACCTTTCATGGAGGAGTTACAGTCTATTCTTGGGGTGCCTTGTCCACCTTTTGTGGAGGAGTTACTTACATAGTCTCCTATTTGTAGTCCTCACTTTGGCCATCTCATGTTAATCAAATTTTGGTTTTCTCCATTTTGTCTTGTGCAATTTATCTTATTGTGTTAATTTCAAATTTCTTTAGCATCTATGTGGTGTGCACTTGCTTCAACTTGTGTGATCACGTCTCCATTGCACTCGCATTATCCAGATTCTGGCAAGAACTCCGATATGGTATCAGAGCAAGAACGGTAATCGTGTGTATGGTTATGCTTTTAGTTCATTTTGAAATCAAGAGGAGTGGAGTTCTCTTTAGTTTTTGTTATTTTCTAGATTTGATTTAAAATTAAAAAATATATATATCATTTTTGGTATCATTTTCTTGGGAATCCTTGGAGTTTTCCTACATTTGTGGGATAGGCTAGCTTATGTGGAGGTGTTTGTCATAGATGTGTCATAGGTGTCATAAGAATGTCATAGGTAACTCCCTTGATGGGATTTACTTCTCTATTCTTAGCACCTTGTCACCACCTTTCATGGAGGAGTTACAGTCTATTCTTAGGGTGCCTTGTCCACCTTTTGTGGAGGAGTTACTTACGTACTCTCCTATTTTTAGTCCTCACTTTGGCCATCTCATGTTAATCAGATTTTGGTTTTCTCCATTTTGTCTTGTGCAATTTATCTTATTGTGTTAATTTTAAATTGCTTTAGCATCTATGTGGTGTGCATTTGCTTCAACTTGTGTGATCACATCTCCATTGCACTCTCATTATCTAGATTCTAGAAACAACTCTGATACTATCTTATCACACTTAAATAAATACTTTATAAATAATATAATAACACTTAGGATGACCACTTAGTTAGCATTTACTTTTAAGTTGATTGTTTTCTCTCTGATCATTGCATCCTGTATTTCAAAAACTTGCATTGGCCAATGTTGGTGTAAGGTTTTATGTTATGTGATCCATTTGGATCACTCACATTGATCCAATTATTTATGTGTTTGATTTCATTCCTTTTTTATTTATATTATAAAACCTTTTCCCTATTTTAGAACACTATCATTCTAGTTGATACAGTCTCTTATAGACTGTATCTTTATTCTTACCAATAATACATAGTCAACCAGCATGATTGTATCTCTTATCTTTATATTTTACCCTCTGTCTAATAATACACAATTGACATAGTCGACTCTATACTCTTCTTAGCCTCTATCCAATAGTACTCTATCGACCTAGTGAACCTTGTACCTATTGATTGACCTTACTCTTTTGTCTAGTTGACTTAGTTATCTACCCTTGATATCTCTTTGTTATTACTTAAAATCCTATTCCTTTCATCAAGCATCATGAAATCCCATATAAAAATATTATTGGACAACCTAAATCCATTTATACACTATATGGGGTATTTTTTTCTCCCTTTCTTTACTTGGTAAGATAACCCTCACTCTTGGAGCACTTCTTCCCCTCCTTCTTTGGATTGTAACATGGTTCAAATCACACCATAAGATGAAGTAGGTGGATCCAATCCTTTTTATATCTATCAAGATAATTCTCATCTTCAAACATTTAAACACAATGTCAAAGTGATTTGACACAAGTCTATCCAACAATCCTACTAGTAATCTACATCCTAATAACCCTCCCCCTAATACCAATTCAGGGAGTCTTCTTAAAAATACTAATATGCCAATTGATATAACCAAATTTATTACACAAGTCATGAAACAAATGAACATAATGCAAACATCTAATACCTACCAAATAATGCAATTATAATGTCATTTGATCAATATGTCTAATCAACCTCTGGTTCTAATTCCTCAAACTAATCAAAATTTTATTCTTCCACCTTTTAGATATGCCTCAATAAATTTTATTATCCAACCTATCATGAATAACAAGATGCTTCAAAACATTCAAAATGAGCCTTTATCTCCTTTCATCATTTTTATTAATATTGGTAACATCTCTCCAACTATCAAGTATAATAGGACTAAAGATTATGCATCCTTTCTTAAATATTTGGCAATCTTTATAAAGAGTGGATCTGAACTAATACTTTCACCACCACCAAATTTCTCATTGAAAATTTCATTGGTAATGTCTTGGAATGGTACAACTAACTTACCCAGAATTACATCTAAAAATTAGAGGATTTAGTCAATCCTCTAGTTAAATAACTTCAACATAATGACCTTAAAATTTTCTTTGCCATTTCATCAATGCTAAGCAATCTCCCACTGAATCAGCTCATGATTTTATCAAATGATGGAAAAATATAGCCCATAAGGTTGACCATAACATGACTGATGGTAATCTATTTAAACTCTTTATAACTCTTTAACTCCTTTTCTTCAATATAAGGTTTGAAATTTTATACCTCAAATGATTAAATAAGATATTGACCAAGACAAATGTCAAGACTTATTAATGAAGAAATTTGAACCTAATACCAAATCCCTAAGAGATATTTCCAAAATTTTACTAATGCCATTACTAGAAATACTCCTCAAACCAAGCCAAGAGTTGCCAAGGCTGACAATCTCCCATCTTCTCACATACCATTAACTATGCAACAAATGAAATAATTATTATCACTCTCTAAACTCTTTACTTATCCCAATAATCCTCCTAAGTGGTATGAACCTAATCAATTTTGTTAGATCCACACTGACATCAACCATTCCCATGAAATTTATAGAGGGTTTAACAAATTTGTTGTCTCTTATATACTTGGTGATTCCTTCAATCATGAATCCATGATCTAATTCCATCATCAAGAATACCATACTGGTTCTCAAAAAAGACAAGCTCTTAAATATTCCTCTTATAATAACTAAAAATATTTACCCACATCTACCACCCAAGAAAATACCAAGGATGTTTGTGCCATTGATTCTGACTGTGACCAATATTACAATAACTCTCAATATGTTAATACAACTAAGGTTAACTATCATCGTAAATCAGATCATAAATATCCTATCACTAAAGTTAAGAATCCCTCTTTGGAGGAGAAAATTCTAAAAGATATTAAAACCACTCATTTAGTTTCGAAAGCTAATGAGGAACCATCTCCTTCCAAACCCCCAGCCACATCCATTCCTTCAAAATATAAATTACCTTCTAAACCTCGCATTGGTTCTTATTCTAAATCCCACTAGAAATTTCTAAAAGAACTCAACTCCATGCCTTACAAGTCTCCCCTTATAGAATTAGTTTACACCTCCCCATCACAAGTTACTCATGTAACAATTTGAAGAAATTGATTATCCATCTTTTATAGATGAATAACCACCCTCTCTTGAGCCTCAACCTACCAACATTCATATCATTACATCCATCTATCCTTCTTACAAACCTTCCATTAAATTTCTTGAATAAGACATGATTAATGATGAGATCCTAATTTGTGCTAATGATCCACCCATATTCATTAAAATAGCCATTAATACTACCCTTATTCATAAATTTTTAGTTGATGAAGGGTTTGGTATTAATGTGACATCTTTATGGCTCATCCAACAACTTGGATATAATAAGGATCATCTCAAGAAAACCTACCTAACCTATCATGTATTTGATAAAACTAATAAAAAGACACTTGGTTATATTTGGCTTTACCTTATATTTGGGATTAAGACTATTCAAACTAAGTTTATGGTCCTTTATTTTGCCCTATCTTACAATATACTCCTAGGCTAACCTTGGACTATAAAATGAGGGCTATCACCTCTTATGATAGCCAACGCATCAAGTTCCTACATAATAGGAGGTAGATTCCAACCATTGGATTATTCAACTTCTCAATCCTAAATCTCATTTTTGCATTCCCACCATTCCAATAATCAATAGTGCTCCCTTACCTAGATTCATCAATATTAATCCAGACTTGCATGTCACTCTTGATAATTTAGATGATGGTGAGATTAATGACTTAAAACATACTTGAAACAATAATAAGCTACCTCCTTAGATCTTAGAGTGTCTTCCTCCTTCTTTATTACCTCATGATCACATTGTTCCTCTCATTAATGAGATCATTGATTTCCCCCTCAATGCAATGCTTAAGACACTTCATACCTAGAAGATGCCTTCATATGTAATGATTATAGAGTGGCCAAATTATTCCAAGATCCTTTAATCATGTCTCCATGCAAATTTAGTGATCTAGTTATCTCCCCTTCTGAAACTCCTCCTTAATATTAAGCATTTACAATTTTTACAACCTATGATGATAACTACATCCTTGACCAAGCTCAATCTCAGGACTTGGATTTTCAACATTATAAAAAAAATTTAACCTAAATACATGATTTAAACTATGATGTTCATCCCATTTCCACTAATTTAGAATTAACTCCTAAAGGTCATATGACTCCTATTAATTCTCTACTTATTGATACTCCTTGGGTGGTAGAACAAATCCCACTTACTGAACCTCTGACACTTCCTTCACCTTCTATTCCACTTACCAATTTTATCCTCATATCCAATTATTCACCCATTAATAAAGCTAGTGAAAAACCAATCACATCTAATCAACCATCTTCCCCTATGCCTCTTACTCCTAAGATTGCATTAGATGCCAAGGCCATAGATGTACATCAAATGAATTATAAATATGATTGCTATGGTAACAAAATTATTGATCTCAAAGTAGATGTTGATTATTATGTTCATCTTCCTAGTTTGCCTAGAGATGAAGAAATTCTTGAATTAATTCATGCCTGAGATCCTTATCTTCCTCAAAAAAATCATAAACTTGGGAATTTTAAATAACAAGCCCCTCATTTCAACAACTTCAACACTAGCATTGATCCTAAAGAAAATCCCATTTCCTCATTACCTAATACACCATATCATTTCCAAGATGGAAATGTTATTCTTATCAAAGAAATCACTTTATTCAAATATGGTACACCATCATATCCTCGACCAATTATAGTCTCTCATGAACTCACACTAATTGAACATGATAATGTTAACTTATTATTCAATAAATGTTGTGATACTTTTACTTGTTCCTACAAAGACATGATTGGTATTGATCTTAGCATCATAGTGCATAATAGTATCACTTATCTCAGGGCCAAACTTGTGCAACAAAATTAATGAAAATTTCCACCAAAAATTTCAACTTTATGCCATAAATAAATTACCAAGCTTATTGATGTTAAGTTTATCAAACCCGTGGAATATTTTGAATGGGTTTTTAACATAGCACCTATTTGGAAGAAGGTCACCATTATCATTCACATTTGCATCAATTTTTGTAATCTTAATCTTGTTTATCCCAAAGACAATTTCCCTCTAACTTTTATTGATGTCATTATTGATTCCACTACTGGTTATTCAATGTTGTCTATTATGGATGGTTTTTTGGGTTATACTGAAACTCACATTGCTCCTAAAGACCAACATAAGACAAATTTCACCACAAGAGGAGGAACCTATTACTATGTTAAAATGCCTTTCAGCCTTAAAATTTTTGGATCTACCTATCAATAGGTGATGACTCACATCTTTCATGATCTTACTCATAATATCATATAGACCTATGTGTATAACCTCATTTCCAAATCTAAAAACCATATGAATCATATCTTTGATCTTGCTATCATCTTCAATCACCTCATTAAATATAAAGTTCAATTAAATCTCTACAAGTGTGTTTTTTGTGTCACATTTGGAAAACTATTAAGATTTTTAGTCTATATTTACAACATCGATGTTGACCCTAGCAAGATCAATGCTATTGTCAACATGCCCATCCCTCGATCCATTCTATATATTCATAATTACCTTGATAAACTTTGGGTAATTAAATGGTTCATTATTGAAATGGCTTACTATATTTATTCTATCAATTCTCTTCTTAAGAAAGGTAAAGCCCTAGAATAGATGGATCCCTATCAAAAAAAACATTTGATAATTTGAAAAAAACATTTCTTTACCACTTAATCTTTGTCCACTTTCAAATGATCAACCATTGATTTTATATACCTCTTCCACACCCATATTAGTTGGGGTAATGATTTACCAACATGATGATATTAGGAGCGAATATGCCATCTATTATATTAGTCAAAGCCTCATCGAAAATGAAAAATGTTATACAAAAGTTGAACATGATTGCCTCACCATATATTTTACCATTGTAAAACTCTGACATTATATGCTTTATCAAACCACTTATGTTATCATTCATTATGATCCCCTTGGTCACTTTTTATCCAAAGCCTTTCTTCTTGAGATATAACTAGCAATTGGATGGTCCTTATCATGGAATTTTATCTCTAAATTATCACATAAAAAGTTATCAAAGGATAAATCATTGTTGATCAACTTACCGTAACTCCTATCCAAGCTACTAACCACCTTCAAGATAGTCTTCTCGATGACAATATTTTCTATATCTAAGGTCTCAATCAAGACATACATATTAAATATTACTTCCAAAAATTCACTGTTGACCTTGAAACAAGTAATCTAGAAGAGTTCTCTATCTTCCCCAACACTATTAAACTAAAAGTAGTTATTAAAGAACTTAAAATTAATGTTGATTTACACGAAGATACTTGGACCCTTCATTTTGATGGCATTAAATGCCTTGAAGTAGTTGGATAAGGTTGTATCCTTATGATCCCTCTTGGAAAAATTATCTTGTTGAAATTTCACCTCATATTTGAAGTCAGTAACAACATGACAGAATACAAAAATTTAATACTAGGCATGAAAACATCCCTTGATCTAAATATCACATTTCAACATGCTTTAGGTGACTCCCAACTCATTTTCCACCAAGTCAATGGTGATTATCAATTCAAAAGTGAGAATATCATTTATTATAATAAATTAGAAACTACCCTCACCAAGTATTTTTATTTTTTTACTATCGAGCCTATTCCTTACGATCAAAATTCTATTACTGATTCACTCACTTTGTCAGCATCTCTTTTTCATCCACATCAAGTTCTTATCGATCCCACTTTTCTTATCCAAATATAAAATCCCCATCTTCTCTTCAACCAAATGACCCACTCATCTTCCAAATTTAGGCCATTACCATTCACCAAAGCATATGGTACAAAGATATTATTCAATTTATTGAACACCAAATTTATCCTTTGAACCTAAATTCCTACAAAAAAATCTCATTCACAAACAATATTTTAAGTATGTCTTTTGATATAAAATTCTATATTATTATAATGATGAAGGTTCCTTACTCTATTATGTTATGAAACAAGAGGTTCCTCTTATTATAAAAAAAGCACATGGGGGAATTTATGGCGGCCACTGTAGAAGACATGCTACAACCCACAAATACTTACATATGGGATACTTCTAGCCCACTCTTAAAAAATATGTCATCAATTTTTATAAAAATTGTAATCATTTCCAAATTCATGATGATATAATTCATGCACATCCAACCAAGTTTCAAACCATATAATCTCTCTTATCATTATCTATGTGGGGGTTAGATCTCGTAGACAAGCTCCCTTGATCTCAAGATGGGCATGTCTTTATAATCATAGCCATAGAATATTTTACCAAATCAGTTGAGGCTATGCCCCTCATCAATTCCACTTATACTACCATCTCCAAATTCATCCTTAATCAAATAATTTTCCACTTTGGTGTCCCTCATACTATCATTTCATAAAATGGTGGTAACTTTAAAAACAAAGATGTCAAATAACTCTGTGCTAAATTTAAAATTAATCACAAATTCTCCACACCCTACCATTTGCAATGTAATGGAAAAGCTGAGGCCAAAAACAAAATTATTAATAAAATTATAGAAAAATAATTTTTGATACCTATATGGATTGGCATCTTCACTTTTATCCTACATTTTGGGCCTATCACACTAGCATACACACTGCCCTGGGGTAACACCATTTTCTCTAGTCTGTGGTTTTGAATCAATTCTCCCATTAGAAGTTTAGGTTATCTCTCTCCATATATATTTTCATGGTATCATACCTGATGAAAAATTATGTAAATCTTGACTTCATGCTCTTGATCTCCTTGATGAACATCATCTTTCTACTTTGTAACATAATCACCAATATAAGGCCCATATTTCCTAGTTATGGATACTTCTATATAAACAATAGATGTTGGATAGCTCACACATATACTTTTTTAAATATTACAACACATCATTTTGTGTAAATCAAATTATGACACTATCATGTGGCATGGGAGTTATGTCACATATATAACTCAATAATACATCACTTTTAGTAATGGCTCATAATGTTGTATCTCTCCCTAGACCTGGGCCACTTATCATAACTTTTGATTATTTTAACACAAAAGAGTTAAAGTTCATACTTTTAATATTGGTGATCTAAATTAGAATACGCTCATGGCAAAGAAGGTAAATACATCCAAAAATGGTGGGGCCCTTATTGAGTCAAAGACATTCTTGGTCCAAGCAATATCACCTTCAAACTAATGAAGGCCATATTTTCAAAGATCCCACCAATACACAATTACTCAAGGATTATTTTGCTTAAATCCTTACCTTATTTTCATAATTTCTATGCACTATCTATCTAACACTTTTTGTAGGATACTTACATGGGTCTCACTCTCTACAACAGTTCTCTCTTTTCACAAATCTTAGTTCTTTCTTTTGGTCTTTTGGTTCTCCTTGTTTCTTATGAGTTGATTTATAAAACTACAGATAGGACCTGGTCTTCCTCATGACTTCTTTTTATCCTCTTTGTTTTCATATTTCTTGGCACCCCTTGGGTTTCTCTCTTGTGAGTTGTAGTATAATACCATGGATAGGACTTGGTATTCCTCACAAAATACCATCTTTATCCTAATTACTTTTCACATGATTTTTGGCACCTTGTGGGTTTCTCTTTTACGAGTTTTAGTGTAAGACCATGGATAGGACTTGGCTTCCTCATAAAATCATCATCTTTCATTCAATATTCATTGTCTCGAATATGTTTGCAATGGTTTTGAGTTTTTTATACTTATTTTCAACTTTAGATTTTGCTTCTTTTGTAGATAGATTTTACACAACAAATTATGTTAACATGTTTTCCTATATTTACCTCATTCTTATGATAGTGAATCACATTCTACTTTAATTGTATCCCTTTTTCACCCTTTGTCATATTTTTTACTATTTGAATTAATTCAAATTGTTTCATGTTTCATTCCTCTTGATTTCATTTCCTTTCACTCCATATTGGATAAAATAAGGTTTAAGTCAAGATAACACTTTTAATTTACCTATATTAATGAGACTCTTATCTACCACGCTCTCTAAATTCTATCTCTTAGAAACCAACTCCCAAGTATTCAAATGACTATCATATTTAGCACCCATTTTTGGTTTTCCCAATCCGTATAAAGGAGGAATAAAAAAATACATCAAGAAAGTTAAAATCCAAATCATATAAAATAGAAGGAAATAATATACAAAAGGCAACATTGATCCATAACTCATAAGTTCTGGTTGATAAATATATCAATAGCATAGAAATAACATAGTAACAATGAATTCTCTGAGAAGAGATGTAGTACTACTCAAGATCGCAATACAAATATATGCTTATCTCTGGGAAGAGATGTTTGTCTTCACATTTCGGGTTACCTATTCATTTATACACATTTTGAAAGCATGGGGAGGATGTGGAGGGTCACCAATATCGAGGGAGATTAAGTGGTTTGACTTCCAAGATTTAAAACAATATATAATTTTAGGAATTACTATTTTTAGAAACTTACTATTTTTAGACTACACTATTAAAATTGAAATTTGAGGCACTTCCATTGGGTTTTATGGGGTAAAAATTCATTGAGTAGAGATATATTCCATTTCATTATTTTCTCCTCATTCTTAGCTTTCCAACGGTTCAAACAGTGAGTCAATTGGAGCTACGGTGCAAAAGTTATGGCTCCCAAAAGTTTCGTCATCAATTGGGGTGGAACTGTCACCCGAATTGTCGCCTAAATTGTTGCCTAGATCATTCCTCCCTCCTTGAAAGACAATGGTCCCCATTATGTCAATGTTCCCAAGCAAGTGTGTTAGTTGTTTCTTGATTTGATTCTCTGTGAGCCACTCACCTTGATGGCTAAGCTGGCCCCCTTTGACCACTCGATAAAGCAGAATAGAGCGTCCTCTTATGGTCTTCATCCAGGGATCCACAATCTAATCCTCTTCCACTGGAGCAAAAATCTGTGGATCAAGCTCATCAATGTCGAGTTATTCTGCTATAAGTGAAGTGTCCAAGAGAGGTGGGTGATATGGTTTGAGGAGCTGCACATTGAATATTGGATGCAGACCAAGGTAGGCTAGTAGGTTCAACTCAAAAGCATTTTCTCCAACTCTTCTGGTGATGGTGTAGGGACCATATCATAGAGGCTGAATCTTTTTGTGTGGGCTTGCAAGTTGTTCTTTTTTAACCTGAAACCAAACCTTTTCACCCACAACAAAATGGTGTGCAATCCTATGTTTGTCATGGCGTTGCTTATACTTTTGATTCATCTTCTCCAGGATGTCATGAACTTGTTGTTGGATGTGTTGCATTTGTTCAATAAAATTTGTTGCTTTTGTTGCCTCAGATCTTCCATGAGGTGTGTATTCCATGGTGGAAAATGGAATAGCTATATCAATTGGTGCCATGGGTTGGAACCCAAAACATACTTGGAATGGACTGTGCTTGGTCGAGCTGTGCAGCACCTAATTGTATCCATGTTGTATGAAAATAATTCCCTCATCCCATGTGCATGTATATTTGGAGTAATACATCCAAATCATGTGAAAAATCAAGTGGTTTACCACCTCTATTTGACCATCAATCTGTGGATGGAAGGTTGTGGACTTCATCAACTTAGTATCCATCATCTTCCATAGAGTGGACTAGAAGATGCTCAGGAACCTACTATCTCGATCTAAGACAATGGACTTGGGAAGACCAAAATGGAGCCATACATGACTAAAATATAGTTGAGTAGTTTCCTTAATAGATATATTTTTCTTACAAGTAATCATGATAGCCATTTTTAAAAAATGGTCAACTACCACAAAAATATAGTCCTTACCATGTTTTGAAGTGGGCAAACCTGAGAGAAAATCCATTGAGACAGATTCCCAAGGCCTGGTTAGTTCTGGCAATGGCATGTACAATCTTTGCTTCTTATTTTTTGGCTTCGCTATCGCACATGGGGTGCAAGATTTGAGATATCTTTCCACATCCTTTCGCATATGGGGCCAATAGAAGTGTTTTTGAAGAACTGCCAATGTCTTTTCAATACCAAAGTGTCCAGCTATCCTACTGAAGTGTGCTTCCCATATCATCTTTTGTTGCTCTGCAACTAGAACATAGATTTGCCCCATATGATAGAGGACATTATCTTGCAAATAAAAATTAGAAACATGTTTACCTTTTTGAAGTGCTTGATATGTATCAACAAAGGTAGGATCTACTTCATATAGGGCACCCCAAGTGGTAGTCTCATGTCCACACAGGTCCAAAATTGTTGTGAGTGTAGTAATTGGTGGGCAGCTTAGACAATCTACAGCTATATTTGAGCTCCCCTTTTTGTGTTTGATTATCAGGTGGAATTGCTGAAGATATGTGGCCCACTTTTGATGCCTCTCATTTCAGAGTTTTCTTTGTGTCTGGATGAATTCCAATGGTCTGTGGTCAGTGTGGATGACCGTTTCTTTCCCCAAGATGTAGTGTTTCCATTGTTTGCAGGCTTGCACAATGGCATATAGCTCCTTATCATATGTTGGATATTTCCTAACTATATCATGGAAAGTTTCATTTTGATATGCAATAGGATGGCCATGTTGCATGATGACAGCTCCCATGGCATATTTAGATGCATCTGTCATCAAATCAAAAGGTTGATGCAAATCTGGCAAGGAAAGAACAAGGGCTGAGCAGAGTCTATTCTTCAAATTCTCAAATTCCCTTTGTTGTATTTCACCCCACTAAAATGTAGCTTTATCTCCTCCTTTAGTCACTTGGGTTAGTGTTCAAGCAACATGTGAAAATCCAAGAACAAACCAGCGGTAGAAATTTGCAAGACCCAAAAAGCTACGAAGCTTTGTGAGGGTCCTTGGTGTGGGCCATTCTCAAATAACTTGAATCTTTTCTAGATCAACATGGACCCTGTCCTCATTCACAACGTACTTGAGGTACTGAATTGTTGTCATCTCGAATGTGCATTTGTCAAGATTTGCATACAACTTGTGCTCTCGAAGAGTTTGAAGCACCTTACGAACATGTTGCAAATGTTCTTCCCATGTTCTGCTATAGATGAGTATGTCATCTAAGTAGACAACCACAAATGAGCTAGTGAAGGGTCGTAGGATGTCATCCATCATCCTCATGAAGGTTTCAAGTGCATTAGTTAAGCCAAAAGGCATAACCAACCATTCAAAGAGCCCCTCCTTAGATTTGAATGCAGTCTTCCAGACATCAGTGGGATCGATGGGAATTTGGTGATAACTAGATTTGAGATCAATTTTGGTGAAGAACTTCGCACCATAGAGCTGGTCTAGCAGGTCATCAATCCTAGGGAGAGGATAGCGATTCTTCACATAGATTTTATTCAGGGCTCGGTAGTCAATGCAAAGCCTCCATGTTCCATCTTTCTTTGGTGCCAAGATAATTAGGCTACCACAAGGTGAAGAGCTTGGCCTGATGTGACCCTTTTGGATTAATTCTTGAATCTGTCTTTTTATCTCATCATTCTCCAAAACTGATCTCTGATACATAGGATTGTTAGGCAAAGGTGATCCTGGGATCAAATCGATAAAATGTTTTACCTGGCAATGCAGTGGAACTCCTGTGGATGACTTGAATAAGTCATCATATTCTCCTGTGATTCATCCTATCTACTTTTGTTGTTGTGTTGATTGTGTAGTTAGGATTGCAACATCAACCTTGGATTTATGTGGCTTGACCACCATGAAAACAAATTGCTTTATTTTCTCCACCAATCTCTTGCATTGATTAACATTGATCAGGGAGACAGATGTGGGAGGTGGTACCTCTGGTACCCTATAGTGCCATGTTCCAAGAGTGAGGGTGATCCTTTGGGTTCATGATTCATATATGCCATGTCACTCATACATGAATAGCTAACCAAGGAGTACATCACAAACATCTTGATTGACCACATCACACAAGACTTCATCTTGGAATGGTTTTATAGCATATGAAAGAAGACACTGATGGGTGACACAGAGGTCTCTCCCTGGGCTCAACCATCCAATATTGTAGGGCTTTGGATGAGGCTTCATGGATAGATTTAGACTTTTCACAACTTTAGCAGAGATTAAATTCTTTTGACTCCCACTATCAAGAATGAAATGCAGAGGCTTACCTTTTACCCATAATTTGGAGTGGAACAATCTTTCCTTGTCATCTAGTCTTTCCTCACAAGTCTGTGATGAAGTGACAATGGTGTCAGGCTCAACATCTAAAATTTCTTCTTCATCCTCTTCAATTGTGGGTTGTGTATGAGGCAGAGTAGTAGATGTCAAGTATTGTGACTCAGAAAGCAATGACTTGATGACTCGACATTCTTCTTTAGAGTGAGTTCCAATTTTTTGGTAATCACACCATTTTCTAGCCTTCCCTTTCTGGGATTTATTATCCTAAAACTCCTTTTGCTTCCAATTTTGGCCTTGTGTTTGACCTTCCTTGTCACTTTTCCATTTGAGGGTTGACTCTTCATATTCTTTCTGCCATGCTTCTATTCAATCTTCACTGCAAATTTGTATGCCTCACCGAGGGTTTCCAAATTGAAGAGTTCCATTTCTCCCCGTATGTACCATTGTAGTCCACCATGATATTTGAGAGTCTTATGTTTATCACTATCTTGAATGCCCAATCTTGCAGACAAAGAATGAAAAGTGTCTGTGTAATCTTGAATAGATTGGTCCTTACCTTGGCAAAGTTGTTGCCACTGTATGTACAGATCATCATATGCTCCGATGGGATAGTATTCTTCTTTCACTGCTTCCACAAAATCATCCCAAGTAGGTTCCACCTCAAGTCCAATGTCATCTATACTGAACCTCTTTTTATACACTTCCCACCAGTTTTTCACAGGCAATGTTGATTTCAAAAGAGCAAAAGTAATCTTTTCTCCATCGGTGAACTTATTTATAGAGAAGTAGGAAGATAGTTGATCCAACCAATTTTATACTACATTAGCATTGATTTTTCCTTCAAATGTAGGAATATCAAAATTTACTTGGACCTTGAAGGGTGTTGGGGCACTGAAAGGATGTTCCCTGGATGAGGAGCCAGGAAGTGGAGCCGCGGAGCCAGGATTTCCCATCGAAAGTGTTTGAAGAATTTGGGAAAATTGTTGTAGCATCTGTGCTTGTTGCCATTAGAGGGATTCATTCACCATTTCCTTGAAAGGATTAGATGTCTCAGTGTCATCTACCATTTAAATTCATTTGGAATGAATAGGTGGAAAATTTGGAAGCTCTATTGTTTCCCACCCAAGCTTCTTGTAGCCTGACCTCATCTTTGGGATCATACACTCTCAAGACAAACCACTCTGATACCACTGATCCAAAACTCAGAAGTTCTAGTTGATAAATATCTCAATAACATAGAAATAACACAGTAACAATGAATTCTCTGAGAAGAGATGTAGTATTACTCAAGATCGCAATACAAATATATGCTTATCTCTGGGAAGAGATGTCTGTCTTCACATTTTGGGTTACATATTCATTTATACACATTTTTAAAGCATGGGGAGGATGTGGAAGGTCACCAATATCAAGTGATATTAAGTGGTTCGACTTCCAAGATTTAAAACAATACAGAATTTGAGGAATTACTATTTTTAGAAACTTACTATTTTTAGATTGCACTATTAAAATTGAAATTTGAGGCACTTCTGTTAGGTTTTTTGGGGTCAAACTTCATTAAAATAAATATCTATGCCATTTCACGACATTCTCCTCATTCTTAGCTTTCCAATGGTTCAAACGGCGAGTCAATTGGAGCTACGGTGCAAAAGTTATGGCTCCCAGAAGTTCCGTCATCAATTGGGGTGGAACTGTCACTCGAATTGTCGCCTAAATTGTTGCCTGGATCAAACATAAAAATTTAGAAATTCAAAATCACATAAAAATACGTGATTACCAACACATCTCTTATCTCCAATTAAATCTCAAACTCCACAGTTGGCCTCATGATAGAACTGAGGTCCATTGGGGTATGGTAGGCTAGTATATTGGAATAGGAGAATTCAACAAACTTTGTGGTGCTAACTATTGTCTCATGCAAGTACCCAATATTCATAGTATACTAACAGCTCTATAAGAGGTCCAAAGGAATAGGTAACATAATGTGGGAAGGTAGTTCCATTTTAATTTTCATGCATATAGCCTTCATGGTATGATATACATACTTAATTTGTTGACCTAATATTTGTGTGGCTAGGATAAATTTTTTAGATTCCTTAATGTCAAAAGTCCTCTTGTTTTGACAAACCTAATTTGAGTTTCTTGACTTCAATAAAGAGTTCCTCTACCTTGGTTTTTCCTTCATTCTCCCCTCCACCCATTTGATTTCCCCCTTTGACAGGCAAGTGTTATTCTAAATCTATTTTCCTTCTTCTATATTCCCTTTTCTTCACATCTTACAAACATGTTATCACCACTTTGTTTTAGTTTTATCTATCCTTAGAACAAAAAAACATGTTTGAGTGACTAGGATTATCTTCTTTATACCACGGCTCTACATTTATATATGCATTTTAATTTCTTTTACATTTTTTTGTTATTATACTACCCCTTTTTGCATCACTTGAGTTTGTTTCTAATTTTATGTACTTTTCTATTATTGAGTGAGGTTGGTTTTTTACTTCTCACTCATCAATGTTTTTTTCCATTTTACGCACCTTTTTCCATTGATGATTGAGTAAATATTATTACTATTTATTCATCAATGTTGTTTTACCATTTTTTCTTGCCCATCTTTATTTAAGTAAAGATTGTTACTACTTTTGCATTGATGTTTGATTACCATCTTATTTGGCATGTATCCTTGGTTTGACTTGTTGAGTTTATCTTTCTTACTTTAGGTTTACTTGTTTGAGTTGTTGGGTCTTTAGTATCCTTGGATTTTTAGTTACTAGATTTAATATAAATTTTTTGACTTGGTCGTTTGGTCTAACATAACACTTGTCACCCTATCTTGCCAAAATTTCCAGGTACGTTCTATCTACATAGCATTAGTTATCTTGGATTTATTACATTTATTTATTTAGTTTTGTATCCTTGGGTTTGTTGAAAGGAGTCTTTACGCCCTCTATGATCAAAACTATAAATACAAGAAAAAACCATTCAGTGATAAAGGTAAGTCAAGGTATGCATACATTTACTTTTTCAGTTATTTCCCTTTTAGTTATTCACTTTTAGTTATTTTTGCTTTAAAATTTTGTAACTTTTTTTAGCCTCAATGTTGTGTGTTTTTATGTTCTTGCTTAAATCACCATCCCCTATTACATGTGAGTGACACATGATGAACTTTGAGTGGAGCATATATATACACATAATATTTTTAAACTTTATCAATTACTGATGCTTTTTATCTTGTAGGAAGCCATCGAGTCTCAATATATCTGAGTACATGCCTTAAGGGATACACCAAGAAAGGGGTGGGTAGACTATTAGTGCTTGGCAAGATTGTTTTCCCTTATTGACACTTGTTATCAATCCAACCATATCTTAAAAACTTTCCCCTAAGCTTTTCCTCCTATTTTGCACCCTCTTTTAGTCAATTTCCACCTTCATTAGCCCTTCCCTAGACTAAATCCCCTTTTGATAGTTTAAATTACACAGTCATCCCCATTGACCTTGTACTCTAATTGATAAAACTTCTTAGAGTCTAGGTTGACCCCTAGATGACTTAGACCATGACCTAATTTGTTTTTGTCAATAACAATATTAGGTCGGCCTTGTTAGCCTAAAATTTTGGAAAGGATTAGGGTTAGATCTATGTATATAAACACATCCATTTTTCCATTCTTAGAGGCGACAATAGTTAATTATTCATTTTTACTTCTTTACAATATGCTCTTCCACTATTCTACTTGAAGAGTCTTATCTTAGGGTTTTTACTTGGAGAGGAATCTAATCTTGTGGAGAAGTATTAGATGCTTTAGCCTTTCTTAGTGATCCTTACAAACCATAACAACCTCTTGAGAAACACCTTTGGTCAAGGGAGAAGTTCAGTCTTGATGGGCTCATATTCAAAGTAACCATCTCTAGCTTTGCTCCTCTCTTTAGTAGATATAAGTACTTGTTGTCACTTGAACTTACACCTAATGAGGAGATGGGACAAGCTTCCCCTCATCAAAGTGAGAAAATAGAACCACCCTATGGATATGGGTATCCCTATTGAGGGGTGGATCTCTATATTAGGGGCGATCTCCCCTTGATGATTCATTTAGGCTCAAATTCCTAATACTAATAGCTTGGGGAATGAAAAGGGTTAAGAATAACATGAAAAGTAAACCTATTCTACTAGAGGTGATGTATCAAATGTCTGCTCTACTCAAACTCTTGACATGTACTTTGAACCAAGAGAAGCCTAACATACACTACATCTAATAACAACATTTTTCTTGCATCAATGTTTCAACATGGGGTCTTAGAATTGGCTTAAGATAGGAAGACTTAGATGATAGGTATTCTAAGACACATTATTAGAAAAGCTATTCACTATACCTAAAACTCTATTTGACACTTCTTGATGACTTGTAAAGAGAAGTCTTTGAACTCATAAGGTACTAGGAAAATTGACATGTGAAGGTAAGCTAAGATATGCTTTCACAAGATAATAACAATCAGACACACTTAGATAATTCTTGAATGAGGTAAAAACATCTATCTGTATTGATTCAAGCCAAAATTTTGGTAGGGATTCATCATACCCAAGTGGAATTATACAAATAGTAACCAATAAGGCCCAATTTATAGAATTTCTGAGAACAAAAAAGACGGAAGCTCAAAGGTCATAGAAAAACATGCTCGGGCTTGAGAATAAAATAGTTACACTACACATATGGTTGAGTGGGAAGCAGACAATGAATGTATCTTGAGATAGATGTCCATGTAAAATCATGGTAGACTCTTTTGAAATGGTGTAATGACTTTTATGTCATCCTTCATGAAACTGCCTCCATCAAAGACCATCCATGAGCATTTGTAACTATCAACAAGGGAGCTAACACATAACACTACTTGAGGGAAATGGAATTTATTTTGACACTTAGAAAATGCTTTCCCTAACTACTAGCTATCCTCTAGACACCTGTGTTTATGATTTTGTGGAATCCCTTTGATTTGGTTGGTTGTTGGTAATGACTCGAACCATCGACCTACCTATTTTTTCTTACTTTGTCTACACTAGATGCTCAAGATCTTACCATTTATCACCTCCACATTTGTCCTCAGGTTCTCACCAAGATTTTTAATTATAACAGCTAGCCTAGGACCCTAAATTTGATGTCTGTGGATCCATCATGAATTCCTTAAGGATATTTTTCTCAGACATTTTTGTGTTTTCATCAAACTTTTATTTCCCTCAAACTTTTCTTTATTGAGTACTTTCCCATGGACTTAATATCTTTAGCCAAATTTATTTTAATTTTTTCATTTCCCCTTGTATCAAATAAAATGTCTAAAAGAATTAAACTTAGCCCTTTAAACATGTCTCTGCATACACCAAGTGGCATCCTCACATTCATTTGGTTATTGAACCTGCACATCATTGGATCGAGATGAGCGATCGAGTGAGGGCCGTTGATCTACTTGGGACCCACTATTTAAACAACAATGGCTAGCCCATGACCCTAGAGTTGACATAAATGAACCCATCATGAAATCCTTTAGGGTATTTTCCTTGAATAATTTTCCCAAACAATCTTCTGTGGATAACTTTTTCATGAACACGGTCTTCAAGAATTTTGCCAAGTGCTCTTTAGGGCTAGAAAGTGCCCTCCAAAAATGGAAAGTTCCCTCCAAAAATGGAAATTGCCCTTTCAAAAATGGAAATTAACCTCCAAAAATAATAAGTATCCTTTCAAGATCTCTATGTGGGACACTTTTACTTGTAAGATATCTTTCAGGGAACTATTTGGGGCACTTGTCTTCAAAGGTGTCCTTTGAAAAGATTTGTCTTGACTACTTCTCCCAAACCAATTCCTTGAACTATTTGTACAGGGCAATTCTTTTGTGCCAATCTCTTTGGCTACCTTCCCATAGAGTATTTCTTTAAACTTTTGACTTGAGTAATTCCTTCAGACAAAAGTCTAAAGGAATTATGCCTTAGTTATTTTTTGAAAGGAAACTACCTTCAGCTTTAGGAGATGCCCTTTAGATTTTGTAAATGATCTCTTCGGCTTTTTTTTTATGCCTTTCTTGAAATGAAAATAACCTTTGAAAATCTTGAAAATTCCCTTTGATTTTTTTGTTTGGTCCACTTCGATGTAGAGGGGTGCCATTCAAAAACTTTGCAAAGGACCATTTCTCTAAGAAAAGTGCCCTTTGGAGAAATTAAAAGAGCCCTTTTGGCTTTGTTGCAAATGTCCTTTAGTAAAAATGAAGTGCCCTTTGGTAAAAATGAAGTTCCCTTCAGTAAAAATTAAGTTCCCTTTAGGAAAACTAAAGTTCCCTTTAGACAAAATGTCTGAAATAATTATCGACACTTGAATAGGAAAAACTTAAAATAATTCTTTCCAAAAGAAAGAAACCTTGCACTTTTTGCCATAGTTTTTGAGTGGAACACCTCCTATGAATGAAATATACATAATAGGAAAACCCAAAGTCTTGAGGTTATGGAAACCCAAAGTTGAAGACCAAGATAAGTCCAAAAAAGTTTTTGAAGCAATTCTTTAAACATGAACAAATTTGCTTGTACTTTAGTGAATGACCTCAGAATTAGTACATAATAACTTTGAACTAGGATGAACAAACCCACATGATCAACTTCCTCTATAACGAGTACATTTGCAAGATTTGGCACTTGAAAATGTTCTTTAAACTATGCTCAGACTTGTTAGTATGACTCAAAAAAAGTAAAAGGACCTCGACAAAAAAATGATCAAAGGTAATAACATTCATATTATGTTGATTAAACTTGAGATCACACTATGACATGATATTCACACCTAAAATATCTAAAATCCAAATTTTCATATAGGGGTGCCCAATTTTGACATGTAGGGTAAAAAATTGGTTAACAAAATGGTGACTTGTAGGGGTAGTATGCTTGTTATACTGACTAGAATGGTAGCCTAAATAGTCCATTGGGCATAAATTCATCTAAGGACACACAAAATGACCCTGAACAATACATTGAACTGAAATGGAAACTCACACCATGAGATGTAAGACACAACAAGAATAAGACAAAAACAAGACACAAAGCAAAACAAGATATTAAAAAACTCACACGTGTGTAATCACGTAGGGAAATAAGAAACAATGGAAAAGAAACAAATGTGTATATACATCTTTATCATACCTCCCTTCTTGGATCAAAAGGGAAGTAACTTAGATCTCCTTCCTCACTAGATGAGTGAGGATGTGAAGCATGCTTCTTCTTAGATGGAAGTTAAGATAACTCTTGTTTCCTTTTTTATTCTTTATTCTTGTATATTGTCCAATAGAGTCATCTCCCATACATTCTCAAAATAGGTAAGGTTCTCTTCAACCTTGAAGCAATATTCAAACTATTGTTCCATCATCTTGTAATGACAAGTTTGTGTGTTTAGGCATGGAACATCTTGTTGGAATTCAATATCTCTTTAAAGGATTCCATTATCCTTCTCAATGGTCACAATGTCTTCAAACTCTCCAATGGGAATTGTATCATGAATAGGTGGAAGTGTTACTTTTTCAAATTCTTCTTGAAAGTTGGTAGATTCATCTTCATATATGGATGTAGATACAAACTCTAGGCCACCTTCAATAGGCCCAAGATCATCATAGATGGCTCCATCATGATTTGGAATTCTTTGGAGGTAATATTATTTAACACATGCTTTCTCTCCCTCATCTTGATCTTATTCAACTTGGAGATCAGCCCTCTCACCCTCCTCATATTATTGAAACATTTACAAGTAGGTTTACCACATGTCTTCTTTTTTAGACACAACCTCATACTTGTCATGGCTTGGAGTGAGTTCCAAAGGACTTGTAGACCCTTTGAGGCCCTCTCCCTTATTTCATATGTCCTCAAACCTCTACCATAATTCCTCTTTGTCTTATTGGCCTACATCATGAAATGGAAAAATAAGAGAGAGTTCTCCCTCTTCTTCCATGGGATTCAAAAGGAGCTCTTCCAAAATTATCCCTCAACTTTTCCTTCATCATTGCAAGTAAATGTCTCTTCATTATCAATCAACACCTCCTCATCCTCTATCAAATTTGAAATTTGAATTTCATCCTCCCTCTTGGTTGTGTCAACATCATAAATATTCAAAATAGGGAGTTTGGCCAAAGGGGATTCCCAAGTAGCAAGATAGTTTTCCACATTAGAAAGGCAACCTTGATCAGTTGGAAGAGGTGGAAGGATAGAGTTAATGGTTTCCTAAGGAGGGGTGGGAGGGAATGGAGTGGTTTCAATATTATCTCTTATATCAGCTTCTTCACCTAAACAATACCCATTCCTCTCTTCACAAGCTTCTATCACTTTTACCCATCTTGGAAAAGTGGGTTCAAGGATATTTTCATATGATTAAGGTGCTAGTGAAGGGGTGAAAGATATGTCTAAGAAACTAAGAACTTCTTGAGGCTTGGTGTCTTGATTGGAAATTGAAAGAGTAGGTTTAGATAATTTACCTTCCATTGCCATGATGGATTGCCCAAGGCCTAATTGGCCAATTCAAACTCCCTTTCAAGATGAGCTTCAAAATTCAATCTCTTCCTCTCTAAATCCTCTTCCAACAAGTGAACCTGCTCAACCATGATGTTTTCCTTCCTTGGGATACTTTCTTAGATGGATTTACAAGAATGGAAAATTGGGGAAGTACATAATGGGTTTTGGGTATTAGGAAACATGGTTGGACTATCATTTTAAAATGGGAAAAATGGCACACTTGAAGTAGAATGTGGGGAATTTTAAGGTTGCCAAGATGAAAATTGTTCATGAACTCTTAATCTCTCCTCTAGATTAAAGATCAAGCCACAAATATCAATCATTTCATGGGTAATATTTATCCAATTATCCCCCTCTATAGGTATCCACTCCTTTATTTATTCCAAGGCATTCCTTACACTCTCAATACAACACTAGGTATGATTTCACAACCACCATGTCTAGTGTCAAGGTCTAGCATGCATTCTTGATAGCTAAGGAGAGTCTTTTTGAAAATAGTAATAATATGATTTGGAGATGGACCAAGTGGACTATGTGGAGTAAAATATGGGGAGTATTGATTGTAGGCAACATAAGGCTCATGACAAGGTTGAACAAGGACTTGTTCATAATTAGGAGGAATAGGTAGCATAGAGTAAGTTTCACCCACTTGTGTAAGGATAAAATTAACATAAAAGTAATCCATGAGTTGTGAGAAGTATGTATCATAAGAAAACACTTAAATAAGAATACCTGAGCTACTTTAGCAGTAGAATCATTCATGCAGTCACCATTACTGTTTATCAATCTTTCCTCTAAAGGTTGGTATCTTGAGAAGAACACCAAAACTTCTCAAGGAGTAGACCTTAAATCTTATCGAGCATGACAAAAACTATTATAACTTGAAATTTCAACCAATTAGGAGATGGGAAAAGCTTATCCTCATTCAAGTGAGATAATGGAACCACCCTAAGGCTATGGGTATCCCTATTGAGGGGTAGATCTCTAGATTAGGGGATAACTCCCCTTGATGCATCATTTAGGCTCATATTCCTACTACTAAAAACTTGGGGAATGAAAAGGGTTAAGAATAACATGAAAAGTAAACCTATTATACTAGAGGTGATGTACCAAATGTCTAATCTACTCACACTCTTGACATGTACTTTGAACAAAGAGAAGCCTAACATACACTAAATCCAATAACAACCTTCTTCTTGCATCAATGTTTCAACATGGGGTCCTGGAATTGACTTAGGATAGGAAGACTTAGATGATAGACATTCTAAGACACACTATTGGAAAAGCTATTCACTACACATACAAATCTATTTGCCACTTCTTGCTAACTTGTAAAGAGAAGTCTTTGAACTCATAAGGTACTGGGAAAATTGACATGTGAAGGTAAGCTAAGATACACTTGCACAAGAAAATAACCATCATATACACTTAAATAATTCTTGAATGATGTAAAAATATCTATCTTTATTGATTCAAGACAAAAATTTGGTAGGGCTTCATCATACCCAAGCGGAGTTATACAAACAATGGCCAATAAGGCCCAATTTATAGAGTTTCTGAGAACAAAAAAGAGGGAAGCTCAAAGGTCACAAAAAAACATGCTCGAGCCTAAGAATAGAAATAATAATACTGTATATATGGTTGAGGGGGAAGTAGACAATGAATGTATCCTAAGATAGATGTCCATGTAAAATCATGGTAGACTCTTTTGAAATGGTGCAATGACTCTTTTGATGTCCTTCATGAAACTACCTCCATCAAAGACCATCCATGAGCATTTGAAATTGTCAATAGGGGAGCCAACACATAACACTTCTTGAGGGAAATGGAATTCATTTAGATATTTAGAAAATGCTTTTCCTAACTGATAGCCATCCTCTGGACACCTATGTTTATGATTTTGTGGAAGCCCTTTTATTTGGTCAGCTGTCAGCAATGACTCAAACATCAACCTACTTATTTTTGGCTTGCTTTGTCTGTACCAGATGCTCAAGATCCTACCATTTTTTGCCTACACATTTGCCCTTAGGTTCTCACCAAGATTTTTAATTCCAATGGCTATCCTATGACCCTAAAGTTGATATCCATGGACTTGTCATGAATTCCTTTGGGATATTTTCCTTAGATACTTTTATGTTTCCCTCAAACTTTTATATCCTTTAGAATTTTCTTCATTGAGCACTTTCCCATGAACTTAATGTCTTTAACCAAATTTATTCAATTTTTTTTGTTTCCCCTTGGATCAGATAAAATGTTCAAAATAATTAGACTTAGCCCTTTTAAACATGTCTCTGCATACACTTAGTGACATCCTCACATTCATTTGGTTATTGACCCCTCACACTATTGGATTGAGATAAGTGATCAAGCAAGGACCCTTGATCTTCCTAGGACCCACTATTCAAACACCAATGGATAGCCCATTAACCTAATGTTGATGTCTACAAACTTGTCATAAATTCCTTCAAGATATTTTCCTCAATCAATTTTCCTGAACAATCTTCCGTGGATAATTTTTTCATGGACAAGGTCTTTGAGAATGTTGTGAAGTGATCTTTGGGGTTAGAAAGTGCCCTCTAAAAATGGAAAGTGCCCTCCAAAAATGTAAAGTGCACTTTGAAAATGGAAAGTACCCTTTGAAAATAGAAAGTATCCTTTTGAGACCCCTGTGTGGGACACTTTTGCTTGTAAGATATATTTTGGGAAATATTTGGGGCACTTAGATTCAAAGGTGTCCTTCAAAAAGATTTTTCTTGGCCACTTTTCTTGAACTAGTTCATTGGACTATTTGTACTAGGAAATTCTTTCAGGCCAATTTCCTTGACTACCTCCCCATAGAGTATTTCTTTGGAATTTTGACTTGAGTAATTCCTCCACGAAAATGTTTGAAGGAATTATGCCTTAGTTCTTTTTTGATAGAAAATTAACTTCGGCTCTAGGAGATGCCCTTTGGATTTTATAAATGATCTCTTTAGCTTTTTTTTTTATGCCTTTCTCAAAATAAAAATGCCATCTATAACTCTTGAAAATGCCCTTCAATTTTTCCATTTGGTCCACTTCGCTGTAGAAGGGTACCCTTTGAAAACTTTGCAAAGGACCATTTCTCTGAGAAAAGTACCCTTTGGAGAAATTAAAAGTGTCCTTTCATCTTTGTTGTAAATTCCCTTAGGGAAAAATAAAGTGCCCTTCAGGAAAAATGAAGTGCCCTTCAGAAAATTGAAAATGACCCCTTAGCCTGAAAAGGTCCTTTGGGGAAATTGTTTCAGATAAAATAATTTCATTAGGATTTATCAAATAAAAAACCTGAAATAGGATTTATCTTCTCCAAGATAGGATTAATTTATAGATCTGCTACATTTCCCATTGCATACAAATTCTTCTGTGTATCCAAGGAATCCAAGGAAAATAATTTCATTAGCATCTCTTTATTAGTCTAATAAAAAAACAAATAAAAAACTCTAAGTTTATAATCCTAGGACCTAGGGGATCTAGATAACAAAATAAAACAAATAACAACTAGAAGATAAATGACAAAAACATTCACCTTCATTGTAAATTTGGATAACCTGTTGGCATGACGTTAGGCTTGACCTCAATTTTTGAGAAGTGGTTCTCTTACTTCATTTCCCTTTATTCACTTGGTTTATGGCCTTAGCATGACTTGGTATATGAAGCATTTCTTACAAAATCATCATTATAAGTTTACACAAAAGAGCTTCCTAGAAGTGAGTGTGAAGCCTTGAATTTATAGGCTTTCAAACTAACTCTAACTAGGTATGATTAGGTTTAGGCTAACCCTATGTTAATCTTGGGAGACCAAATACACTAAATAATGTCCTTAATTTTGAATTTATGGAGGCATGACTCAACATTTTTGATTTTTATGGTATTTATGTTGATATTTTACATTTTTAACTTTGAGGATGATGACATCATCATGACCTCATTTCCCTTGATATTTGTTGAATTTTATTTTTGAAAATTAAATTTTCACTAATTCAACATGGATTATTCAACTAAACACTTAATTTGATTTACTTGGTTAATTAAATCTTCTTAAGATTATTGTAATTTCAATAATTCTATTAAATGCCCCACTTAAATAGTTGAAAGTGTCAGTTTGATAGGTTATGTATACACACAATATTTTCAACCTTTACCACTTACTAACAATTTTTATCTTACAAGAACCCATTGAGTCTTAGTCTCTCTGAGTGCATGCCTTTAGAGGTACACTAGGAAAGGAGTGGGTAGACTATTGGTGCTTCATAGGATTATTTTCCCTTTTGACAGTTTCTATCTACACACTTATCTCCTAAAAACCATTCCCCTAAGCTTTGCCTCCCATTTTACACCCTCCTCTAGTAATTTTCCATCTTTGTTATCCCTTTCCTTAACCTAAACCCATTTTTGTCACATGACTATGTCATCTAGGTCGACTTAGTATTATTATTTTTAAAGCTTACTAAGAACTAAGTCAGCCATGGCCAACATAGTTCATTATCTAGTATGTTTTTATCAATTTCAATACTAGGTTGATCGGGTTGACCTTGTCAGTTAAAATTTTTAGAAGGGTTTAGGGTTAGATCCACTTATATAAACATAATAAATTCCATTATTTATCATGAAGAGAAGAAGAAGTAAGATATATTATGCATCTATTTATCCACCATTCTACTTGAGGAGTGAGCTTAGGGTTTCATACTTTCTTTGGGGATATGGATCTTGTCTTGTGGAGAAGTCTTTTGGATGCATTGATAGGTTGTGTAGCCTAAAGTTTATTTATCCTTTTCATCCTTACATAACACAACAACCTTTTGTGAATCACCTTGGCCAAAGGAGAGATCGAGGCTCAATATGTTCATCTTTAAATGTAAGTATTCGTTTGTTCCTCCTTTGTAAGAGTAGATAGATATGCATTTGAACTTCTCTTCCATGCATTAATACTTTGTATACATTGACGTGAGTGTATGTCTTCTATGCATGTTTAATTTTAGTGTTTATTACCCCCACTTTGTGCCACAATATTTAATGAGCACTAGATTAAATTTTTGTTTTACTTGTTATTAGTATAGTGAATATGAAAACATAAGACCTAGCTAGGGTTACTGTGTAGTTTTGTTTGATTGAAGGCTTTGGAACCCTCCCTAGTGATATTAATATGGTAAGAGATCCATTTATTAGGTGTAACAGATCCATATTGGTCATGACCTTGATTATCTAATATTTTCTTAATTAGAAGTGTAAGTAAGATCTATCTTCTTCGAGCTAGGATTAATTTGTAGATCTGATGCATTTATGATTGCATACATTCTGGTGAACTCAACTTGAATCTAATCCTTGAAGGTTTTTATTTCAAAATTTCATTTATATCATTTTATTATTTTTTTATATTTGTGATATTAGGTCGACCAGGATGGTATAGTTATAAATTTTGTGTGCATGTTTAACACACAGTCATATAAAAATGTCTATGTTCTTTCTGTGTAGGTCTTCATTAGATACATGTTACTGGATTGGATAGGTTGACACAACACTCTTATTTAGTTTTAGATAACAAACTATGTCAACTAGGTCAACTTAGTCTTCTAGTTAGCTTCTAAACAATAAACTAAGTCATGCAGGTCTACTTAGTCTTCTAATTAGCATCCAAATAACAAACTAAGTCAACTAGATCGACTTATTCTTCCAATCATCATCTAAATAAAAAACTAAGTCATGTAGGTCAACTTAGTCTTCCATTCAACATCCAGATAACAAACTAAGTTGACTAGGTTAACTTAGTATTCCAATAAGCATCTAGATTATAAACTAAGTTGACTAGGTCAACTTAGTCATATTAATAGGCTTTAGCAAATAGGGTTTCATAGAATTAGGTCAACCCAATTGACTCAATTGGTAGAACTTGTCAACAGAATTCAAGGCACTTCAATAGAAATTTGTAATCCTCAGCATCTTCAAACCCACTAAGGTTATTTTATTTGTCTCTCTTTCAATTTATTACTTTATTATAGTTCTATTTTATTCAAGTTTGTAGTCTTCAAAACTACAATCCTATAGGAAACTAGGTCGACCTAGTCAAATTAGTTTTGTAGTCTATCTTTTGTCTGAAAGACTAAGTTGACCTGCTTAACTTAGTTCTTAAAGACTCTTGATTATAAATTACAATAGAGACCTTGTTGATTATATTATGTAATATTTTTATATAGTGTCATCTTAACTAACTCTATACCATGCTTAAATTGGGAATTAACAAATATATTCTAGTAATTATTTCACACTTTCATTTTTAGTTGTTTACATGCTTAGAGTAGCTAAGATAGTCTCATTAGGTGGTTTTTAAAAACATAATTTAGTTTCACTATTTTGATCTTTTTACACACACTACCAAATCACACAAATTTCAAAACACATTTAACATTTGTCTTCCCAAGGCCTACCTACTTGGATTTCATCATTAAGGGGGAAACCAATTTGGGTTTTTGGCTAAGTATAAACACATGGTTAATGTTATATATTATCAAAACACCTAAAACCATTATCACTATGGGATTGTGAAGTGAGGGGGTAGGCCATGATACCAAGATAGTACCATTGCCAAAACAAATTCTTCTTAGCCTGAATATCTTGAAACCATCCATAAATTTCTTTCTAGTTCCCTATTTTCAACCAACTTCCCTATCACACTTAAAATAATACTTTATAATAATCTAACAACACTCAGGATGACCATTTAGTTAGCATTTACATTTCAATTGACTACTTTCTCTCTAATCATTGCGTGTTGTATTAAATAAACTTGCATTGGCTAACACTAGTGAAAGGTTTTGTGCTATGTGTCAATTTTATCATTCTCATTGACCCAATTGTTTGTGTGTTTGCTTCCGTTTATTGCTTCGATTGCATTAAAAAAGCTTTCCCTATTTTTAACAAACTATCATTTTGTTTGACATAGTATCTTATAGATTGTGTTTCTCCCTATATATAGTATTAATTTGACTTAGTCAACCTTGTACTCTTATTTGTCTCCTAGATTGTAGAACATAGTCTACCCTATCAACTCTATACACCATGCTTGATACTATTTTATGTGTGGTTATCTAGTCTTATTTCATAATGATGTCATTTTTCAATCCTCCACTTATTAAATAACTTTGCATAATTAATGATTTATATTAAAACCTCACTTATTTTATTACTTCAAATGAAACTATTCACTTTCTTGCTTCATATTTTCCTAATCCAAAACCAATCACTACATAATGTAATATAGTTGAGGTCCTTCATCTTAGTCATCCTCCTAATACCAGTGATGAGAATCCTCCACCCAATACCCTTCCTCCCACCAACAATAATAATCACCCTACTAACAATACTAATACCCCACCTTCAATTACTAATACATAAATTGACACAACTCAAATTATTGCACAAGCAGTTCAACAAATGAACATCATGAAAACAACTAATCATTCCTGAATAATACAAATGCAACAACATTTATTACACATGATTATTCAACCACCTCAAGTCAACATGTCTCAACCAAATCAAAATTTTATCCCTCCTCCTCTTAGATATTCCAATGGGAATATCATCCCTTAATCTCCAATTAATCACAAAATTATTCAACATATTCAAAATTAACCTTTATCCCCATTCATTGCATCCATATATATTGGAAACATTTCTCCAACTATAACATATGGTGGGACTAAGGGCCCTACTATCTTTATTAAGTCTTTTTTTAGTCTCCATAAGGAATGGGTCCAAACTAACACCTTTGCTACCACCAAGATCTTATCCAAAACATTTGTTGGTGATGCACTTGAATGGTACAACCAACTTCCTAGACATTCCATCTCACAACTAGAGGATTTGGTCAATTCTCTAGTGAAGGAATTCTAACATGATGACCTTCTTAAAAATTATCTTAGCCATTTAATCAATGCCAAGCAACTTTCTAATGAATCTACTCACACTTTCATCAAATGATGGAAGTCTCTAGCTCACAAAGTGGACCATAACATGAATGATGATACTCTTTTAAAATTATTTTTTACTGTTCTTAAATCTCCCCTTCAATACAAATTTTGAATCTTTTCCCCTAAAAATTTATAATAAGCCTTAGACCAATCAAAAAGGTAAAACATTCTTATGACTCAATTTGAAACACCTCAAACAACTACTAAAGAACCTTTCCAATCATTTTCTCATAACATTTATTTATCCAAGCCTCCCTAACCTAAAAACGGAGAATCCAATTAAACCAATTTTAACCCAACCCACCCTCCCTTGAGTTTAAAACAAATTAAGCATAAATTTCTACCCACTAAACCCATGAACTTTGATCCTTCTAAACCTCCTCCAAAATGGTACAATCTTGATAATATTTTTTGGTGGCATGATACTATAGGTCATTATCATGAGTCTTGTCATGATCTTAATCAATTTATTCTTACTTCCTTTCTTGGTACACATTTAAATCTTGATACTCTAACAAAAAAATGTTATCAAGACTATATTCAAGCTTATCAAATTCAATCTAATGAACCATAATCACATCAACATCAATTACCTAATGAACAATAATAATTTTCCCATACCTACACCTCATACACTAATGTTGTTCAAACCATAGTTGATCCTTCTTCCTCCACTAATAAAAAAAGGATAACTAAAATGAACAACTTTAAACATATCATTACATCCATTAAACCTCAACCTCTTAGGTCACATGAACTAAAGGAGTATCTAGTTCAAATGCCTACTACAAAACATATCATACATGGTACTCATTTACCTCCTTTACATCTTCATACCTCTCCTCCACATCCTATGTCAAATTTAACATCCTTAAAATATAAAAAACCAATACATTTAACTATCTCCAAATGCACCTACCAACCCAATGTAAATCATTTTAATGGTTCAATGTTACCTCACTCCACCGCATATATTGCGGCATCTTGTGATGCCCATCCACATGTCATTTTAGACTTTGGGGCATCTTGTGATTCCCATACCTACATCCACTTACCCAATGGGCATCTTATGATGCCCAATCTTATTCTACATGCATGATATCAACCAAATTCAAGTTCAAGAAACCTTCTGAGACATCTAGACTTGTATTTCACCTACTCATATTTGATATAGATGTTAGCATTAGATCTTACTTGTTATATTTTGTGTCATGTTTCTTTATTTTTGTGCACTTTACTTATTTTAGTTTTACTAAAATAACATAATTTTTTTCTTTTGTTTTTTTTAGTTTTCTCACACATTATATTTGACATTTAATTTTATTTTGGCTCTTATATATCTCTTTCATTTTTATCTTGTTATGTCATTCTTTACCTTAGTAGCTTTATGATTATTTTCCCCCTTATTTAAAATTAACCTCATTAGTGTTCACCTTGTGAGTTGTAGTGTAAGACCATAGAGAGGACCTAGCCTTAGTCATAAATTACCACATTAAAAAATATTTAAACCACTTTTTGGAATGACTACTACTTTCATTGGTGCTTGTGATAGATCCGTTGTAGGTTAACATGGTTTCTCTAGTGACATGAATATCATAGCATAGTCCCATCCCTTTTATAACACCATTTTAGCTCTTTGTGATTAGCTACGATCATATTAATCATTGTATTACTTAATAAATAGATGAATCTCTTATGATCCCCATATTTATGTTATTTCCTTTCATGTAAGGCTCACATCAATCAGTTTTAAGATTGTACACTTACTTATGGATAAGTCTAGGATTCTTTAGACACCTTGGTATTTATGTCCTTTTCTCTACTGACCAAGTGTAATCTCTCTTGTTTTTGTCACCTAATTCACTCATGTTTGGTTCTTTGAATCCATATTGAGGAGGAGGAGTATAAAAAGCCAAAATAAGTTAAAAGTTAAATCATCAAATGAAAACAAAAGACAATGATTCAAAGTTAAAAAATAATCTTAAAATTTAGATCACACCAAAATACATCATCTATATTTGGCACGTCTCCTATCTTAGTCTAATCTTAAACTCCACAGTTGGCCTCATGATAGAGCTGAGATCCATTAAGGTACGGTAGGCCTATAGACTAGGGTAGGAGGTCTCATTATATACCATATACTATCTAGTGCCACCTATTTTCTAATGTAAGTACCCAATATTCATAGTATATTAATGGCTCTATAAGGGGTCCTAGGGAATGAGGAAAACATTGGGGGAAGGCAGGTCTATTTTAATTTTGATAGATATGAAATTCATGGGATGATCTATGTACTTCACTTGTTAGCCTAAGCTTTGTGTTCATTAGTCAAAATGTCCTAAGTCCTTGGTGTTGATAGTTATTATTCTTTTTCGCTTTTTTAGTGTGTCTTATTTTTGTGAAGGATGTTCACATCACCCATATGGTGCCTCACATTCCTCATTTACATCACATTCTCCTTATATTTACCTTGTTGGATATTGGTTTTAAATGATCACATCTACCTTATTACACCTCTTGGTTTATAATTTTTGAGTTGAATTGTAATACCTTAGATAAGACTATGCCTTCCTCAAAAACACCCTTACATTATTTACTTACCACACCATCTCATGGTCATACTAGTCATGTCATTCAGTGGTTGTGTTTTCTTACATTGTATCTCAAAACAAGCACTAATTTTGAGTTTTCATCCTTTAGAGCTATTGATTTTCATTTATCCATCATGTTCTTGTTTGATTTTTGTGTACTTTACTTATATTACATATGGCATTTGGAATTATTACATGTTTCTCTTTACGTATTAATTCTTCATTTTTGTCTTACATCTTGACTTACATTTCATTTTCAATCATTCATGTTTTTCTTTATGTTTGATTAAACATGCCTATGTTACATGGGGTTACTTGTCACCTACTTACATATCTTTGTTAAAGTTTTCTTGCATTGATATTTCATTTTTAATTTATGTTTTACATACTTACCAACATGATTTATTATGTTCTACATTATTTTTTTCCATTTATGTTTTACATAATTCCCAACGTGATTTATTATGTTCTACATTCTTTTTTGCCATTTATGTTTTACATAAGTCCCAATGTGATTTAGTATGTTATACATTATTTTTTACCATTTATGTTTTACATACTTCCTAATGTGATTTAGTATGTTCGACATTTTTTTTTCCATTTATGTTTTACATGCTTTCCAATATGATTTACTGTGTTCTACAATAATTTGTCATTCATTTGCCATCATTTTGTCATTCACTTGCCATTAATATTTTGGTTCTAACCTTGCCTTAACAATACTAATTTGACAATTTTCTTAAGTAATTAATTTATAATTTAACCATCCTACATACACACATATAGCTTCTATTGTTAGTTTTATATCCCCAAGTTTTATCAAATGCAGATAATGCACCCTCCATGATCAAGACTAGGATGTTTGCATGCAATAATTTAGTGGAAAGGTAAGTTAAGGTACGCATATGGCATTTTTAGTTAATTCCATTTAATTTTAGCATTAATTTTTGTATGTAAATTTTATTTATCTTGGTTAATTATTTTTCTATGTTCTTTCTCAAAGCACCATCCCCTATTATACTCATGTGACATGTGATGACCTTCGAGTGGGGCATATGTATATATGTAATATTATCAATGTTTACCACTTACTAACACTTTATATCTTGTAATAACCTATCAAGTCTCAATCTCTTTGAATGCATACTTTAAGTGGAACACCAAGAAAGGGGTGGGCAGACCATTGGTGCTTTGCAAGATTATTGTCCCTTTTGTCACTTACTATCTTCACACTTGTCTCCTAAAAAATTTTCCATTAAGATTTAACTCCCATTTTCACCCTCCTCTAGTCATTTACCATCTTTATTAGCCCTTTCCCTAACCTAAACCCATTTTTGGTAGTTTATATGACTATGTCAGCCAAGTCAACTTAGTATTGTTATTTACAAATCTTAATAAGAACTAAGTTGGCCATCACTGGCATAGTTCATTATCTAATATGTTTTTGTCAATTTCAATATTAGGTTGACTAGGTCAACCCTATAGGTCAATTATTTTGAAAGGGTTTAGGGTTATATCCACCTATATAAACATAATCATTTCCATCATTTATCACAAAGAGAAGAAGTAAGATATATTATGCATATGCTTATCCACCATTCTACTTGATGATCAAGCTTATGGATTCATACTTTCTTTGGAGATATGGATGATCAAGATATGCATATGCTTATCCACCAATATATTATGGAGATTTATTTTGGATGCATTGATAGGTTGTGTAGGCTAGAGATAATTTATCCTTGTCATCCTTACATACCATAACAACCTCAAATGAAGCACCTTCGCCAAGGGAGAGATTGAGGCTTGGTGGGTTCGTCTTCAAAGGTAAGTATTTCTAACTTTGTTTCTCCTTTTTAAGAATAGATAGATATGCATTTGTACTTCTCTTCCATGTATTAATATTATATATACATTGACATGACTATATGTATTATATGCATGTTTAATTTTAGTGTTTATTACCCCCACTTTTTTCCATAAGCTTTGGGGAGCACTAGATTAGATTTTTGATTTACTTGTTATTAGTATAGTGAATATGAAAACATAGAAAATAGTAAGGGTTATTTTATAGTTTTACTTGATTAGAGGCTTTGGAACCCTCCAAAGTGATATTATTATGGTAAGAGATCACTTATTTAGGTGTAGTGGATCCATATTTGTCATGACCCCGATTATCTAATGTATCCCCAATTAGAAGTGTAAGTAAGATCTATCTTCTCTGAGCTAGATTGATTTGTAGATTTGATGTATTTATGATTACATAAAGGTTAAAAACTTATTGGGGATGAATCCATGAAAGTTTATAATTGTTTATAGGTTAATATACTAAGTATGGTACCCTTACCATAATTCTTGAAACTTGCATCTGATGTATGGATGAAATTAGGATGTTTAGGTAATTTCTAGGCTTAGTCTACATCATGTTCTAGAAATTGGTTTGATATCTAGTTTAGAAATGAAGGTGGTCAATATGGAATATCTAAATTTTCCCCTTGTTTGAGTAAGTGTTTCAAGACAAACGAAAAATAACATTTTCTCAAATAATGAAAGGTTATTAATTTTTTTTTAAATGTTGCTTTGAAAAGGGTGAATGCCCTAGAAGTTGATTTTTGAGCCCTATATGCCCCCTAATTCATTTTATAGATTACATTTTCATTAATTTAACATGGATAATTTGACTAATAATTTAATTAAATCTTCTTAGGATTTTTGTCATTTCAAGAATTTGATTAAATATCATACTTAATTGGTTGAAAGTGTCAGTTTGCTAGGTCACAACCTAATTGGGGATGAATCTATGGAAGGTTATCATTGTGTATAGGGTAATACTTCAAAAAGAGATTTCTTAACATAATTATGAGCAATTAAATTTGGCGTGCAGGTGAAATTGGGTTGTTTAGATAATTTTTAGGCTTAATCCACATTGTTTTCTATAAGTTGGTATGATATCCAATTTAGACATAAAAGTGGCCAATAAAAAGTATCTACATTTTTACCTTCTCTAAGTAGGTGTTACAATACATAGACATAATGACATATTTTAAAATAATGAAAGGTCATTAAATTAGAAAAATGGTTTCTCTAAAAATGATGAATGCTCCATAGGGTAATTGATGAGCCTTAGATGCCCCCTTGAGGGAGCAAGTGGAAAACAATATCATCAAATGGTCCCTCAAAAATAGGAAAACTAACATGATCTAGTAGTAATGGAGGTCAAAAATAATGATTTACCTAAAGGTGGTTATAATCACTATCATAAATGAAGGTTGACTTAATGATTTACTCAAAGGTGGTTATAATCATTGGCACAGTGATTTACCCTAGTAGGGTAGTTTAATCATGACAAAATCTATTTTTAACCAACAAGGTAGGATAGAGTGACAATTCATTGAAAAAAATTTACCATATTTGGGTAAATTGGCAAAGGGAGCTAATGTAATAAATCCATAAAATGGAGTGAATGATAAATTGGCATAGAATAACAACATGAATATGAAAAATTGGCTAGTATAAAGATGCATGTTCAAACTAGCACATGATACATATAAATAACATGGTCTAGTAAAAATTAGTGAATGTAAACTTGAATGGTGCCAAAAAAAAATGCCACAGAGGCAAAAATTAGGCCTTTTGGAGTGAATATAAGGAACCTTAGGACTTGGGAGGGGTAAAAAAACTAAATTTCTAAGCTATATATTCACCCCTTAGGGTAAAAAAATCATTTTCACCCTAGCCTATTGATAATTTATATCTCTAGCCCTATGGAGAAAATGGCTCATGGAAAAGGATGGAGGCACATGAGTGACTAAGTGAGAGAGAATGAGTGACCACCACATGATTGGTAGCTAGTAAGTGCACTCATTTGAGATTTTTGGTGTATTTGTTACACATTTATAACTTGATTTAGGACACACATGAGCAACGTCATCATTTTCATGGAAGGGAAAATGATGATTTTACATAGAAAAGTGGTTACTTTGTACGAATTCGCCATTCAAAAAATGTTGATATCACCTAAAAATAGTGAAAAACACCTAATCTATGATCTCACCTGAGTCCTACAAAGCCATGCTTTTGTAAAAAATGAAAATGGTGATATTGCTGAAAAAGGTAGAAAATGACAAAATGGTGACTTTGTCATTTGGTAAAATGGTGAATTCACCCTAAAAGATTAAATTTTAGCTTAAGGGACCTAAAAATGGATCCAACCTCTAGGAGAGAAGGGAAAATAGGTCTAGGGCATGGACTAGGTTTGGTAGGGTAGGCAAAAGGAAATAAGTAAACTAATTTTTTCATATTCAGATGTGGGATAAATAGACTTAATCTATTCTTGTGTGCTTTTAGGAGTGACTAGAGGTATTTACTACATGTGAGTGATGCTCACATTGCTTATAGATATAATAGATCTAGACGATGGATATGGTCATGTTGTTGGAGGTTGTGGGTCTATTATAAGTTGTGTAGATGCTTGTTATCCAAATAGACCAAGCATACTTGAATGCACTAATTGATTTATGACACTCTAATACTTCCACATTCCATCTACCTAAGGGAGAGACCATAGTAACACTTGAGGATACCTATTGTATCCTTAAACTACTCATGAGAGGCTGAAGTTTATTTTAGATAGATCCTATAGAGTAGCGAGAGGTATTAGATGATTTAACCACCTATAAAGACATTCCCATGTCACATGGGAAAGTATAAATTGACTTGATTGAGTCTTATACATATATTCAACTATACAACCTAGCATTAGAGGAACTGACACCATCATCAGTTGTAGATAGGGAGGTTTTTATGCTCATGGCCATTGTCAATGAGATATTTTTGATAAAAATAGTGGATTATTTTTCCATATGGGCCTTAGTAGAGTTATCAAATCTATGGTGAATGACAACACCAAATTTTATTAGAGGCTAGTAGTATTAGCCCATATTTATAGAGACATGCATATAGTGTCCTAATGGAGAGGACAAAGTATTGGTATGATGACACTAATCCAGGTGTGGGGAGGGGAGCATATAATGATGGAGTGCCATGTTAGGAATATGAGGGTATGGGACCAATAAGATCTAGTGGCATATGTATAGGATCAAATAGGTACAAGCTATAATAGGCATCGTTAGGATATTTATTTCCATCAACACATGCTAGATGATCTAACTTTAGAGTTTTTCACTTGGTGCATGTACTTATCATATCAACATTAGTGGTCAATAGATAGGTGGTATACTATATTTATAGTGACTAAGAGTTTCTTGAATGGGTTATAGATGCATATTATCAAGGAGTATAGGCTTAATCAGGTACAATGATAGTTTGGCATGATACAAGAAGTTCTTGAGTATCCTAGGTGGTTTGTTCATAGCTATCAAGAGAGTAATTGAACAACACTAGTGATTTTTAGGATGTGATGGTGGGAAATTATAAAGTAGTCAAATAGACCATATGGGATTATGTAGGAGGTCTAGTAGATGTAGGTGTGATATAGGTATATATGATATGGTGAGCACATGTGTGTCTATTGAGATTAACAACACTTTCATAGTTACATGCTAGATAGGTACATGGTGGTGGTGGTGATCAGATGGTCATAGATGAGTAAAGTGAGATGGAAGTAGATACTAGAAATAATGCTATAAACATTGATAATAGTTGTCATATTATTGGGGGTAGTGATGGTGTCAAGGATGATAGAATGGATAATACATAGGCTATATAGGTGGGCCCACACTCGACAAGTATAATAGGGACCTTTGTGGATCCAAACTAGGTAGAGCCATTTGAAATAGTTAGAGTAGGTAGTGATAGTGCCATGATAGAGGAGTAAATTATGGCTAGGATAGGGGAGATTAAGGCCTTAGAGATGAGAGTGAGATAACTATAGGCATAGGTCAATCTCAAAGACAATCATATTACTACCCTTTAATCAGAGATTGACTAACTAAAGGTTGAGGTGGCTCAAACAACATAGGTATAATCATAATTACATGCCAAGAGGGATCAAACTAGGATAGATGTGTAGAGGCTCTAGCATGAGAAATATGAGTCCCAAGGGGTCAACACATAATCATGATTTACTAGGATGGTACTTGAGAGCCTTCAGGCTGAGGATGAGGCCTCTTACTATTACCGAACATATAAGACTACTATGCCCTAAGATTAGTAGATACTGACTTTTGAGATATGGTAGTCACATAGGGCCAACAATAGGTCCTCACAATTTAAGACAATGACACAAAACACATCAGCCTTAGGATAGTCATTACATCAGCCACGACCACCACCACTAAGGCCACCATTGGCTATAGGACCTATATACTCATAGATTCATAGATAATGTTTTTGATTAAATAAGGCGGAAAACTAGGGGCTGAACCCTATATAGTAAAAAAAGATAGGAAGGTTGGCAAATAAAAGATGACAGCACCGAACCAATGGCACAGCCAAGAAATAAAGTTAGAAGCAAAACAAAACACTGGAAAGACCAGATTCATAGATAATGTTGTATATCTCTTTGACATGCTTTTATTTTGGCATCATGATGTGTATATAGTCATTATGTATATAAAATTATTTGATATGACATTCATTTTTGGTATATGGACTTGTATGTAGATTTTTATTCTTTTGATATATATGTGATGTTCTCTTCCTTCTTTATCATGATGTATTATAGTCTCATGTGTAGGTGATGTTTAATTGGCCATGTTGATGTTATACTTTCATTTTTCATTATCGCATGTTATGGCATGTTGGAATATATGTATTTGATTATGTTTATGACCTGTGATATAAGCTTATTCAGAGATGTATGCCATCATCAACACATAGCATAGTCATTGTGATATAGTTATTATGGGTTTGGATTGGTCTAGGAAAGTGGCCATCGTGAACAAAGGAAAATATTGTGGCCCCATTATCGTGATATCCATTAGTCTAATTTTTTTTGTAGCTTGTGACACTATGCATCATAGTTATAAATAAGTATAATAATAATATAATCAAAATCATGAAAAACTTAATTTAAATGCAAATATAAACAAATTAGGAGTAATATATGATCAACCAAATCCCAAGTGCAAACATAATACAATAAACTAAGTGTAAGAATGAATACAAACATCCAAAACCTAAGTATAATATATGGAAAATCAAGACCCAAGTGTAAACATAATGCAATAATCTTATGGCAATTGAAGGGTAGGAAAACACAAAACATAGATGTTAGTCATCAACCAATTAAGATCAGCAAAACTTACAAACAAACTAAGCCAAAATTAAAAAATAGTCATTATCCAATTAAAAGAAATGAAGTTAATGACTAAAAATAATACAACCAACTAAAGAACTAAGATAAATAAAAAATAATAAAAAATCAAGTTACAAAAAAATCAATAGACAACATAACTTAAGGCATAATGAAGGCAAGGCATATGAATACAGTTTTAATTTAATACATAAAGAGTAATCTAATGAAAAAATAAGAACAAACAACTAATCTAAGGAAAAAGAATAAACAACTAATATCAGGTAAATAAAACAAACAACTAATCTAAGGTAAATAAAAACACAACTAATCTAACTATTTATGCATGTGTAATAGAATCTGTAGGCTCAGCACAAAGGTTTCCCCTAGGCTATAGCATACAATTATAAAATTAGGGAAACAAAGGTCACCTCTAGGTTATAGGGAACAAAAACACTAGAATGGTCAAGGGGGAATACAAAAATAAGGAATGGGTGACCGATGTATCTCCATATACGATAGGTAATTGGACAGTGCCTACATAGTCCCATGGGCATTTGGTCCAACATGGAGTTCAGGTTAAATGTAGTTTCCCCAAGAAGTGGGATAGAATAAATTTGATGATAAAGACACATGATTGAATTATAGAGGAAAATATGAATGGTCTTGAAAATTGGTGAGAGAATGAAAGAGGCCTAATGTTCATTAGTTCATCCAGTTTAAATACAAAATTCTCATAAAAATGACTCACAAAATGGTGAGAGTATTGGAAATGTATAGGAGCCATTGGTGCACCAGATTCAAATGCACAACCTCCACAAAATGACTCACAAAAAGATGAGAGCATTGTAAAGTTCTAGGAGCCATTAGTGCATCCAGTTAAAATGCACAAATACTCACAAAAGTGACTTAAAATGGTGAGAGCATTGGAAATGTAGATGGATTTATCACCGATGTGTAGTCTTTAGTTAAACTAGTTGACTAGGAGATGCACATCCTAAGTAACATGGATACAATCTAAGTGACCTAATGTTTAAGGCTTGTTTTTTAGGATTTTTCTGGTATATTTCCATGTTTTTGGGTTTTTTATATATTAAATCCATTGAGGATTATGATATATAGGATGGCTTAACTCATAAAATGGTAAGAAAATCAGCTTATGTTGATCACAAAATAATGAGAGTGTGGGAAAAAGGGGGTGGCCAAGCTGACCTCAAAAAACACTTAATGCTACTTATATAGTCTTAATAGACCTCAAACCATTATAGTTCACCCTAAAGTGAGGAGTCTAGATAATTAATAATAAGTTTATTAATACTTGAATGATGGATATGGCATAATAGGATGGAAAGGCATGGTAAAGGTTTGCTCTTAGGCAATAGGAAATAATGGCACAAGTTACCCCTAGGCTATAGAGAACAATGACAAAGGTTTGAGACACTGATTTTACCAAAGGTGGTTATAATCAGTGGCATATGTAATGAACATGACAATAATTAAAGATGAAATTTCTAAACCATTATCATACTAATACTACTTCTTTCTAAAAGAATGTGCTCAAAGAATCACAGGATTGGATCAACCACTGAAACTTCATCTGAATCCAATCACTGAAGGGGTCTAAAATATCAATGAATTAGAATCAAGGCCAAAATCAGGGGATAGAAAAGGTATGGTATGAAATGCATGTGGTACATTATAGGGGTACACCATATGGTATGGTTAAGGGGTTTTTTTACAAATGAATATATAGTTTAACATGAAGTAAATGATCCTCATAAATAATGCCCCATGTCACTCAATCAAAAATTTGCTTGAGATGCATTATGTTCATTATCTCATCAAGTTCATCTCCTTTTGGTGTAGCTAACTTATACGCTCAAGAACCATACTTAGTAATAATCAAATAGGGTCCCAACTAATTAGGTTTAAACTTTACTTTTTTTTATTAATTTTGGCCTTAGTGTTTTTTCTAGTTTTCTTTCAGCAATAGATCACCAAGTTTGAAATATATTTACTTTATGCACCTATTATATTAGCCATGTAACATGTTATAATAAGATTGAAGTTTGTTCAAGGATTCTATGTGTTTTTCATCCAGTAGGTATAGTTCTTACAGATAAGCTACTATGTAATCCTCATCATCAAGGATATATTTCAATTATATGTGCAAAGAAGGCAACTCAACTTTGATAGGAAGAATGGCCTCAATACCATAAACTAAGTAATAAGGTATGGCTCCTATTGGAGTACAATGATTGTTACAATAAGCCCGAGGGGCATGGAATAGTTACATGTTCCAATAATGACCAACATCATTGATAATATTCTTGAGGATCTTGACAATGGTTTTATTAGATGCCTTTAATTGGATATTGCCTTGTAGATAATATGCAATGGAAAAATGTTGGGTATGTTGTATTCAAAATAAAGGGATTTTACATCTTTATTTTTGAATAAACCACCATTATCAAATGTAATGTTGGAAGGGATACCATAGTGGAAAATGAGGTGATTAAATATGAATTTAGATATTTAATTGATTGTCATGTAAGTGAGGGGAATGGATTCCACCCATTTAGTGAAGTTCTATGTGGTGGTAAGAATATGTTTATGGCCATATGAGGAATTAGGGTTTATATTTCCTATGAGGTTAAGTCCCCATGTTGAAAATGGCCATGGCATTAGTTTAAGAATTTTAGCTAAAGCATGGATCAGGTTATCATGATTCTGACATTTGACACACTTATTAACATATACAATGGCATAAACTTCCATATTCAACCAATAAACAAGATTTTAGGATGGTCTTATTATTTAGCATGTAATGGCTCAACTTCAGATATGTGAAGACCATGGATAAACAAGATTTTTATATTTACACATACTTTTGTTCATACATGACTAGTGTATAACTTATATAGTATAATGCAAGTTCTTTTCCCTGCTCATCATGCTATGCCAAGAATGGCCCAATGGCATTTTCTAGTACAAAAAAATAAAGTAGTAATGGACTTTCTAGCATAGGTGGTAAAAAAATAGGTGGATTGTCTAGGTAATCTTTTAATTTGTAAAATGTCTTTTGGTAATATTTGTTTTATTAAAAAGTAACACCCTTCTTAAAAAAATGGGTAAATGGATGGCATTTGTCATCTAGTTGTGATATGAAGCACCTGATTGATTATATCTTGCCCTACAAACTATGGGCTCCTTCAAAATGGATGGAGATAACATTTACCCATTTTTTCAAGAAGGGTGTTACTTTTTTAATAAAACAAATATTACCAAAAGTAATGTTTCTTTAACTTTGGATGGATTAACTTCAATTCCCCTATGAGAGTAATGAAGCCTAACAATTTTCTAGAAGTAATGCCAAAGACACACTTTTTAGGATTGAATCTAACCTTATACTCCTAAAGTCATTCAAAGATCCTTCAAAGTACTATTGGATGTTTAGAATGGGTCTTGGATTTACTGAAAATGTCATCGACATATTCCTCCACTATATTGTGCATCATATCATGAATAATTACCATCATGTCGCATTGGTATGTTGCCTTGACATTCTTGAGGCCGAAAGACATGACCTAATAATAAAACATTCCCCAAGTTGTGAACATTATCTTGATATGGTCCTTTGGTGCAATATTTATCTGGATGTATCCTTAAAAACCATCCATGAGGGAAATCATTTCATGTCCAACTATAAAATCAACAATCATATCAATTTTTGACAAGGGAAAGTTATTTTTAGGGCATGACTTATTAATGTCTCATAAATCAATGCATATCCTGATACCTTCTAGATTTTTTCTAATTAGCACAATGTTTGAGATATATTTTGAGTAATCATTATGAAAAATTCATCCTTCTATGATTTTATTTAGCTCTTTATTGACTAATTTGGAAATATGATGATGCATTTTCCTTAGTTTTTAATTGATTGGCTTGGCATCAGGATGAAAAACAAGATGATGTATAACCAAGGTAGGGTCCAAACTTGGCATGTTAGAATAGGCCCATGTAAAAATGTCAATTAATTACCTAAGAATGGCTTTAAGGACTTTTTTCTCCTCCTCAATGAGGCATGTGCCTAGTTTGATCCACCTAGGATCATCGGGTGTTCCGATATTGACCTCAGAAGTGTACTCCATATAGAGTGTTAAATCATCTTATAAAAGAGTTGGTAAAGAGGTAAAATGGTCTATAATATCAATGTCCTTTAGTCAGACTAACTCATCAAATTATCTCGAATAGGATGAATTAGAATCACCCAATAGTAGAAAAGGCCATGTAACAAATACTTCAGGACATTTTAGGATAATTTGTTCAAAAGCCCGAGATTTTTTCTACATTGATTTCAAACCTATATATTATTATGGCCTTGGTGGAATCCTAAAATTCAATAAAATAAGGGTGAACATCCCTTTTTAGTGGTGCCTAAAATAAGTTTTCACCACAATATTGACCTTTTTGTTTAATTTTTCCCTAGTACAAAAGTGCATCAAAGAGGTTTTCACTTGGGGACCTCAATGTTTGATTTATTTTTTATTTTTACAAAGGAAGTTTGCCCACTCTCTAAAATAGGCATCATTAGCCAATGTGATATATAATCCATTCTTATGATCTCTGAGAGGGAGATGGTTTCTTAGGCCCAAGAACTTATAAATAGCCTCATCATTTTTGAACTCATTAAGTGATATTGTGGATTCCTGTTGGTCTCAATCAATGAGTTGAGGGTGATGAAGGAAAAGTGGAGAACAACAAATGATAAGAGTGATGGTAAAAATGGTACATGGTTCAAATATTTTAGTAGTGGATAAATCTTTATACACACTATAATCAAACTTTACATCGCTTTCAACATCGTCATCACTAGTCATTGGTGTAGGAGCATGAAAATGATATGTGGATTCACTACCAAGAGATTTAAATTTAATACCATGAGATCCCTTGTTTTTGGTCAAAAAATGGGCTCAAGAGTACCCAATTGATGGGCCCCTATGCCTCTACCTTCATAATATTGATTATCCATAATCCTATTAGAAATAGGATACCTTTTGCTTTTATAATAATTAGCCAAGTAATTAGTGTAAATCAACAATTCATATCCATCAAGTGGATCTTGTTATTAGTTAGTGGATGGTGTGAAAATCATAGGCTCTTGGGCATAAAACTTTCCTTTCTATTTCCATTCCATATGAACAACCTTGGCCTTAAGTTTCCCTTAAGCTTTTGGGTCTTGTGTAAGTTTTGTATATGGAACGCATTATGTGTGATGTAATCTCTTGGGCCTTTGTCATAGATGGTAAAATGATTGACTATATCAGAAGGAGGGTTTGAATAATTAGAGGCAAGGATATTTGGATTTATGTAATTTGAACCTAACAATTCAACAAGTAAGTATTTTCCCTTCTTAGGCTTAGGTTCTAGGCTAAAATGGTAATTATAACTCTCATACTCAGCCTCTAGATGTTTACAAAATTGGTATGGTTGTAGATCTATAAGAATAATTACCTCTATCCCCAAATAGGGGAACTTAACACACTTATGTAACATGGAAGGTATTTCTTGGATTTCATGTATCCATGGTTTTCCTAGAAATAGGTTGTATGATAAATCCAAATCTAAAACATGGCAAAGTGTGTCATGGGTCAAAGTCCCAATCACAATTGTAAAATAGATTGTTCCTTATGATTCTCATTCTTCATTTTTTTAGGCCTTAATCATAATGGTTTTTGACTAAATTTTAGCTAATGTGTATAACAAATGGTTAACTAATTATAGAGACACAATATTGAGGCTTGATCCATTATCTATGAGGACACATTTTAATTTTTATTATATTATGACAACCTTGATATACATTGGGTTATTACACAAATGGACCAGGGATAACATATCATTTTTGTTTAAGGTCAAATATTGTCCATGATCTAGATGCCCAATTAATTCTTAGAATTTGTGTGGTTAAATTTTAGTTGGTACTTGTGATTGGCGCAAGAGTTATGTAAGGATTTTTTTATGGATTGTAAAAGTATGCAACAAATCTAAAATAGAGATTTGTGTGGGCATATTTTGTAGTTGTTCCATAATATCATATGTTTTATCTTTAACATTGGTAAGTGGCTTACTCTTAGTTGGTAGGGTGGATGGGATGGACACATTAGTAGAAGGTGGCTTTGGGCTTGGAATGGTAACTTTCGTTTACCAAGTTGTTATAACACAATATGGATTAGGCAAAGGACCATTATAACTAGATGAAGATGAAAAGGGGCATGAGAAGGTAATCCTTGGTTACTATTTTGCTTGGCTATGGTCACAAGTCAAATAAGGATTACTAACATAGGTTGATAAGCATTGTTAAGTAATGGCACTGGTCAATTGGCAATTGGTCTAAGGTTGATGGTAATGGTAGATACATGACTGCCTGTAATAAAATGGATAACTTTATTATAATCATATGCAATGACATGATATGTCTCTTGGTTAGAGGGGTCATTTTGACCTTGGTTCTATCCATTACATTATTTTTACTATCATGGTTGTTATTTTTTATGTTGTTTTTGTTATTGTTGTTGTGTAGGTTTTCATCATGGTAGTTAGTTTTGATTATTGGCATTATGTTGTGGAAAAGGATTATGATAAATTCCCAGGTTTTGATTGGAAGTAGAATCTTGGATATCTAATCCAATATCTTTATTTTCCAACATGTTTTGAATAAGGTGTCATAATTTCACAAACCAACATATAGAATGGCCTATGACTTAGTGATAGTCATAGAATTCATGTTTTTTATACCAATCAGGGAAAGGAAAACCTTTAGGGAATGACTTTGGAATAGGCCAACTAATCATATTGACCATGGCTAATTTTTAGAATACCAACTCCATGAACTCTCCAAGATCACTAAAAATTATATCATTAGGTATTATCCTTGGAGGAGGTGCTTATAAAGGAGGAGGTTTTAGTGATTGTATATGTGGAATTGACTACATTTGTGAAGTTGGCTAGGCATATGGAATTGGTTGTGTATACAGAGCTAGCTAAGTAGATGATGTTTGCACCATTTAGACATGATGTGATTTCATAACTCCATTAATAATAACATTTTTATTGTGGTTTTAGGCTTTTGGTTTTTTAAAATTGTTAGCCTGAGGTGGTGCAGGAGCCTATGCTTGATTTTGACTTTGGATCTAGTTTTGGTTCTAATTTTGATTAGGAGAAGACAAATTTATTATCCCCTTGTTGATAAGGAACTTCTTAATTTGTATACCCTTTTCAATGATTTCCTCAAATGTTTGAGCATATTGAAGCTCAAGGTGATAAGATATCTCACTATGCAAATTATTGGTAAATATAACTATGTAGTTTTTATTAGGCAAATTATGAGTGAAGTGGCTAGCAAGTGCTCTCCACCATTGTAAGTAGCTTGTAAAGCTCTCACCAACATTATATCTGGCCTAACTCAAATCAACCACCAAAATCTTGTTTTTGATATTGTAAGAGAAATGTTATATAAATTTATCTGAATTGCCATCAAAGTTAGATAAATAATTCATTGAAAATTTGAGAATCCACTCTAAGGCCTATCCAACAAAACTCTAGGTAAAAATGAGAAGTAGGTAGATGTCACTACAGGGCACTATCTAGCAAGAAATAAATAACTTTTTCAAATGTTACCTAGGATCACTTTTTCCATTGTATTTATCAAAATTTGGTGGCTCATAATGTGGAAGGATTGGTATTTATATGTAATCCATGTCAAATGGATAGGATAAAATTTGTCTAATTTCCTCTTTGAATGGTTGTAATTGCATCCTTAATTTTTTATAGTTCTTGGGCTAAGAAGCTAGATGGTACAATTGGTTGTGGTTGGGGTTGGGTGTTCAAAGGTAGATTAACTTGACTAGGGTACATTGGAGGAATGGGGTATTGAAAAATGTTGGTTTCATTGATCGAACAACCAATAATATTTATCCTTTAGTTAGGAATATATTGTTGATATGGTACCCATTATTGGTAAATATTCTAGATAAGATTATTAATATATCTCTTATTGGGAGGGAACTATGGTAGTGATGAAGGTATTTAGTTTTGTGGAATATACTTTGTGTGTTAGGTTGGAATAGGAACTTATTGTTGACTAGTTGAACCCTATTGTAGAAAAGTCAATTATTGTTGGCTAAAGATATATTATTGAGGGTATTGTATATTAGTCCCTTGTTGAATTTGAGGTATTATTAGGCAAGAGGTGATGATTTCCTAGTGGGTTTCAACCCCTGGTGTTGGGTTAAACCTTGTTGCCTATTTGAAATTTATTGACCATTTGACACTTGTTGTTGACCAAACACTAGTTATTATTGTCTACTAAGAACACATTATTTATTAGACACTATTGGAAATGAGTTTGCCACTTGTTATGATGGTGCATTAGTCTATATTAGCTTTCATGGAATATTGGTCACCACTTATTTGGGTTGAGGATTGGTGTTCACTACCTATTGAGGTAGAAGGTTATTCAACCCTTGTTGGGTTGGGACATTGATCTACATCTAGTTACTTGTTACTTGATGTGTAGTCAAACAAGCATCTTGTTATGGGGGAGTAATCATTTGTTACATATATGAACTTGACATTCCTTCCCCTTATTGTTTTGACTCACTTAAGGTATTCATATGATAAAATTTTATGGCATTAGTCTTTTATATACGTCACCCAACATGGCATGGATTGGGGTACACTTATGTGTTATCTACTATCTTTTATAAAGGGTCTTGTGTAGGAGCCATAATTTATTCCTCAATGATCAGGGTAGTAAACATGTCCCCAACTAAGGTATTTTTAATGAATGGGTCTATGTTTGTGTTGGTATATCCCAATGAGTCAGTTGGTACCCTAATTGATGGATTGGTGCATTGGATACTATCGAGGCATTTAAATTCCTAGCCAAAGTGAGATACATTTGCTATGCTTTTTAGATCTATGTTATCAGATCATCAATTTGACCCTTTCCTTTTGTAAGTATGGTAAGGTCCTAGTTGTTTATTGGTATAAGGGCCTAATTATGGCTAGATGATGTCTACTTAAATAGTTTAACTATAGGTGCACTACTAGGGGATGTAATCAAACTAGGTAAAATTTCATGTGAAAATGTAGCAATAAATTTGGCACTTACCTCTACTTTTGTAACAAGGATTTCATCTCTATTATTTAAGAGATGGTGATCAAATAAGTAAGGATCATAATTGGTAAGAGTCAATGTGGTCATGTAGTATGGTTGTTGTTATTAGACCTATTTTGTGTTAGGTTGTATTCTATAAAAGTATTGGGTGGTTTGGTCTTGGTATTTCCCTGAATAAGGAGATGTATTGGAAAGATAATGTGTTAATGGATCTTGAACCTACTCTGTCTAATGGGTATCATATGAGGGATATAAATATGTCTCATATGATACATCATCTCCATAGGGTTCTTTCAAAATAGGGTCACTTGTGGCAATGTTTTCATACTCTGGATTATGCATGATCCTACTACATGTATAGTGAGGCATTATTAAATCAAAGGTGAATGAATCTTGAAAGGACTAGTCTAGTATTACAAACATTCAGTACTTGGTCTAAAAGGCACTTGAGAAACTTGGTTGTGGTCTAAAAATTATCATGACAAATATATTTTGGCTATTAAAAAGAGGTCTAAAGGTGAAACATGAACATGGTGTTAGAAAAGGTCTATACTAAAATCTAAGTCTAAGGAAAATTAGGACAAAAACATGAAATCGGTCTTTGGAAAATAGTTTTAAACTAAACAAACTAAAGGAAAATCAAACTTGGTCGATGTATAAAAAGGAAATGTTAGATGTTCAGCCAAAGTCACAAAGCTAGACTTGGAAATAAACCTAAATAAATTACAAAACTCAAAATGAACCTAAATCTAAGGCAATTTATTGGAAACCAAAGAATGCACTTGGTCAATGTAAACTTTAAAACTAGGTCAAAGTGAACTTGGTCTAAATGTAACTTTGCAATTTGAAGGTCCAAACATGTTTTAGGCAAACATCTCAATCAATTAGAAAGCTAACTCAATTACTATAAACTAAGTGAAAAAATTAAAACATTCAAGCCCAATTGATAGGTAAGGCTCAAATGTGAACTAATTTTCCTTAGGTCTATACTTTAAAATGATTTTCAGATTTTATTTTAAAAAGGCAAACTAATTTTCGATAAAAGGGTCATAAGTCTATGTGAATGGCATAACAACACTAGATTCAAAATTGGTTCCATACTCCTAAGATGATTGAAACTTGGTTAAGAGTGACTCCAATTTATCTAGGTAAAAATGGATAGCATAACAACACTACTTTTGAAACAAAGGACATAAATGGTTTGAACTCTCATTTGGGCAAGATAAATAACTTGAGCAATTTCAATAGTGTACCACTTCTTTATGCAAAGTGGTGTGTGTAACATGTGTTTGTTTAGAATTTTTAAATTAAAAAAGTTATTTAAGACTCAAACAACACAAATAAAATAAAAAGTTACACCTAAGCGCATACTCCTACACTAAAACTAACATGAGGTATGATTAGTATCTGTGAAAGTTTCCATTGATATACTAGTCTTGAAAGGAGTTAATTGTTAATCCAATAAAGAAGAGCACATGTAGGTAGAGTTTTTTAATCTCCCCTCTATCTCTCAATAAATGGTACATGAAAAGGAAATTATATTACTAAATCAACTCAACATTTGATAGGATATTTTATAGTAATTGGGGTCAATTATGTCTAAAAGGTCTCCTATTGGATTTTTAAGGGTTCCACAAGTATCAACAAATACTTGTGTTGTGATAATCCTAATAAAATTTTCATCTAAAAATAGAGAAAATATGAGATATTTTTTAAAAATAACACACATGCATGGAACATGCACAAACTTGTATATAACATGCACACTTTTTTATAATAAACTAGCCAAGTACACAATGCAGATTTTGCACACGCGATCCTGAAATCACTTAATGTTCACATGCATGAAAGGAAACACTACCTAATTGAAATATATAATTTTTATTTATGAAAGGTAAAATAATATGCTATAGTACATCAAAACTACATCCAAACACACACAACTAATAAATATTAAACCCAAATGATCCACATAACTGTAATAAATAGGATGCTCCCAATGCCCCAAATTTGGTAATTTTGGTAGTGAATTACTGTAAAATTCTCATAGATATGAAAGGTGGAATATTTGAGTCTTACATATAAGAAAAATATTTATCTATATAATTTATAAATTCAATAAAAACAACATCAAAATATGGAAATCAAACCACACGAAAGGATACCCAAAAATATGCAAACAATCTCACCAAAATAAATACAAGAATCTACAAATCTATGAATCTCCATTGCAATATCTATATGATATTACTCTCATGAAATAAAAGGGGTTTCATCGTATGATCTCCAATAATCCAAGTTTTTTCATCCTCGAATCTTATAGTTGAAGTGCAAGTGCAACAAGCATAAAGAAATTGTTAATTTTGCCAAAATGAAAACATAACATATTTATACTTAAGAAGGCCCAAGATGGGTGCTAATATCCTTGCTTTGGGGAAGATGACATAAATTATAAAATCAACCCATTTCCATATTTTTTTCACTTTCCAAATTTCCTTTAGATCCTACTTTTTCCTTCCCTTTCTCTACTTCCAACTTTCCCAAATTTGATCCCCTTATAAAATAGCAAGATTCCTTGGAACCCATATCAATATCCTCTACTAAAAAGTAATGCTCCATTTGGAAAGTTTCCTTAGAAACTCAACATTAAATCCACCTAGAAAACCATGTCCCACTTGTGCAATAAAATAATTAATATTTAATATCCCATTTTCAAAACCATGAATTATGATAGACCATTAAATATTAAATAAATATTTACTAACTATCCTCATTAGTTCACCAGAAATATAGGAAATAAGCTAATTGGCAACCCTTAGGATTATATTAAAAATGGGACATTACAAGTCCCCCTTCCCAAAATTGCTTGTCCCCAAGCAATGCAATTCTGGATGTTCTAAAATTTTTGGACCTTCTTAAGTGGCATCTTTGATTGGAAGGGTCTTCCATCGAATGAGGTATTTCATTAGGCTCCTATTTATTGGCTTCCTCGCCCTAGTATCAAGCACAACTTCTAGAACCAAAATTAGTTCCCCTTCATCATCTAGTGGAGGTGAATCAATGGAAGGAACTATATGCATACCCACTACTTTATTCAAACAAGAAACATGGAATACATTATGAATTCTATAATTTTTAGGGAGTTTCAATTCATAAACTACTTCACCTATTTTTCAGGTGATTTGGTATGGCCCATATAATTTGGGATTCAATTTTTCCTTCCCACTGATTTTGAAAGAAGACTGCTTATATGGTTGCAATCTTGAGTACACCATATCACCCCCTTCAAATATCCTTTCTATTCTCTTTCTATTTGCATGTATCTTATTTTGGTTTTGTACTTCAATAATTTTTCCTATAGGTATCTCAAAATGGCTTGGATTTGATTGACTAAGTCACTAACTGCAGGCACTCTACTATCTAAAAGTCAAATTGACAAAGGTTAATGCATCATAGTCATATGATGATTTGAATGGAGACATACCAATAGACATGTGATAAGTTGTGTTGTAATAGTATTCTCCTGGGTGAAGCCACTTAATATAAGCTATTTATTGGATTGAGACATAATTCCTCAAGTATCCTTCCACCCACTTGTTCACAATTTTTGTTTGTCCATCTGTTTATGGATGGTAACTAATGATGGGATTAATATTGATGCTTATCAGATGGAATAACTCTTGCCAAAAATACACTGAGAAATCTACTATTTCTATCATTGATAATGTTCTTGGGTGACCTATGTAGTCTAAATACTTCTTTGAAAAATAAATCGACAACTTGAGATGCTTTTAAATTAGTAGACATATCAAATAAATGTGCACATTTATTTAATTTATTTACTATGACATAAATGCAATCTTTTCCTTGTACCTTTTGCAGCCTCAAGATGAATTACATGAAAAAAACTCTCCCTTTTTTTCATAGGAATGGGAAGTGGCTATAACAACCCCACGAGAAACTCTTTTTCCCCTTTATTTTGATCCCAGATGATACACTCTTTGACATGAAAAAGAACATACCTTTTGAGACTCTTCCATGAGAATCTCTCTCTAATATGTCTATATGTTTTGAAGAATCTTGGATGTACTGATAAGGTGCATCATGAAATGTTTCTAGTATCTGCTTCTTCATATTTGATTCTGGAATAATGAACACTCTATTTTTGAAAAAAATCAACCCATCTGCCACTGTGTACCTATCATATTTCTCCAATCCATCTAGAATGTTAGTATCTAATGTATTCTTAGCATACTCAACCCAAATAGAAACTTTCCAATCTACAAAAATAATGGAAATGTTACAAAGAGTGTGAATTCTATAGAGGGCATCAAGTACTACATTCTTCTTACCCTTAACATATTTAATTTCAAATTTATACGATTGTAGCTTACTTACACACTTTTATTTTTGATCATTCAAATATTTTTAATTTAGGAAAAATTTCAAACTGTTATGATCTATTTTGACAACAAACATTCTACATGTTAGATATTGTCTAAATTTCTCTAGACCATGGAATATGGCCAACATTTCTTTATCATAGATAGGTAACCCTATCTCATAACCTTGTATCTTTCTAATTTTTAAAGCTATGGGATGTCTTCTCTGGGATAGGATAGATCCAATTCCAACACTTGAAGTATCACACTCTACTATAAAAGGGAGTGAGAAATCTAGAGTAGCTAGAGATGGACATGAATTTATTACTTTTTGAGTTTCTAAAAAGTGATTTGTGCTTATTCCATCCATTTAAAGGATCCCTTCTTTGGCAAATTAGTAAGAGGATCTCCAAGCTGAGAACACCCCTAAACAAACCTCCTATAATAAATACACAATCCAAAAAAGCCTCTAAGCTATGTTAGATTTATCAAAGGAGGCCAATCTAAAATGGCCTAGATTTTTTATTGATCCACTTTAACCCATTTCACATTAATAACATGGCCCAAGTATAGGATCTCAATCAACCCAAAGTCATATTTGGACAATTTAGCAAAGAAAGACTTCTCTTCAAGTATACCTAAGACTATATCCAAATGCTTAATATTCTCATCCCAACCTTTGTTATATATTATAATATCATCAAAGAAGACTAGAAAAAATTTCCTCAAATGCTGACCAAACACCTTGTTCATGCAATATTAGAATGTGGTTGGTGCATTGTTAAGTTGAAATGGCACAACTAAGAACTAAAAATGTTCATAGTGACACTAGAAGGTAGTCTTATGAATGTCTTCTTCTCTCATGCATATCTAATCAAATATTAGATCAATCTTTGATAAATATACATAAATACGTATCTTATAAATTAACTCATCTATCCTTGGAATTGAGTATTTATTCTTAATATTTTTCTTATTCAGGGCTCTATAATCTATGCACATTTGTATAATACCATCTTTCTTCTTCAATAAAACCATAGAATATGTAAAAGAACTATAACTTAGTCTGATGTACCCCATATCCAGAGGTTCTTTTATTGTATTTTTAATATCTTCTTTGTACATTCTAGGATGGCAGTATGGAGTAGTCATGATAGGCCTTGACACTGGTTCTAGTTATGTGATATGCTAAAATCCTCTCTCAAGAGGTAATCTTGGAGGCATATCATTAAAAACCACATTGTGTTTATCCAAAATATTTTATATATCAACATTCATTTAATAATTATTACCTTTTGATTGATCTTATGTAGTCACCAAACAACTCATAGCCCATAAAACTTGGCTCTTCCAAAAAAACCTTTCTATCCTTCTGGTTATGACCACTTTCAAAGTTCCACTTATGATTCCTTCAAGAACCACCTCTTTCCCTTCAGATCTACATTTGAGTTTCATAGTTTGATGATTTTTATATTAATTTCCCAAAGAGTGGAACCAATACACACCCAAAACCATGTCAATATATCCTATTCCAATAACATAAAAGTCATCATGAACTTTATGGTGTTTGATGGCTAGGTCAAGATTATGAATCTTATTCTTGCATGGTATATTGTACCAATTAGCCATAATGACATTGAATCCTTAAAAATCTTCAAATTTAAGTCTTAGTCACTTTACCAATCCTTCATCAATGAAATTTTGGGTAGCCCCACTATCAATCAACATAGTCACTCTTTGTCCAACAAGCTCTCCTCTCATTCTAAAAGGATGGTGTCTATGTGTTCCTAAGAGGGATGCAAGAGTGCCCATATGATCTTATTATTTATCCTTATCTTCATGGTGAGGATATTATGGATCATGAAACTCTTTAGATGCATTTGAATTTGAATCTAGATCTAAAACAACCTCAATATAATGTACTTGTCCTTTCCTAAGGTATCTATGTCCCGGAGTCCATGGATCCTTGCAAGAGAAACAAAGTTTCTTCCTCTTAAGCTCATTCCTAGTTTCATCATCCATATTCTTATACACATTTGAAGGTGAAATTTTTTATGTTGGGGAATCCATAGAATTATTTTTAAATTTCCCTTTATCCTTATTCCAAGGTAAGGGATTTGAATAAGACTTTTGCTGAGGTATAGTAGTCTTCCAAATCAAAATCCTTCTTGATATCTTATTGTAAATTAGAAGGGTTGACTGCCTTCACAAAACCCTTGAGATGCTTAGATAAAACTTCTATGAAAAGGAAAATGAGCCTCCTCTTTGATATGTCATTTACCATGATAGCTTAATTTTTTAAGTTAACAACATATTCATCCACATTACCTCTTTGCTTGAGGCAAGCCAACTCTCTGAATTATTCTTTAAGATCCTTCTTGTCAAATATTTTAATCAACCTTTTACAAAATTCATCATATGACTTGATCTAATCATGATTATGAGTAATTAATCCATGGTAACACCAATCATGTGGTGTAAAACTTAATATCTTCCTCCTCTACCATTGGTTTGAGAGATAAGTATGTGTCCAGTTTCTACAACCATGCTTTAGCAATAAATTTATCAGGAACATTGAAGGTAGAGAGAGTTATCTTGCTCAAAGTTTGCTCCAAATCCCTAGGCTTTGATTGAAATATGGGATCCTTATTTTTTTCTCCTTTAGTCTTCCTCAGATTTATGTCCTTTTTTACTATCATGGCCTCATAGATATCAAATGGAAGGGTTCTATACTCTTCATAACAATGACAGACTTCTCCCTGAAATGTGGTTTCTTATTTTGGAATCACTTCTTCTCTTTGAATGAATTTTGGATTCAAGGGTCTATTGATGAACCCAACTCCCAAAATTTTTGATTCCACCTCTTGGATTTTATCCTTATTATTATCTCTAGAGGTACTAGCTTCTCTATTGTTTTAGTTATTGGTAGGCTTGTTCTGCATCAATTGCAACATCTGACCAAGTATGTTGGTAAGGTAGTTTTGCCCTTGAATCATCTCATCAAAATTTCTTACATCCTCACCTTCACTAGGATCTTATATATCTTCCATTATTTCTTTTGGTTGTAATTTCTTCTGCTCTCTTCTCCAATATCTGATTTCCCTATCACTTGGAAGAATCAAACCATAAAATGACCTATAGGCTGACAAGATTGGGGCTCTAATGCCACTATGATAACCCAAATAAAAGTTTTATCTAAAAATAGAGGAAATCTAAACTATTTTTCCTAAATAACACACATGCATGGCACATGCACACACTTACATATAACATACACACTTTTTTGTAATAAATTGGCCAAGTACACAATATAGATTTTGCACACGTGGTCTTGAAATCACTCAACGTTCACATGTATGGAACGAAACACTACCTGATTGAAAGATATAATTTTTATTTATGAAAATTACAAAAAAAAAATTATTACAACAGAAACTACAACCACACACATAATTAATAAATCTGAAACCCAAATGTTCCACACAACTACAAGAAATAAGCTGATCCTAATGCCCTAGATTTTGCAATTTTGGCATTGAATTACTGTAAAATTCTCACATATTTTAAATGTGTAATCTTAGAATCATACATATCATTAAAAAACTAATATATAGAATTTATAAATGTAACCAACACAATAAAAAATATTAAAATCAAACCACACCAAAGGATACCCAAAAATATGTAAACAATGTCACCAAATAAATACAAATATTTTCAAATATTTTAAGCTCCAATGCAATATCTATATGATATTAATCTCTTGAAATCAAATGGGTTTCATCCTATGTTCTCTAAAAATCCAAGAGGTTTCATCCTCGAATCCTGTAGTTGAAGCACAAGTGCACCAAGCATAAAGAAATTATTAATTTTGCTAAAAACTCCTTCCAGAATGGAAGCATATCATATTAATAAATAATAAGGACCAAGATAGGTGAAAAAATACTTTCTTTGGGGAATATGACATCATTTAGAAAAGAAACCCATTTCCATTTTTTATCCACTTTCTAAATTTCCTTTAGATCCTACTTTTTCCTTTCTTGTCTCTACTCCCAACTTTTCCAAATTTTATCCCCTTATAAAATAGCAAGATTCCATAGAACCCCCATCAATATCTTCTCCTAAAAATCAATGCTCCATTTATAAAGTTTACTTATAAAATCAACATTAAATTCACCTATAAAACCATGTCCCACTTGTGTAATAAAATAATTAATAGTTAATAGCCCATTTTCAAAACCATGAATTATAGTGGACCATAAAATATTAAATAAGTATCTTTTAACTATCCACATTATCTAACCATAAATATAATAAATGAGATAATTGGCCACCCTTAGGATTTTATCAGAAATGGGACATTACACGTTCACAGCTAAAAATATCTGCAATGGGATTTAAACTACCTAGCTTGTTATGCACGGGTCTTGCCCCTTACATAATGACTTTATCCACATACTAATTAGTGAAATGTCTAGACCATCACTTGACTTGAGTCCTCTTTTTTCTATTTAGGTTAACCACTCAGCGACTATCCCATCCATTTATCATGCTCCTCTTATATACCCCCACCAAAATGAGTGTGGTTGGTATGATGTTGGGAGATGAAACCCCGGGTCAACACACTCGTAAATAACCCATGAGGAGGTGATGAAATCCTTCTTATAATATAATGAAATAAATAAAAATGAATAACTTGGTAATTTTTGAGATAGACAAGTCTCTAAGAATAAGAGGACATATGAAACATTATAGATATACATTTGTGGTATAATTATATACATTGTGTTGGGTGAATATTTTGTCACCAGCTAACTGACGACAAAATAGGTATATCAACCACAGCATAAGGAGATTTATATGGTAAAATGTGCATGTTTACCACAACAAAGTGAGATAAATCTCTCCTCTCATCAAGGGGAGGTTCCCTGTAAACTATTATAACTAACATAAGTTGAAAATACACTCAGGGGTGGGATAACACCATCCATATCTCTTTTTTCAGAGATGATGCTCACAAAGACAAGGATAAATCCTAGGTAATTGCTGAAGGCATTTCTCTTCTTTTAGAAATGATGTTCAAAAAACTAGAGGAAGACTTCTTGGGTAGTAATGGTAACCACAAGAAACCCATGAAAGCACAGTATTTCATTGCTTCTCACACTGATCAGGATGCAAGAACACAGTAGGATGAAGTGTAGCACAAAGTCTCCACCTAAAATACAATAGAGTGAAAGGTTACGAAGGGTAATGGGAGCTCAAAGTCTCACCAATATACTTTACACTAAAACATAAAACAAACATACTGAAGATAATGATGGTAGCACAAAGTCTCCCATAGTTCGCTCTAGGACACCTTCTAGATTACTTCCACTAATTCTGATTATTTGATTAAATGGACAAGACTGTATTTAGGAAATAGACATAAGAATAATTTCCTAGATAACACAAGCTATTTCAACACAAAATTTGAAAGGTCACATGCTTTCTCATTCATATAATAAAATATGATTAACAGTCTGAGCTCAAAGTCTCAAGAATGCCTTTCAATTTAGGGAGAGTTTCGCTTCTAATAATAGAGAGATCCCCTTTCTACAAAATGAGAGATTACAATATATAGTGTTCAAAGAAAGACTTGGCACTTTGTTTCACAAAATGGCCCATGTTGCATTCAATGCATTGGATAGAGAAAATTATGTGAAGGGGCCATGCTAGAGCAATTTTCCAGCCTGGAATTTGGTGTTCTAATCATCTCAAATGTCTCCTCCAAATCATGGGCTGCCTAGTCCTCTTTATGATACTTACACAGCTGTCCACTTTGACTTTACTTACTAAATAAAAATAGGCCACACTATTGAATGTTTGTGCTCTCTGATGTCCACCTACTGGAATAACTCTCCTATAGATATTTCTAGATTCCATGTTTCATTTTGTCTCTTTTTGGTGATTTGAGCTCTCGAGCTATCTTCTCGCTTTCTATTGGCTCCTTCAACTCCTTCTTTGGTTGTTCGCTAAGTTTGGTCCCAAGTCTACATCTTTGAAAATCAACAGATATTTCATTACCTTGAATTTGATGTCTGCAGGGACGTCATTGGTCACTTAGTTGCTTGAACCACTTTGAACCTTGAACCTTCTGGAGTGCATCGGTTCAATGGTTCAACGGTTCAAAGTGGTTCAATTTTTGGTAGTTCAAAGATTTTTAAAGGGCCATGTTCGCTCTCTTTTTCTTCTATTGAACCATTTCTTTGAACCATTTGGTTGAACTTCTTTCTGGAATCTTCTGCTTCTTTCATTCACTCGAAGCTTTTGTTCGCACTTTAAACTCTTTGAACCTTTGAACCATTTGAACCATTTTGGTTCAAGGTTCAATGGTTCAATGGTTTAATCTATTTCTATAAATCCTTTGAAACTTTGAACTTTTTGGATCCTTTGAAGCTTCAAACTTTCTGGATCCTTTCCTTTTCCATTAAACTCATTTAACCTTTGAACCTTTGAACCTTTGAACTTTTGAAAGTTCAAGGTTCAATGGTTCAACGGTTCAATCTTAACTCTTTGAATCTTTTTATTCTTTTAAGTTTGTCGAAGCCATTGAACCTTTGAACTTGTTAAAGTCTTTGAACTCATTGAACTCTTTGAAGCGGTTGAACTTCATTGAACTCTTTGAAGTGCTTAACTCTTTTTGAACCTTTGAACCACTTTGAACCTTTCTAAGTTCAAAGGTTCAATGGTTCATTGGTTCAATAACTCATTCCAATTATTTGAAGCTTACCAATGGACCTTTGATTGAACCTCGGCATTGAACCATCCTTGAAATGCCTAAGTGTTCAAGGAAAGACTTGTTTCTTTGTGAAAGCCCGCCTATTGAACTTATTGAACCTGCGAGTCCTTAGCTGAAAAATGCTTGAATAATTGAAGAACTTGGATGCTCAGAACATTTTTTTGAAAAAGAAAGAGATAATTTTGGTCATGTAGGACCAAAATAGTTGATATGTTGTCCACAAAAACAAGTGACAAATTTTTGGAACAATAGCTGGCTCCAGTTGGGGAACTTTCATCGATTGTAAAAACAATTAAAGGGAGTAAAATCCAGACTCTTCAGTGCCTTCATGTATGCCATTGGGATACGGAGTCATGCCACCCAAAAATAAAGATTCCAAAAAATGAAAATGGACAACACAAAACAAACTAAAGACTATACATATGTACAACTACTCTTATTTGATACTTCAAGAATGTAAGTGCTTCAGATGTTGCCCACTGTGAGGTAGAGAAAATGGTGTTCCATCTTGATACTTTAGTAGAAAACTATTTTCACCATTTAAATGATGACTAACAAATGGGCCTCTCCGTAAGGAATCAAATTTCCCATGCATTCCATTTGGTTCTCTTCTCTTATCCCATAACATAACTTGATCTCTAATATGAAAATCACAAACCCTTACTTTCTAGTCAAAGAGCTTCTTCACCAAACTCTGATGGGTAGCAATATGGTCCACCACCATAGTTTGCTACTCATCTAGTTTAGTCAAGCACATGATCCTTTTATCGATGAAACTTTTAAAAGTTGAATCTTCTACTGCCTTTGCCAACTTTAATGATGGTAATTCTAGGGTGATTGGTATCTCTGCATTAAGACCATACATAAGTTGGAATGGTGACATACCTATCACCCTCTTGGGAGTAATTCTTTTTGCCCATAAAGCATCAAACAATGCTTTATGCTAGGTTCAATGATTGTCATTTACAAGCTTCCTAATAATGGTCACCAGGTTCTTGTTGCTTGATTCTACTTGTCTATTTCCTTACAAAAAATAGTTAGTAGAGTGGGAGAGAACAATCCCATAATAATAGCAAAACTAGGTAATCTCATGAGAAGAGAAATAGGCTGCATTGTCTATTACAATCTTGGTTGGGACTCCAAAACTAGAAATGATGTTTTCCTTGAGGAAATTACATACTAATTCTGAAGTAGCATGCTTAGTTGGGATGGCTTCCACCCACTTGGTAAAGTAGTCTATGGCTGTGAGGACATAATCATGTCTAGCACTCGAGAATAGATTTATAGTGCCAATGAAATCAATTCCACATTTCTGAAATGGCTCTTCTATCACCATAGGCTTGAGAGGTAATGCGGCCAATTTGGGTCCTCTGACAAATTGTTGACATAGTTCGCATCTACGTACCCATTTATATGCATCTTGAAATAGAGTAGGCCAATAGTACTTGGCTCATAGAATCTTATGTGTAGTAATAGGTGTAGAAAAATTTCCTCCACAAGCCAAATTATAGGACTCCAAAAGTTTTTTCTATTACAGTTTATCCACACAGCGAAGGAATACCCCATCAAAGTTCCTCTTATATAGATTGTTGTCCCACATGACAAAGTTAGTAACTTTCAACTTAACAGTCCTCTTTTCTTTATGAGACAAGTGAGTAGGACACTCACCATAGGTAAGGAAATGATTAATATTTGAATACCACTCATTTGTAGTGGTGACAAAAAGAACTGCTGGCATGTCTTCAACTTCTCTTTCTTCATGCCCTATTTCTTTAGGTATGTTATCAGAAATTAATTGGCAGAGACCCCTCCCCTACACAAGCTTCATTAGTTTGATAACTAGATCAAACTCCTAGATTTTATTAATCTAATTGCCCCTTTTGGTTCCAACCTCCTGCTGAGTTAGTATGGACTTGACTATTATATCAGGGACCAGAGCAATAATGTGTGAGTTTAGAATGTCAAAATGGAAGTGCTTTACCACCTTTACCATAGCATAAGCATGCTTCTCCATGTTTGAATACTTTAGATCATGAGCTTTAAGAGGATAAATCATGAAAGATATGGGAGATTCCACACCTTTGTTTAATTGAACCAAATGGCTAAAAGCGTGTGTTCAGAAGCATAGCTGTACATCATGAAGTCTTTGATGTAATTAGGACAAACCAGAATTGGGGCATGGGTGATAGCTTCCTTGATGTCTTAAAATGTTGACTTGCCTTCTTCCATCTAGTTGAAAGTGGCTTTGCCTTTCATCATATTGAAAATGTGGCAAGTCTTTTCTATGAATTCAGGAATGAACCTTCACAAAAAATTTACCTTTCTAAAGAAAGATTGGACTGCAGTCTTATTGGTAGGAAGAGCAAGCTCTTGAATGGATTTGACCCTTTCTAGGTTAATCTTTATGCCTTCTTGGGATACAATGTGTCCAAGAAGTCTACCTTCTATAACCCCAAAAATAGATTTCTTGGGATTAAGAGAAATACCATTCTACCTACATTGCTCCAACACTTGTTGTATATGATGCACATGACCAATATGATGTTTAGAAAAGAATAGAAAGTCATCAAGGTATACCATAATGAATTTATCCATTTCATTTCTTAAAGCGAGATCCATCACTCTTTGGAAAGTGGTGCTAGCATTGATCAAGCTAAAAGGGATTTTGTGATATATAAAATTTCCCCATGGTGTTGTGAAAGTGGTCTTATGTTGGTTTTGACTTACCAACTTCTACTTGATTATATCCTAAAAAACAATCTAGCATTGATAACATCTCAGTGCTAGTCACTGTCTGCAGTAGCTGATCCATGATGGGCAGGGGATAGTTGTCCTTTAAAGATGATTGATTTAGATTTATAAAATCAACACATAGGCAAATTTATCCTCTTCTTCCTCATAGGGACTATGTTCACAATCTAGGTGGAATGATGGATTGGGAAAAATAATTCTTCCATTCAACATTTTTTGTATCTCAAACAAAATTGTGCTTGATATCTTGGGGTTGTACTACCTTTGCTTCTACTTATGAGGCAATGATCCAATCTTGAGAGGAATTCCATGCTAGATTTCTTCCAGACTAAGAGATTTTAGATCATCATAAGAGTATGCTAAAACATCAATGTAATGGTGAAGCAGAATGATAAATTTGAGTTTTTCATCAGGGGTACAACAATTCCCAATGTTGACCATTTTTGGATTGTCTTCTATACTCAAATTGATTTGATCAAAATCCTTGAAGGATTTTGAATCCATTTGTTGTTCCTTGATAAACCTATCATGCTTGTCAAAAAGTTTCTCAAGAGAAACTAATCCTTTGGGAATTTTATTCCCTTTGAGCTAAAGGAACTCTTCATCAGCTTTTGAACTTGTTCCAGGTGCTGATTCCCATGGTGGAGACTCACTCCCTTCAAAATGAAGCTTTTCAAAGCTATCCTTTTGTTCCAAAAAATAAATGATTTGGTTGTCACCATTGAAGACCTTCTAATGGTTAGCATTATCAGGTACACTTGGTTCAAAAACCAACTCGATAGTGTACCTATTTTCTTTGAAATCTTGGTGAGGGACCAAGAGAGTTGCAGAGACGGCCAACAAATCTACTCAAATTTTAAATTCTCTGGGTACTGTAAAAATACTGAAAGCATCAAATCTTTCAATGCAATCCCACACCAAATTGCATCAATGTCACAATCTCTCATTTTTGGTTTGATACAAGTTCCTCACTTGACAAACCACCAGTTTAGTGTCTCCTTTGGCATTAAGAATTTTAACACTTTTTTCTTGAGTAGCCTTTAAACTGAGTAGAAATGATTCATATTCAGCAGTGTTGTTAGTTTTGTTGAACTACAACTTATATGCATAGGGGGAAATATCTCCTTGAGGAGATATTAAAACAACTCCATCTCTAGAACCATTAAAAGAATTGTTGCCATCGAATTTCAAAATCCAGACATCATCAAAATTTGATCTTTCATATTTTTCTTCATCAAGAAGGGAAGATCCATTTTCATATGTACTACACCCTACCAATTTTTCTGATGCTTTATTTAATTTTTTTGGATTGTCACTTAGTAAGATTTCATCTGCTAAAATATGAACGTCTTCAGTAGATAAAAAGTAATTACCGATGCCTAAAGACTCAAATAGAATTTGAGCTTCAGGGGCTGATGTTTAAGTGACAATATACTTTACCTCCTTCTCAAGAAGTAGCTTTTACATGACACCCTTGACAGGGATCCTTGCCTCAGACAGGTCCATGCTCAATTCTCCACCAACATCCCTGCAAAAATTTTGCCCAAGAAGGATGTCGTATGGGGCTGGGATGTCAGCCACCAAGACTATCATTTTGATTCTCTTATCTGGAAAAGCCACAAACACAAATTGAACATCTTTGATTTGTCCCAATAAAGGCACTTATTTATTTTCCATGGAGAAACATCTATCAAAGGTCTTAGTCAATGTGAGGCCAAGAGTTTCTACCACCTTGGCGGGCATGACATTGTCGAATGCACCTGAGTCTATAATGCAATTATTTAGCTGATGATTGTTTATTAATAGGGGAACATAAAATGGATCTATTTTCCTAGGGGCAGCTAGAGGAGTAATCACAAGATTATTTTGTGTGGATGTTATTGGGGGGATTGGGAGTTACTTCCAAAATATCTTGTCCTGCAAGGACGGATTTATTCTTAATGCATTAAACTAACCTATCCAACTACTCAAGGTTGGATTGTTAGAATTCAAACTCAGACATTTGAATTTTGGTCTTCTTAACATGGTCAATTATGTTAAATGACTGAAATGAATTATAAATAGGGGAAGGCAGTCCATCCTTTTAGTTTTTAGGGGGTGTAGTACTGGTCTGAGAATTTGAAGTAGAAGGAATAAGAACATTTAAGGTACTTACTTTTTTAATGATCACCGGGTCCTTTGATTGAAAAGGTAGAGTAGTCCCCTATTTAGCAATTGAAATTGTTGGTTGAGATCCTTCCCCTATTTTTCCCTTATCAGCTTGTTGAGCTGACTGGTTCTGGGACCTGGTAAATACAATGTATGATCCATCAAACACTTCTAACTTGCTTCTAGCTTCTTCTTGGTAATTCAAGAAACCAATGTTAGAGTCACCAGCTAATTATTATTCTCCTTTTGTGAAGAGATTATCATCTTATTCTTAGTTCAACTCAGGTTGGAAAAATAAATTAGATTCAGTTTCAAGATATCCAATTGTTGAGTTGGTTGGTGTTGCTTTAATGGCAAGCTTTTCTTATGGGGGAGGAAGATGATTTGGTTGCCCTTGATTTTTAGTAGCATTACCTTGGTATGACTGATTGGGAAATGTCCTCCTTGGTATATCTCAGTATGAAGGAGGAGTAGACATCCCTTGTGTCATTTGCTTTTTGAGAGCTAACAACTCATTTGCCAGCTTCTGCACCATAGGATCAGTGGGGCCTGTAGAAGAATATTTAGGAGATGAATAAGATTTAATTCTATTAGGATCTCTTCTTATCTTTCCTGCCAAGATAAGATCATATTCAACCTTAATGGCTAAATCTTGAGTTGCAACAAGGTCTATGTGGCCAGCCTGCCTCAATAAGAAACTCACTTCAGGAAGCTGAGAGTTTATGAAGAAGCATTTACGATTTTTGTCAGCTGAGCAATTGTGGGAAGACTATTCCTCAAATTATCAAATTTAGCTATGAATTCCCTCATAGGTTCATGAGGCTCCTTCTTCATCTATGTGATTTGAGCCAATAGGGCATGTGCATCTTTTGCAGGTTTGAACCTAGCTTCAAATTTGGCTTTGAGAGTGTTCTAGTCAATAATAGTCTAAACTTGCAGATGATAAAACCAATATGCAGCAGTGCCTTGTAATATTTCTATAAATAGGCTAACTACTATGTCCTCATACTCCATGCCTAGCACACCACATACTATGCATAAGGCTACAATATGTTCATCAGGGTGAACTCTCCCATCGCCATAGAATTTGGGAAAATTCTTCCTTGAACTGCGAGGTAGTTCATGTAAGGGTGGAGTTAGATTTAGGGGACCAAAAGTGTTACCCTAGGGGCCTTGAGCTACCATTATATGACTATTGAAGGGAGGGATAAAAAATATCTAAGGGGTATGTATGGATAAAGCTCTGCTTGTAGAGGAAATAGAAGTTTTGCCTGGTAATGGAGACCTAACTTTTGTAGGAGAAAAAATCTTGGTTCGTTGAAGGTGAGATGGTGAAAGAAATAAATCAAAATTTCTTTGTTGTACCATCTCAAATATAGGGTCAACAATACCTTTAGCTCTCTAGCTTCACGTATACAGTGGATTTTCCAGAGTATAAAATGGAGATAGAAAAGAACTAGAGCTACTTCAATCTGAAGCTTGAGGCTTCAAACTACGCATTCTTTCCCTAGTGAAGTCACCAAAAAATTGTTGGATGAATATTTTGTCACCAGCTAACTGATGGTAAAATGGGTATATCAATCACAAAATAAGGAGATTTATATGGCAAAATGTGTAGGTTTACCATTAAAAAGTGAAATAAATCTCTCATCTCATCAAGGGGAGGTTCCCTGTAAACTACTATAACTAACATAAGCTGAAAATACACTCAGGGGTGGGATAACACCATCCATCTCTCTTTTTTCAGAGATGATGCTCATAAAGACAAGGAGAAAGCTTGGGTAATTGTTGAAGGCATTTCTCTTCTTTCAAAAATGATGTTCAAAAAAATAGAGGAAGACTTCCTGGGTAGTACTGGTAACCACAAGAAACCCATGAAAGCACAGTCTTTCATTGCTTCTCACATTGATCAGGATGCAGGAACACAATAGGATGAAGTGTAGCATAAAGTCTCCACCTCAACTAAAATAGAGTGGAAGGTTACGAAGGTTAATGGGATCTCAAAGTCTCACCAATATTCTTTACACTAAAACATAAAACAAACATACTGAAGACAATGATGGCAGCACAAAGTCTCCCACAGTTCACTCTAGGACACCTTCCAGATTACTTCCACTAATTCTACTTATTTGATTAAATGGACAAGATTATATTTAGGAAATATACATACGAACAATTTCCTAGATAACACAAGCTATTTCAACACAAAGTCTAAAAGGTCACTTGCTTTCTCATTCAAATAATAAAATATGATTAATAGTTTGAGCTCAAAGTCTCAGGAATGCCTTTCAATTTGGGCAGAGTTTCGCTTCTGATAACAAAGAAATCCCATTTCTACAAAATGAGAGATTACAATATATAGCGCTCAAAGAAAGACTTGGTGCTTTGTTTCACAAAATGGCCCATGCTTCATTCAATGCATTGGACAAAGGAAATTCTGTGAAGGGGCCATGCTATAGTAGTTTTCTAGCCTAGACTTTGGCATTCTAATCATCTCAAATGTCTCCTCCAAAGCATGGGATGATTGATCCTCTTTATGATACTTATGCAGCTGTCCACTTTGCCTTTACTTAATGAATAAAAACAAGCTGCACCATTGAATGTTTGCGCTCTCTGATGTCCACCTGGTGGACTGCTTCACCTACTGGAATACTCTCCTACAGATATTTCTAGATTCCTTATTGCATTTTATCTCTTCTTGGTGATCTAAGCTCTCAGGCTATCTTCTCACTTTCTACTAGCTCCTTTGGCTCTTTCTTTGGCTATTCACTAAGTTTGTTCCCAGGTCTACATGTTTGAAAATCAATGGATATTTCATTACCTTAAATTTGACGTCCATGGGGATGTCATTGGTCACTTATTCACTTGAACCACTTTGAACCTTGAACCTTCCAGAGTGCATCGGTTCAATGGTTCAATGGTTCAAAGTGGTTTAATGGTTGGTGGTTCAAAGCTTTTTAAAGGGTCGCGTTCACTCTCTTTTTCTTCTGTTGAACTATTTTGTTGAACTTCTTTCTGGAATCTTCCACTTCTTTCATTCACTCGAATCTTTTGTTCTCACTTTGAACTCTTTAAACCTTTGAACCATTTCGGTTCAAGGTTCAACAATTCAATGGTTTAATCTATTTTTTTGAATCCTTTGAAACTTCAAACTTTCTGGATCCTTTGAAGCTTCGAACTTTCTAGATCCTTTCCTTTTCCTTCGAACTCGTTGAACCTTTAAACCTTTGAAATTTTGAAATTTCAAGGTTCAATGGTTCAATGGTTCAATCTTAACTCTTTGAATACTTTATTCTTTTAAGTCCATTGAAGCCATTGAACCTTTGAACTTGCCGAAGTCTTCAAACTTGTTGAACTCTTTGAAGTGCTTAACTCTTTTTGAACCTTTAAACCTTGGAACCACTTTAAACCTTTCTAAGTTCAAAGGTTTAATGGTTCATTTGGTTAATGATTCATTCCAATTCTTTGAAGCCTATAGATGGACCTATGATTGAACCTCGACATTGAACCATCCTTAAAATGCCTAAGTGTTCAAAGAAAGACTTGTTTCTTTGTGAAAGCTAGCCTATTGAACCTGTTGAACCTGCAAGTTCCTTAGCTAAAAAATGCTTAAATAATTGAAGAACTTGGATGCTCAGAACATTTTTCTGAAAAAGGAAGAGATCATTTTGGTCCTGCAAGACCAAAATAGTTGATATGTTGTCCACAAAAACAAGTGATAGATTTTGGGAACAACACATTGGTACCATTGTTATACATAGTTTCATCATGATACATGTATAAGGTGCATATGTTATGTATTGTGTGCCTAAAATTAAAAAATAAATTCTATTTTAAATTCCAAGCACTTTCAGGGACTATCATCACCACCAAGTTAGACTTTTATAGAATGTATTGAGCCAATCTATTGTACTAGCTGATTTGATTTTTTTATGGTTGACTTGATTAAATCACTCAATCCTTATAATTTAATAGTTTAGAATTGAATACATCATCTAGTATTAGTAATTTTATAGTGTGACTTAAATTGGTTCACTCACACTCACTAAGTTATAAATACGATTGGGTTACACAGTTGAGCTAATCTCAACTGTCAAGTGGCAATTCACATTTTATCTAAGGTTAGGGCATGTGTCCTCCAATCTCTCTCTATATTTTTTGATATATGAACTTTCCATATTTATATTTTTCCTAATCTAAATTTTATTGATTCATAGTGATACATCTTTCAAATCAAATTACCAAAAGGTAAGGTGGTTACATCGATACACATGTGTATTCCTAAACCTTGCTCTCTTTCAAATTTAATCATTTAAATGATTCCAATGTCAGATTATATGCACTAATTATATAATGTAACATGCTCTTGGTTGTAGGTCAATCACCATAAAAGCACTCAAGTTAGACTCAAGCAGAGGCAATGTATGTTATACACACCCAGGAACAAATTCATTTTCCTTTAAACTATCATTTTCATTACTAGATTAAAGGGGGGAAATGTAGTCATTATTAATAAATAATATAACATCTTATTATTTATGTTTTAGTTTAATTAATGTTATTTTGATGATACAAGCTTTTTATCGTGCCTAGAATGTTAAAAACCTACTTATCTTCCATCGCTTCAAGTTCTAGACATGAACCTATTTTATAACTACCTAGACACTTGCATCCTAGTCAGACGCATATGTTGACACAAGTGTCCTATCATAACACAAGTGTTCAGTGCCTGAGAGTCATTCAATTTTCAAATGAAATGTATTCTTATGGTCGGCCTAAATGATTTAATGTGATATATTCTCCAAATGGATTGGTATAAATATAATATCAACCCTCATTCATTCCTCACCTAGAAAATACCTAAATATACCAAGGCAACTTACCAAAAGCATTATATCAAACACTCAAGTTAGAAAAGCTTCCCTGTTTTCTCTTATTTCCATATTGGTCATACGAATAACACATATACAAGTTTGAAGTAATAAAGGATCAATCAAAGAGATATATTTTCCAAGTTACAAGATATGTCACAATTGTACTTGCTTATCACACAATGCATGATTCACACATAAGCCAACACGTAAGAGAAAACTACATAAGTTTGAGTCCCTCTTCAAAGTATCAACTATGTAGGCATTGATAATTGACAGAGTGGTATTCAAGAAAGCTTGACACCATGTTCCCACTAACATATTTTTCCAACAACTAATATGAAGATGAAGAACTAGGATTTTTATTTTTGATAAGGAGTGACAATCCATGACCCAGATATAAATGCACCAAAATGAAGGCAATGCAAAAATTATAAGCATACAGGTGATCACATCTAATTTTAATAGGTAATTTATATTATAAACCTATATTCAAGTCATATAGTAGCATCAATGAAACCATCTCAGGTCGATGCAAGTTTCCATGGCTATAAAGGACTAATTTTTAAAATAAGGTGATTATTCTAGAATCCAGATCTAATATACTTTCTACCTATTCTAGATCCATATTTATATTAGCATTATAACCAACTAAGTATCTTGTTTTCATTGAAATATCTATCATATATTTACTTTCCATTTGTATCATATCTCAGTTTAATATATTTGGTACATGTTCTATATGAGTTTCACAAATAATTAGATTTCTTTATAGACAGTCTACCATCCTTGTTCCCTAGGTTATCTCCACCCCTTTAACCCTAGATATTCCCCTATCTAGAATTTTAGGTTTAAGCACTGTTATATTTAGGATTACAATTAAAAGATTTAAAAAATAAAGTGTAGTGATAATGTTCTATCAATAGTAAGTGATTGTAGTAATCATGAGGCATGTGTAGGAAATGAGCAAATAAATACCACATATCTTTTATGAATGGAAAAACACAAGGAGATACATAAAAACAAACATCATGACCCTCATATGTAAAATAAGAATTATTTATATTCAATCTTCTTTTGTAGATGAGGATCATGATGTTCGTTATGTATATCTCCATGTGCTTTTACACTTAGAAAGTATCTATATGATGCTTCTTGACTCATTATCTACACATACCTAAAGCTTACTATAATCACTTGTTGGGAGAACATTGTCACTATAATTTAGTTTACAAAACTTCTACTTGGAAGTCCACAAATAATAATATATAATAGATAAATCAAAATCAATGTACGTAGGCCAATAATTTTAAAACTTAAATCATCCCAAATAATTCAATCATAATCATTTATAGCTTAAGTGCTAGTTTATCTTACACTAGAGGTAATCATACTTGTAGTGATGAGAAAGAATTACAATTTATTATTTATTTCTTAAAAAAAGTTATTTTTAGTGTTTGGAGAGCTGGATCATACTTGATTTTGGCTCTATGAAATGATATTGTATAAAATGTTTCTCTTCCTAAATATACCGATGTAGTATTTTTTAGGGTCTTGTTTTATATTTTCATGGATTTTTGATGTTGAAGTTTTTCAATAAGCATGAACAACATTGAAGAGAGAATTAAGATGTAGAAGAATGGTGGAATTTCTTATCTTCATGGGTAGGAAAATTTTAGTTATAAATACTGACATAATTAAATTAGATACTTTCTTCATTAATTTCCAACCAACCAAAATCTATTAAAGACTTCACCTCAAATGACAGACTATGACTTAAAGGGTATTTTAATGAGTTTGAAAGGAAAAATATTGTAGGCTATTTTAATTATTTTGAAAGGCAAAATATTCTAATATGAAATGTAATTCACAATATTCAAAGACTCAAAAAAGCTATGGATCTGAGGCTATTTTAATGAGTTTTCAAGGAAAAATATTAAAATATGTTCAAAGACTCTTATGAGTCATAGGACTAATATATTTTTTATTTGATTGATTAGAATAATGTTTTAAGATCTATAAGTATATGACTATTTATATAGGGTAATAATAAAGAGCCTTTGTAAGATTGAAAGATAAAACTTAAATTATTCAATATATGTGTATGTCTATGATGATTTTGTTTGTAGAAATAAATATGGATGTCTATATCTTGATAATTAGTATTTATTGATTTAGTAAAGAAAAAGTCATTGTGAATTACCTTTCATTTTTAATGTCGGTAATTTATGCAACTTATTTTTTTACAATACTTGATTTTTAAACCATAAATGATTTGTGGATTTGTATGGTTTAACATAACCTACATTTCATGCTATGGGGAATACTAAAGCAATAGATTCTTAAAGAGCCATTTTTATAAGAGGACTTATTTAAGATGTGTAAAATATATTTCCTCGTGATCCAATTAATATACATATTCAAAATAATCTACATATTAAATGTATTCCTTGTAAAATAGTAAACTAAATACTAAATTAATTTTATTGCATTATAATTAACATGTGTTAAGGTATTTTTATTCAATAAAAACAACAAAACTAATGGTGCCCCAATAAGAAAGCAATATTGTCACTGGTTTACTTACAATATAATTAATACATTTTTTTAATAAAAATAATAAAGTTAATATATTTCAATAGTTTTGATATTAGAATTTACCAAAAAAAATTAAAAAGACAAATTTTTTTTTCTAAAAATTAGAAAAAAAAAATGTTGATATTGTAATCCAATATATGTGATATTGAAATTCACTACTTACTATATTAAAATCATATATCTCTTATGTTGGAATCTAATAATAGTGAATTTGGATTACAACCTAAAAGATCTATTGCATTCCATTATTGGCCATTTTGGATTATGTTGTGGACTAGAATACTTCCAAAGTTAGTGAAATGATTATTTCTTCTAGAATACAATAACAAATGATCTTTATAATTTTATAAATACTTGAATTCACATTCCATATGCTTTTACTAATTAATTTTTGTTCATTCACTTGATGTTCTAAATAGACTAATGCAATTATGTATTTATAGACCTATTTATTTTAAATTAGGACCATATTGGTACGTAAGATGATGAATAAAGAAAATAAATAAATTACATGACCTACAACCCTAAGGATACTTAAAACTATGTGAGATGGGCCCATTCTCATAAGCATATAGTGTATATTTCTAGGAAAGACCCCATAAACATAGGGAAAGTCACTAGAAACACATGGAAATGAGGGTTGAGAGAAGAAAATAGAGGACCATAGAAAAATAGGGAGGGGATACAATAGGGAATGACTCAAAACATGGAAGACAACACCCAAAAGAGCTTAATTTTGACCCATAAGTGACAAACACATAAGTACCCTATGATAATACAATTTTACAAGTAAATAAATGCTCAAAAATTATTTTTTAATTGAAAACACAATTTTATTAATATAACAAAATAGTATAATATTAATCACATAGAAGAAAACACATAAGCCTAAAATGCACATCAAATCAAGCTAAAGAAAGCCTCTAGAAAATAAATTTATATAAAAAAATGCCAAAATTAAGGTTTTATAATAATTACAGACATAATAAAAGTGTGGTTCAATAAAAATGGTGATAAAAATAAGGAACACCAAACACAAATAAAATAGCCATTAGGTAAAAGTAGTGAACATGGTAGCTAAAGGAGGTGGGGGAGGGGGACTATAAGGGTTATCCCCCAAGCCAATAGTGCCTAGAGGATTTGTTGTGTTAGGTGCATGCTCCCACAAATCAATATATTGATTTTATTTAATGTCCTTATCTTACTAAGAAGGATAAATGGCAAGATCTAGGTGTGGAACCTTTTTTTTGGGAGAAGGATCCCAACCACTACCACCACTACTTCTAAGATAGTCAAACACGCCACCACCATGTGGAGGTGAAGACTAATGGGAATAGGGATAGGATATTTGATTTTTCCTAGAATGGAGATGATAAAAAACCTTGAACTCATTGTTGATACTGAGAATAATAGTCTGGAGGATCTAGATCCACCTAACTGACACCACATAGAGCATTCCCCAAGTAGTCCAAAATATTTTAGAGGTTCTCCACCTCCAAGTGGTCCTTATCTATCTATTTTTTCCTTCAACTAGCATGCCCCATTTTCAATCTAAAAATATGGACCCTCTCTCTTTCGAGTTGAAATTTGATTTACCTGATTTATAAGGCCTCTTTAGAATGTTTTGGGTGTATCTACTTGATCCCTCCCTCATTGGTAGTTGCTAGATGATAAGTTATAAATGACTGTTCATGTGTATTTTAAATTTCTTTGCATTTATTCAAGTTTAGTCTAATATTTCATGTATAAAAATTAATTTCTAACTTGCATGTTTATTTTAAGCCTATGAAGTCTTATTCCATCAAAAAATTCTTCAATATTTACCCATTTGAATGTTGAACCTAGGCTTTATGCGAGTCTATCTTAGATTTTGGCCTATTTTCGTGGCTTTCCTTTGATTTATGATTATGTTATTCATGATAAATTAAATTTAATATCTAAAAAACTTTGTTCGAGACTTAGCCAAATATTCAATAATCCTGATTCTCTTTACCTACGAATAAAGTCTATTGCCCCTTTATTTTAAATCATTTTATCATTTTTATATAGGCTTTATCTTTGAATTTTTGGGATAAAATATTTTTTTATGCAAATGAATGGTTTTGATTTTAGTATTGATCCACTACTACTCGTATTAATTTTCACTTGAAATGACTTGGTTTTTTTGAGGAAATTTACTTAGTTGATTTCTTGTTTTCTCATAGGTTTTCAAGGATTCTTGGGGCCCTATAGATTCTTCCATGTGTATCCAAGGAATCCAAGGAAAATGATTTTTCTAGATTCTCTTCATTAGTCTAATAAACAAAAATAAATCAAATGAAGCTAAGTTTCTAATCTTATGACCTAGGGGGAACTAGATAACAAAGCAAAACAAACAACAAGTAGAAGACAAATGGAAAAAACACTTACCTTCCTTGGAAATTTGGAGAACTTGTTGGCATGAGGTTAGGCTTGAGATTGAATTGTGAACAATGGTTCTTTATCAATGGTGATCTTGCCTCATTTCCCTTTGTTCACTTGGTTTATGGCATTGGCATGAGTTGGTCTATGAAGCATCTTTTAAAAATTTAGCATTATAAGATTACACAAAATAGCTTCCTAAAAGTGAATGTGAATCCATGTATTTATATGCTTTCAAACTAACTCCAACTAGGTGTGATTAGGTTTAGGCTAATCCTAGGTTAACCTTCAGAGACCAAATGCAATAAATAATGTCCTTAATTATGAATTTATGGAGGCATGGCTCAACATTTCTAATTTTTATGGCATTTATGTTGATATTTTATATTTTTGACTTTGAGGATGATGACATCATCATGACCTTATTTCCCTCGATATTTATTGAATTTTGATTTTTAGAAACTACATTTATATCTAATTCAACATGGATTATTTAACTAAGCATTTAATTTTATTTACTTGGTTAATTAAATCTACTTAGGCTTTTGGTCATTTCAGGATTTCAATTAAATGCCCCACTTAATTGGTCGAAAGTGCAAGTTTTCTAGGTCAAAACTTGATTGGGGATGAATATGTGGAATGCTATCATTACGTACAAGGTAATACCTTAAATAAGGATGCTTTGACATAATTTTGGGAAATTACATATGATGTGTGATTGAAATTTGGATGTTTAGGTGATTTCTAGGCTTAATATACATCATTTGCTATAAATTGGTCTGATATACAATTTATAGATGAAGGTGGCCAAAATAGAGTGTCTACACCATGCATGTAAATCTTATCAATGTGTGACTTTAGAGATATAACTTTTTGAAAAATGACTAAGTCTTTTCAAAGCTTTCAACCCTTGAGATCATGCCACATAACACAAGCTCAGAAGTTGATAGACTAAAAGCATTACGAGTATAAAGGTATTAAAAAAATACTAGAACCATGGAAGCTCAAAAATATTAAGGCATTAATTAGAAGCTAAAGTCCCATGGCCCTGAGGCACAAAGAATACACCACATGGTACCCTCTCAAAATATTGGGGGCTCAAAGTGATTAAAGCATTATTCCAAAGCGTGAATATCTTGAGAGATTAAGAATAAGCCATGTGGCCATGACAATAACAAAGATGAAGAATAAATTAAAGCCCAAGGATGCCGATAAGTTGCCAAGTGGAAAAATGGGGCCCACTTAGAAAAGCCAACATACCAATAAAGGATAAGGAATACTAAGTTAAGAAAGGGCCATGTGAAAGTGATGGCATCAAAAAGGTGAAAATACTAAGATTGATGCCCTATTTGGTTATCTAAACTAGAAAGAGTCCCAAGAGGACTGTGTGCCAAGTCTTGGAAGTGTGGGCATAATGTAGTTGATTCTTCACCAACTAAAAGCCCAAAAGTGACAAATTTAAGGATATTAAAGGAGAAAATTAATTTAATAGAACCTTAAATCAATCTAGGTATGGCCCTTTAATTTAATTAGTCTCTAACTTAAATACATAAGTCTATGCGGGGCATGGTGGAATGGTAGTCCCAATAAAATCCCAATGATAATTTGCCACCAATATTTGATTCTAATTATATCTAACCTTCTAAAATTGAATGTAACACACTCAGTATGGAGTGATTCATCACATAGCATGATCATGATGAGAAGTTAGAAAATATAATGAGCATAAAAGACAAATTTCAACCTTTAAGAAGCATGGTCTATAACTATAGGCCGTGATCAAGCTAACGAATCTATTAGTAAATCAAAAGAATTCCAATTGTATTCCCTAATCATCATTGAATATTTATAACCACCCTAATAGCGGGATAAGTGAGATTCATGGAAAAATCTATCTATATAAGGGACATTTGTTCCCTTTTTAAAGGGTCAATATTTTCATCTAAATAAACTCTATCAAAATTGTAATAGGATACTTTTACTTGCTTGATTTTGTCTTCCATCTCATGAATACCTTCCATTGTTTCCAATTTTAGATTTTATGCCTATGCTAAGGATTTTATGATATATTACTTGATAAGGTAATTAATTATGTTTTGCTTATGCTAATATAGTTTACTTGTAATTTCTTTTCTTTTGCTTTAGAAACCTCTTTGCCTTATGTGTTTATAGCTATAAAGTGATTTGAAAATCCTATGTGTAGTATTCTATAGGACTTTTGAGGTGTTTATATTTAATGAATAATTTAATATTTAGGCATTCAATTTTGTGTTCTTATAATCATGCCCACTAGGTGGCTAAAATTATATGCAATTGTTAAACCAGGCACACAATGGTATAAGTATGACTTGGCATGCTTCAATTCTCAAGCATTGACATTCTCTTAACCAAAAATATTGTTTTATACTTTACCTTCTCTCCCTTTTATGTTTATTTTTAAAGTGTAAAACCCTCCCCTATTTTATAAATTGGTAAAGTTAGGATCAATAGTAATCAAGATCAATTTCACTCAGCTAATTACAATTTTAAGTGTCATTAAATCAACATTGAGTGTCCAATGGTAAAAACTACTACTCTTTGAGTAAAGTAGGTTAAATTGCTTGGTCCTTTGACTAAACTAGCATCAGTCCTAAAATTAAATATGGGATATATTTATCCCATGTATTACCTCCTACTTTCCACTCTATAACACTCAATTTCATGAGTACCCTCGGACCTAAGATTTTAGAGTGATCAACACTACCTAGACTTGGATCTGAAGAAAAACATTAGAGATGAACATACCTATGTTAGTCACTAAAAATATATAATTATAAAGATTCATTATTAAAAATAACATAATGTATATATTTCCATATATGAAATATAATGTCAACATCAAATATATACCAATAAATGTTATTTATTACAATTAACATGGTCGAGTCCCAAAGAATAACCATTTTCCAAGTATATAATTCTAGAATAAATGGTTGAAAAAAGTGTATTAATCCATTTTCAGGAAGATTGAGCATGGGGGAAAAACTATAAAAAAATGTTTAAATGTATCATCCTAACAAGTAAGGGAAGTAGGATTTGAGACCCCCATATTCTTGAGCTAGTCTCCATCTGGTAGGCCTTGGTAGAGAATGCACCATATAAAATGAGATTTTTGGGCTAAATATGGGATTTCCAAAGATTGGCACACCTTCTAACCTAGGAAACATCTAGGGACATTAAATTCTACTAGTGGTTAAGGGATTCACTCTAAATATTCTAAGGGGTAATAATATGATACCCAATATAGGGTTTGTAATGATAGAAAAGAGTAGCAATAGGATAATGCAATGCTTTCCACCATAGGACTCTAGAATAAACACCAATCTTGTGAACACAAACATCAGGCATGGAATTATGAATTTCATAAATAGAATCTACATCCTTATCCTTAAGCTAGTATTTTAATCTAATCATATCCCATGAGAAATATTGTAAAAGATGTCAATGATAGTATTGCCTTCCTTTTTAAAAATCTAGTACTCTTAATCTAGGGTACCATGCCAAAGGGAACATTATGAAAATTAAGAATGGGAGATCATAAGAGAAAATGAGAATTAGATTAAATTCCATTTATAAAACCATCCCCTACACAAATGAGTTTGGATTTGAGAAATTCCAAAGTTTTCCATATACTTTTAACCCAAAAAGTGCCTCCAATTTAAATTGGCATAAAAGAGAGAAGATGAATTTGCAAATTAAGACCCTTACATGCCTTCCTAACAAGAGTAGTTCCTTGGATAATATAATGGCTTAAAACCTTCCAATATATGCTATCCAAATATTTTGATGATCCACTTAACACTTAGGGCATAGCCTTGGATCTTGTGTTAATGAGCCCAAAGTCTCCAGCTTCTTTAGGTCTACAAAAAATATCCTAGGATGCATTATGGAAACCCTTATGGCTTTCTAAATTTTCCTAGAGAAAATATCTTATTAAATTCTTCAATTTACCATAGGAATATTTGGAAGGAGCCTAGAATAAGAATAATATACATGGGTAGGGACCATCACTATGGAAAAAACTTGTAACTTCTTTGCTAAAGAGAAAGGATTAGTGATCCAATAGGTAATATTTTTCTTGGGATTATGAATAAAATATGACTAAAACTTAGACTTAGAGGCCCAAAAAGTAAAATAAATGCCTAGAAACTTAAGCTACACACTTAGATGAATCCATTTCCATTTATAACTTTCTGACCAAGGAGGTTTTTGGGGAGAGAGATTGCCTATAGCATTGAGTCTTTCTCCACTAAATAGAGGAGCCTAATGCAAGGAAAAAAATGTGAAGCCATTACATGGAATTCTTGAATAAATATCATTCATATAAAAGGGTAAGAAAAGAATCATTTGAAAAATTCCCTTTGATGAGAATTTGATTAGATTGGGGGAGAGAAACTCCTTTCACTAAATCTATTAAAGAGTAATTTGCCAATGGGAAGTTGAACCCTTTTGAAATAGGCACATAGAGAGAGGGAGCCAAGGGGAAACCCTACTTAATAGACCATAACAACCCATTTTTTCAATTTAAATCCATTAATGGTAATAAAATATCCAACATTTTGAAATGACATATTAACAATATGGATGAATCAATGGCCAAATCCAAGAGCTTGAGGCATTGCAATGATTAAGGGCTTCTCGATGTTGTTCTGAAATTTATCAAAATCAATATTTATAAACATTATTTTTTAACCAAATAATTTTTCCCATACTATGCCATCCAAAATACACTTGTGTTGCATAAACCATGTTTTTTCAATTCCAATAATGAGGACAAGAATATGTCTCAGCTAGAGGGAAAGGGATTTACAAATAATTTGTTAGGAGACATTCAAAATATTGCTCAACCTCCAATTGGTAATAATCTCATGATATCTAACCTTTGGGATGAATTTAATATTACCTTTATTGATGACTGTAGCCAAGGAGTTGGTTAAAAAAGTTTTATAATAGAGTTTGTGAAGATATAGTCCAATAGTGTCTCAAAGGACATAATTAATTTCACATAAAAACCATCAACGCTAGCGATTTTTTTAGATGCCATGTTCATGATTTTTTCCTTTAGATCATTCAGATTAATAGGTCTATCACAGACAATTATTAGTGATTTAGAAATATTACAGTGGATAAATTGAAGGCATTGAAAGAGAGTTGCTTCATGAGTTGGGGAAAAGGGTTGGACAAAAAAAACTCCTTGATAATGGTGCACAAAATATTTTTGAATGTTTTAGAGCTTGGTAAGCCTAAAATTAACATATTTAATGGCTTGAATTATATATGTAGCTTGTCTATATTGGAGAAGGGAAGATACTTTTTTGGTAAATATATCCCCCACTCTCAACCAATGTAGTATAACTCTTATATTTGCTCCCTAGGATTTTTAGGCTTCCTCAATTTTGATCTTGTGTCTATATTGAGTAGCTTGAGATTGAAAATGAACATTAAATGGTAAATTGTCAAGTTCCTATGAATTAATATGGAATTCATGGTATGATGATTCATTATCATTTTGTTTGAAGATATCTCCTTGATTACCATATATAGTTGAATAAATATGGTATTCATAGTAATGGCATCCACCCAAAAATCAATCCATAATGTGTCTCTTGTGGTTTTAGAAACTAAATTCCAAAGTTATTTGATTTTGCTTAGAGTTCTCTCATACCTAAAATTAATAGTATTAACATAGAATTAGGTCTCAGTTGATTTGGTTTAAGGGGAACATCTGTCAATATAGAAGTGAATAGGTTGATGGTATAAAATAATGGCATCATCAATGATAGACACTAGGCAAGTGGTGGGACTAGAGAAGGAGAACAAGTATTGATATAAGAGTAAACCCTGATCCAACCTTTTAAAAAAATTATCTTGAACTTGAGTGAAATTTGACCAAGGAAACCAAGATGAAGTAGAATATATTATCTAGTGGTGATTGAGATCATAGAGACAAAGATTATTACTTGAATGTATAACCACACTTTTTTATCCCCATCACACAAATGCATAAAATCATGACCTTTTTTATCTTCATTAGATCCCACCATGTTAAAACCACCACAGAGAATCTAGTGAACTTGAAGAAGTGAGTATGTCAACCACCTCCAGAGTATATCTATTTTGACAACATCATTGGAAGCATACAAGTTGGACAACCTAAGAAATCAGTCATAAAAAAAAGGTCCCATACTATCCAATGAGTAAGGTCAGAGCCCTAGGAAATAATATTTTGTGAAATATGTAGTGTTAATGGTGTAATGACTCCTCCATGTCTAGGATCATGATTATACACCTAAAAGTGTGCACCTAAAAAAATTTTGTAAGTGGAAAAGTGATGAAGAAAACCAAAAATTATAACCTCTTGCAAATACAAAAATTTCATGTTACAATTTTTTTTACAACTATCCTCGACTGTGCACCTATCATGGGTAAACATCAAGGTGCATATTATATCCATTTCAAAATAATTGAGGGATACAAAATTTTTAATGATGGAAAGTTTTTTATGGTTTCCACACATACATTCACTAATTTGGAAGGGACATCAATTTTCTTGAACATATTTTCCATCTTCTGAAGGAAAGGGACTATGGGACTAGCTGACCATAGTTTTGTGATCAAATGACATAAAATTTTCTTATGTGTGTGTGAGCATGGTCTTGGATTGAGGTTATGATGATTTGGATATCAAATTTGTAGGTTGTGAAGGAAAAATCATGGTTACCACTTATGATGTGTAGGTGAGTGATGACGGTGCTTTAGTAGTGGAAGGCATGGCTTATTTATCATTAAGAGGAGAATAATTGTCTTTAGGACCTCCTATGAATTGATACACAACAAATTTTGGCCTAAAGGGACCACACCACCTTTAGAAGCTAAAGTGTTCTTATTATTAGCCATAGTGGTCAATCCATCACTAATGGAGCTAGTTAACTTATTCTATAGCACAAAACTTTCCTATAGAGCCTATCAAGAAATAACAATTAAATGTCATTATAAAATCATATGGTCCAAGGATTGGTAACAAAAAAAATTATTTAAAATATTAGTGTAAATCACACATTGTGAAATTTAAATTTCACCAATATATATGTCAATGATTTCCTTTAGATCCTTGGCCATGTTAATTTCAATACATACTTCTATAAGTGAGCCATGTAAAATTTGGGTTTCTCATGGCAAATGAATCATCCCAAGGGTTTTATGAACTACTCAAAAAAACCAAAAAGGGGAATTGGGAGACTTGAGAACTCAATCCAGACTGGGATTTCTATATTATCTTGTTAAGAGACTTGGAAATCCTTAGTCTAATGAGAAAATACCACAATATTATTGTGAATAAACTAGGAACCATTTTTAATAATAGCCTTAAAATGACTAGTCTTAGAAAATTTAAAGAATAAAAAACCTTTGGTCTTGTTTTTTACCCCCTCAATATTCATGCCATTGGGTTTCCAAATGGTTGTGAGCCTACTGCTTGAAAAATATCTTAGTGGGGAAGTGACCAACAAAATAACCAAAAAAAGTAAAATATTAAAACCAATTGTAAGCTTTGTCAAATTAAGTAAATAAATCACAACATCAGATAAAGGAGTTTATATATTAGAAATAGTACCTTATGGAAGACCTTCAAAAAAACTTCCTTTCCCTCTTTGGTGCCATGATTATTTAGAGTTCTGCCATCTAAAATTGAATCAAATGATGCAAGTATGGAAGAGGTGGAAATTTATATAAGGTTTGTTATAAATGGATTCTAAGGGGTGGAATGATAGATTGACTTGGCACAATAAATGCATAATATACCATAAAATTTTGCCTAGATCTATTAAAGATCAACAATGTGAATAAAGTGCCACAAAGGTAGAATATCTTGAAATGTTTCTCTCTCTCCTTCTCCAAACCCTAACCGAACATCAAAACCTCTTCCTCGCATTATCCTTAGTTATCCCAATGATTAGTTTTAGGTGTCTACATGTTTATTATTTTCTTGCATCTCTCCACTCTATGGTCTATGTAAGAATGGTCAACTTGAGTGGCATTAAGGATGAAGAAGATTAATTGTATTGGAGGCAATGTTTTCTTATCCTCAATATTATTTTATGTTTGAAAATTTTAGTGGGATGTATGTAATAATAAAGGCCACATAGTGAATACAAAATATTTTAATATGATTGGGTTGTATTCTTTCTTTATATAACCTTTGTAATGATCAATGACTTAATGTAAATTGGTATTATATAAAAGGAATTTGTGAATATTCATGTTAGTATAGGTATTTTTAGGCCTTCCCTCATACATAATAATGTAATTAATGTTTTCACTTGATATATGACTCTAAAAACTTCATGAAAGTGGATAATAAAGTGATGTGTTTCCAATTACCATATATTCTAAGAGGAGGGGCACGATGACACTACCATTTTATTTCTTATATTTTTATTTTTTGTGGTTAAGGCCACATACAACATGCCTTGAGAGATAAATATTAATATTGGATGTTTGGATTTAGGGTTAGAATATGTTTATATTCTTAATTATGACATGGATCATGTAGAGAAATGGTTATTGTTCCATAATAATTTTCCCATTACCAACTAGATTATTTGTAGTTATTTTAATATGTCATCCCCTGAGTATAAAGAGGGAAGCCTTTATATGTAATGGTGTGTGGGTTAACTTGAAGCATGTTATTATTTAAAATCCATTAATATTAATTTGTATTGGTGTGTTTCCTTTAATAGATCTATTTTAGATCTGTAGAAATGAAATACTGAAAATGGGGAGCCAAACATAGATATAAAAATATTTTTAACCCACTATATTATTATTTCTCACTCTAATATATATAAAACATTTGGGATTTTACATATATATAGTAACATAATTCCTATATTCATGGAGATTATTTATCCATTAATCTCTCACCCAAATCTCTCTGATTATTCACGCTCCTATATATGATATATTATTATAACTAATAATAATATATCTAAACAATATTATATTTAAATCTATTATCATAGTATTATTTATAAAAATATTAAGATAACTAACAAACTAAATATCTAATTATATTTACCTCTTTATAAATATTTAAACTCACACAATGTAATAAACTAATGTAAAATCTAATCCCTAACATTCCCCCCTTAGTTTTTACATGGTGAAAAACATTCACACTCTCACTTGCAATATGATCACCCCTTGTGTCATGCCCTATTTGGCTCATGACCTTGATCCAAAGAAAGGCTCACTCCTCCCATGATTTTATAGGTTTACCACAAACCTTAACATGAAAAAGAACACATCAACTGTTCGCCTCCTATGGTTTTATGGATCTCTACCACAAACCCTTTCAATATCCATGAAATAACTTACATTGGTGCTTTCTATCCTTTCATAATGTTTTCACATTAGGGAAATATGTTTGGAACTTGCACACAAATTACATTACTTGAAAAGGCTTGTAATTCTAATCTTTTTCAAACACACATCAAAAATTATAAAAAAACATACCACAATATAGATGCCACCAAATCTTCTTGGGCCCCATCATTGGTGACTGACAAGAGGCTTTGAAACCTCCAGCCTCTATTTCTTCCTTCCTCTAGTAGGTTGATGCTTACTTATTCGATGATGCCATGAAGTTCAGATGCATGAATTTGTTGAGGATAAACCCCCCCATAATTTAGATGTCACATACAAGTATAATTTACGTCCTTTACAATATTAATTTTATTTGACATTGAGTAAATTAAAAAACAACTCTCTAAAAAAATAATGAGTTTTTTTTACATATTTTTTACAATGGACCCAAATGATTTACAACAGTCTCTAAACATGATTTTGAAATTTTTACTCATTTTTTATTTTGATAATAATGATTCTTTTGACATAAATAAATACAAACTATAATATTGATTATAAACACAAATATTTTTGACTTTATTATTTTTAGAATAATATTTTAAAAATAATATTATTTGAAAAATGAAAACTATAACTAAAAAACATATAAGGGACACTAGGATTCTAATTTTGATAGACAAGAAAGTAATATTAAATTAACTTTTGTGAACTATAAAAATAATGACACACTAAATTTTTTAAAAATTAATAAACCTAAGAAAATGACATGACTCATATACCATCGCTTATGACAATGAATACAAATGAACAATGACTATATAATAACCTTGTTAAATTAAACCATTATATACTACATACCTAAAACTGATCTTGACATAGAATAAAAGTAGAAAACTTAGCTACAAGCCTTGATGACATGAATGGATGGAGACTACACATAGGATGGAGATGGGATGTGAATGTGATAGCTCATAATAGGAATGCAATAGTCCTAATACAAATACTTTATTGGTGTGATGGATGAATAATAGATAGCAAATATGTATGAAGGCATTGAGGGAGATGAATCTGTGGAACTTTATGTGTTAAGTATGATCGGTTTGAGTGAAGTACAAAAAATTTGGATGTCATTGTATGATATAGCCTAGGATGTGTTATATATGTTTTGGTATCTCCCTTCAAAATGACTCTATGTATATATTCCTATCTCTCCATGGAATATATAGATCACCATGTATATTTTCGAAGCAAGTTATGTGGTGATGTCAGATACATCTTGAAATTGATACCATATTTTGACATAATCATCCAATATAAAATATTGATTTAATGACATCAAGATTAACATACATAGACCAAAATTCAAATCTAGTCCTAACTCCTTTGCTGTAGGTTAATATATTTATTGGCACAAAATGGAAACTGTCAAGATGATACAGATATAAAAATCATGTGAATGACCTCCACTAAAATAGTTATGAACAAATATAATCATAGGTGATCAGGCTAAACCACAAAGGTGCCTCGAAGGAATATATATTTAGTGTTATGCATATTAGAATTGACACATATAGGGCATGTCAATCTACATAGACTTATCATATTCTGTAGATATAAAAATAAATATCATCAATATGGGCAGCTGATAAGTAGGCAACCCCTTCATAATTTAACATCCCATATGGAATCTAAATTGATACCATATAATATATCTAGTTTACATCTGTAGCAATGAAATAATAAAATGGAGAGCCGAACACAGATACAAAAATATTTTTAACACACTATATTATTATTTCTCACTCTAATATATAAAACATTTAGGAGTTTACATATATATAAGGACATCATTCCTATATTCATGGATATTATTTCTCCATTAATCTCTCACCCAAATCTCTCTGATTATGCACACTCCTATATACAATATATTTTTATAACTAATGACAATACATCTAAACAATATTATATTCTAATCTATTACCGTAATATTGTTTATAACAATATTTCAATAACAAATAAACTAATTATCCAATTATATTTAGATCTCGATAAATATTTAAACTCAAAAAATGTAATAGACTAATGTAAAAGATAATCCCTAACATCCTTTTACCATGATTTCTCATAAAAGAGGTGTGAAACAACACTACCATTTTACTCTCTTCAATGCTTTCTACTATTACTATTTCTTAGGGGTCAAATCTATATGCACTAGGGATAAATATTGATATTTGATGTTATGATTTAGGGTTAGTAAATGTTTATATGCCTCAATATGACATCAAACATGTAAGATTATGATGGTTAATTCCTAATAATTTTTCCCTTACCAACTCACTTATTTGAAGTGATTTTAATATGGTATTTTCTTAAGGATATAGAGGGAACCCTTCTTTTATGGTGGTGTGTGAAATAAATTGAACCTTGGTTTCATTTAAGAACCATTAGTGTTTATGGTTGAATTTATTTCTAATATCATTAATTCATATAGATTATCTCATTCCATGGGTTTGACCATGCCCTCAAATGGATTGTTCATGTTATGCTTTCCTATCAACATAGGTTCAACTTCCAAGTTTCCATATGTGAGAATCGTCTATAATCAGACATCCAAGACTGACAACAGGTGATGAAAACACATAGCTCCATTGAAACATGAAATAAATACTGAGTAGAAACTATAATAAAATATATTCAAAAATGTAGGTGTACAAAGCATGGGGTTCACACAGTGCATAGATCTATCACTTAGCTATCACAACTCATTACACTAATCTAATACACCAGACTCCTCATAGTTTACACAAGAGCAATAGCTCTCTATCTTACCAAATACATAGGATAAACCATTAAATAGGTAGATTGAGTGGTATGGTTAATTAACTAAGAAACCTAAGTATGTGGGTTCTATCGCTATGAGTGGAGAGGGCACTGAGGTAACACTAGTGGCTTAGAGGCCTTATTAGTGTAAACACTAAGGGTACCAAGTGGAATGTGTATGTAATAAAAAACTCATTATGTCCATAAATCAATATTAGATTGGATGAAATAGAGCACACCTACACTTCTGATTGGGGCATACAATTGTTAAGTGAGAGCATGACCAATGTGAGGATTCATTAGACTCGATTAGGGGATCACTTATGACAACACACCATGAAAGATAAGGTTCCAAAGCCTATAGTCTAACAAAATCACATAACAACCCTAAAAGAGTCCTATGATTTAATATTTCACTAATCTAATAACAAGAAAAGTAAGTATAATCTAGTGTACACCAAAGCTTGTGGCATAAAGTGGGGGTTAGAAATAAAACAAATAAATAACTAAACTAAACTAAACATGTATAAAAGACATATACTCACGTCAATGTATACAAAATCCTAATACATGGAAGATAAGAATACATATGCTCTATCTATCTACTCTTATAAATGAGGAATAAATTTAGGAATACTTACCTTTGAAGATGAACCCACTGAGCCTCAATCTCCCCCTTGGCCAAGGTGATTCGTAAGAGATTGTCATGGTATGTAAAGAAAACTAAGATAAATCATCTCTCAGATACCCAACATATCCAATCATCCAAAATACTTATCCACAAGATGAGATCAAAGCTCCAAATAAAGTATTGAAACCTAAAGCCTTATTCCCCAAGTAGAATGGTCAATAAGAAAATGTTCCTTAACACTTCTTCACTTAATTATTCACTTTTATCAAATGGTGGTAAATGACTTTATATATATAGTGGTAACTTGCCCTAAAAAAATTTGGAAATGTTGGATATGATAGGTTGATCCAGTTGACCTAACACATTTTTAGGGCTAACTCTCTAGGTTTGTGTTAGGTTAACCAAGAGGCCAACAAACCAAAAGAGAGAAAAAGTCTCAAAATTGTACTAGGTCAGCCTGGTCAACTTAGTACAACTAACAAGTCAAAAGGGTGATAAGGAAAGAAATGAAGGATAAAACATAGAAAATGATGGGAATAGATAGGACTAATAAAAACAAGATTGGGTTTAATGGTTTTAAGAGGCTAGAGTGTGGATGACAAGAGGCAAAAGGAATGACAATCTTACAAAGCACTAATGGCCTACCCACCCCTTTCCCAGTTGACTCCTTAAGGTATGCACTCAGAGAGATTGAGACTCGATAGGTTCCTACAAGATATAAAGTGTCAGTAATCAATAAAATTTAAAAATATTATGTATACATATGCCCCAGTCAAAACTCATCACGTGTCACGTAAGTGTAACACGGGATGGTGATTCATAGATAGAACATAATAACACACAATGTTGATGCTAAATATGGTATAGTAAGCAGAAAATAAGATAAATGAAAGAAATGTATTAAAAAACACATAAATTTAACTTACCCTAGTGTCGTAGATAAATAAGTAGACTATAAGAAATGAAGGTGTGAAATGTAGAGTACACTAGGTGAACATGTACAATTTAGTGCAAAAAATAGCCAAAAATCAAATTTTTTGGAAGATAGGCATATGACAGTGGAAAATAATTTGTATGTCATCATGATTCTAATGCATTTTATGGTTTGAAAAATGGATGAGCAAAAATAAATATAGAGGCAAAACAAAGAATTTTCTTGAAAATAAATGAAAGAATTTGAATTGTTAAAAGTGTTTTTAAATAGGGAAAAAGAGAATTCATTTTGAATTTTAAATTATGAAAGAGAGAAAAGAGAGATTTGAGACCAAACAAGGCTAAGATGGTGAGGGAATGATAGGCTAGACATGGAGGACACCCAGAAGTGGCAATTGGTGCACTACAGGTATGCAACTATGGATCTCAAACCAGTTTTTGAAATTTATATTGAATTAAGTGAATTTTTGATAAATTTTTAAAGCATTTATATATGTTAAAATTGAAAAAAAATAGATTCTAAGGGTATAAAATAGGAAGATAGGAAATGGGTTGGGATTATTTAGGAAGAAAATGAGAAAAATGCACATTTTAGGGAAAATATACTAGGTCGACACACAAAACATACTAGGTCAACCTAGTAGGTTGAAACAGGGTAAAATTCATATGGTTGACCTAGTATGTATGGGTTGACATAGTGTAATCTATAGGTTGAAAGACTAAAATGGAATGAGTAACTAGTCCATAAGGGCCAGAATGAAAACTCAGAACCATGAAGGGTAAAATGAGAGGGTTGAGTTAGAATTTAAAGTCAATTATGACAAAAATAGGAAATTTTGGTCAAACTAGGTTGATCAAGGAACCAGAATAAGCACAAAAAATCATGCAAAAAGCTGAAAGAGGGATAGAATGGCCTAAAATGACCAAAAGAGGGCAAGAGGGACCAAGGAAGCTAGAAATAAGATAAAATGAATAAGGTAAAAAGTAATTAGGCTTGTTTTTAATTAAAATTGTAAAAAATGAATGTGTGAATGTGTAAAGAATGTATTGTGATTATACATGGAATAGAGGAACTAATACATCATTTATTGTTTCTCTATTTCAGAGATGACGAAGATTCTATAGGTTGGTAGATGTGTCTTGGTTCCAAATTTGTTAGATAGACTGATAGATAGAGATTGAGCTAGAATAGTAGTTATAGGTCTAAGAGGTATATCAAAGATGTGTAAGATCCCCCTCAGTGCTGACCTATTAGTCATGTTCTTAGGATGCTATGAATAGTTGACTAACACCTTCAAATGGGAGGTGGGTATCACATTAGAAGATGTACATGCCATTTTTGGGCTACCCATAATAGGAGTACCAATGACCATAGGGCTACCAGATAGCTTAGAGGAGAGGAGATCCTTAGCCATGTGGGATATAGGATTGAATATGATATTGAGAGGATGGGGATTCAATATGGGTGATGTGTATATATCATATATTCTAGATCTATAGAAGGTAGTGATAGGCCTTATGACATAGTGAGTGCTTTGTCACAAGTCAGATGACAAGATACCATTATTCATGTTAGCCTTGAGTAAAATGATGTTGGAAGAGGTAGTATTATCTGATCTAGGCTCTATCATCTAGGTATAGCTCATACATGATCTATTTGAGATGTTGGTTAGAGGGTAAAAGACTATGGGATCGATCATTCTACTGATAGCATGGATATATGAGAGATTCCCCATGTATCAATTGATTAGGTTACCCCATACAGTCAATGATGGGTTACCTTAAGTGTAGAGATGGTAGGAGGAGCAATTAGTATAGGACATGCCCCACATACTAGTGCCATAATCAATGCGATGTGCAGATATCATGTGATAGTGATATGGTCACATAACAACTACATGGGTGAATTGGCACACAATTACACTAGAACTAGAGAGGAGAGAGGTGATTGGTCACTATACATGGTAGAAAGAGCTACATCTAGTGGCATAGGTGATAGGATAGATAAGCCTACCTCATCTAGTAATATTCATACTGATGCTTAACCAGTGGGTTTAGCATATAAGGGAGCCATGAGGGAAGAAGGGACTCAAACCACTAATAGTGAGGTTGAAACTAAGGCCATATTAGGAGTGACCATGGATTAGTTAGGCATGACAAGTGGCATAAGAGGATGTGGAGGAGATAGAGATACCATATTTACCATTACTATCCCCATAATGAGATGATCATCAACCATTGAGGACATGACAGTGATAGAGACAAGATAAAGTGGAGACTATAGACATCCCTAATGATCCCATAGATACATTAGAAGAGATGTTAGAGAGACCACTTAGATGGAGGCTAAGATAGACATGAGCCATGATAGCCAATTTTGAGTTGAGGAGGAGACTTATCAAGGAGGTACTATGAGGCCATGTAGATGGGGAGACTATGGTCGATGATCATGTAGATGATGATATCATAGGATTTGAGACACAGATAGGTATGAATATGGTTGAATTATTTCTTAAGTTTTTATTTAGTAATAGATATAGATAGATATTAGGAAATATGATAGTGATCTAATATCCATCTGGTATGATTTTTACATGTGTACTTGAGGATGAGGAGGAGATATAGGGGTCCTTGGTGAGGGGAAAAATCCATGACATCATAGACAAGGATCTATAGCCATATGGCCCCATGATACTGGAGGATCTAAGTGTACCATCTACCCCAACTCATATGAGCTAGTTTAAATTACCTGACAAGGTGATGAGGTAGATACAAGTATAGAGGGAGAGGGTAAAACCACCAGTATAGATGGGTGTAGAGGAGAAATAGGCATGGTAGGCCTTGGAAAATGAGAGAGTTGTACATTTGGAGATAGTGACATAGATGATGCAATCATATATAATGATGCAAACTTAGTTGACTCAGGCACATATAGTGACCCAGGTTAATTTGGTGCAGGCATAAGTGTAGATAGCATGCATACAGGGATAGGATTAGGGATTGAGATCTTGGACTACCTAATTATATCATACCATTCAAAAGAGATAGACTAAGGCCTCAACAAGCAGCGTGTCTAGGCCATGAGATAGATAGGGTGGAGCTCAACCCTAGTGCTAAGGATTTGTATATAGTTATATATGTTGTATCAAACTCATGGTATATATATGATGTATAATTTAAGCTTATTGGTATTGGTTTTGTATGTTGTCTTTATGGTGGTTATGTTTGTTCATTATGGTTGAGGTTGTGGATGCTTTGAATATATTTCTTTCTAGCACATATATTTATCTTTGTTGTTAATGCTATAGGAAATATATATGGCGTGGTTTTTTTTCTAGCATTATGGAGTACACATGCATGGTTAAAAATAAATAGGTGAAAAAGGACTTGGAAAAATATAATCAATTAAAGGAATGCACTACACACTAGTTCAAGTTGGGAAATATGTAATAACAAAAAATGACTAAGTATAAAAATCCAAGAAAATGGCAAACAAGATGGTAAAAGGGGATTTGTTTTTAAACCAATGTAAAATATTTTTGCACCAAATTAAAACAAGTAAAATCATACTAAATATCACATTGGGAAGTATGAAAAATAATGTAATAAAATGGAAGGTATGTAAAAGGGCACAAATGGTAATAAAAACAAATCAAAATTAAGTCAATCAATTATACTATTTCATGATGGGAAGTACAAAAACAAAATTGAAAAAAATTGGTCTTAAATTTAGCATACTAATTCAAGTTGGGAAGTATGAAAAATTCAAGAAATAGTTGTAAGCTTACATGCACTCAGAAAATAAGAAGATAAAAGGTGAAAGAAAAATGAAGTAAATGTAAAGCATACTAAATATCAAGATGGGAAGCATGTCAATGACATGTAACTGCATAATCTATCGAATCTTATCTTTTATTTAACACATGTAATGTTGGATGGTGACTTGTTTATTAGAAAAAATTTGTGAGGAGGCTCAGGTCCTATCCACAGTATTACACTGCAACTCACAAAATAAAAACTAAAGGGGATGCAAAAATAGCATTGGTAAGCAAAAGTATAAGTAATGGTAAATCAAGGATGTGGGTAATAGGGTGGAAAATATGGTAATTTGTGATAGCTATTGGGTCCTATCTGTGGTCTTACAAAGTAACTCATAAATGAAATCCCATAGGGAGTGATCAGTAAGCAAAATAGTACTTCCTAAGAGGAAATATGAAGGAAAGGGGATGAAAAGGGAGTGTAAAAAGCAATACTTAGGCATCTTATGATAATAAATTAGGAGGCAAGAGGCATGCTAAGGACATGAGAAGACATTAAGGTACTAGTGGTCATCAATGTACAAAGTCAACCTGCTTGCTATAGACACAAAGCTTTGTAGGCAAATAGGTGTGATACTAAGATCAACTCGTGATGGTAGACTGGTTCAAGGAAAATTAAAATGGACCTACCTTTCCATGATGTGTTCCTTGCTCCTCAAGACCCCTTAAAAAACCATTGGTCTACTATGAAGATTGGGTACTTGATTGGGTCTCCTCTTCAAACCTACTAGCCTATCACACCCCAAAGGACCTCAGCTTTACCATGAAGCCAACTATGGAGTTTGAGCTTTGACTAGAATAAGGAGATGTGCTTTGAATCATGTATTCTAGTGTGATTAGACTTTTAATAATATTCAATATTTTTGCCTTTTGATATCATTAAATGTTTTATAAATAATTTAGATTTTAACTTTCTTTTGAAGTATTTTTCAGATTCCTCCTCCATATGGATTTGGAATGACCAATCATGAGAGAGATAGTGATACACATGAATGAGTTGTAGGCTAAGGCTAAAGAAAGCTAAGTGACCCAAGAAAAAATATTGACTAGAACACTTAGGCTTGATAATAAACTAAGCATATGATCTCAAGTCTCAATTGTGTATATGATTAGTTTGCAAAAAAATGAAGAATGGAAAAAGGAGATTCAAAGGAGGACTAGAGAAAGGAAATAGTAATGAAAAATATTGCTTGCTAACTAATCACATGGTAATAAGAGATAGTAATCAAAGGGAAGAGGGTATATATAACCAAGTCACCATGATAACTATCTATGAAAAATAAAGATAATAAAATAAACAATAATGAAGACACAAGGGAAGATTTTTGAGAAAAAAACTCTAAAGAAAAAGAAATCAATGATAAGGAAAAAGATAGAAATGATAAGGAAAAGACAAGTATATGTGAAACATAAAATGATAATAGAAGCTAAAAATAGTATAACAAGAAGGAAAAACATGATATAAGATAAGAATTAATTTGACATAGGGTCAAATGATATAATCAAAATAGAAATAAGATTATAGAACATGTCTAATCCAAATAGAAATGAGAAATCACTATGCATGTGCTCACAAATATTGGTAAATCTATCCACACACATTGTCCAATACATCAAATAAGTCTCTATGAAGATGAATGTGTATTGATGCTAAGGTCTCATCAATATTCACTAAATACTAGGTAAATACTTCTCTTTTGATCTCCTCAACTAAAAAAGTTAGAATACTTGAAGGATCATGCTGAGGAAGAAATTTAGGGAAAGGCTGGTCAAGATAATGTATGGAACATGATCTATGGGAGAAGAAGGAATATTAGGTGGGGAAGGATCCATGGGTGAAGGACTCATGGATGGAGAAGGATCCAAAGATGAATGAGGGTCCACAGGCTAAGGAATCATAAGTGGAGGCATAGAAGTTGGTGAAGGGACCAAAAGAGGTGATGGAACCACTGGAGGTGGAGCCATGGGAGAAGAAGGAAGAACCTTATTATGTGAAAGACCTATGGGAGGAATGGTATAAGGTCTAGGGATGGTTACAAGATGATAACTAAGATGTTATTGAAGAATGTGGAAATGATTGGTGTGATGCATGCCACATAGGTGACATAGACAATATACCTCACCATACTTAGGTAAACATTCAGGAAGTACCTTTAGGGGAGGTATGGCTTTGTCTAAGGTTAAGGAAGAAGGACACAAGGTATCAATATATTATTGTAACTTATGATAATAGGTGGAAGAGTGATTATTTATTTTATAGAATCAATAGATAAGCTTGTGAGTGGTTTTAGGATCACTCATGAAAGGAGGTGAAATAGGAGTGGAAGCAGCTGACGAGGACTCATTGGCCCATTTGGTAGGCAAAGGATCCATCTTAGGTAGAAAAAAAACCATCATCAATAGAAGGTGATGATGGTGAAGGAGTAGAACTAGGCTCAATAGGAGGAGTAGTAGGAGAAGATGTAAGATGAGGCTCATCAACAGTAGGAGAGGAAACATGTTGAACTGGAGTGGAAAAAGGAATAGTCTTAACTATAGCTGGCCCTATTGAAGGAGGGGTAGGATTTGCAAAATGTCTAAGGAGGATTACCATAGGTATGGAAAAGTGATAAGGTCTAGTCATATCATGATCCAAGAGCATGGTCCTAAGTGGCTCCTCAAAAACTAGAGGTAACGACACCATCTCTACTATGCAATAAAGAGGAAAAATGAAAGAACTAAGAATGAAAAAGAAAGAGAATGATGAGATTCACAAAAAGACACAACTAAATAAGAGTAATAATGAAGAATCCTAGCATCATTAGCCTAGATAATTCCACCTAAAAGAGGAACATATAAAGAACAACCATCATCATAATCTAGATTATGAAGATTGATGATGCAGGTTAGGATGACCTTGTCATTAGAAGAAGCTTAGTAAATAGAATGCCTAGTCTTGGTTAAGACTATAGGAATGCCATCACAAGGAATCTTGTAAGAACAAGGGTGCAAAAAAGTAGGAAGCTATGAGATGAGGTGAGGCAAGAGATCAATTTTTTTTTTAAAGTTAATCTCATCAAACTCATCATCATTAGAGTCTAAAAGGCTGGGAGGAATGTTACCAATGAGCTCAGGATGCCCATTATAACCTCTGGTTGAGTTGATAGGAAAGTTGAAACACTATGACTCATGAAATGTAACACTAGGCAAAGGTTCAAGAGTAGGAGTCTTTAAGACACAATAATTTTGGAATTATTTAAAATTTCAAGGGTTAGTGTCTCTTTGAATCCTATAAATGGCTCCATTATGAGGAAATTTAATGCATTGTCAAGAAAAAGATATGATAGCTCGCATACGATGAGTCCATGACCTAACAAGTAAGATGTTATACAAAAGGGGAAAGTTGAAGATCATTACCTTCACATGAATTGGGATAGGTGAGGTATTAATGGGAAGCCACACACACCCTAAGGGAGGCATTTACCTTCTATCATATCCTTGGCATGTGTTGTGTGTAGACTTGAGATTACATTCATAATACCTAAGAGTCTTAATAAAATCAAGGGAAGCGACACATGTGCTATAACCCTTATTGATCAAGGTTATATTAACTTGTATATCACCTATTTAAATGTTAATAAATAATGGAGGATCATCTTCACGAAGTAGAATCTCATCCACAATCATAAATGTGATAGGAAATTGTAAGTAAAGAGAAGTGTCTAAAGTTTCATCAACATTATTGGACATCTCTTCACATTGTTGTAATAAACTATCCTATAAACTAGATAAAGTGGCCTCCCATCCTAATAGAGGAGGTAAAGAGATATTTATCTTGAATAAGAGTTTCATGAGGTGGTTTCTATGATGTGGAGATGTCCTCATAAGTTCAAGGAAAGCTATTTGAGATGGAAGATCAGTAAGTTCCACAATGGGATCCCACTCATCATAACCCATAAGAAGATTGATAGATATAGGTGTGTAATGATTAATAAGGTATTTGAAAGGTGGATCTAAAGAGCATTGAAATTTATGTTGAAAAGAATGAGAAGGTTGAGAAGAAGGTTGTAAATCATTTGGTGATGAAGAAGTAGTTGGTTTAGATTGATCTTAAAGTTTGGAAAAATAATTGGTAGTAGAAATTGGACTATCATTAGTATTGGAAGATGGTGGGAAAAAAAGTATAAATAGTATGAGATGTGTCATCCAAGGGAGAATCATAAATTAGATAATTAAAATAAATAAGATATTGCCCCAACTCATTTAAATGAGTTGGAGAAGAATCTTGGATAACATGATATGTCTTATGGGAAATAGGAGTGTAGATAGGTTGTGAATCAATGAAATACACTACTCTTCACATATTGGTCATGCTAACCACATTCTCTTCAAAATTTGGTTCAAAATGACTCTACGTTATTAGTGAAATAAGTGGACTTGCCTTGACTTTCTTAGACTGGTTGATGACTAGGCAAGGGGTCTTTATAGATAGCTAAATGAACGTTTACTTTATTTAAGGCTTGAGTTTTATCATGTGACTTATAGTCTTTGAAAGCAATATTATAATCTTGTCAATGCTTATGAATAATAGAATCATGGTCAAAATTTGGGACAAGAAGAAAATCCATAGCTAAATTGTGAAATTGTCTACAAGTCACGTGAGAGTGACCCCAGCTAGCATGAAACCAATAAAACTTACTAGGGTCATATAATGATTTCACAGGTTGAGTAGGGTCAAGCTCTTGAGGGACAAGACTGGGTAGACATTTAAGCAATTTGGTTGAGGATAAAGGCTTATGAACATTAATGTTGCTTGTTAAGAAATGAGGATTGGTGTATTGTTAACAAGGAGCTAGTTCTAAAGAAGGCATAGGAACAATAGCTTGAACATTATGAATGGTGTGATATGAATTGCTAACACCATCATTGGTAATATTTTAATTTTTTTTCTTTACTAATAGGTGAGGACATGCAGAAGGTTGGGGCAGATCAAATTGATACATGAGGAAATCTTGTCTTTTATCTTGATCAATAGCTTCCTTCAAGGTATGTGGAAAAATGGTATGGACTTGATATTGTAATTTAGGAAATAAATCATTTGTAAAGAGATGAAAGAGATTATCATCTACCATGTTATGTTCACATTTATTTGACAAAGTCTTCCATTGCTTAACAAAGGCTTGGGTAGTTTCATTTTCATTTTGTTTACAATTGATGAAATGGGCCAAAGTGTTCTCTAAAATATCACTAGTTTGTAATTATTGAACTAAAGCATTTATTAAGTCCTCTAAACCAGTGATAGAGTGTGTTCTAAGTTTATTGTACCAATACAAGGCATCACCTGTGAGGGTTTGGGCTAGGAGTTTGATAGAGACAAAGGTATTTAATTTGACCTAATCCTTGTAAAGATTTACAAATGTCTTGACGTAAAGGGTAGGATTGGTTGATCCATTATAATAAATTGTAGTTGTTATACCTCCAATGTCAATGTTAGCAATTTGGGTGGCAAGAGGTTAATATTATAAATGCTTGATGACTTTATTGACTAATGGAGGTTGAGGAATTAAATTACCTTGAGAATATAAAAGAGGAGGAGGAACACTTTGGTTGTGTGCCCCAATCCATTGGTTGAGGATTAGATTGAAGATTAAGAAGATGGTTTTTCATTCACATCATTTAATTCATATTATGAGCTTGGAATGTGTTCATTTGATTGAGAGTTTACAACAATAGTTGATGATTTTAATTAGTGTTATTAGAGGAAGTATTATTGGTGTTTGTGTTGGTATTAGTGGCTTGGGTACCACTATTAACATTAATATGATTTTGACAAGAGTTATGAGTTTGAGAAGGGTTTTGGCTAGGATTTTGGTAGCGGCAAAGGTATTTAATTTGACCCAATCCTTGTAAATATTTCAAAATGTCTTGAGGTGAAGTGTAGGATCAGTTGATACATTATAATAAATTTTAGGTGTTATACCTCCAATGTCAATGTTAGTAATTTGGGTGGTAAAGGTTCATTTTGTAAATGCTTGATGACTTTTTTGACTAATGGAGGTTAAGGAATGAGATTACCTTGAGAATCTTGAAGAGGAGGAGGAACACTTTGGTTATGTGAACGTCAAGCTATTGGTTGAGGATTGGATTGAATATTAAGAAGGTGGTTTTGCATTCACATCATTTGATTCATATTATTAGATTTTAATGTGTTCATTTGATTCATATTATGAGCTTTTAATGTGTTCATTTTATTCATATTATGAGATTTTAATGTTGAGAGTTTGCAACAATAGTTGATGAGTTTTATTGGTGTTATTAGAGGAAGTAGTATTGGTGTTTGTGTTGGTATTAGTGGCTTAGGTACCACTATTAGCATTAATATGAGTTTGAGAAGAGTTATGAGAATTGGAAGCACTAGTGGCAAAATTTGCTTGTGAAGCAAAATATTGACTAGTAAATGGTTGAGAAGAAGAAGCACTAGAAGCATGAGTGCCTTAGGTAGCAAATGATGAACTAGTGGAAGGATTAAGGATAATGGATCTTATGATAGGCCCACTAGATATAAAACCTACCATGTTAGTTGAAATACTAGGCATGGAGGTGGAAGAAGTTAAAGAAGAAGATGTCATATCATAAGGAGTCAAGATTTAAGGAAGAGGTTGAGAAACAAAGAAATTGGTCCCCCCAAATCTAGTTGATAAAGTGGGAGTAGAAGAATAGGGTTTTTTAATTTGATGGCTAATCATGAGGTTATAGATGGTAGAAGGATCTTTCCCTCTTTGTTGAAGGAATTTCATAATAAATAAAAGCATTTTAGGAGTATACTCTAACTCAAGATAATCCTCTAAGATAAGAGGAGGTTTTTTCTACAAAGAAGTATGAGGAGGGGTCCTATAGTCCATCATGCAAGTTGCAATATGAACATTACTAGAATTTATAAAAGGATACCTACTTTGTCTATAGGAGACCCTATTAGGATTGGTAAATTCCATCATGTCTGTTGAATAAAATTTAGTGTTATCACCAAAAAAAAAGTCCATGATGAAAGGAAAAGAAGTAAGATGAGAAATTAAAGAATCAAAAAGTGATTGAAAATAGTACTAGGTTAACCTGGTCAACTTAGTGCAAAATAGGGATTGTAAAAACTATATTGGGTCCATAGTATTGACCTAGTTCAATGAACAATATCTAGAAAATAAAGATAAAGGTGTTGTAAATAGCACTAGGTCAACCAAGTCAACTTAGCATAGTGTAAAGGGGATGAAAAAGATACTAGGTCGATAGGGTTGACCTAGCACAATAGATAGGGAAGAAATGAAAGTTGATAACAAGTTATGAACTAAAGTACGATAATTATAAGTAATGTAATAAAGCAATAAGTATTGAAAGGGAAACACACATTTAATTGAATTGACATTGGCCAATCTAATTGATGCACACAAAGTAAAATCTTGTACTAATGTTGGCTAATGAAAGCTTTTGCACACACAATTTGATCAAAGATCAATCAAACAACTTTAAATTTAAAGCAAGCTACTTGGTCAACCTAGAATGTTGATTATATTATTAAAAATGATTTTAAGTGTATAGGGAAATTGGCTATAAGTAAGTTACTAAATAAAAATCTATGGATGGTTTTAGGTAAGTTTAGGATGAAAGGGACTGTAGTGGCAATGATACAGGCTTGGTATTAGGGCCTACGCCCTCACTTCACACACCACAACAATAAGGGTGTTAGGTGCTTAGCCAAAATATACCATTAACCATACTTTATACTAACCAAAGCATCAAGTTGACTTCCCCCTTGGTGATGAAATCCAAGTAGGTTGGCCTAGGTAGTCAAATGTTTAAATGCTTATTGATGTTTATGTGGTTTGGCTATGTGTGCAAAAGAATATAAATAGTGCAACTAAATTATTAATTAAAAACCACCTAATTATACTATGTGAGCTATTGTAAGCATCCAAACAACTAAAAATAAAGGTGTGATTAAGATATATGGTTTATTCTAACTTTGAAACAAGGTATATTTAAGTAATTATATGGAGAATCATATAGAATAGGGTAAAACCTGTACTGTGGAAGAAAAGTCTAAAAATGAACTAGGTCAGTCAGGTTGACCTAGTTACTTTAGAACACACATAACTAGGTCCATAGGATCAACCTAGTTGATTGTGCAGGGGTAGTTTTAACTACTACTAACTATGAAAGGAAAGTACAAAAATAGAAAGATATAAAGAAATGGAAACTCACCTGAGTGGTATAGAGATGAAAATAGAAAAGATTGGTGATCAAGAACCTTGGATAAAAGTACCAAAAACCTATAAATTGGCTCAAGCTAGTCAACCAAGAAATATAGAAACCTATTGAAAAAGTGCTCAAAATGCACTAGGTCAACTTGGTCGACCTAGTTGATTGAACAGGAAGTCTAAAAATTAGAAAAAACTATACTAGGTTGAGTTGGTCGATCTAGTTGTTTGAATAGAGTTCTATAAGTTCTAAAACTTATACTAGCTCGAGATGATCAAGCCAATTAAATATTCCTACAAACCTATGCATAGAGATAAATAATTGGGTCGATAAGGTTAATCTAGCACAATAAAGATATGATAAAAATAATGATGATTAGAAATGAAATAGTGAAATAAATCATGCGAGGGTTTGATCACATCGGGTTCATTAGAATGTATACAATCAAAAATGCATTTTATCCTTAAATCAATATTGGATTAGATGGGATACAACACACCTACACTTCTGATTAGGGCATACAACTATTAAGCAGGAGTATGACCAATGTGAGGGTCTACTAGACCCAATTAGGGGATCACTTGTCACAACACATTGTGCAAGATAGGGTTCCAAAGCCTATAGTCTAACATAATCACATAACAACCCTAAAAGAGTCCTATGATTTAATAGTTCACTAATTTAATAACAAGAAAAGTAAATCTAATCTAGTGCACACTAAAGCTTGTGGCACAAAGTGGGAATTAGAAAAAAAACAAATAAACAACTAAACTAAACATGTATAGAAGACATATACTCACATCAATGTAGATGAAATCATAATCCATGGAAGAGAAGAATACATATGATTTATCTATCTACTCTTCCAAAGGAGGAATAAAATTAGGAATACTTACCTTTGAAGATAAACTCGTTGAGCCTCAATCTCTACCTTGGCCAAGATGATTTGAAAAATATTGTCGTGGTATGTATGGACAACTCAGAACCTATCCAAGCATTCAAAATACTTATCCACAAGATGAGATTGGATCTCTAAATAAAGTATTTAACCCTGAAGCTTTATTCCCCAAGTAGAATGGTCAATAGGTAGATGTTCATTCCCACTTCTTCACTTGATTCTTCACTCTTATCAAATGGTGGTAAATGACCTTGTATATATAGTGGTAACTTTCCCTATAAAATTTTAGGAACATCGGCTGTGCTAGGTCAACATGGTCAACCTAGCACATTTTTGGAGCTAACTCTCTAATTCTATGCTAGGTTAGCCAAGAGGCCAACAAACCAAAAGAGAGTAAAAGTCCTAAAACTATAATAGGTTGACCTAGTCAACCTAGCACAATCGACAGGTCAAAAGGGTACTAAGGCAAGAAATGAAGGATAAAACATAGAAAATAATGGGAATAAATAGGACTAAGAATAATAATCTTGGGTTTAATATTTTTAGGAGGCTATAGTGTGGATGACAAGAGGCAAAAGGAATGATAATCTTATGAAGCACCTATGGTCTACCCACCCCTTTCTTGGTGCACCCCTTAAGGCATACACTTAGAGAGATTGAGACTCGAGAGGTTCTTGTAAGATACAAAGTGTCAATAACTAATCAAAGTTAAAAATATTATGTGTATATAGAATGAAGACCCCATCCACACACTAAGTGACCCCATGCACTCATGTGTACATGATGACATCATGATGATATCATTATGATGTCATAAATCACCTAATAGATCTAATTATCCATCGAAGCAAGGTTAATTACATATGTGTAATAAATACCTACACCAATACCCCCACTTAAACATAAATTAGGTGGGTAGTAGAATTGGGTCTTGATAACTAGGTCTAATCAGGTACCCAAGTATAATGCAACTCTCAAAAAATGGAAAAAGGAGAAAAGCTAGTGGGAAAATGATCACCCCCCAAAAGAGAGAAAATAAGAGGTGACTAAAAGACCCCCCAAATGATGATGAAGCAATCAGTACTCCAAGTATAGCTCATAAGATGATGAAGGTCAGTGATGAGATCCTCTACCTAAAGACTGTAGAAGCTCTATATGCATCAAACAATGTTATTTCCTTTTAGCAAAGGAAGACCCTGATGTGTGTAATGAAAATCTTCCCATTCTATAATTGAATATAAATGAAATAGTATGAAAATCACTGAAAGTGGTCCAAATCAGATATGTGACATAGGTCTGGTAAGAATGTACATAAAAGCTAGAGCTAATATCACTAAAATAGACCAATCATAATAATTACATGAAATATTCATTGAAATAATACCCATGTGAAGTGTGGAGCATGACTCACCAGATGAAGAAGTAAATTGCATAGGAAAATATGAGTCATTAATGCTCTCAATAAGTGTACTCACACTAAGAACAATAGATTCCTACAAAGTGTGAATCTATGGTGGTTCTATCAGAGCAACATCTTGTATCGAAACAAATGTAAAATCTATAATAGGACAACTAAGGTCTATCAAAATCTTGTCTTATAGTGGTGGATCAACAAAAATAATATCACTATCATGATGAATGTGTCATAACAAGAAATAGAAGTAGGAGCAGAGAGTATAATAGTCTTTGAAGCTTATTTGCTTAATTCTTCACTCTTATCAAATGGTGGTAGATGACCTTGTATATATAGTGGTAACTTTCCCTAAAAAATTTTAGGAATGTAAATTGTGTTAGGTCAACCCAGTGGACCTAGCACATTTTTGGGCTAACTTTCTAGGTCTATGTTAGGTTGGCCAAGAGGTCAACAAACCAAAAGAGAGCAAAAGTACTAAAATTATACTATGTTGACTTGGTCGACCTAGCACAATTGATAGGTCAAAATGGTGTTAAGGAAAGAAATGAAGGATACAACATAGAAAATGACAAGAATAGATAGGACTAAGAAGAATAAGCTTGGGTTCAATGGTTTTAGGAGGCTAGAGTGTGGATGACAAGAGGCAAAAGGAATGATAATCTTATGAAGTACCAATGGTCTACCCACCCCTTTCTTGGTGCACCCCTTAAGGCATGCATTCAAAAATATTGAGACTCGATAGGTTCTTGCAAGATTCAAAGTTTCAGTAATCAATAAAAATTAAAAATATTGTGTATATAGAATGAACATTCCATCCACCCACTAAATGACCCCATGCACTCATGTGTATTTGATGGTATCATTATGATGTCATAAATCACCTAATAGACCTAATTATCCACCTAATCAAGTTTAATTATATATGTGTAGTGAATACCTACACCAACACCCCCTTAAGCATATATTACGTGGGTAGTAGAATTGGGTCCCGATAACTAGGTTTGATCAGGTATCCAAGTACAATGTAACTCTCAAAAAAAAGGAAAAAAGAGAAAACCTAGTGGGAAAAAGATGTTACCCCAAAAGAGAGAAAAGAAGAGGTTACTAAAATACCCCCTAGATGATGATGAACTAATTGGTAGTCCAAGTATAGATCATAAAATGATGAAGGTTAGTGATAAGATCCTCTACCTGTAGACTATAGAAGCTCCATCTACATAAAACAATGTTTCTTATTTTTGGCAAAGGAAGAACCAAATGTGTGTAATGAAAGTCTACCCATTCCACAATTGAAAATAAATGAAGTAGTAGGAAAATCTATAAAAGTGGTCCAAATCATATCTATGTCATAGGTCTGGCAAGAATGTGTGTAGAAGCTGGAGGTAAGACCACTAAAATAGACTAATCAAAATAATGACATGGAACATTCACTGAAATAATGCCCATGTGAAGTGTGGAGCATGACTCATCAACTGAAGAAGGAAAACCCATAGGAAGAGATGAGTCATCAATTATCTCAATAGGTGTACTCACACTAAAATAGTAGAGTCCTCCAAAGTGTAAATATTTAGTGGCTCTAGAAGAGAAACATCTTGTATAGAAACAAATGTAAAATCTATAATAATAAAACTAAGGTCTAGAAAAATCTTGTCTTGTAGTGGTGACTTGACAAAAATAAGAGCACTATCCATGATGAATGTGTGATCATAGGAAATAAAAGTAGGAAGAGAGAGTACAATAGTCTTATAAGCTTCTTCACTTAATTCTTCACTCATCAAATTATGGTAAATGACCTTGTCTATATAGTGGTAACTTTCCCTAAAAACCTTTCAGGAACATGGGTTGTGCTAGGTCGACACAGTCAACCTAGCACATTTTTGGGGCTAACTCTCTAGGTTTGTGCTAGGTCAGCCAAGAGGCCAACAAACCAAAAGATAGTAAAATTCCTAAAATTGTAATAGGTTGACCTAGTCGACCTAGCATAATCGATAGGTCAAAAGGGTGATAAGGAAAGAAATGAAGGATAAAACATAGAAAATAATGGGAATAGATAGGACTAAGAATAATAAGCTTGGGTTCAATGGTTTTAGGAGGCTAGAATGTGGATGATAAGTGGTAAAAGGAATGATAATCTTGTGAAGAACCTATGGTCTACCCACCCCTTTCTCAATGTACCCCTTAAGGAATGCATGCAGAGAGATTGAGACTCAAGAGGCTCCTATAAAATACAAATTATCAATAACTAATAAAATTTATAAATATTATTTATATACAGAATGAAGACCCCATCCACCCACTAAGTGACCCCATGTACTCATGTGTATATGATGACATCATGATGATATCATTATGATGTCATAAATCACCTAATAGACCTAATTATCCATTGAAGCAAGGTTAACTATATATGTGTAGTAAATGCCTACACCAACACCTCCCTTAAAAATAGATTAGATGGGTAGTAGAATTGGGTCCTAATAACTAGGTCTAATCAGGTACCCAAGTACAAAGCAACTCTCAAAAAATAGAAAAAAGGAGAAAACCTAGTGGGGAAATGATCGCCCCCCAAAAGAGAGAAAATAAGAGGTGACTAAAAGACCCCCAAAATGATGATGAAGCAATCATTACTCCAAGTATAGCTTATAATATGATGAAGTTCAGTGATGAGATCCTCTACCTAAAGACTATAGAAGCTCCATCTGCATCAAACAATGTTTATTCTCTTTAGCAAAGGAAGAACCTGATATGTGTAATGAAAATCTACCCATTCCATAATTGAATATATATGAAGTAGTATGAAAATCTCTGAAAGTGGTCCAAATTAGATTTGTGGCATAGGTTTGGCAAGAATGTACATAAAAGTTGGAGCTAATACCACTAAAATAGAACAATCAAAATAATGACATGGAATATTCACTAAAATAATGCCCATGTGAAGTGTGGATTATGACTCACCAATTGAAGAAGGAAAATCCATAGGAAGAGATGAGTCATCAATGCTCTCAATAAGTTTACTCACACTAAGAATAATAGAGTCTTTTAAAGTGCAAACATGTGGTGGCTCTAGAAGAGCAACATCTTGTATAAAAAAAATGTAGAATCTATAATAGGAAAACTAAGGTCTAAGAAAATTTTGTCTTGTAGTGGTAGCTCGATAAGAATAAGAACACTATCCATGATGAATGTGTCATAACTAGATATAGAAGCAAGAGGAGAGAGTACAATAGTCTTAGAAGCTTCTTTGCTTAATTCTTCAATCTTATTAAATGGTGGTAAATGACCTTTTATATATAGTGGTAACTTGCCCTAAAATTTTTTAGGAATGTCAATTGTGCTAGGTCAACCCAGTTGACTTAGCACATTTTTGGGCTAACTCTCTAGGTTTATGCTAGGTCGGCTAAGAGGTCAACAAACCAAAAGAGAACAAAAGTACTTAAATTATACCAGGTCAACTTGGTCAACCTAGCACAACCAATAGGTCAAAAGGGTGTTAATGAAATAAATGAAGGATAAAACATAGAAAATGATAGGAATAAATAGGACTAAGAAGAATAAGCTTGGGTTCAATGGTTTCAAGAGGCTAGAGTGTGGATGATAAGAGGCAAAAGGAATGATAATATTATGAAGCATCGATGGTCTACCCACCCCTTTCCTGGTACACCCCTTAAGGCATGCATTTAAAAATATTGAGACCTGATAGGTTCTTGCAAGATACAAAGTGTCAGTAATCAATAAAAGTTAAAAATATTGTGTATACAAAATGAAGACCCCATCTACCCACTAAGTGACCCCATGCACTCATGTGTACATGATGACATCATGATGGTATCATTATGATGTCATAAATCACCTAATAGACCTAATTATCCACCTAAGCAAGTTTAATTACATGTGTAGTGAATACCTACACCAACACCCCCCTTAAGTGTAGATTAGGTGGATAGTAGAATTGGGTCTCAATAACTAGGTCTAATTAGGTACCCAAGTATAATGCAGCTCTAAAAAAATGGAAAAAAGAGAAAACCTAGTGGGAAAAATATGCTACCCCAAAAGAGAGAAAATAAGAGGTTACTAAAATACCCCTAGATGATGATTAAGTAATCAGTACTCCAAGTATAGCTTGCAAGATGATGAAGGTCAGTGATGAGATCCTCTACCTATAGACTCTAGAAGCTCCATCTACATCAAACAATGTTTCTTACTTTTGGCAAAGGAAGAACCAAATGTGTGTAATGAAATTTCACCCATTCCATAATTGAAAATAAATGGAGTAGTATGAAAATCTCTAAAAGTGGTCCAAATCATATCTATGGCATAGGTCTGGCAAGAACTTGTGTATAAGTTGGAGGTAATACCATTAAAATAGACCAATCAAAATAATGACATGGAACATTCACTGAAATAATTCTAATGTGAAGTGTGGACCATGACTCATCCACTGAAGAAGGAAAATCCATAAGAAGATATGAGTCATCATTCTCTCAATAAGTGTACTCACACTAAAATAGTAGAGTCCTCCAAAGTGTAAATCTCTGGTGGCTCTAGAAGAGCAACATCTTGTATAGAAACAAATGTAGAATCTATAATAGGATAACTAAGGTCTAGCAAAATATTATCTTATAGTGGTGGCTCAAGAAAAATAAGAACACTATCCATGATGAATGTGTTATCACAGGAAATATAAGTAGGAGGAGAGAGTACAATAGTCTTAGAAGCTTCTTCACTTAATTATTCACTCTTATCAAATTATGGAAATTGACCTTGTCTATATAGTGGTAACTTACCCTAAAATATTTGGTAACATTAGTTGTGCTAGATTGACCCGATCTACCTAATACATTTTTAGGGCTAACTCTCTAGGTCTATGTTAGGTCAGCTAAGAGGCCAACACACCAAAAGAGAGCAAAAGTCTTGAAATTGTACTAGGTCAACTTGGTTGACCTAGCATAACTGATAGGTCAAAAGGGTAATAAGTCAAGAATTAAGGATAAACCATAGCAAATTATAGGAATAGATATGACTTAGAAGAATAAGCTTGGGTTTAATGGTTTAAGGAGGAAAGAGTGTGGATGACAAGAGGCAAAAGAAATGATAATCTTATGAAGCATCAATGGTCTACCCACCCCTTTCTTGGTACACCCCTTAAGGAATGCACTTATAGAGATTGAGACTCGACAAGTTCCTAAAAGATACAAAGTGTCAGTAATTAATAAAAGTTAAAAATATTATGTGTATATAGATTGAAGACCCCATCCACCCACTAAGTGATCCCATGCACTCATGTGTAATGATGATATCATTATGATTTCATAAATGACTTAATTGACCTAATAATCCACCTAAGAAAGGTTAATTACATATGTGTAGTAAATATCTACACTAACACCCCCCTTAAGCGTAGATTAAGTTGGTAGTAGAACTGGGTCCTAATAACTAGGTCTGATCAAGTACCCAAGTAAAATACAACTCTCAAAAAATGGAAAAAAGGGAGAAAATGTAGTGGGAAAAAGATCCCCCCCCCCAAAAGAAAGAAAATAAGAGGTGACTAAAAGACCCCCTAGATGATGATGAAGGAATTAGTACTCCAAGTATAGCTCATAAGATGATGAAGGTCAGTGATGAGATCCTTTACCTAAAGACTATAGAAGCTCTATTTGCATCAAATAATGTTTCTTCCCTTTGGAAAAGGAAGAACCTAATGTGTGTAATTAAATTTTACCCATTTCACAATTGAATATTAATGAAGTGGTATGAAAATATCTAAAAGTGGTCCAAATTAGATTTGTGGCATAGGTATGGCAAGAACATGTGTAGAAGTTGGAGGTAATACCACTAAAATAAATCAACCAAAGGAATGACATGGAACATTCACTGAAATAATGCCCATGTGAAGTGTGGAGCATGACTCACCAATTGAAGAAGTAAAATCCATAGGAAGAGATGAGTTGTTAATGCTCTTAATAGGTGTACTCACACTAAAAATAGTAGACTCCACCAAAGTGCAAATCTATTGTGGCTCTAGAAGAGCAACATCTTGTATAGAAACAAATGTAGAATTTGTAATAAGACATCTAAGGTCTAGTAAAATATTATCATGTAGTGGTGGCTCGATAAAAATTAAAAGAGCATTATCCATGATGAATGTGTCATCATAGGAAATAAAAGGATGAGAGAGTATAATAGTATCATAAGATTATTCACTTAATTTTTCACTCTTATTAAGTGGTGGTAAATGACCTTATATATATAGTGGTAACTTACCCTAAAATTTTTCAAGAACGTCAATTTTACTAGGTCAACCTGATTGGCTTAGCACATTTTTGGGGCTAACTCTCTAGGTTTGTGCTAGGTCGACCAAGACACCAACAAACCAAAAGAGAGAAAAAGTACTGTAACTATACTAGGTAAACCTGGTTGACCTAGCACAATCGATAGGTCAAAAGGGTGATAAGGTAAGAAATAAATGATAAAACATAGCAAATGATGAGAATAGATAGGACTAAAAAGAAGATTGGGTTCAATGGTTTTAGGAGGCTAGAGTATGGATGATAAGAGGTAAAAGGAATGACAATCTTATAAAGCACCGATGGTATACCCACCCCTTTCCTGATACACCCCTTAAGGAATTCACTCATAGAGATTGAGACTTAATATTTTCCTACAAGATATAAAGTGTCAGTAATTAATAAAAGTTAAAAATATTATGTGTATATAGAATAAAGACCCCATTCACCCACTAAGTGACCCCATGTACTCATGTGTACATGATGACATAATGATGATATCATTATGATGTCATAAATACCTAATAGACCTATTCATCCACCTAAGTAAGGTTAATTGCATATGTGTAGTAAATACCTACACCAAAACCCCCCTTAAGAGTAGATTAGGTGGGTAGTATAATTAGGTCCTGATAACTAGGTTTTATCAGGTATCCAAGTACAATGCAACTCTCAAAAAATGGAAAAAATGAGAAAACATAGTGGGAAAAAGATCCCCCAAGAGAGAGAAAAGAAGTGACTAAAAGACCCCCCAAATGATGATGAAGCAATCATTACTCCAAGTAAAACTTGTAAGATGATGAAGGTCAGTGATGAGATCCTTTACCTAAAGACTTAGAAGCTCCATCTGCATCAAATAATGTTTCTTCCCTTTAGCAAAGGAAGAACTTAATGTGTGTAATGAAAGTCTACCTATTCCACAATTGAAGATAAATGAAGCAGTATGAAAATCTTTGAAAGTGGTCCAAATCAGATCTATGGTATAGCTTTGGCAAGAACATGCATAGAAACTAGAGGTAATACCTCTAAAATAGACCAATCAGAAGAATGACATGGAGCATTCATTGAAATAATGCCCATGTGAAGTGTGGAGCATGAATTATCAGTTGAATAAGGAAAATCCATAGAAAGAGATGAGCTATCAATGCTCTCAATAGGTGTACTCACACTAAAAAAGGTAGAGTCCTCCAAAGTGTAAATCTATGGTGGCTCTAGAAGAGCAACATCTTGTATAGAAACAAATGTAGAATCTATAAAAAGATAAGTAAGGTCTAGTAAAATATTGTCTTGTAGTGGTGGCTTGAAAAAAATAAGAGCATTGTCCATGATGAATGTGTCATCACAAGAAATAGAAGCAAGAGGAGAGAGTACAATAGTCTCAGAATCTTCTTCACTTAATTCTTTGCTCTTATCAAATGGTGGTAAATAACCTTGTATATATAGTGGTAACTTTCCCTAAATTTTTTTGGTAATTTTGGCTATGCTAGGTTGACCCAGTTGACCTATCATGGTTTCGGGGTTAACTCTCTATGTCTATGCTAGGTCAGCCAAGAGGCCAACAAACCAAAAGAGCGCAAAAGTCCTGAAACTATACTAGGTCGACCTAGTTGACCTAACATAATCGATAGGTAAAAAGGGTGCTAAGGCAAGAAATAAAGGATAAAAAATAGAAAATAATGGGAATAGATAGGACTAAGAAGAATAATCTTGGGTTTAATTGTTTCAAGAGGCTAGAGTGTGGATGACAAGAGGTAAAAGGAATGATAATTTTACAAAGCACCAATGGTATGCCCACCCCTTTCTCGATGAACCCCTTAAGGCATTCACTCAGAGAGATTGAGACTCTATAGGTTACTACAAGATACAAAGTGTTAGTAATCAATAAAAGTTAAAAATATTATGTGTATATAGAATAAAGTCCCTATCCACCCACTAAGTGACCCCATGCACTCATGTGTACATGATGACATCATTATGATGTCATAAATCATCTAATAGACCTAATTATCCACCAAAGCAAGGTTAATTACATATATGTAGTAAATACCTACACCAACACCCCCCTTAAATGTATATTAGGTGGGTATTAGAATTGGGTCTCAATATCTAGGTCTAATCAGGTACCCAAGTACAATGCAATTCTTAAAAAATGCAAAAAAGAGAAAACCTAGTGGGAAAAAGATACCCCCTAAAAGAGAGAAAAGAAGAGGTAATTAAAAGACCCATAAAATGATGATGAAGTAATCAATACTCCAAGTATAACTCATAATATGATGAAGGTTAGTGATGAGATCTTCTGCTTGAAGACTGTAGAAGCTCCATCTGCTTTAAAAAATATTTCTTCCCTTAGATAAAGGAAGAGCTAGATGTGTGTAATGAAAGTCTACCCATTCCAAAATTGAACATAAATGTAGTATGAAAATATCTAAAAGTGGTCCAAATCATATCTCTGGCATAGGTCTGACAAAAATGTGTGTAGAAGCTGGAGGTAATACCACTAAAATAGACCAATCAAAAGAATCACATGGAACATTCACTAAAATAATGCCCATGTGAAGTGTGGAGCATGAATTATCAATTGAAGAAGGAAAATCCATAGGAAGAGATGAGTTGTCAATTCTCTCAATAGGTGTACTCATACTAAAAATAGTAGAGTCCTCCAAAGTGTAAATCACTGGTGGTTCTAGAAGAGCAACATGTTGTATAGAAACACATGTAGAATCTATAATAAGTTAACTAAGGTCTAGCAAAACCTTGTATTGTAGTGGCAGCTCGACAAAAATAAGAGCACTATCCATGATGAATGTGTGATCATAGGAAATAAAAGCAGGAGGAGAGAGTACAACAGTCTCAAAATCTTCTTCATTTAAGTTTTTGTTCTTATCAAATGGTGGTAAATGACCTTGTATATATAGTGGTAATTTGCCCTAAAGACTTTCAAAAACATTGGCTATGCTAGGTTGACCTAATAGACCTAGCACATTTTTAGGGCTAACTCTCTAGGTTTGTGTTAGGTCAGCCAAGAGGGCAACAAACCAAAAGTGAGCAAAAGTCCTGAAACTGTACTGGGTCAACCTGGTCAACCTAACACAATCGACAAGTCAAAATGGTGATAAGGTAAAAAATGAAGGATAAAACATAGCAAATGATGGGAATAGATAAGACTTGTTAGGGTGTGGAGCTAAAAGCTTCACCTATTTGCAGACACAAGGAAGGATGCTGAAGAACCAGAGCCACCGACGTCGGCAGTATGACCGACATCGGCTAGTTGCAGTGGAGAAGGAGATCGACGACGGCAGGGAGTCGGCCGACGTCGGTAGCACCAGACACACAGGGACCGACGTCGGTCACCTGTGGCATTCCAGAACCGCTGTTTATGGACAGTTAGTTAAGTGAACGCGTTGTTTGCATGTCAAGGGACTAATTTAAGTCACTGGCTGCGTGTCTAATTATTGTAGTTAGATTTCTATTTTTGTAAACATGGGATTCTATTTAAAGACCCATAAGGCATGTATTGTAATATGGTGAACAAGCAAGAAGGCAAGTAAGAGCTTTGAAGCAAGCAAGGTCAAGGAGATCTATAGGTGTAAGGTCAAGGAGATCAGCTGAAGCATTCATGGAGGTATAGCAACTCAGATTATAGAGTTGGTTTGTGTTGAGCAAGAGAGAGAGGGAAGAAGGTCTTGAGGTGTGGCAAGCCTTTGAGGTGGAGGAAGAAGTGGCATCTTTCTTATTTGTATTTTCTTCTAGTAATATTGAATACAAGAGTGTGTATTGTCTCTCAAATTCTTTGTTGTCTCAAGTTTCTAGTTACTTTATTATTCTGGTATAATTTCGTGTTTAATTGCATATAAGAAGTAATCAATTGTGCTCTAATTGGTAGAGCTAGATCCCCTGACAAGTGGTATCAGAGCTACGGTTTGCAGGAAGCAGGGTATTGTTTTTGATTACAGGTCATTCACAGGGTTTCTGATTGAGTGGGAGTTCAGCAATGGCAGAAGAAAGTAAGCTACGAATGGAGAAGTTTAACGGCAGGAATTATCAACACTGGAGGATGCAGATTGAGGACAATCTGTATCAGAAGGATTTGTACTTACCGTTGGGTGGGGTTGCATGCAAGCCCACACACATGAAGGATGAAGAATGGAACGTTCTTGATCGGAAGGCTCTCGGTTCCATAAGGTTGAGTCTTGCATCATCTGTGACTTCCAGCTTATCACAGTGCAAAACAACGGAAGAGTTGATAAAATCCTTGGTGAACTTATACGAAAAGCCCTCGGCTTCTAATAAGGTATATCTTATGAAGCAGCTATTTAACTTGCAAATGTAGGATGGTGGATTGGTACATACTCATCTCAGTGATTTCCATGGTTTGGTAAACCAACTAGCTTCAGTCAATATCACTTTTGATGATGAGGTAAAGGCTCTCTTGATTTTATGTTCTTTGCCTGAAAGTTGGGACGGTTTGGTCATGGCAGTAAGTAATTCTGCATCTGCTTCTAAAATCTTAAAAGTTGATGATGTTGTGAGTGTGATCTTGAATGAGGAAATACGCAGGAGAAGTATAAGTGAATCATCAGGAAATGCTCTAAGTGCAGAAAGCAGGGGTAGGCAAAAGGAGAAGGTTGAGCAAGGGAAATCAAGGTCGGGAAGGAGATCCGAGTCCAAAGGTATTACCTGCTGGTTTTGTGGAAAGAAAGGACATACGAAGAAGGAGTGTTGGTTGAGAGATAAAGAGAATCAACACGCAGGTATTAAAGATGCAAAGGATGCTAATATTGTGATGCAGGACGCTCTCATACTTTCTTCGGATAGTCAGGTAGGATCATGGATTTTAGATTCTGGTTCATCTTTTCATGCATCCCCAAACAGAGATTTGTTTTATGAGTATGAACAGGGAGATTTTGGAGTGCTCTATTTAGGGGATGGTACGCCTTGTCAGACAGTTGGCAAAGGGAAAGTGCAGTTGAAATTGCAGATTGACAACACGTGGGTGTTGAAGGACGTCATGCATGTTCCAATTCTGAAGCAGAGTCTGATTTTTGTAGGAAGGTTGGGAGACAAGGGATGCACAATAACCCTCACAGTGGATTCTTGGAAGGTTACCAAGGGAGCACTTGTTTTAGCGAGAGGTAAGAAAGTAGATACTCTTTATCTGTCTACTTGTATTACTGATTCTACTTATGGTGTAGATTCGAAGATGTGGCCTAATAGGCTTGGTCATGAGAATAAGAAGGGAATGAAAGTTCTTGATTCAAAAGGTACGTGTTCAAATTTGGAAAGCACAGATACAGTTCATTGCAGAAAGAGGAAATTTGACAGTTTTGACAGGAACAAAGAAGCCTTGGTGTTTTTGGAGAAGATGAAGGACAGAGATCAATCACAGGGGCTGAATAAATCTGAGCAAGGTAGCATGGACAGAGGTTTGATCCAAGAAGAGCCCGCGGATGAAAATTTCATTACTCACAAGAACACACAGACACCGATGTTGGCAGCTTGGCACCGACGTCAGTCATCCAGATACCGGCATTAGTCTTGTGCAGACTAGCGGGGTCGGTAGGTCAGACAGGGGAAGTTTGACGTCGGTCATAAGGACCGACGTCGACAGGAGTGACACCGGCGTCAGCCAGGGAAACGACGTCGGTAGTCAGGGTCAATGCAGGGAACCGACATTGGTCAGGAGCAGACTGGGAGATGGCCTAGATCGGTCATTGGAACGGATAGTGGGTGAATTAATAAGTCTCAAACACCCATGTGGAGGTTAGGAAAGGTATGTGAACCTCATATTCATTGTTCACCTTCTTTATATTGCATACTGATAGTCATGAACTAGGAAGATGGAAGAAGCAATGCAGGTAGAATCCAGAAATAGTGGGAGCTTGGCATGGATGAGGAGTGTGAGTCCTTGGAGAACCAAACAGGTATTTGTTGGTAGTGTTTTCAGCTGGAAGAAAGCACTGGATAGAGGGATGGATTCCCGTTTTAGAGAAGAGAGTGGATGGACACATGAGACAGAAGGCTATGGTATATGGTCTTGAGTAAGTTGCAGAGCAATGGAGGTTTGACCATTGTATTTTATCTTACCAGGTTGGATAATATTAGCTACATTATCTTGTTACTGTATTGTGTTACTTGTTGCAGGGTTTCATATACAGGGAGTTTTCTGAGCTAAGGGTAGAGTTGGTTCAGAAGTATGTCATAAAGAATTTAGGAGTAGCAGAATTCTTTTGGCATAAGAGACAGGTTTAGTGGTGGTTGGTCTTCACGAGTGACGTTGAAGAGGAATACAGAGCCTAAGGAACAAAATAGATGGTGTACAGGTATAGGTATAGGTTGCAACTGTTTATCTCCAAGTGGGAGATTGTTAGGGTGTGGAGCTAAAAGCTTTACCTGTTTGCAGACATAGGGAAGGATGCTGAAGAACCAGAGCCACCGACGTCGGCAGTATGACCGATGTCGGCTAGTTGCAGTGGAGAAGGAGACCGACGACGGCAGGGAGTCAGCCGACGTCGGCAGCACCAAACACACAGGGACCGACGTCGGTCACCTGTGGCGTTCCAAAACCACTGTTTACAGACAGTTAGTTAAGTGAACGCGTTGTTTGCATGTCAAGGGACTAATTTAAGTCACTGGCTGCATGTCTAATTATTGTAGTTAGATTTCTATTTTTGTAAACATGGGATTCTATTTAAAGACCCATAAGGCATGTATTGTAATATGGTGAACAAGCAAGAAGGCAAGTAAGAGCTTTGAAGCAAGCAAGGTCAAGGAGATCTACAGGTGTAAGGTCAAGGAGATCAGCTGAAGCATTCATGGAGGTATAGCAACTCAGATTGTAGAGTTGGTTTGTGTTGAGAAAGAGAGAGAGGGAAGAAGGTCTTGAGGTGTGGCAAGCCTTTGAGGTGGAGGAAGAAGTGGCATCTTTCTTATTTGTATTTTCTTCTAGTAATATTGAATACAAGAGTGTGTATTGTCTCTCAAATTCTTTGTTGTCTCAAGTTTCTAGTTACTTTATTATTCTGGTATAATTCCATGTTTAATTGCATATAAGAAGTAATCAATTGTGCTCTAATTGGTAGAGCTAGATCCCCTCACAGGACTAAGAAGAATAAGCTTGGGTTTAATGGTTTTAGGAGGCTAGAGTGTGGATGATAAGAGGCAAAAAGAATGACAATCTTATGAAAAATTGATGGTCTACCCACCCTTTTCTTGGTGTACCCCTTAAGGCATACATGTATAGAGATTGAAACTCGATAAGTTCTTGCAAGATATAAAGTGTTAGTAATCAATAAAAGTTAAAAATATTATGTGTATATATAATGAAGACCCCATCCACCCACTAAGTGATCCCATGCACTCATGTGTACATGATATGATGATATTATTATGATTTCATAAATCACCTAATAGACCTAATTATCCACCTAAGCAAGGTTAATTACATATGTGTATTAAATACCTACACCAACACCCCATTAAGCATATATTAGGTGGGTAGTAGAATTGGGTCCCAATAACTAGGTCTGATCAGGTACCCAAGTACAATGTAACTCTTTAAAAATGGAAAATAAGAGAAAACCTAGTTTGGAAAATATCCCTCCCCAAAAGAGAGAAAATAAGAGGTGAATAAAAGATCCCCTAGATGGATGAAGCAATCAGTACTCCAGGTATAGCTCTCAAGATGAAGAAGGTCAGTGATGAGATCCTCTACCTGAAGACTATAGAAACTCCATCTGCATCAAACATTTTTTCTTCCTTTTGGAGAAGGAAGAACCTAATGTGTGTAATTAAAGTCTACCCATTTCACAATTAAAGATAAATGAATCAGTATAAAAATCTTTGAAAGTGTTCCAAATTAGATTTGTGGCATAGGTCTAGCAAAAATGTGCATATAAGATGGAGGTAATACCACTAAAATAGACCAATCAAAAGAATGACATGGAACATTCACTTAAATAATTCCCTTGTGAAGTGTGCAACATGACTCACTAACTGAAGAAGGAAAATCCATAGGAAGATATGAGGCATTAGTGCTCTCAATAGGTGTACTCACATTGAAAATAGTTGAGTGCTCTAAAGTGCAAATCTATGGTGGCTCTAGAAGAGCAACATCTTGTATAGAAACAAATGTAGATTATGTAATAGGATAAGTAAGGTCTAGAAAAATCTTGTATTGTAGTGGTGTCTTAACAAAAATAAGAGTAGTGGCTCAACAAAAATAAGAGCACTATCCATGATGAATGTGTTAACATAGGAAATAGAAGTAGGAAGAGAAAGTACAACAATCTCAAAAGAGATAATAGGAGGAACATGAGTGAAATAAATCTTAGTATGATCCCAAAAAATACTCTGAAGAGTGTTTCAAATAATGAAAGGACACTTTGTGTTCTTCACATGGTGGTGTAGATCTCATGAAATATGTAATAATAAGTGACCATAGACATAGTCATAAGAGTCAGACCAATCTTCATATTGACCTAGGTCAATATGAGAAAGAATTTTTCCATATAATAATGGGATAAGTTCCTAACCTATGAGTGAGGATTCCATGTACACATACCATGAATCATAATTGGTCTTCCTAATAAGAACAAATGGTGTAGACTCAACCTTACTCATATGATATCTCTCAAGTGGAGTCGATATGACCACAACTGAGAGTAATAGTGAATGCTCTGGAGATGGAATTTAGACTACATCAAAAATGAGTCCAGTCGAATGAGATTAATTTATACAATGCATGCTCAAATGGATGTCAAGCTTTGCTAATAATGTGTCTAAGAATACAAGAGCAATCTATACAATTGACACTAAATAGGCACAAGTAACAACTACAAAAAAACTAAATATGTGTAATAGAGAATGAAAATCCCATAAAAATATCTCCAAGATAATCAATAATGACCCCACCATATTTTAAATTACAAATCACACTCAAGGTTTGAATAATATGTGTTTATGATCGAGTTCTAGTACATGTTCCAAGTATGGACATCAATCTCAACTAATAATACATCTAGATAGGTATGTGAAAGTAATGCACAAGTGAAAATGCATATCTCAACAAATGGATATCAGACTCAACTAAAAATGCCTCCATAAGAATGATCAATCAATGTAATTGACCAAAATAGTACATGTGAAATGCAAACAGGCCAAGAAAGAGGATGTTGGGATCTACTGATAATGCATTCGTATGAGGAGATATGTGAAAAATATGTTATATTAGGCCAAAAATAATAATACCAATGTGTAGATCTTGAAAAATAAGCACTTTCAAAAAAATAACACCTCAAAAGGAACTACAGATTCAAATTTATGTGGGAAATAAGATTTCATAGGAAATATCTTAGCTTCAATTTGACGGTCTTGATAACATCACATAGGAAGCATAAAATACACTAGCTTAAATTTGATGATCTCTATAACCTCATGTTGTATTTGCATGCACAAGAAGGCTAAATAGAAACCCATGCTTTTACATAAATCCATGCAACTTCACCAAAAAATAATGAAGACCCATTTGAGAACTCCAAAAACCCACAAAATTTGAGCATTAGTTTTTCTTACTACAACCTATAGACACGAGTTTTGAGTTAAAATGTAAATGATGCCTCCAAGATCAAAAACAACCATGGAAGAAGAAAAAAACTAGCAAGGCAAAAAAATTATGGTGTCCCAGCTATGTTGGGGATGTAATAATAAAGTTTAGATCTGCAAAAAAATCTTATACCACCAATATAAAATCATGAAAATATATGCAAATGCCAATGGGAGAATAAAATTGTAGATGGTCATACAGATCTGCCAGTTTTATCAATAATTTACAAGAATACAATACCAAATCTACTCAAAATTTGAAATAAACAATAGTATAATAAAAATGGTGTTTGTTTTACCAATCCTCTACTATGATACCATGTGAGAATTATCCATAATTAGACATCTAATTCTGAAAAATGGTGATGCAAACACACAACTCCATTGACGCATGAAATCAATACTAAGTAAAAACTATAATAACATTTATTCAAAAATGGAGGGGTACAAAGCATGGGTTTCACACACTTCACAACTCTATCATTCACAACTATCACAACTCACTACACTAATATAGTATACTAGACTCCTCACTATCTACATAAGAGAAATAGCTCTTTGGATCACCAAATATAAAGGAGGACAAGACATTAAATAAGTATGTTGGATGGTATGGTGACTCAATCAGACAACTTGAATGTGTGGGCTCCATCACTATGAGTGGACAGGGCACTGAAGGAACACTATTGTGTTGGAGGCCTTAGTGGTGCAAACACTAAGGGTACCAAGTGGAATGGAGACTCCATCCACCCACTAAGTGACCTCATGTACTCATGTGTCCATGATGACATCATGATGATGTTGTTATGATGTCATAAATCATCTAACAGACCTAATTATCCACCTAAGCAAGGTGAATTACGTATATGTAGTAAATACCTACACCAACACCATCAGCGTCTCTGTCAAAGTCTACCCGAAGTTAGTTCTCTTTCACCACTTGCCCATGACCTCTAAAATAGTTTAGCAACATTATTTATGAAAGATCCCTAAAACACATTTTTTCATTTTTTCATGAATTATGGAATGATGCCATATCTTTAAACGCTTATTTTCTTATAAAGTATGGAAGACACATGGTGATGGTTTAAAAATGAGAAAAAGAGTGGATATCATTTAATAATTTAAAAGAGCTTTCTCTCACCTTGACCTCAATATTTTTAATAATGAGTTATAGACTAGGGAAACAAAACCTCAAGCTTGTAGAAATGTATGTAGAAAAAGAGGCTTGGCTTAGATATTTTTTATATTGATTAAAGGTTATGGATAGAGCCTTAAAATATATTTTTAAATCCATTTTTTATTACTAGTACAATGAAATATTTAATTCACCAATTCAAATCATGGTTAACTTACTGAGATCCTTTGACCTTTAGGGATTTTTCATACAATTCTAAATTGGCACTTCATGCCTAAGAGAACTCTCTAAAGCAAGCTTATGCCCTTAAAGATTTAGTGCATAGACATTGTTCCCTTCATGCTTCCTCATATTAAAGATTTACACAATGTACTTATTTAATTGGATGATCTTCACTATAATATCATGCAAATAGACAAAAACTAACCTCCTAGAATCAACAGTTTCACTTGTGAATTTTATAATTTACATGACACTTTCTTGGCCATGAATTATTTTGGGTGTATAAATAATATATTAAAATTTGATCTATAGGAAACATCATCAACCAATGTAATATACAATATATTCTTATCCAATAAAAGATTCCAAATTAATTACCAACTAGATACACATCATGGTCCTCAATGTTTCATATATCTTTATTTTGAAAACCCTCTACCTAAAGATTCAACCCCTTATTCCTACCATATTAAGACATAACAAACTAATTTCTATTAAAATTAGTTAGATTATTTGTAATGCTACACAATAGATGATATTTTATTAATTTTTTAAATATTATTTATAATATTATTATAGTTTGGAAAGGTATGGAATGGGCTCAAACTTTTAGACAAAGGGTTATTTTTTTCTCTAGATTTATTTGAGGATTATTACAACATAATTGACATGAGTAAATTAACCTCAATTTGCATCAACTTTTATGTCAAAATTAGGTTGAAAAATAATTATAAATAAAAAACACTTTTCTAATGTAATGTTTTGGGTGATGCAAAATGTGCCAATTTATTTGATGCTAACTAATAATAAATTTTAGATGTATGTTTAATGAATTGTTTTGGAATTATTTTTTATGTTGCAATGTGCATCATGAATCATAAAAAAATCCCAATCTTTTTCTTAATTATAATTTTTGAGGGATGGAAATTCAATGTCATGATTAGTGTTAGAATGTGTGTCACCATTTTTATGAATGTGTGTCACCATTTTTATGTAAGTGTTTGAGAATTTCAATAAACTTTCACAATGACATTGATATTATGTTAGAGGTTATTTTTAAATTTTGAATGCCTAATTTAATATTTAAATCAATTTATTGTTATTAATTTTATTGTACAAACATATAATAATTATTTTCTTATATAAAAAATATAATTTATTAATTTTATTCATAAAATAGACAATAGTATTTAGTTATATAAACAATAAAGTTATATTAGTTGATATTTTTCAAATATTTAACTATTAAAAATTAAATGTATAATTTTTTTTATCAAAATTAATAAATAACATCAATAAATAATGTATTACAAACTTATGCTTCTATTATAATAATCAGTTCATATACAACATCAAACTTCATTCAACCATACTAAAAAGACAAGTCAACAATTTACTCCCACTAACAAATTTCACTATAAATTTCTTTTCTTCTCTTATTCTATTATACACCATCTTCAATGTATTATTTTCTTGCATCTCTCCATTCTATACAAGCATGGTAAACTTAGGTGGGATTAACGATGAAGAAAATTATTTGTATTCAACTGAATATTTTCATATCCTCATGTCCCTTTCATTATTATATTACATTTTAAATTTTGAATGGGATTTACATAAGAGGAAAGAACACAAAGTGACTACATAATGTTATAATATTAGTGTGTTGCATGATTTATTAATGGTCTAAAACTATGTAAAATGTGATTGTGAATATTCATGTTACTGTAAGCGTAAATCTTTCCTACCTTCCCTCCTATGTAAGAAGGTGTTTAACATTTTCACTTGACCCCCACAATTTCATTGAGATCTAAAGTGAACTTGTTAAGATATTCCTATGAGGGGATGTCTAAATTTTGCATTAAAAATACCTACTTAAAAATAAAGTGGATACTAAATATCGATATTCTATGTTGGTGTAAAATCCTAGAAATTATATGTTAGTGTAAAATCCTCAAAATTCTAAATTGGTATAAAAATTAGATCTTAGTGCTCCACTAAAGTCTTTATGACTCTAGTACATACACATAATATATTTTTTTGGGAAACTTTTAATTAATTGTTGAGTCCATTGATCTATATTTGATTTGGAGGTAATTTTTACAATAAAGATGTCTTTAAAACATTATTATAAATCATATAAAAGTATAGTCTAGTTAAAATTATAATTTCCAAGTAGTCTAGTGGACTATGGTGGGTTATGGGCTTTCAAGGGTTGTTATGGTGCTAAAACTCACTTTTTTAAGAAAAAATTATTATAGGCATTGGCATAATGAGGCAAAAATATACTTATATTTTCTTCAATATATATCCTTAACTATTTAATTTATTCTTATATATAAGATTTATATGCATCTAAATTTTCTTGTTTCATTTATCGTCACTAATATTATTATTATTATTATTAGTCACACTAATGTCACTAATTTCATCTAATTCATCATTATTAATCTCATTCTAATCATTTATCTAAAATTTATTCATCTATCAACCTTATATGCTCCCATAAGTCAATTAATCCTTCTAATATGTCATTTAGCATCTAATCTTATTCTAATCCCACTTGTCTAATATTTATAAATTTAAAATTCCCTTCCACCTACCCTAGCATATGAGTAGTCTCTCCTAATCCCCTAGATTCTCTAAAACCCCCTAATCACATGACTAATCATCTACTAATTGTTATTAGGCTTCTAAAAAGTCTCCAAAGGCTTCTATATCTAGAACATTCCCTCCTCTAGAATCATCCAAGGAATTTTTAATTACATGAATAATTCTCCACCATTGATCTTTCTACACCCAACTTTGAATTATGGCCATTGATCTTCCTTCCTCCCTCTCTGTAAATAACAAGCTCATCCTCCATTGAAACCAAGAAAGTAATGTGAGGAAAATCCATTTACAATCTATGATCAAATCTATCATGCCAAATAAGTCTTTTGATCAAGCCATAAAGTTTATAAGTTAAACAAAAAACTGAGTTTATTATAGCAATCCAACATATAATCCCAATAATTATTAGAGAATCCATTTGAATATATTGGAGAGAAGATTAAGAGAAGCAAAGTGATTGTAAGAATCCTTAACTAAGTTTTGATTTCTTCTATCTTCACTCCCATTGATGTTTTTGTAAATTTTGGGTTATGTTACTATATATAGTATATTGAATCCATAGTTCAAATTTTACAAGCATACAAGATGTATTAGGGATTTGTAATTCATATATCGACTTTGTTTTATGTGTGAATAAAATTATATGGATATGTTTATGTCTTTGATAGTTCCATGCCATTCAATTTTGTCAAATATAAAAAATATAAGATATTTTATTTCCCTATCTTGGATATTAAGGTACTATAGTTTTAATCTTCAAGCACTCTATATATTTATTCTATTTACAAAAGATCCTACATATTGTAGTTGTTAAAATGATTAATTAATCCTAGCTTATTGTAATAAATGTCTCAAGGCATTATACCTTGGTTGACCTAGGTTAGTTAGAAAGGGTATTTCCTAGATATGCGATTATTTATTATGAGTCATAATCTCCTACAAATTAGGATATCTAATCTCACTTAGTATTGTATAAATAATCACCTCTTGTAGTGATTTTGTTAATTTAGTTAGTTCAATTTTATTTTGGATTTCATTTGGTATCAAAGCAAGAAAATATTGAGTCTTTTCAAAGCATTGGAGATTTGATGGAAATCGAGAGCAAGATTTATGTGATCCTTGGATGCATCATGTTGCTCCAGTTTCAACCATCCCAAGCTAAAATGCTATCAGAATTCTAGCCAATTTTGTGGAAGGAGAATAGTTGTTAATGCAGACATTTTTTTGTTTTTGCAAAAAAAATTGTAGTTTTTACTTCAATTTTAGGGTAAAAAAAGATTCATGTTCAGTCATTTATTAACATTTTTTTAATGAGGGGTTGAACTCATTATTTATATTCAGCATGTAGAAGTTGGTTTAGTTTTGTGATTTCATGTCTCAAATCTATATTTGATATTGATCAATTTTTTAAAAATTTAAAATACTAAAATTTATTGAAACCCTTTTTATATCAATTTCAGATCTGTATAATTTTAGATCTATGCATATTCAGATCTCCATATTTAGAAAATTTGTATTATTTATCAGATCTTAAAAAATATAGAATCTTCAAAATTGATTCTATATTTTTTATAATTCTACTCAAAAAAATATGAATTTAAAAAAACTAAATTTTCAGAGCTTCTGGTGATTTTCTATAATTTTTTTAAGTTTCTATTTCGTAGAACAAGTGAGGAATAGCAAAAAGATGATAGTTTTTCTAATTTTTTTTATAGAATCATGGATCAAATATTATATCACCATATTCTTCTCATCGAGAGATTTCTGAAAAGTATTTGTTTTTTGAAAATGGAGCATCGAGGCACCCGTGGTGAAAGTTTAAAGGTAGAGGATAATTTGGAAAGTCTTCATTTGGTGCAAGGTCAATTTGTTTTTGGTGGAGCACCACCCAGATTCACCACTTCCAAAAGCACCACCACCATCACTCCACCAATATTTTTAAACCTCTATTCATGCCATATGACCACATACTAAGTGTTTTTAGCCCCTAAGGGCTTGTCCTTCATCACTATGAGCCATCTTTGAAGATCTTTTCTTTTGAGGTTCATAATTTTTGATCTGTGAAGCCTGGGAAGGTGATTTTTTTTCCACCTTGGCTATTTTTTTGAGATATATGTAGTGGTAAAGCTATTTTTTTACATATTATGTTAAGTGTGGAGCCCTTTGGGGATATCGCATGACTATATGAATAAATTTTTGGTGCTTAAAGAGCTCCAAGGATGTGGGGGGCATAATTTTTATGTTCTCCACATGTGAGTGAAATATTCCCTATATTCCTAATTTCTATGTATTCTATATTTCATGGAGTTAGTTTTTAGATGCCTTTTCCCATGTTGACTTCCTTATTTTGAGGAAACTAGTTGTTTTTTGGAAAAGGGAACTCCTTCTTTGTTGAGTAGAGTTGGTTGAGATCACATGTTCATGGGAAAATGTGCCCTTAGAAGGTGGAGAAGATGAATATAGAAAATTTATCCTTGGAAGAGATTTTAGATAGACTTGATGAGGTGGCAAAGGGTTGTCACATGTTAGATAATACTTATCTTGGATAAGCATTGCATATTTGTTCCTCTTTTTGTGGGTTTTCTTCATTTTCTTATATATACAAGGTGTGGTGTGGCCTTTAAAGGTTAATGGTTTTATTTTTAGGATGTGTCTTTAAGGATTAGAATCAAAGTGTAGGTGTTTTTCAAAGTGCAGGTGTTCATTACAAGGTGTGGTTTAGCAACTCGTGAGATACAGTATTATGCAGGTGCAAGTGAAAGTGTAGTTTTTATGCAACACTTTTTACATGAGATTTTTCTATCTCTGTGAGAGTTCATTGTAATCTTATTTTAGACAATGATTTATTTTAGAACTTGCATTGGTGTATATAGCCCACATTGGGTGAACCACATTAGATATGTGTTATTTGTGTTATTATTATCTTGCTCTCATTTATGCTTTCATATTAATGGTGAATTAAGGAATGTTTCTATGATGCATTTTATTTCATAACTTTAGATCTAGTTTATGGTGATAGTAGATCTGGATTTAGAAGTGTTTTATTCCTAACAACTAGTATCAAAGCCATTGGTTGTGTGTTTCCCTGAAGTGGTAAATCATAGGAAGGTTATTAGCTTGAGTGGGAGTTATGGGAGAAGAGATCAGATTCAGAGTTGAGAAGTTTGATGGTAATCATTTTGGTTCATGGAAAATTCAGATGGAAGATTACTTATATCAGAAGGAACTTCAACTCCCCTTGGAAGGGAAAGAAGGACAACCTATAAGTACGAGTGATGTACATTGGTCATTACTTGATAGGAAGGCATTAGGAGACATAAGGTTATGTCTTGCATCTTATGTTGCATTTAAATTTGTAGATTAGATAAATACAAATGATCTCATGGATAAACTTGGAAATTTATATGAGAAACCTTCAGCTTCTAATAAAAATTTTGTTATGAAAAGATTGTTTAAAATGAAAATGTCTGAGAATGGTTCAATTGCTAATCATCTTAATGATTTTAATATAGTTGTAACTATGCTCACTTCAATTGGAATTAAGTTTGATGATGAAGTTAGAGATTTTTTAATCTTATGTTCTTTGCCTAATAGTTGGGATAGTTTGGTTATGGCTATAAGTAATGCAATCCCTACCAAGGGAAGCTTGAATTTTGAAGATGTTATAGGTGTGATCCTTAGTGAGGAGATGTGAAGAAAAAGCACTGGTGAATCATATTTAGGTAATGATTCATCCATTGATACTAGAGGAATGGAAAAATACAAGAGAAAATGCAATTGAGGAAAGTTAAAAGGTAGATCTAAGTCCAGATCTAGATTCAATATGATATGTTGGCATTGTGGAAAGAGTGGACACTCAAAGAAAGATTGCTGGTCACTTCAAGATAAGAATGCCAACAAGGAGGAAATAAATGAGGTAAATGTGACATTAGGTAAATCATGGCAATATGCCTTAATTCTTTCTATGGATAGTTTTTATGAGTCTTGGGTATTGGATTCAAGGGATTTTTTTCATGCCACCCCACATAGGCATTGTTTTACTAATTATGTTCAATAGAATCTAGGATATGTATATCTTGGTGATGATGAACCATGTGAGATAGTAGGGAAAGGTTTTGTTCAGGTTAAGATGCAAAATGGGAACACATGGATCCTTAAGGATGTTAGACACATGCCTATGTTGAGATGAAATTTGGTTTTAGTGGTGTTATTGGGTAGTGAGGGATGTTCAATATTATTTACTGTAGATTCTTTAAAAGTTACCAAAGGTGCTAATGTGATCTCAAGAGGTAAGAAAGTTGGTACTTTTTATTTGACTATTAGTGTTGATTCTATTGATTTAGTTGTTGCAGATGGAGGTGCAACTATGTGGCACTACAGGCTCGATCATATGAGCCATAAGGGCATGCAGATCTTAAAAGATAAGTTTCCTAAATTAAAAGACATAGATCTAGACTTTTGTGAAAATTGTGTGTATGGGAAATAGAAGCGGGTTAAGTTCCTAAAGGGTATAACCACAAAGAAAGATCACAAGTTAGATTTGGTATACTCAAATGTATGGGGACCATCTCAAGTATCTTTTATTGGTGGATACAATTATTATGTTACTTTTATAAATGATGCAACTAAAAAAATTGGGTTTATTGCATTAAAAATAAATCTAATATATTTGACACTTTTAAGAAGTGGAAAGACTTGGTTTAGAATGAAACAAGTCTCAAGTTGAAATATCTTAGATCAGATAATAGAGGTGAGTATTGTAGTAATGTTTTCTTTGATTATTGTTCTAACAATGGAATCTGTATGCAAAGTATGGTTCCAGGAACTCCACAGTAGAATGGGGTATCTAAAAGGATGAATAGAACAATAATGGAATGTGCTAGGAACATAAGGTTGCATGCAAGGTTGCCTTTATAGTGTTGGGTAGAAGAAGTTAGAATGGTAGTATATCTAATTAACAGAGGACCTTTTATGCCTTTGGATGGAGTCATTCCAAAATAAACTTGGTCTAGTAAGAATGTTGATTATTCTTTTCATAGAGTATTTGGATGTGAAGCATTTTATCTCATCAAGAAAGAGGACAGGACCAAGTTAGAGGCTAAATTAGAGAAATGCACATTTATTGGTTATGGTGAGATGACTTTGGTTTCCATTTATGGAGCATTAAAGATAAGAAAATATTTCGGTCTAGAGATGTAGTCTTTAATGAAAAATTCATGCATAAGGATCAGTTATAGGAATAGGATCAGGAACATAAAGAGTACATATTATTGGATGACATTGTAGATGGAAAAGTATCCAAGGATTTAGTACAAGAACCTTCTACACGAGGACCCCAAACTCCTATGGTAAGAATAATTTTTAGGGTAAGAAAAGCACTTGAACATTTTTATCATTCTTTGAATTATTTATTACTCACTAACAATAGAGAACTAGAGGGTTATGAGGAAGCAATGTAGGTAGATGCCAAGTTGAGATGGGAACAAGCCATGGATGAAGAACATATATCTCTCATGGAGAACCAAATGTGGGATTTGGTTACGATACTCGAGGGAAAGAGTGAATTATCAAACTAGTGGATCTTCAAAATCAAAGAAGAGGATGAAGGGAGAAAATGTTATAAGGCTAGGATGGTGGTCAAGGGGTTTGCACAAAAATTAGGTATTGATTTGGATGAGATTTTCTCTCTTGTTGTAAAAATGACTTCTATTAGGATTGTTCTTGGTTTAGTTGCAATTGAGGATTTGTACTTAGAATAGTTAGATGTGAAAACTACTTTTCTTCATGGTGATTTGGATGAAGAATTGTATATGAATCAAATACAAGGTTATGAGGTCAAACGGAAGGAGAACTATGTGTGTAGACTAAATAAGAGCTTGTATGGCCTAAAAAAAGCTCCATGAGAATGGTACAAGAAATTTTGTTATTTTATTTTGGAATAAGAATATCAAAGGTGTCATTATGACCATTATGTGTATATCAAACATTTTGATGATGGTTTATTTATTATATTATGCTTGTATGTCGATGACATGTTAGTTATAGGAAATAACTTACAACATATTCATATGCTCAAGAAACAACTTAGTGACTCCTTTTTTATGAAGGATTTGGGTGCTACAAAGTAAATCCTTGGTATGAGGATTTATCCTGATAGGAAAGAGAGAAAGTTGAGCTTATCCCAATCAGAGTATGTGAAGAAAGTCTTGGAAAGGTTTAGCATGTTGGATAATAAATCTATTGGTATTCTTTTGGCAGGCTACTTTTGATTATCAAAAGAGTAGTCTCTTGAGATAGAAGATAAAAAGCTTAAGATTTCCAAGGTACCTTACTCGTCAGCAGTTGGCAGTTTGATGTATGCCATGGTTTGTACTAGGCCAAATATTTCCCAAACAATGGGAGTTGTGAGTATGTATGTGAGTGATCCAGGTTATGAGCATTGGTAGAAAATGAAATGGATTATTTGATATTTGAGAGGAACCATTGATTTTGCATTATGTTATGGTGGATTAGATACCACTTTGCATGGTTATGTGGACTCAGATATGGTAGGAGATATTGATAGTAGGAGAAGTACAATATGATATATATTTATTGTTGGAGATACAATGGTTAGTTTGATTTCCAGGATATGGATGGATTTATCAACCACAAAGGTAGAGTATGTTGCTACCACAGAGGCTAGCAAGGAGATGATTTGGTTACAGGATTTATTTTCAGAGTTGGGGCATGAGAAAGAAGTTGGGAGACTACACAATGATAGTTAGAGTGTTATTCATTTGCCAAAGAACTCCACTTTCCACTTGAGGATGAAACACATTCAATTATTTTATCACTTCATTAGAAAAACTTTGGAAGAGAACTTGGTAAAGCTGGATAAGATTCATACTATCTAGAATCTTGCAGATATGATGACCAAGGTGGTCACATTGGACAAGTTGAGACTATGTTCAGATTTGGTTAACCTTAGTGGTCATGGAGTAGTGATAGATTATATTCAAGAGAAATAGCCTCCAAGTGGGATATTGTTGAGTGTGGAGCCCTTTGGGGATATCACATGACTATATGAATAAATTTTAGGGGCTTAAAGAGCTCCAAGGATGTGGGGGGCATAATTTTTATGTTCTCCACATGTGAGTGTAATATTCTTTATATTCCAAATTTCATGGAGTTATTTGTTAGATGCCTTTTCCCATGTTGACTTCCTTATTTTGAGGAAATTAGTTGTTTTTTGGGAAAGGGAACTCCTTCCTTGTTAATTGTAGTTGGTTGAGATCACGTATTCATGGGAAAATGTGCCCTTATAAGGTGGAAAAGATGAATATAGAAAATTTCTCCTTGGGAGAGATTTTAGATAGGCTTGATGAGGTGGAAAAGGGTTGTCACATGTTAGATAATTCTTATCTTGGATAATCATTGCACATTTGCTCCTCCTTTTGTGAATTTTCTTCAATTTTTATTTTTATATATAGGGTGTGGCGTGGCCTTTAGAGGTTGATGGTTTTATTTGTAGGGTGTGGATTTGAGGATCAGAGTCAAAGTGAAGGTGTTTTGTAAAGTGTAGGTATTTATTACAAGGTGTGGTTTAGCAACTTGTGAGATACAACATTGTGAAGGTGTAGGTGAAAGCGTAGATTTTATATAGGACTTTCTATAGGAGATTTTTCTATCTTTGTGAGAGTTCATTGTAATCTTGTTTTAGATTATTGATTTATTTAAGAACTTTCATTGGTGGATGTAGCCCACATTGGGTGAACAATGTTAGATCTATGTTATTATTATCTTCCTTGCATTTATGATTTCATATTAATGGTAAATTAAGGAATGTTTTCATGATGAATTTTATTGCATAGCTTTAGATCTAGTTTATGGTAATAGTAGATCTAGATTTTGAAGTGTTTTATTCCTAACATATTGATCACCCATATTTTCAAAAAAAATAGTTTGATATTTTTCCATGATCTTCATAGCTACAAAATCTATTTATTCTGATTCTATATCAGATTGTAAAATTCATTGGTGAAATTTATTGATTCATCACAATATTGTAAATTGTAAGGTAAAAAGCCCATTTTTTCTCATAATTACAAAGACTGTCAACTAGGGGGGGAGATATTTTCTTACCTTCATTCAACACATCTTGCAATAGGAAAATTGTAAATCTCCTCAAACGTATTTTTGGTTGAAACTGACGTCCAATTTTCCATTACTTTTTTAGACGCATTTTAGACAAAGTCTGATGTCTATTATGTGTTTATGTGTGATTTTTCAACTTTGTGTATGTGTTTTTGCATTTTATTTACATTTTACAAATGTACATTTCATTTTTTCACTTAAAAACACACTTATACTTTTTCATATGCAATTTGTAAAATGTCTAGTTCTGGACCACGTTTTGTGCTCCCCAACACATAATTGCTTCATGGTGATAATTATGCAACATGAAAAGCAAAAGTATAAACACATCTTGAGGTTAAAGACATTTGGTTAGTTGTAGAAAGTGCATGGGTTGGACATGCAACAAATGTTGATTAGAAACAAAAATATCACAAAGCCAATAAAAAAGCTAAGTTAATAATCATGTTTGGAGTTTTGGATGAGGCACAACCTCATATCCGTAGTGATACAACTGCAAAAGATGTTTTGGATAAGATTAAATTTGTATATGAAGCTAAGACTTAAAATCAGATCTTGCATCTTTATATCTAATCGCACACTCTCAAGCTCAAATCAGATGAAAAAGTAGAAGCATTCCTTAGAAGAGTTACAAGTTTGTGGACTTTGCTTCAATATTTAGGTGAACTAGTGAGAGATGACTCTTTGGTCCCTATAGTCCTTAGAGAACTACCCCCTACATATAGGATCTTTGTGACCACATTAAATGTCATAGGACAAAAACCAACCTTTGAGGTGTTGGTAAATTTGTTGTAACAAGAGGAAGCTATTCATAATTTATAGGAAAAATATGATGAGGATGCACTCGCATCAAATCAAAAGGGGAAGAAACCCATGAAGGGTCATAAGTAATCTCCAAAGTAGAATAAACAACAAAAATAAAAAGAAAATAATTCACATTCTCTTAAAGCATGTCAAATTTATGAAAAATAGGGACATGACATAAAACATTGTTGGTACAACACTTTCAACAGGGCTCATCAAGAAAGAAGTCCTCTTTCAAAAAGTCACCACAAACTAAAAATAAGCAACCTTAACAACAAAAAAATTGAAAACAAAAAAAATCCAAGCCTAAACAACATGGTAATATTGCTAAAGAGAATGATTCTTCAAATGAGGAATATGGTTTATCTACTCAAATGCATGAGTCTACCAATCATCCAAGTGCAGTTTGGTATGTTAATTCAAGATCAACCAGACACATGACAGGTAAAAAAGATTGGTTTTATAAATTGACCAAAACATAATCAAATGGAAATGTATCACTTATAGATGATACATCATATATAGTTCAAGGAAATGGTGACATTGAAATTCAACTTCAAAACATGAATCGTAACATTTCAAATGTTCTTTATGTTTTAGGACTTACAAAAAATCTATTGTCTGTTAATCAATTACTTGACCACAACCTCATGGTCGAATTTGATCACCAAAATGGTTAAAAGTTTTGCCACATCAAAGACAAGTCTAGGCATTTCAAAGTGATTTGCAAGGCTTCCAACATTGGAAAAATGTTTCAGCTTAATTTTGTTCAAAATGATCATCAAACACTTGTAGTCAAAGATACAAAATTAGGCAATTTGTGGCACATAAGACATGGTCACTTGAGTTATGGTTATTTGTTTCAATTAAGAAAATAAGATATGGTTAATGGCCTTCCTAAACTCAAGAAATTTTCTAATATGTGTACCGATTTCTTAGCAAAAAAATAAAGAGATCCCTTTGGAAAGACTGAGTATCGGTCACTTGGTAAGTTAGACTTGGTGCGCATTGGTCTTTGTGGATATTTTGTTCCCAGTCTCAAAGGATATAAATACTTTTAGATTTTTGTTGATTACTCATGGAAAATGTGGGTATATTTATTAAAGACTAAGGATCAATATTTTCAAGTCTTCAAAGAATTCAAGGTCATGATTGAAAATGAAATTGGTATGGAAATTAAGACCCTCTATTCAGATCGTTAGGGGAATACACCAGTAAATAATTCTCATCATATCTCAATGCAAATAAAATCAATTGGAAATTGACAATTCCATATTCAACTCAGTAGAATGGAGCTGAATAATGGCATAATAGAGTCATTGTGGAAATGTTTTATAGCATGGTTGAGGATACAAAATTGTCTAGTACATATTGGGTAGAAGCTTGTCACACTGCAGTCTACTTGTTGAATAAGTCACCCACCAAAGCTCTTGATGGAATCACACCACAAAAGTTTGGACAAGGAATCAAACAAAGGCAGCTCACCTTATATTTTTTGGTTTCAAGGTATATATGCATGTTCCTAAGAAGAAAAGGAAGAAGTTGGATAAGAAAACAAAAGAATGTATTTTTGTGGGATATAGTGCACAATCAAAGGCATATAGGCTCCTTGATCCATAAACAAAGAAGGTACTAATCAATAGAGATGTAGTGTTTGATGAAAAGAGTGGAATCAATCCACCTTCTACATAGGAAAATGATATAAGCAAAATTCTTATAATAGTTTTAGATAGTGATGGTGAAAGTGAATAGGAAGATAGTCAAATAGGACTTGCTACACCACCACCTACAATTTAGTGTATGCTCAAGTGGTATACAAGTACTATACGAGATGCTAACTTGAATGAAGTAATAGATACATCCACTTCAAGACTGAGGACTCAAAGCATGACTCAAGAAGAGGTTGATATGGCCTTATGAGCATTGTGCAAGAAACATATGAGACCCCTACATTAATAGAAGCCCTACAATCTAGACCTTGGAAAGATGGCTTGGATAGAAAATATTAGTCACTGATGAAGAATAACACTTGGCAGCTTGTTGATCTTCCACCAAGGAATAAGCCTATTGGTTGAAAATGGGTCTTTCAGACCAAGTACAAAGAAAATGGTAGTATTAATAATTGCAAAGCAAGGATTTTTGCAAAAGGGTATGCTCAGAAAGAAGGCATTGACTATGGGGAGACTTTTACTCCCATAGCTAAGATAAAGACTATCAGAATGATTTTTGATATGGTTACATAGTTTGGCTGAAAAGTCCATCAAATGGACGTAAAAAGTGTCTTTATCAATGGAGATTTGAAAGAGGAAGCCTACATGACTCAACCTAAAGTATTTGTGGTACCTAATCAGGAACAAAAAGTGTGGACTTATCAAGTCTCTCTATGGGCTAAAATAGGCTCCCTAAGCCTGGTACATCAAGATTGATGAGTATCTCATATAATATGGATTCAACAAGAGTCCATATGATCCCAAAATTTACCTCAAACAACATGGGAGGGAGGTTTTTATAGTGATTTTTTATGTCGAAAATTTAGTCATCACTAGCAGCACAGTGAAGATGATAGATGCAACTAAGAATGATCTCAAGTGATCGTTCAACATGATAGATCTCGAGTTGCTTCACTATTGTCTTGGTTTGGAGGTATGATAGAAGAAACATTACATTTTTGTTTCACATATGAATTATACCAAGAAATTGTTTGAGAAATTCAAGATGATGGACTACAAGCCTATTGCAACACCTATTTAGATAAGACTTCAGTTGTCTCATACAGATCCATCACTAAAAGCAAATACAATTCTCTATCAGTAGTTGATTGGGAGTCTCATTTATTTGACATATATTAAGTCAGATATTAGCTATGTTGTTAGCTATCTGTCTTGATTCATGCAGGAATCAAAGGTGACACATTATAAATAAGTAAAGTGGGTATTGAGATACATTAGAGGTATAATTGAGTATGGCCTAGAGTATAAGAAGAATGATAAGTTCTTATTGATAGGATACATGGATGTAGATCATGTAGCTTATATTGATGATAGGAAATCCACTTTTGAATCTGGATTATTTCTAAGATCTGATCTGATTTCATGGGGAAGTAAGAAGCAAAATTATGTTTTTAGATATTCCACAGAGGTAGACTATCATGCTAAAACAAGATATGTCTGTGAAGTGATATAGAAACTGTTGATGTCTTAAAATTGTGCTAGATCTTAATCAACAACAATGGGAAGTTTCAATCTGTGGGACAATGCGGCTTGAAAACAACCTCCAGATTTTAAAGAAGCTGGTCTCTTCTTTTGTATTGGGTGTTGGGGAAAAGGGATAGGAGACTAAACAAAAATGCAAAATGCAGGAATTGAAACCTAACTATGGCAATGCACCTGAGAGTAATCCTAATCCTAACCTAAGCACAATGAAACTATTATGTGATTCTATTACATTTAAGAGCAGACAAGTGGATGATCAATGTAAAAGATTAGAATAACAAAAACAGAGGCTCACAACAGGGGAGTTTTTTGCTGAGATACAGGAATTGTCAACAAAGGCATAGTGTTCAATCTTCTTAATAGAATCTTCTAATCACATTAGAGGTGCAGAAGTCACGTACAGTTATGTAGAACTTTAGACTCCAAAAAATGGGACAGAAGCAAATAACATTTCCAATCACAACACTAGAAAATCTACATCATAGACTACTTTGCAAATGACACATATAACATCAACAAGGGCATAGTGTTCAATTTTCTTATTGAATCTTCCAGTCATACAAAAGATACAGAAACACACACAGTCATATAAAACTTTTAACTCAGGGAAATGTAATAAAATCAAATGATATTATTGGTCAAAAACTCTAAAAGTCTAAAACTATGAGAATACCCCCCCCCCCTCTTTTTTAGATTTTACAATTCTTCTTCTTTAATAGCCCCAGATGTCTCCCTACATTTTATTTCCCACACAATCTTCTCTATCCTTTGCTCACAGGGGAAAAATAGACGGTGCCTTAAATGCTGTGGGTGGCTCCAAAAATCTGCCTGATGAACTATTTCATCTACTCAAATTAACTCCAGCTGATTTTTCCTCCATTTCACTTTTGGCAACCGATACATGAAACACTTTGCTATGTTTGAAATAAGAGAGGACATTTAGAGTAAATTTTCTAAAAATCCCCTTGATCACCTAGAAGACACCAAAAAATGACACTTGGCGCCTTTCACCTGATTCATCGAAGACACGCGGCTCTTTTCGCTCCCCTTTGGCTGTGTCGTAGTATCATTAGGGGCATATATCAGACTCTTATGGATGGCGACATTTGGCAGCTTTCGTAGACTTTTGAAGTAACACCTGAGACCCACCGCTATTTCATATTTGTCAATAGAGCTTGGTGATGATTCTCTCGGGCGTTGACATGTGGAAACTTTCGTGGCTTCAAAGAAGATAAGTGGCATCTTTCGCTTCTTCTATGGATGGAGTAGAGGGGGACCCAGAGAGTGACACTTGGCAACATCCACTACTTTGTGGGGCATAAGCAAAATAAAATGATGCCTTTGTGCATTGAATGGAAAGCATTGGACTCATGGCTTCTTGAATGCCAACACGTGGTGGCTTGCAATTTTACTCCAAAAAGATCTTTTAGGGCTCCGCAACTGCCACTTGGCACTTTTGATCTTCTCTACTGCCTTATGGTGAAAGTCTTTGAATGAAGTGCAGACACCGATATGAGATGTGGATGCTGACACGTGGTGTGTTCTGCTTAACTACTACTGGGTATGTGGCATGATCTACGGTTATCGAAGGTTAAAAAAGGCAACTCAGGGGATGCCAACTATCGGCTTTGTCTCCCAGAAAGTGACACTTGGCAGCATCTACTGAACTAATACTCGAGAAAAAATGAGATGAAGGAAACAAGAAGGGGAAAAAGACCTGCTCAAAGGGTGACACTTGGTGCTTCTGCTGCATCTCAACACTTGGGCAAAACGAACTGGCCCTCTGCTTCAAAATTCTGTCGCTTCGCCTGAAGAACCAAAATTACAGTGCTCGAATCAAAAATAATTAAATATGACGTAGAGTAGGAAATTAATCTACAGTTATTGGCGACCATCAGGGATTTTGAGCCTGCTCAAAAATAACTCGACTCCCGCTCGATCAAAATTTCAAAATTTATAGCTTCAAAAGAGCTGTCTCAAAGATAGACCACTCATGGTCAGATAATCCTTGCTTGTTCTATAACTCGTCAAAAGCCAAATCCAAGCTAATGATATCCTTGTGCGAGAAGGTTTGCAGGACCTGGGTAGTGGCTTTTAGCTTAGATTCTAACAAGAAAATAGGAATTAGAATAGTTTTGACCTTAGAGGTTAGAGAATCATCTCGCAAGCTCTGAAAAATTGTTTGATCCCTTTGCCTGGCTAGCATCAATGGTTGGATTTGGTCCACCATCAGCACCATCCTCGCATCCAAAAATGGGGAAGGAAGGCCCAGTCACACCAAATGTTTAATGTGTTGCCTCATTTCACCGATGCCTTCTTTGACGACATCGAGACAACTTATAAAATTGGTGGTTGTGGCATTATGACTGAGCTTCTCGTTGACCTATTTCATGGTGGCCATTCTATCGAGAATCCCTGTGGCTACCAATGCTTCATCCCTTAAGCTGTAGAGCTTCTCTAGTAAAGAATGAGAGTCTGTGACTCTCTGAGAGATCGTGGCCAAAGTGCTCTGTACCAGATTCTCGACCATCTCACACAGTTATTGTGCATGGCATAGGAAGGTGAAAAGTGGCCTAAGCTGGAGAATCTCCAAATAGATTCTCTCCCATGCTAACTTATAGAGTTCCTTCACCAACTGCACCATTCCGATACCTCTTGGCCTATTGGCCAGCTCAATTGCTAGTTGCACGGTCCGCTGTTGTTCTGCCTGGAGCTGGGCTTGAAAAGCCGCACCCTTGTTCTATTCTTCCAGCAACCTTTGCTATGATTGGGTAACCTATAGTTGGATTCCTTTGACTCTTCCTTACAATGTTGCATTTTCCTATCTTAGAGCTATTGTTGCATCCTTGGCAAGTACAAGCTCTGCTTTTAAAGAATCATTTTGGGCCTGAATTGCCCGTTGAGTCTAGAGGGAAACAATATCTTGCAATTGTTTCTGTAGACTAGCTATCTCACTGTCCTTCTGGTTTATTTGTTCAGCCAGACTATTGTAGTTTGCCTTTTCTGTGGCCAGGTTGGCCTCCATCTTCTACAGTCTCCTTGATATCCTCAAATAATCTTCTGTGACCGCAGAAGTGGATTCGGTCATGAGCTTGACTCTATCTTGAGGCCTGAACAGGGACATGTCAATGGCCACTGCGTTCATGGTGTAGTCTTCTAGCCGCATTTGTTTGCTCAACTTGGCAATGTTGGGCGACAAATGGGTCACCATCAGCTACTATTGAATGGGGTCAAATTGTGACCTCAAATGTGGCACCGATGGTGCTTTATTCACTTTACTCCTCTTCTTCTCCAATCAGGCTTCTCTTGCCTTCCTTGCGGCATCAGCCTACATCTGGAAAGTGGAAGGGGATGCAATATATCCCCCTGCGAAGGGAAATCTTTGTGGCAGGCCGTATTGGAGAGCCATTGGCTGGCTAGGGGTGAGTTGAAGGGGCATTTTTTTGAGAATAGAGGGGGAGAAATAGGGTAACGTTAAGGCTTGAGGCATCAAGGATGAAGTTAATTGTGAAATAGAAATGGCAGCAGTGGTGGGAGGTGTCATTTGGCTGGGTGGAGGCATGGATTGAGAGGGAGGAGGAGGAGTAATTCCTACCTGAGGAGAAGTTGCAATGCTCTACACTGGGCGCTGTGAAGGCTGTTCTTCTTCTTTTGGGTCCAATTGGGACTACACCCTTCTTCTCTTCCTGGGTGTTTCTAATGTTCTCGCCATCTCTAAATCTCTTGTATAATAACTTGGTATGAACCTTTTACAAGATAAAAACATGTTTGCTGCAACAAATTTCACTAGGTGCCACAATCACAATGAGCAAGATATTTTCGCAAGAATGCTTGAGAGTTTGTAAACTTTAAAATTTGCTAAGGGATTTTTATGGGCCTATCAAGTCCCAAACAGCATTAAATTAAGGCGACCGTTAGCAAATCCTACTCAATCTTCGGAAAACAGCGAGACAGACACATTATGCGGCGCAAGGTACCTTGGAGACTTCGAAAGATTTGGGGAAGCATTTATTGCAGCAAAAAATAAAGAATTAAATAATTTTAAAGATGCTGACTCTGCGTTTAAAATGCTTATTTTAAAGGAAAAGCAGGAAAGCAAAAAAAAAAAAAAACAAAGCAATGCGGGAATGGAAACTACCTAACTACATTAATTAGAAATCCTTATTTTCCTCCAGGATAAAAAATAAACGTTCCCACGTCCTCTTTATGATAAGCCAACTTGCGTAGCCATACCAATGATTGCAACGGATATGTCATTGATGGAATGTTCTCTGCACTAGCCACACAGGTCTGCCTGCACTCGAACGAGTCTAAGAAAAATGTGTATTCGACACCTATGAACTCTTCTTGTCCTTGAATGCCCGTCGAATACTGGTTCTTCATGTTGTCGAGTGTCATCAAGAAATCATGGGCTATTGGTTCTTCATGCTGTGCCTTTTGATATCCATTATCTTTTGGCACATCTTCTTCAGATTCCAGCTTTATTTCATCATCATGCTCTTTGATGACTTCATTCTCTTGCAAGGATGAATTAAAAGGCTGTCATCTCTTCTGCATACTCATTTGAATCTCAGGGCTTTCTTCTTCATCTAAAACCAGCTCAGTGCCTCCTATCTCAATGACTTGGTCGAGGGAGTGTCCATGTTCCTCCATATCCTCTTACAGAGTGAGGAAAAAATCAAAAATGATTTCCTCCTCATCAGAAGTTAAAGAAAAAGCTTGCGGCTTATCCTCTTACTCATCGAAAGGAGAGTCTATGGTGATCTCCTCCTCCTCTGTATTGATTAAAATCATCTTGACTAGCCATGAATTGAACGCACTCCTCTACAAAGTTTTCAGTTGCTTCATCATCCTCTTTGGTCCAACTTAGAGACTCGTCATCATGCTGAAAGATCTGGGGAGTGGTATAAGAAGTTTCTTCTGAAGCGGGCTCATAGGAATTTTCATGGAAGTGAGGATCCTTTTGAAGAATGGTGTGGGAGAGTTGAGGAAGAAGTGAGGGTCCGGGGTCCTCCTGACTTGCTGCTAACATGGGCTCTACATTATTGGGGAATTGACCTTGACAATTTTGACCTTGCCCATGAATAGGGGTGGCATATGCCTGATCTGGAATTTGTGGTGGTGGATATGAAGTTTGGTAGATTTGGTAAGGCTAGTTCTCATGAACGCCTAGCCTCTCTTCTATAAATGCAATCAATCCACACACATCTAACATTTCGTATGTAAGCTCTTGCCAATATGCCCTTTCAATGGGATTCCACTCACTTTTGATCAGGTCTATTGCCTGCCTCACTTGATAGATGACCTGACAAGGAATTTCTTGACCACATCCCCTTCTGTTATCAAGCTCTAACACATATTTTTTAAATCCCAACAATGCTTTTTTGAAAGTGAAAATAAGGTTAGGTTCAACATGGGATGAGACAGATTGGGGGGACTGGGCATAAGACTGATGTGGCTCATAACAATATGCATCCTCATTACTCGACATGATTCTAGGAGAAGCTTGTTCTTGATAAAACATATTTGAAGGAGAATAAGACTCATAGCTATGAGTTACATAGTTATACATACCAAAGGGATTTCTTGATGATACTGCTTGATTGGCTAGTGACGCAGAGTCATTGTTGGTGTCGATAAAAACCTCCAAAGGCAGATTGGTTGAAGAATACACCAAAATTCTTCAACTCCTTGAAAGATTAGTCCCACCAGGTGTGCCAGAAACTATTGATGTCTTAAAATTGCGCTATATCTTAATCAACAACAATGGGAAGTTTCAAGCTGTGGGACAATGCGGCTTGAAAACAATCTCCAGATTTTAAAGAAGCTGGTCTCTTCTTTTGTATTGGGTGTTGGGGAAAAGGGATAGGAGACTAAACAAAAATGCAAAATGCAGGAATTGAAACCTAACTATGGCGATGCGCCTGAGAGTAATCCTAATCCTAACCTTAGCACATTGAAACTATTATGTGATTCTATTATATTTAAGAGTAAACAAGTGCATGATCAATGTAAAAGATTGGAATAACAGAAATAGAGGCTCACAACAGGGGAGTTTTTTGCTGAGATACAGGAATTGTCAACAAAGGCATAGTGTTCAATCTTCTTAATAGCATCTTCCAATCACATTAGAGGCATAGAAGTCACGCATAGTTATGTAGAACTTCAGACTCCAAAAAATGGGACAAAAGCAAATAACATTTCCAATCACAACACTAGAAAATCTACAGCATAGACTACTTTGCAAATGACACAGATAACATCAACAAGGGCATAGTGTTAAATTTTCTTATTGAATCTTCTAGTCATACAAAAGATGCAGAAACACACACAGTCATATAAACCTTTCAACTCAGGGAAATGTAACAAAAGCAAATGATATTATTGGTCAAAAACTTTAAAAGTCTAAAACTATGAGAATTCCCCCCCCTCTTTTTTAGATTTTACAATTCTTCTTTTATAGCCCCGGATGTCTCCCTACATTTTCTTTCCCACGCAATCTTCTCCGTCCTTCGCTCATAGGGGACAAACAGATGGCACCTTTAATGCTGTGGGTGGCTCCAAAAATCTACCTGATGAACTGTTTCATCTACTCGAATTAAATCCAACAGATTTTCCCTCCATTTCACTTTTGGCAACCGATACACGAAACACTCTGCTATGTTTGAAATAGGAGAGGACACTTAGTCAATTTTTTGAAAATCCCCTTGATCACCAAGAAGACACCAACAAATGACACTTGGCGCCTTCCGCCTGATTCATCGAAGACATGCGGCTCTTTCCGTTCCCCTTTGGCTATGTCGTAGTATCATTAGGGGCATATATCAGACTCTTACGGATGGCGACATTTGGCAGCTTTCGTAGACTTTTGAAGTAACACTCAGGACCCACCACCATTTCATATTTATCAATAGAGCTTAGCGATGATTCTCTCGGGCGTTGACATGTGGAGACTTCCATGGCTTCGAAGAAGATAAGTGGCATCTTCCGCTTCTTCTATGGATGGAGTAGAGGGGGACCCAGAGAGTGACACTTGGCAGCATCCACTGCTTTGTGGTGCATAAGCAAAATAAAATGACGCCTTTGTGCGTTGAATGGAAAGCATTGGACTCATGGCTTCCCGAATGCCGACATGTGGTGGCTTGCGATTTTACTCCAAAAAGGTCTTTCAGGGCCTCCGCAATTGCCACTTGGCACTTTCTGTCTTCTCTGCTACCTTATGGTGAAAGTCTTTGAATGAAATGTAGACACCAATATGAGACGCAGATGCTGACACATGGTGCATTCCGCTTAATTGCTACTGGGTATGTGGCACGATCTGCGGTTCTTGAAGGTTACAAAAAGGCGACTCGAGGGATGCCAACTGTCGGCTTTGTCTCCTGAAAAGTGACACTTGGTAGCATCCGCTTGAACTAATACTCGGGCAAAAATGAGATGAAGGAAACAAGAAGGGGAAAAAGACTTGCTCAGAGGGTGACACTTGGCAGCTTCCGCTGCATCTCAACACTTGGGCAAAACGAACTGGCCCTCTGCTTCAAAATTTTGCCGCTTCACCCGAAGAACCAAAATTGCAGTGCTTGAATCAAAAATAATTAAATATGATGTAGAGTAGGAAATTACTCTACAGATACATCACATTCTTTCAGGACTTGGAGTTCTACAAACTCAACCTACAATTCTGAATGGTGACAATCAAGGTGTTCTACATTTTGTTTGCAATCCAGTGTTTTATGAGAGAACCAAGCACATAGAGGATCAAATTCATTTCATATGCGAACATGTTCAGCAGCACAACATACAACTCCAGTATTTCCCCACTCATGATCAGTGTGTAGATGTCTTCATGAAGTCACTTGCATGTGATAAGTTTGAGGCATTCGGAAATGTTCTCTCTTCTTCTTTTCAGGTTATGATCAATTAAAGGGGAGAATGTTAGAATAATTAATTAATCCTAGCCTATTGTAATAAATGTCTCAAGGTATTACACCTTGGTTGACCTAGGTTAGTTAGAAGGGGTATTTCCTAGATATGAGATTAGTTATTATGAGTCATAATCTCCTATAGATTAGGAGATCTAATCTCACTTAGTATTATATAAATAATCACCTCTTGTAGTGCTTTTATCCATTCCATTAATTCAATTCCATTCTGGATTTTAGTAGCACAAATTATAGGTAGATTTGGAAGGTTAATAAGTTGTACGTATTATATTTTGAGTGAATTTTTTATTTTAAATTTGTTTGTGATATTTTATTTTCATAGTTTACCTATTCACCATGCAATTATGTATGCACATTTTCTATAATGTCACTTCTATATCTTTTTAAAATATTGCAAAGATGTCAACATTTTATGTAATTCAGTGACTTCTTATAATGCTTAGGCTTTCAATTTAAAAAAATAGTATAATTTTATTGTGTCATGCTTTGAGGTAAGTGAATTGTTTTAGTTCAAATCATTAAATTTATAAATAAATATCTTATTGAAAATTTTATTGCTTATTGAAATTAAAACATACAAAATTCTATGAAATAAAATTTTGTTTGAGAAAATTAAATCTAAATTATTATTCATGACAATCATGTTCTAGGGATTTCCTCATCTATCGTGCCATCTATTTGCATATACGATATTTTTCCACTACCTTGATTTACATTTAATAGCCTTTAACTTAAAAATCTACCCTCTAAGCAATTTTTTTTTTAAAATTTAATATAAAAAAGATTTATTAAACATTAAAACCAACTATCAATGAAACAAAGAATTGAAACTAAAGAAATTAAATTAAATAAAAAATAAAGATTAACATTAAAGGCATGAACCAATTGATATTTACTTGAAATTAAAAAAAAATCGTAACTCCTCTAAGGAGTCTTTCCAAGATTATTCTCATGCATGAAAATTTATTTGAATCATATCCCAAAACACTTCCACCTCCCTAAGTCGACTCCCTAGAACGAGTACATCAAAATCTTGAAGTAAACTTTAGTCAAAATGGACATTAGAAAGATTCTACAATTTGTAAACTATAAATCAGCACTCAAATGGGCATTAGAAAGATTTTACAAGTAGTAACTTATAAATCAACAACTTCAAGAGGATAAGTTTTATTTATAAAACTAAGAAGATGAGTTTTATTAACAAAACCTTGTTGAAAGTAGACAGAAATTATTTCTCCATTATAATTGAATTCATGTTGAAAAATGTAACATTGAAATCAATAATGATTTGTCTAACATGATAAAATTAGTTTTAAATAGAATTGGTGTTTCAAATTAACCATTCATATCATTAAAAAAATTGTTTGCAATCCAATATTTTAAATTCTTGTAAATAATTTAAAAATATATTTTTTCAATAAAAATATAATATCAATACAAAGAACTAACAATAATTTATTATATATTAAATGAAAAGTAAAAATAATAATAATTTACTAATTTTTTAGGCAATAAATATTTATAACCTATTAAAAACATAAATTATTATATATTATATAAAATATAAATTACAAACTCTTAATTTTCAATTCCAAACCTGATCTCAAACAGGGACTATATCCTGCAATTAACTCTATCATTAATTTCTTTCTATTGGTTGCCCCCAATCAATATCTATCAAAGAAACACCAAATACAAAAAGATGTAAATTTGAGAAAGCAGAGGAATTTTATATCTAAGCTTAAATATGTGACTTGTTGGGTTATGGAAATAGGCTTAACCCTTTCATAAATTTATGTAAATAACCAGATAAATTTCGATTTGAAATTGGTGAACATTACATAAATGATTCCGAGAAATATATGACATATTTTAAAATCTTTACACACATTTATCACCACTTGTTTTAGGTTCAGCTTTCCTTACAGAACCATCAACAAACTTACTCTAAAAAAATTAGATTTCTTCAATATTAAGTTTGATTTTTCTTTGTAATAAATGTGAAAGGAATAAGGACTCACGATTCTGACTTGCATGGAGATAATAATTAAAATATTTTTATGCCATTGGTAACTCCTTTTCTAATATGGTTGGGTTTAAAAACCATGCCATTTTATTTGTGTGATTCTTTTTCTTGACAATTTTTCTTCTGACATTTTTACACCTTTTTCAGTTCACATCTTTTTATTTATTTTTATTGGAATTTATATGAAATTGTTTTCAAGGTTATATGTAAAATTTTTAGTTTTTTCAAAACAAATAAATTAGTAATTTTTATCATTTCAAATTTTAGTCAATATAAGTGTGTTTGTTCTTTGTTAATCGTATAATTTGTTTTTGAGAAATTTGTTTTAAAATATTTTATACATTTATTTTTTCATTTCTTTTATTTGATTTTTTATACAATTGTTTCCAAAGTTACATGTGATATTCTTAATTTTTACGAAGCAAACAAATGATTAATTTTATCATTTCGAGTTTTAGTCAATATTAAGTGTGCTTGTCTTATGTGAATTGTATGGTTTTTCTTTGAGAGAATTTTATTTGATGTATTTTATGCATCTCTCTTTTTATAGCTTTTATTTATTTTGATTCGAACCTCTATCAAATTGTTTCAACAATTACATGAGACATTACAAAACAAATAAATTAGCAACTCTATCACTTAGAAAGTTTTACTCAACATAAGTTTATTTGTCCTACATTCATTGTATGATTTTTATTTGAGATATTTTTCTTCCATTTATTTTATACATCTCTCTTTTCACATCTTTCATTTATTTTGATTGGATCTTCTATGAAATTGTTTCCAAAGTCACATTTGACATTCTTGATTATTTTGAAACAAAGAAATTAGTAAATCTTTCACTCTGAGTTTCAGTCAATGTAAGTGACTTTATCTTACGTTAATCATATGATTTTTCTTTAAGAGAATTTTATTCAATGTATTATACACCCCTCTCTTTTCACATGTTTCATTTATTTTGATTTGAACTTCTATGAAATTGTTTCCAAAGTTACATGTGACATTCTTGATTTTTTAAAAACAAACAAATTAGTAGCTCTATTACTTAGAATTTCATTCAATGCAATTATGTTTGTCCTATATTAATTGTATGTTTTTGATTTGAGAGACTTTTATTCAATGTATTTTACATGTCTATCTTTTCATGTCTTTCATTACTTTTGATTTGCACTTTTACCAAATTATTTCAAATGTTACATGTGCTATTCTTGGTTTATTCAAAACGAACAAATTAGTAACTCTATCACTTAGATCTTCATTCAATGTAAGTTTGTTTTTCCTACATTACTCATATGATTTTTTTTTAGAGATGTTTATTCGATATATTTTATACGTCTCTCTTTTCATGTATTTCATTTCTTCTGATTTAAATTTCTATGAAATTGTTTCCAAGGTTATATGTGACATTCTTCATTTTTTTGAACAAACAAACTAGTGACTTTATCACTTCGAGTTTTAGTCATTATAAGTGTGTGTCCTATGTCTATTGTATGATTCTTATTTGAGAGACTTTTATTCAACTTCCTTTATACGTCTCTCTTTACATGTCTTTCATTTATTTTTATTTGAACTTCTTATCAAATTGTTTCCAACCTGAGTTTTTTGAAACTAAAAAATTAGTAAAGTCTATAAGTTAAAATTTAACTAAATATAAGTTTATCTATTTTTTTTAAATATATATCATAGTTTCTAGGGGGTGGGTATAGGTATGGGTACGGAGAAATGGGTATAAGTATTAGTACACACATATACTATGAAAAATTTATAGAATGTACACTATTGTAATATTATACGAATAAAATATATTTGTAAAATATATTATTAATATACAAATCAACCAAATCACTTGAGTGAACGAATATCTCAACATATTAAAAATCACAAGTACATTTTAACACACCAAAATTCCCTAATTCATTTTAATTTAATTTTAATATTTAATAAATATACTTTATATGTTATTTTCGATATATTATATTATCAAAGAACTAAATTTTAATAAATATTTATTTATCAATTAAATACAAAATATTTTTTTAATTCAAAAATAAAATCTACATTGAATTTGCCATGATTAAATTGATGTTTATGCCATTCAAATGAAAGTGTACATGTAAAAAGTGTTCATACAATAGACTACAATTAACCATATCATATGTAAATTAAAAGTAATAATAATTGACAAGTGGAGTTTCAAAAGAATATGTGGTTTGAAGCAGGGGTCAGAAATAGACAACATAGTGCAAGTTCGGACAAGAAGGAAAAAAAAGACTTACTTCTATTTGTATGTAAAAACCTCGCATATAAATTGATTATATTTTGAATTTAAAAGTATTTTATCTCTTGATTATATTATGAATTATTGTTAATCCCACATAAGGTGATTACAATTGCATCTCTCCCCTCCATGCAAGCATTATGTCTTTCCTATGTAAGAAGGCATTTAATGTTTACAGTTGAATCCCATGGAAAAAATGATGTTGTGTTTACTTTTCACATGCGGTCACATCGTAGATAGCGATTTTAGGAGTTACACAAATTTCTTATAAGATTGTTGGCCACAATTTTCCTTGACATCATTTTGGCTTACCAACTGGACAATGAAATTTTTACAGTCAATTACACGTCCCTTTCATCTTTTATAAAATTTAAATGGACAATAAATTTTTATAAATCAATGTATTCCTGCTGTCAAATTCTAATTTTTATTTCACTTATCATCAAACTGGACTTTTATACATTCAACAATGACACTTCACATGGCTTGGTGCTCAAAGTCAGCGGTAAAGAGTTGAGATGCTTCTTCGTGCTCAAGCATGTAAAGTTATGAGAGTGGTTTCCTAACAAATTTTCACTTACCAACTGACTTTTTTGAACTAATTTTAATATGGTATTCCCTTTAGGATAAAGAGGGCACCCTTCCTATGCAGTGGTGTATGGAATAAACTGAAGCATGGTTTTATTTAAAACCATTGTTTTTTTTTTCAATTTTATGTGGAAGAAACATGGTTCATGTGGTCTAAATTATTTCATGGGTTTGATGATGTCATCAAATGACTTGATCATGTTATGTTTGCCTATCAACACATCTTCAATTTCTAAATCTTTGATGGCTGCCCTGTCAATGTTTACCTCAATGAAGTTCTTTTTGACCACTTTCCCATTTCTTTTAAAAGTGGTTAAAGGAGATTATTTATGAAATATCCCTGAAACATATTTATTCATGAATGGTGGAATGATATTGTATTATGATGGTGAAGCCAAAGTGAAGATAAGAAATGAAAAGAAATTGAAACATGAAGACAATTCAACCAGGGGTGGGATACAATTCACATCAGGTTTACTAGACTGTATGCACTGCCTAGAATGACCTACAACTATCCTTTTTCTCTCAATAGACTAAGACTCGAATAAGGTCAATCAAATAGAGCTTGTGTATACTTGGATGAACGAATAAGGACCAAAGATATTTGTAGATCTACTAGAGGTTAACCTACAACTTAAATTTTAAAAAGAAAAGATTCCAAAGCCTAAGCCTATGACACCTCAACAAAGGCAAATTATTATAATTATGATTATAAAGATGCAAGTAAAGTAAATGATTATAAAATGGTACAAATAAATAAAATGATGGGTAAGACATTGTAAACAAGGTAAGGTGCAGTGATCAACCAAATAGAGGTATATGCAACCTAAGGTGATAAATGGCAAGTTTAAAAAACCCTATATTTATACCATCTTATTCAGTATAAGGAGGATCCTAAGAAAGGATACACGCATACATTGACAAAGCAATAAAATAAGCAATATCTAATCTACCAAACAAGTAAAAGAAAGAGTGTAAGGATACAAATACTTACCTTTGGGTGGACTTGTTGATGCTTCAATCTCCCCCTTTGGCTCAAATGTAGCTTTGTAACATATGTTATAGATTTAAGACCTCAAATGGTAGGATGAAGATGTATATATCGTCAGTTAGTAACTCCACATTAACTCTCTTGTTGATATTCAATGACACCATAAGATAAGACCTATAAAAATTTCACCCTCCTATTTCCTCTCAAGGCAATCTTGTTTTCTTCACTTTCAAACCTTAATGCTTGAAGCTTCTTCAACCACTCCACTTACATTCTTGATTGCATTATTTTCTCCATCAACTTGGAATCCAAATGTTCCCATTTTCCCTCCTCTTCTTTTCCTTTTGCTTGTCTCTTCTCATGGAAACATCTCCAATACACAATTGTAACTCCACAAAATATTGTGCTTGAAAATTATACCCTCTTGTGGTATTCTATACACTTCTCTTAAAAAACATTTTATAGCTCTACTATCCATTTCATGAGTTAATTTGGGCTCTATCTAACATAAAAACAAAAATATGTTGCTAGTGGGCTTACCTTTTTATTTCACCATGACGTCTAATTGTATATTTCCTCTAATGGGATATTCTCCTCTTGGTTGTACAAGGTTATTTTTCTCAAAAAGTCTATTTCCTCTACTTGTTGATAATCTTTCTAAGGCATCTAATTTAGACATTATTTATTCCAACATCCTCTCCATTGCTACAATATGTGACTTTGAGTCAATTTTCTTCTCTTATTTAAATCTTGTCTAAGCCATATCTTCCATTCTTTATTCTCTACTCATCAACACATGATGGAGAAAAAACTCCTTTTCTCTCTCATGTGTGGGTTGCCTTACCTTCAAAAAATTTCCTACACCTTCATTTACATATTTCTTATCAACAATAACAACTTTACCTCTTTTAGTTCTTCATTTTCACATATGTTTCACTATCTCTTCATTCTAAACTTTAGGTGCTTCAATTTAATCTTCTCTCACATCTTTCATAACTCCTCCACCTTGTACAATCTCCATAACATCAAATATTTCTTATAATCCTCTCAATATCTTTACTAATTCTATAACTCCACTTGCTCTACCTCCTTTCTATGCCATTTTGACAACTCTATGTTCTCTACCCATCTTATCAAGATGGAGAACACTCAAACTCTCTGCAATTATCAAACTTTCTCATAGATCTATAACAAAATCACTAGAGCCTCACAAGACTCAACCCAATAAGGAAACCATTACTCTAATACCAATTGATGAAGTCTAGTTTTGGATTAAAAAGATTGGAAATCAATGCTTAGCAGCCCAAATATGAAATACTTTTTCAAATATGGTTGGGTTTAAAAGCTATGTCATTTTAATTGTCTGATTCTTTTTCAAGAGACTTTTTATTCTGAACTTTTTTTATACATCTCCCTTTTCATGTATTTCATTTATTTTGATTTGAATAGGTATGAAATTGTTTCCAAGGATACATGTGACACTCCTAGTTTTTTCAAAACAAAAAAATTAGTAACTTTATCACTTAAAAGTTTAGTTAATGTAAGTGTGTTTGTCCTATGTTAATCATATCATTTTTATTGATATATTTTATATGTATCTCTTTACATGTCTCTCATTTATTTTTATTTGTACTTATATGAAATTGTTTCCAATGTTACATGTGACATTCCAAGTTTTTTTGAAACAAACAAATTAGTGATTCTATAGCTTAAAATTTTAGTTAATGTAAATGTCTTTGTTCTATGTTAATTATATTAATTTTATTTGAGAGACTTTTCTTTGATATATTTTATGTCTCTCTTTTCATGTCTCTCACTTATTTTGATTAGAACTTCTCTAATTTTTTTTCCAAGGTTACATGTGACAATCCTAGATTTTTCGAAGCAAACAAATTAGTAACTCTATCAATTTAAATTTTAGTCAATGTTAAATGCACTTGTCCTACATGAATTGCATGATTTTTATTTTAGACACTTTTCTTTGATGTATTTTATAAATCTCTCTTTTCAAGTGTTTTATTTATTTTGATCCAAACTTCTATCAAATTATTTCAATAGTTACATGTGACATTCCTGGGTTTTTCAAAACAAACAAATAATAACTTTGTCACTTAGAGTTTCACTTAATGTAATTTTTTTTGTCCTACGTTAAATGTATGATTTTTATTTGAGAGAATTTTAATCTATGTATTTTATACATCTCTCTTTTCACATATTTCATTTATTTTGATTGGAACTTCTATAAAATTATTTCCAAGGTCACATGTGACATTCCTAGGTTTTTCAAAAAAAGAAAAAATAATAACTCTATCAGTCTAAGTTTTAGTCAATGTAAGCAGGTTTGTCTTACATTAATTGTATGATTTTTATTTTAGGTGATTTTATTCAATGTATTATATACCCCTCTCTTTTCATGTCATTTATTTATTTTGATTTGAACTTCTATGAAATTATTTCCAAGGCTACATGTGGCATTCATGGTTTTTTCAAAACAAACAAATTAATAACTCTATCACTTATATTTTTATTTGACATAAGTGTGTTTTTCCTACAATAATTATATGGTTTTATTTTAGAGAATTTTATTCAATGTATTTTATATGTATGTCTTTTCATTTCTATCATTTATTTTTATTTGAAATTCTATCAAATTCTTTTAAACGTTACATGTGACATTCTTGATTTTTTCAAATCAAGAAAATTAGAAACTCTATCACTTAGAGTTTCACTCAATGTAAGGTTTTTTGTCCTATATGAATCATGATATTTTTATTGGAGATACATTTATTTGATATATTTTATACATATATCTTGTCATGTATTTCATTTCTTCTTATTTGAACTTCTATGAAATTGTTTCCAAGATGAATGTGACATTATTGATTTTTTTGAACAAAAAACTAATACTTATATCACTTAGAGTTTCAATCAATGTAAGTGTGTTTGTCCTAAGTTTATTTTATGATTATTATTTGAGATAATTTTATTCTACGTCTTTTATTCATCTTTATTTACACATGGGTATGTGATGGAGTTGGGGGACAATTCTATGGACATTTACCATAATGCGTACACATTATAGACTATGCGTACATGTAATGTCCATAACACATACACATTATTTAAAAATAGGCTCAGGGATACCAAAACTAAATACATACACACTATAACATATATGTGTTATAATATGTACTCATTGTTTTTAGTGAATACAATGTGTACACTTTATAACATGTATGTGGTATATTCATATTGCACAAAAAACATAAAAGATATATTGGAAGGGGAAGATACTTTAAATTTATTTTAGTAAATATAATAAATTAGGGTCATTTTAATTCTAATAGAATTGGTCTCACAGTTGCATGCCTTATGATGTGGGAGATAGCTTTTCAAAATCCAAACTGGTCATTACTTAGGAATTTTTAGGGTCTCAATATTGAACCTAAGGATTTTAGAGCATAACGTTTACAGTTAATGTCCATTTTTAGTAAAAACATATTCATTTTTTAAGTTTTTGTTCCTTTCATATTTCTTCATGGAATTTATAGGAGATCTATTTTGTCAAAATTGAAGTTTACAAACCACTCACTTTGAATTCAAAGCCAAAGTGGTGTGATTTGGACAACATGGGTCACATTAATGACTTACACACATCAAACAACCATTTTTTGTTAATTTCATTTGATCATCATCCCTACTTGATCCATAATCACTTTATCCTCATCCCTTATCATTCATAATCACTCCCTCATTGTCTCTCATCATCCCTAATAACTCCCTCATTGACCCTCACCATCCCTCATCATCTATAATCACTCCATTATTATCCCTAATCATTCCTTCATTGACCTTAACCATCCCTCATCATCCCTCATCATCTCATCATCATCCCTCATCATACCTCATCACTCCTTCCTCATCCCTCATATTCCTTAATAACTTCCTCATTAACCCTTATCATCTCTAATCACTCCCTCATCATCCCTAATGACTCCCTCATTAACATTCACCATCCCTCATTGACCCCTACCATCCCTCATCATCCTAAATCACTCCATCATCTCTACTCACTCCTTCCTCATCACTCCTCATCCTTAATAACTTCATATAATACCTTGATGGTGGGTATGATAGCTTATCACTTTTACCTGATTGGATTATTTTCTAATTCCAAATTGTATTCACTCAAATAAGGCCCATAGAAACTCTTATTTCACTCATCCTCTTTCACTAAAATAATGAACTCAAAGATATCATCTAATTATTTGGTGGAACTTGAATATGGATATGCTAATCCATGCCTAGACCACAAAGAGAGTGTGTATCTAGAGCCCCAAACTAGAATAGATAGGCAATAAATCGAACAAAGAGTGGGATGAAATTGTATTACTTACATATATAGATTTGGATTTGGGCATCTAAGAATCTCAATCCTAGAGTTGAGAATCCAAATTTATATATATAGATATGGTCAAGTGGAGGCTATTTTATAATTCTAATCCTAATGTCATACTTAATCTATATCCATAATATATCCATAGTAGATTAGATGTCTAGATAGATAGATAGATAGATAGATAGATAGATAGATAGATAGATAGATAGATAGATAGATAGATAGATAGATAGATAGATAGATAGATAGGCGATAACCAATCTGGTAGGGTATAGTCCAATTCAGTATCTGAGAGATTGTGTTTTCCAACCTAACTTGATTTATACCCAATCCAATCTATACCCAACTTGATAAATAAATGGAATGAAGGGCACATGACTTAATCTAGTATATTTAAGAGGGTCCACTTAGAGCTTTGGCATGGCCTAGTGGACCCTAAAGGCCAAACTAGAGCCTTATTGTACTTTGAGTATTCCCCAATCCCTAATATTATATATCAAAGGATATCATAAAAATTATGACCCTTCCATAGATATATAAGGGGAATCATTCCAAAGGCCCTACCCCAATATCAAACTTTCCCTAATCATTAAGGCTTTATTATTACCCTACGTAATTACCTATGCCCTACCTAATAAAGCAAGAGAAGCTTTGTTCCTGATATATAAACTTCATTATTTTCATACCTACTTTCCATTTATATAATATTTTCTTAGTTATTAATGAAATCTTGTTTTTTGATCTATAGCTTGCATATATTCTTTCCCTGCAAACTTAGCTATGCCTTACCTACTTAGCTATATTGTTGGCAACGGAAGCTTGCTTCTCGATAGAAAGAATGAGAAATGAAGGATTGAATCATGTTATGTATGTAATATGTTAATACCATTGAGTATGTGCTACCTACTTTACTTAATTGAGTATGCCCTACCTACTTTACCTACTTGAGTATGCCCTACCCGATTGAATATCTTAGCCATATCATGATATTGAGTATGCCCTATATAAATACATAATCCATATCTTGATCTTGACTATGCCCTACCTACTTTGTAGTTGAGTATTTCCTACTTATATTTCTTACCCTAACTACTTGAGCATGTTATACCTACCTACTTGTACTTTAGTACACCCTACCTACCTATCCTTATTTTCATACCTACTTGAGTATTCCCTACTTGATAAAATACCTAAGAAATATGTTAATCTTGGATATTAGTATCCAATACTAATTGTATATATCTTAATTAACCATATATTTAATAATTAATACCTAATTTAATACATTATTAAATATCGAAGGCATATCTTTAAAGGATGGGGGCATTCTAGCCTATTTAGAGAAAGGAGTGACTAGGGACAATCAAGCACAAGCATAAATCCACTACACCCACCATAACTGTATTGGATGGAGTCATTAGGGATAAGGAGGGATGAGGAAATATTGATTAGGGATGATGAGGGATGATGAGGTTTAATGAGGGAGGGGTTAGGGATAAGGAAGGAGTGATTAGGGATGATAAGGGAGTGACTATGGATGATGAGGATCAATGAAGTAGTGATTAAGGAAAATGAGGGTCAATAAGGGAGTGATTAAGGATGATGAGTGACAAATAAAAATTATTGTGCCATATTTATATATAGTGGGTAATATCTATTACTTTAGTGACCTTATCTACTCAATGTGTGTAAGATTGGTTCATTCCACTCATTCTTATTAAATGGGCATAGAAACATGTGCTTCAAATGAAGGATCATTGATCAAGCCATATCTTGAAAGGAAAGGGAGCATTCTAACCTATATAGAGAGAAGAGTGAGTAGTGATGATCAACAACAATTAGAAAACCACTATAACCTCCATAAAGGTATTATATGGAATGATTAGGGATGAGAAAAGCTATTAGTTGAAGAAAAGATAGATATCAAAATGGCAAGCTTTTATTTTCTTACTTCTTAGCATAGATAAATTAGGTAAGGAAATATTCCATTGCCTTATATTGGGTAGGGCAAGTTTGAGATCGGGGTAGGGCTTTTGAATGGTGACCCCAATATATATATGATGGGTCCCCCATTCTTACATTATCTTTTAATATATTTTATTGGGTTGAGGCATACTCAAGATATGATAGGGACCTAGTTTGGCCTTTAAGGCCCACCAATAAATTCTCAATCTCTAAGTATCCCCTCCCCAACATAATGGATTAAGGCAAATGCCCTTCATTCCCTTTAGACATCAAGTTGGGTATGGATCGGGTTGAGTATAGATCGATTTGGGTTGGGAAACACACTCTACCAAATGCTAGATTAGAACACATTCTATCTAATTGGTGGTTATATATCTATAAATAAATATGGTCTACTAAGGACATACTCTTAATGACATATAGAGTAAGTGGGAATTCAAATATGGGATTGGGATTGGAATTATCAATTAGTCTCTAGTCACCCCTATCTATATAGATACAAATTTGGATTCTAAACTCTAGGACTAAGATTATTATATGCCCAAATCCCAATCTATATATGCAATTAATAAAATTTCATCCCACCCTTTGCCTTACCTACTTCATCTTTTCCAAGGAGTAAGGAAAGGGAAGTTTTTATCCTTGATACCTAGCTTTGATTCATTTAATATAGCATATCAATGGAATATTTCCTTATTGATATATATTATGGGATCAATGCATAGCTATCAAGGAAAGTTTTCGTTCCTCATATCTATCTTTTCTTTTCTTTTGGATTAAGACATAGCTGTCAAAGAAACATTTATTTTTGATAGATAACTCTGTTCTTACTCTGACTACTTATCTATGCCCTACTTGATAAGGCAAGGAAAGTTTGATTCCTAATAGATATATTCATTCTTATCCTACCTACTTTCCTTTTTTGGAATAGATTATTAACTATCAAGGGAAGCTTGCTTCCTGATCTATATCTTGCACATATTCTTTCCCTACTTACATAGATTATGTTGTTGGCGAGGGAATCTTGCTTCCTGATAGATATAATGAGAAATGAAATTTTGAATCATGTTACATATATAATATGTCTATACCATTTATTATTACCTACCTAATTTACCTACTTGAGTATGCCCTACCTGATTGGATATCTGAGCCATATCTTGATCTTAAATATACCATACCTAAATACCTAATTGAATATCCAAGCCATACCTTGAAAGGAGAGTGGTAATTGTAACTTATAGATATATATAAAGGAATGACTAGGGTAAAATCAATCACAAGAAAAAATCCATTACATCCACCATAAAAGTATTGGATGGAGTGACCCATTGTGCATAATGCCCAACATGGTATGAATGATTTATGTGATGCAGTACATATCTATATCATATAATTGATCAATGTCATATTTATATGTATTACATGATGTTGATGTGATACATAATGAAATATAGGTGTGGGTAACATGGTGTGATTGTTAACTCCTACCCTATTAATATAATAGTTGGTTTTAACTACTTGACATCATTGAATGGAATTCACTATGGGTTGCATTAGTGTGGTGGACCCATTATTTGCATTTACCTTGATCATAAGTAGATATAGTGTTTTCATGTCACTTGTGGCATATAATATACCTAATCACAAGTAAAATTAACATGAAGGGGTGCCTTAGATGCCCAAATCCCAATATCTATATATAATGAATACAATTTCATCCCACCCTTTGTTTGCTTTCCTACCTATTTATTTTATCCTAAGGATTTGGATACACTTTCTCTCCATGGTTTGGGTGTGGATTTCCATATATATTTTTGAATATCCCACAAAAATTAGATATCTCTGAATTCCTTATTTGAGTTAAATAGGATGAATGAAATAAGAGTTTCTTTGGGCCTTATTTGAGTGAGAAAAATTTAGAATTAGAATATAAGCCAATCAGGCACAAGAAGAAAGCCACTACACCCACCATAAAGGTATTGGAGGGAGTGATTAGGAATGAGGAGGGGCAAGGAGGGAGTGAGTAGGGATGATGAGGAAAGATGAGGGATCATTAGTGATGATGAGGGATGGTGAGGTCAATGAGGGAGTTATTAGGGATGATGAGGTAGTGATTAGGGATGATGAGGAATGGTGAGGGTCAATGAGAATTAGGAGGAAGTGATTAGGGATTATTAAGGACAAGGGGGGAGTGATTAGGGATGATGAATGAGTGATTAGAGATGATGAGAGATAGGGAGGGTAAATGAGGGAGTGATTAGGGACAATGATGGATGAGGATGGAGTGATTAGTTATTATTAGGAATAAGGAGGGATTGATTAGGGATGGTAAGGGATGGTGAGGATCAATTATGGAGTGATTAGGGATAATGATGGAGTGATTAGAGATGATGAGGGATGGTGAAGTTAAATGAAGGAATGATTAGGGATAATGAGTAATGAGGATAAAGTGATTAAGGGTGGTGAGGGATGAGGGACGGATGATGAACAAGTGAAATTAACACAAATTAGTCATTTGATGTCTGTAGGTCATCAATGTGACCTATGTTGCCTCAATCACACCACTTTGGCTTGAGTTAAAAGTGAGTAGTTTTTAAACTTCAATTTTGATAAACCTAAGACTCCTAGAAATGTCAAAAAGTGTTTCAAAGGTATAAAAACATTAAAAATGACTATATTTTTACCAAAATGGACATCAATTACAAAAGTTATGCCCTAAAATCCCTAGGTTTACTACTAAGACCCTAAAAATGTTTAAGTACTAACCGGATTAGATTTTGAAAAACTATCTTCCACATCATAAGACATGAAGCTGTGAGACAAAATCTATTAGAGTTTTCTTGAAGAGTTTTGAGGGTACAAAATATTTTTTCTATACCATATTTTTTTAATTTGATATGTATGTGCGTGCAAACACATATCAAAGTGGAGGAAACTAAATAGCTAAAACTAGCTCCTAGGTATTTATTAATCATGAACTTCTATAATTAGGAATTATATATGCATTTATTAGTTATTGGTCTAAATTAAATGTTATTGGTGTGTGTTTTTTTGGTTTTTCATCGTGTCCCCTTTATTTTATCTTCTCTCTTTCTTTCTCCTCTTGAAATTTTGGTCCTATAGTGGTCTTCCTAAAAACATATTTAGTATGGTTCTAGGGCTCAAAAATTGGACTCAATATGGTTCTAGGTCCCATAAAACCTATTCAATATGTTATTGATTGAAGGCTTTTTGTAATATTGTATTTGATTTTATCGTACTTGACATTTCAAATCAACATCTGTGATCCATAATTTTATTGATTTCTCTTAATCATGGATCATATATGCTAATTTGAAATGTCGAGTAGGATAAAATCAAACATAGTATTCCAAAAAATCCTTCAATAAATAACATGATGGACTGTGAAAGCATCAAATCTCTAATATTCAATATGTTTATGGTGTTTTATGAGGTCTCAATCAATTATGGTGCACCTATGGTTATGGTCTAATATTTTTTTTGTTTTCAATCACTTAATATCAATTTTATGCACCAATAGGGTCATAATCTAAATTCAACCCATCTGTAAATATTTAGGCATCATAGTGTATTTAATCATATGAAGGTAATCTAAAAATTCATCTATCATTTATTATTCACATGAATATATTAAGCATCTACAAGGATTAAATAAGACAAGAATTTAGAGAGCATTCATGATAGAACCCAAGTTCATATTATTGACACATTATTACATTAGTTTTCTTCATTAATGAATTACAACAATTATTGCAATGTTGTTTTTGATATTGTACATTAGTGAGAGAATTGAAAAATATCAAAGGATCTCATTTATTCCTTGGTTTAATGTAGGCCCCAACACACATCATTATCCTTATCATTTTTAGTTTTAGATGCCCAATTAGGAAAAATAGAAAAAGTGCATTTTCTTGATGATTAGAGTGAATCTTCAAAAAAAATGGGGAAGGCTTTTGTAGCCTTGGATTTGAAAAACAAATTCATAAAAAATGTTTGCACCTACTTGACACTTCCCACAACTGTACTCACTATAGTTTTGGTGCCCATAAACATCCTCAAGACAGTTTGGATAAGGTCCTTTGTTCAACACACATTTTGAGGGTTCTCATTTTATTATTATAACAACTATGTAATTTCCACTGTTAGACTATGACAACTATATCTAGATGTCCTAATATTCAATGTACATTTATAAACCTTGCTTGTTAGGACTATAGAACACAGAGTAATATTAATGAATTAAAGAAAGAAATAAAATGCAAAAAACACAACATAATAGAGACATTTATTTAACATGGTTCACCCAATATGGGCTACATCCACACAATTTTATTATTATTCAGTCTAACAAATGAAGGAAAAACCTACAATACATCCACTAAAATATCCTCTTCACTCACACATAGTATGCCACCATGATTAAAATGCCCTCATATCAAAGGAGGGTTACATATTAGGGCAAAAATGCAAAAACATAATTTATACCATTAGATATGTGACCTAATAGTGAATGGTCTAGATTTACTACAAAATTACAATATTTTACAATGCATTTTTAACAAAATTTTGCTTTGGGGGCATTGTTCTTGAACTCCCGCCAGAGAGGGCTTTCAAGTTGGTTTCCACCCACTAGAACCCCATAACGACCATAGTGGGGGGAATTGCCCCCCCCACACCCCTCTGTCAGGAACCAGGTATTATAATAAGATCAGGCTCCACCATCCAACACTACTTTCATATTTATTGTTTAGTTTTATAAAATTAATTAAGTATGATTTATAGTTTTACATCAATTTTAAGACTAGTTAAAAGTTTATGAATATTCATTTTATGTTTTGATTTAAATCCTTTTATTTATAATACAGTCATATACTTTTTTAGCATTGTAATATAGTGTTTCATCTTCTAATATCCCTTCTTACAAAATAATTTTATAATTGAGATATATATTTTAATATTGGAAGCTGCATTATAATCCTAAAGAATAAAAATGTATTACATGCTCAATCAAACATGCGAGTGGCATGAGATCACACCCCAATAAAAAAAATGAATTAAATTTACAAAGAGACTAACCTTGAGATTAAAATAAAGTTAATTCCTTAGGTCTAGAGATAACATCATCACAAAATTACATGGCTCATGTTAGTGTTAGCCAAATTTGGCTACCAATGGTGCGTCTAATTAAAAAATTGTTATTTAGCCCATGCTTAACTTTTTGGATAGCCTTGAAGATGTTTTTCTTTGTTCATATCTTGTCTTGTCATGGTAAGGTGTGGTGTGGTTCCTAGTGGTGATCAAGGTCTATCAGGGTGGCATAGACAAATCATAAGTCATGGTCTTCAAGTGATTATCTGGTGGTCATAACTTGGTACTTATGAAGTGTTTATCAAATGTTAAGGTAACTTATAATATATTAAGATATGTTGCAAATGTTAAGGATATCATGTTTTAGGCTTGATCAAATCAACTTCTCATGCTTACACTTATAAGCAAATGTCTAAAATGTCAAATTCAGCATAATAGGCCTTAATAAAAATAAGAATCATGTGAATGAGGTCATCAAAGGGGATATAGGTCTTCAAGTTGAATTGTAAAGAGATATATGTTTAATTCATCCTCATGTCTGATCACCAAAGTTCTACATTTTAGCTGCTAATAAGGAAATGTCCAAATTATTTTCAAGTATGTGCTTCTACAAGGATCTGTATTATGGTATTGGAGTCATATTATGTTAATGCATGTAGATTCAATGGTGAAATTTCTTGAGTAAAAATTTAATAACCTTGTTTTATGTACATATTACAAAGTGCAATGAGAATAATAATATTGAGATAGAGTGGAACAAAATAGCTATTAGCCACTGTATAAGTGAGTCAAACTCTATGGGTGATACTTGGGTCCACAAGGAATGTTATAGTGGGAAGAAGATTTAGGTTGGCATCAAGTATTCTTTAAGATATAAATAATGGTGGATTTTATTGGAGGAATATTGTAGTAGGTCTTGTAAATATTTTATTCAAAAAAAATAGTGTAAATTTCTTTATGTAATATGAAAATTAAATATTTTGGTTTATATGATAGATATGGTTAAGTAATGGGCTTTGACATTTAAAGGTGTTTCATATATGATATTTGATAATTTACACTTTGAAGGTGGAGAATAATTTAAAGGTTTTTTTTTTTTAATTCTGTATAATCATGAACAACTAGTGATCACCTAGTGATGTTGTTAAGTCTCATAAATTAAGCATTTACTAGGCAATACTATTCTTAATATAAATATGAATTTTTTGGTACTCAAATAGAAGATATATGTTTTTTAATCATACTATATGTCAAATTGAAAGAAAAAGAATACATTATGATTATATTAGTGTTTTAAAATGACTAAATTAGATGATTCATGGAAGTTTACAGTGCAACTTGTTAAGATATTGGTACAAAGGGATGTCTAAAAGTAACATTAAAAACAACCTAGTAAAGTGAAAGTAAACATTAAATATAAAATGCCATAGTGGCATAAAAGCCTCAAAATGTCAAAATGATGTAAAAAGTATATCGTATTGCTCCATTAAATTCTTTATGACTCTAATAGATACACATATTACGTGGGAAATTAAGTATGGTTTATTTTTAGAAAATGTAATTAATTACTTAATCTTTTGAACAAATATTTGATTTAGAGGTAATTTTTATAACAAATACGTCCTTAAAACTTTATTATAATATCATATAAATTTATAGTTTAGTTAAAATTATGAGTACTATGAGTACCAAGTGGTTTGGGGGACTATGGCGGGTTAGTGGTTTTTAGGAGTTGTTACAGGGATTGGCATAATGGGGCCAAAGTATACTTTCATTTTCTCAATATATTTCTTTAATTATTTGTTTTATTATTATATAATATTTATTGACACTTCTATTAATGAGTAATTTATGTATCAATCTTGTTTTTATGTGAACAAAATTCTATGGATGTTTTAATGTCCTTAATAGATATGACATTCCATTTTGTCAAGTGTAATAAGTATAATATATTATACTTCCCTCTCTTGGTATGATGGTATTAAAATTTACTAATCAGGGACTCTAAATATTTCTTGTATTTAAAAAAGATCTTAAAAATTGTAACATTAATTATAGATAGATTTGGTAGTCAAACAAGTTGTAAGTATTATATTTTGTGCATTCACTCATACCTATAGAAAATTTATTGAACCAAGAATTTTGAGAATCCATAATTCTGATTGGAATTAGCCCATTCAACATCATCACTACTGGAACACCACTCTTTTACAACTTATCTTCTGTTGTAACTTATTTTTGCATGATCTCAGCCTCATTCTCTTCCTCAAACGTTTCAAAAAACCTAACATACTATCATGGGAATTAGGCATCCCCATATGAATCTCCTCTAATTACATCCATGTTGTAACACTAATCTCTTATCCATTCAATGTTCCCTTCAAATAAATGGTACATTCATTTATTGTCACATCACATCCAACTTCATGTCTTTCAACATGATTCAATTGAAACATCATCGTCTAGTAAAAATACTTGGGATGATAACAATATCAGTTCCTTCATTTCATTCTCTTCTCCTTCCTTTCCTTCTTCTCTCTGCATATTCATTATCTTAGACATAAACTAATTTTTATCTCATTTATTAATACTCATAGGCATTTCAAGTATGCCATGTGTAAAGATACTTGCACTCATGTTTCCAATATTAAAATAAGGAAACCTTTGACTCATGAGATTCCCTCACTCAACTCCTGCATGGGTTGATCCCGCACCTTATGCATCCTTCATTTTATTTGGAAAAAAAATATCCACCATCGCTATCTCATTATTTTCCTCTATGCCACACAAATGGCACTCTTACTCTCTTCTTATTTCCAAAATTATCTTTATAACAACCTATACCAATTAATTTTTAACTTGTTCTTAAAATTCACTCTCTACCCATATCTCAAGATTGAAAACGAATGCACACCTTCATCTTCCCACTTTTATCCTATGGAGAATGTTTTATCCTTCTTTCCAATATCCTTTGATATATTTTTTGAGTCTTCTCTCTCACTTATAACTTTTGTTATAAATGCATTCCAATTTGTATATTCTGTTGGGGACATCCTTTGAATGAAACTATATGTTTTCCACTATTTGTTTTCTTGATTTCAACTTAAAGACAATCTTCTACAACTTCCACATCCATGTTAAACAAATCTTAAATTGTTCTAATAAGTTCTCCTTTTCCACTTATTTTTATTTTTCATGCACATGAAATTTTAGTGATAAACTACACCTTTCTTTCTCCTTTTTCATCTTATAAACTATTTTTCTTACACAAATCAACAACACTATGGTAATTAAGAGTTCCCACAAACATTACTTCCTTTTCTTCACCATGCCAAGTAAACATGTTATCCAAATTCACATTCTCATCACAACTTGTACTCACATGATGGACTATCAATGGTCCATTCTCAAATTCATCAATCCATATTGTTTCCATATCATTATTATTCACTTGCATTTTTACATCTACTTTATTTGGATGGATTTTAAATACATTCTTGTTTACAAAAGGAAATTATTTAATCAACTTACCTTCATTTTTCTTTCCATTTTCAAGTTCCTTGGTCACCTCTAATGGATGATTACACTCCTTATCTTCACTTCCTCTATATTTATGCTCTATTGTGAGGAAATTTTATTCTTATTTCACATGCTTTTCTTGGTTTATATCAAGCTTGGGTGCCTCAAAGCTTTTGACATTCACATCTTCACATATTAGTCTTTTGTTTCTCACATGAAAACTTCTTTGGTACCTTCTTCTCATTTATGTATTTTCACTCTTTTTTACCTAAAAACAAATCAACATTAGAATAATCATGGGATTGGACATCTCAATTTTATTTGTATTTGATGGTACCTTAGCTATACCATCATCTAATTGTAACACTACTATTGCGATCTTTCTTTCTTCATTCTTCTTCATCAAGAATTCACCCTTCATATGTTTCACATAGCCTATGTCATTCTCAACATCTTGCTCATATAGAAAATTCACCCTCCTATTTCCTCTCAAGGAAATCCTCTTTTTTTCACTCTCAATCCTCAATGCTTAAGGCTCCTTTAATGACTCCACTTACATTATTGGATGCACCATTTTCTCCATCAACTTAAAAAATAAATATTTGCATATTCTTACCTCTTCTTTTTCTTTTTCTTTTATCTTGTCATGGAAATATCTCCAATACATAGCTACAACTCCACAAAATCTTGTGTTTGAAAACTCTTCCCTCTTGCAGTCTTCAATAAACGTCTTTTCAAAAACACTTTCTAGTTCTACTATCCATTTCATGAGCTCTTTTGGGATCTCTCTACCACAAAACAAAAGTATATTTCTAGTGGGGTTACCGTTTTATCTCACCATGATTGCTAATGGTCTTTTTACTCTATTGGGATAGTATCCTCTTAGCTCTACGAGCTTATTTTTATCAACACATCTATTTAATTTGCTCTTTAGTAATCTTTCTAAGACATCCAATTTTGACACCATTTCATCCAACATCCTCTCCATTGCTACAATATGTGACTTTGGGTCACTTTTATTATCTTTCTTGAATATTTTATAAGCCCCATCTTCCATTATTTCTTATCTACTCATAAACACATGATGGAGAAAAAAATATTTTTCTCTCTCATGTGTGGGCTACCTCACATTCAACATTTTGTCTACACCTTCCTCTACATATTTCTTATCCATAGTAGTAGTTTTGACTCTTTTAGTTCTTCATTTTCTAATATTTTTAATTATCTCTTCATTTTGAACTTTAGGTGCTTCAACTTCATCTTCTCTCACATCTTTCACAACTCTTCTAACTTGTGCAATCTCCATAACATAAAATCTTTCATAGAATTCTCTCAATATCTTTGCTAATTCTATAACTCCAGTTTCTCTACTTCCTTTTTATGTCATTTTGAAAACTCTATGTTTTATACCCACCTTATTAATATGGAGAACACTCAAGTTATATCACAACTCTTTGCAATTGTTGAACTTTCTCACACCTATAACAAACTCACTAGAGCCTCACAAGACTCAACCCAATAAGGATTTCCTTGCTCTAATACCAATTTATGTAGTATATGTCAGGAGTAAAATGAATGTAAATCAAGTATTACATGATCCCAAAATAATTCTTATTTTTATTTCACCCAATTCACATGATCCCACCCCTTTTGGTGCCCATTTGCATGGAAATTGAATTTTTTGTATTGTAACACAAAAATTTAACTAGTAAATAAGTAAATTTTCACTAAACTCAATCTCTAGTTGAATGAGAGAGGAGATAAGGGATATGAGTACTCAAAATGAATCTCACAACCTTTTTTAACATATTCTAAACCTCATATGGAATCCACACATAACCCAAATTATTATTTATACAGAAATACAATTTTTTAGGCCTTTCCAAGACACACCCACATATCGAAATCAAAAAAAAAGATTATGAAATGATTTTACTCATATTATTATAAAATATTTAGGCCAAAAACACTTCAAAAATTCTTGGCACATACTCAAAACTTATTTTCATCAATTACAATAGTCCAAAAATGCTCTTAGGCATTTTCTCAAACATTTACATATAATTTCAAAGCTAAAATTCTCACTATTGAAGAGGAACTACCCTAGGATGTTTTTCCTTACACCATGTATGTGAAACAATGACCTAAATTATGATTTTATATTTTGGAATGGATGCACCATTAACTTCAACCTACACCCCATCAAAAACACCCATTTTATTCTTCATTCTTTAACTATTTTTATCACTACTATTCTTGAAGATCTTTTATCCTGTATTTTTAGCGTAGGCTTATGAACCCCTTAGACTCTTCAAATGATGGAATATGAACAAAAATTTATAGAAATATTTCTTCTTCTCTTTAAAAATTTTTTAAAATATTTTCGTATGTTTGAAACTACCAATGTGCTCTATCTTGTTCTAGATGAATCTTGCCACAACATCTCCATACAAAACTCATACAATTCATATAATTTATTTTAGATGAACTGACCCAAGGACTTCCAACCAAAAAATTGTGTATGCTAAGTGTTTGACAAAATGCTTATAAGAATAATTGAAAATAAATTTTGAAATAATTATTTTTGGTGATGTAAGATTGTAATTGGGCCTAGGATGCTCCTGCATCATATTGGCACTCACCCATTCATGTGTATAAAAAGTTAAGATTTTCTTATAGAATTCATAGATACATTAGAGTTTTCTTCAAGACTTTTTAGGGTACAAAATCTTTTTTCTATACCATATTTTTTTACTTTGATATGTATGCGTGCACACACATCAAAATGGAGAAAAATGTAGACACCTAAAAATAGCTCCCAGGTGTTTATTAATCATTAATTTATATAAGTAGAAAGTATCTATGTATTTTTTAGTTATTGGTCTAAATTAAATTTTATTGGTGTATTTTTTTTGGTTTTCATTGTGTCCCCCTTATTTTATCTCCTCTCTTTATCTCTCCTCCTGATTTCATGGTCCTATAGTGGTCTTCCTAAAAACATACTTAGTATGGTTTTAGGGCCCAAAAAATGAACTCAATATGGTTCTAGGTCCCATAAAACATATTAAATATGTTTATGGGTTTTTATGAGGTCTCAGTCAATTATGGTGCACCTATGGTTGTGGTCTAGTCTTTTTTTTTGTTTTCAATTACTTGATATCATTTTTTTTACACTGATAGGGTCCTAATTTGAATTCAAACCATTTATAAATACTTAGACATCATAGTGTACTTAAGCATATGAAGATAATCTGAAAAATCATCGATCATTTATTATTAACATGAATATATTAAGTATCTACAAGGATTTTAGACAAGCTAAACATTTCGAAAGCATTCATTGTAGCACTGAAGTTCATATTAGTGGCACATTGCATTTTATTTGCTTTCTTCGTTAATGAATTACAACAATTATTACAATATTGTTTTTGATATTGTACATTGTTAAGGGGATTGAAAATTTTCAAGGAATCTCATTTATTTCTTTGTGTAATGTAGACCCCAACACACATCATTGTCCTTATCATTTTCAAATCTAGATGCCCAATTAGGGAAAATAGAAAAAGTGTATTTTCTTGATGATCAGAGTGAAGCTTCAAAAAAATGGGCAAGGCTTTTAGAGCCTCGGATTTGAAAAACAAATTCATAAAAAATGTTTGCACCTACTTGACACTTCCCACAACCCTACTCACTATAGTTTTGGTGCCAATAAACATCCTCAAGACAGTTTGGATAAGGTCCTTCGTTCAACATACGTTTTGAGGGTTCTCATTTTCTTATTATAAAAACTTAATTTCCACTATCAGACTTTGACAAGTATCTATAAATCTTCTGATATTTAATGCACATTTATAAACCATACTTTCATCTTTAGTGCTCTAGTTTTAGAAAATTAATTAAATAGGATTTGTAGTTTTACATCAATTTTAAGCCTAGTTAAAAGTTTATGAATATTTATGTTATGATTTGATTCAAATCCTTTTATTTATAATAAAGTCATTTATTTTTTATCATTGTTAACTGTGTTTGATCTTCTAATTATCCCTTCTTAAAAAACATTTTTACAATTAAAATACATATTTTTATTTTAAGCTACATTATAATCCTAAAGAATAAAAATGTATTACATGCTCGATCAAAAATATGGATGGCATGAGATTACACCCAATAAAAAAAACATCAAAGTTACACTAAGACTAACCTCAAGATTAAAACAAAGTTAATGCCTTAGGCCTAATAATAACATCATCACAAAATTGCATGGCACATATCTGTAGTAATAACAAACTTCCATAAATAGTAATGAATGAACAAAATGCTAGGCCACCAATATAACGTGCCCCACTTAGGAAGGAAGAGGAGGCAACATGCTATATAGCCTATATTCCCAACCACCACCATGGGGGTGTGCATTATCAAGAACAGTTCTTAGCTATTGTATTCTCTACAATTTCTTCATTATCTTCCTCAATATGCTAATGAGGGGGTGAAATAGAATGAGATAATATAGGAAAGTTTTCCTTACCTGTGCCAACTAGAAATAAAAAACTAGAATGTCTAAAATCACCTTGGGGTGAAGGCCACCCTTCATGGTCCTCTGATAGTGAAGAACTTTGGTGATGTGGAGGAATAGTGGAGAATGTAAAATGACTACGCAATCTGTCCTTACCCCTACCTCACTCCCTTTGCCCTTGGCCCCTTCATAGAGGGTCTTGCAGAGGGGAATCTGGGGATACTCTGCCAATAATATAAGGGGAATTTCCCCAATGGCCAGTGAGGGTGCATAGGTGATTCATCTCTAGCACCACTTTTTTTTCTTGTGTTTAGATCTGTAGTGTTGTAATTGTGTTAATAATAGAAAAGTATCTATTGAAATGTTATGTATTAAAAGTAACAAATTTTTTATCTTTCCAAAGTTGAAAAGGAATTTCCATTAAATAAATGTGCTAGATTTGAAGGATTTTTTAGGAATCATAGTAAAATCTCTTAGTAGAACCATGTGCCAAGAGAAAAGTTCTAGTTTGAAGGGATGAAAGGAGTAATTCCACTTCCAAACTTGGCACTTACCTTTCACACAAAACTAAGAAACATGCTTAAGAGACTGGGTTTGTCCATAGACATGGCATTTGGGAGAGGGAATCCCCATATGAAGTAATCTATCATCTACTGATAACCTTTGGTAGAAAATGCATAAGCAAAAAGAAGCTTTTCAGGGTCATCTACAACAAACTAGATGCTTTAGAATCTTCTACTTCAACAAAAAGAAGAGTTCGTAAGATTCTACCATTTGTTGAGTCTCTCCCACAAAAAAGTGTTGAGAGTTCAACATTGATAACAAGTTGAAATTTATACCTAAACAATACAGTAAAGACACTCTAATTCCAATCTTTTCATCAATTATAAGAATTAATTCTAATTTTATACTAAACATAATCAAAGACCCTCTTCTAAATCTTAACAATAAATTCAAAATCTTAACTATTAAAATTGAACTTAATTACTAAAATAAGATCCAATATCCTATTTTATTATCAAAAACACTATCAATATTAAAAATACCTTTAAAGAATAACTAAAAAAAATTATCCCTAAAAACTTTTAGCAAAAACTTACCATTAAAAATGAAAATTGATAAATAACCCAAACCTAGAGGTTGATAATCTCCCAAAAGCCAAAAATTCTTAGCCATAAAAGTCCCCAAAATTTTAATAGAAACATGAATAATTACTAAACCTTTCCTATACAAAAACCTTACACAAAACTTCTATATTGACGCTTACATATTATTTTTGGTCAACCTACCCTCCCCAAACATTGTCATTGGCCTTCGCATTTCACGCGTTTGGGTTACTGTGGAGGCACTTATGTTTACGCGGCATTGTAATTTGTGTAGGTGAATTTGAGATTAGACCTGGTTAAAGCAATAATCTTTGCAAGTCTAAGGCAAAGTAGGCTCTCTTCTTCATCGCAGAGAAGATGCTCTGCTGTCTTCTTCAGACAAGAAAAATTCTCACATATTATTTCTTTATATAGCTAAGCACAATCCTTCTCGTATTCACCATATGCTCTTTGGGTTTTCAAGAGATGGAAAATTTTGTGCTCTCCATGCTGCTGCTTCTTCTGCTCTTCTCATTCTCTTCTGTTTCTGCTTCCGACCAAAATTCTCTCCTGGCGTTCAAAGCTGGCATCACTTTTGATCCCAACAACTCATTCGCGAATTGGTCTCCCAATATCTCCTTTTGCAATTGAACTCGGGCTGTTGCCACATCTGGAAGGTCTTTACTTGAGAGCAAACTATCTCACAGGTACACTTCCCTCCTCTTTTGAAAACCTTTCTGTCCTGATTGATTTTCAGGTGTCAACAAATAATCTAGCAGGCCCGATTCCTGCTGAATTGGGCATGCTCACCCAGCTACAGACCCTCTACCTTGATCAAAATCAGTTGTCGGGCACCATCCCCTCCTCTATAGGAAACCTCTCGGCCTTGATTGGCTTGGCTTTGTCTACAAATAATCTCACAGGCCCCATTCCTGCTGAATTGGGGAGGCTCACCCAACTAAAGTTACTCTACCTTTTTGAAAATCAATTGTCTGGTACCATCCCCTCCTCTATAGGAAATCTCTCTGCCTTGACTGACTTGGAATTCTTAATAAATCATCTTACAGGCCCCATTCCTAATCAATTGGACAGGCTTACCCAGCTACAGACGCTCTACCTTTATGAAAACCATCTCACTGGACCAATCCCAACTTTTCTTCTGAACTGTACTGCTCTCATAATCCTAGCTTTGAAGCAGAACCAGCTAAGTGATCGTATTCCATGGGAACTCGGTTCCAAGCTCACCAATTTGCAATGGCTGTCTCTATGGGGAAATCGGCTTAGTGGAAAAATACCAAATTCCATTGGAAATTGTTCCAAACTCAAGAAGCTTCATCTAAGTGACAACCAGCTGAGTGGAATGGTGCCTACAGAGTTGGGTAAGTTGCTTCTCCATGAACAGATTGACTTACAAAATAATCAACTTGTTAGTGGCAGTCAAGCTCATTTGCCTTTCTCACTGCTCTTACAAATTGCTTAGGGGGGTGTCCCAATTTAGAACTGCTTGACTTCTCTCACAATGAATTGAGGGGCACCATACCAGGAGAAGTTATGGTCAATCTTAAAAGCATTCACTTCTATGTGAATCTGTCATGGAATTTTTTACATGGATCCTTACCCGGAGAGATAAGTAAGATTGTAAGTGCTCAAGCGATAGACATTTCTAGAAATCAGCTTGATGGAGAGATTCCAAATGTACTAGCAAACTGCCGAGCATTAGAGTATCTTAATCTCTCTCACAATGCTTTTGCAGGTCCAATACCAGATGCACTTAGCAAATTACAAAATCTAGAGACTGTTGATCTCTCTTCCAATTTACTATCAGGTGCAATACCCATGTCCCTTAGACAACTAAAAGCCATTCACTATATTAATCTCTGTTTCAACAATTTGACAGGTGCAATTCCAGAACAGGGATTGTTTCCAAATAAAAGTGTTATTGCATTATTGATGGGAAATCCAGGACTCTGTGGTTCAAAAAAATACTTTTTACCTGCATGTCAGAAACAGGAACAAGGAAAGCATTCACTACTTACAAAAGTAATCCTCTCAGCTGCTGGAATAACTGCATTTGTACTATGTATTGTAATCTTGGGAATAATATGGAGGCCGAAATTTTTGAGACAGCACTTTGATCTCTCAAACATTATGTTTCGAAGACTGGGGTATCCAAAGTTTACATATCAGGATGTTTTCAATGCAACAAATGGATTTAATGAGACAAATTTGCTTGGAGTGGGTAACTTTGGATCCGTTTATAGAGGGGTTTTAACGGATGGCAAGATGGTTGCTATCAAAGTTCTCCGGTCAGCAAATGAGGAAAGCCAGAAAAGTTTTAAAATAGAATGCAAAATCTTGGAGAGAATTCGACACCGCAATCTCATCAGAGTTATAAGTGCATGCCCACACCTAGACTTTAAATGTTTGGTTCTTCAATTTGCATCTAATGGGAGCTTGGAAAAGTATTTGTACCCTGATGGTATTGAAGAGGATGATTGTACATTGGGACTGAATGAAATTCTGAACATTGCCATAGATGTAGCCCATGCCATGGAATATCTGCATTATGATTGTCTCGTCCAAGTTGTGCATTGTGATTTGAAACCAGGAAATGTGCTTCTAGATGCCAATATGGCAGCCCTTGTAACTGATTTTGGTATATCAAGATTAACTAGTTCTACGAACTCCATGGATTCCTCTAGTACAACATTTGTCCTTAAAGGATCTATTGGCTACATTGCCCTTGGTACACTTATCTTTCTATACAAAATTTATTGTGTTTTTTTTTATAAATTATTTGAACAAAATATAATCATTAATTCTAGCTAACTTGATTCTAGAGTATGGATTGGGTGGGAGAGTTTCTATAAAGGAGGATCTTTACAGTTATGGCATTTTGTTGTTAGAGATGGTTACAAGGAAGAGGCCAAATGATACCATGTCTGTGGGAAACATGAACATGCCAAATTGGGTGAGGTCAGCTTTTTCAAATAAGCTAGTGGACATTGTTGACAATAGGGTGTTGAGGAATGTGAACTTGGAACAAAATAGAGGTCTACTTTCTTTAGTGCATATTGGCCTCATTTGCACGAATGAATCTCCCCAAGAATGACCAACAATGAGAGATGTTGGAAGGGCATTGGAGAGTCTCAAAGCTACTCTAATGGGAAGTGCAACATCAACCTCCACTTTAACAACTACCATAGCAGATCTGGTACGCAATACCAATATTGGTTCAAGAACAAATGGGGTGTCTGACAACCATAGTTTTTCATTTTAACTGCTAATACAGAAATGCCTAAAGGATTTGCAAGTGCTTGCTTATACAAAGATCTTTATTGTGGTATTGTAACTTCATGTGATGTTAATGCGTGCAGAGATAAGGGTGAGATTGCCAGAATAATAAAGTAATAGCCTTGTTTTAGGTGCATACTACAAAGTGCAATGAGAATAATAAGATTGAGATAGAGTGGAACAAAACAACAATTAGCGAATATGCAAGCAAGTTAAACTCTATGGGCAGTTGTTGGGTTCACAAGGAAAGTTATAGTGTGAAGGAGCATTATGTTGGGATCAAGTATATAAGATACAACAAATGTTTGATTTGATTAGAGGGATATGACAACAGGTCTTGTAAAGTCTTTATTCAAAACCTGTGTTAATTTCTTTATATATTACAAAAATAAAATGTTTTGATTTTTCTGATAGAGATGGTTAAGTAAAGGGCTTTAACATTTGATGTCGTTTTATATATGATTTCATATAGTTAGCATTGTGAACGTGGAGGAGAATTCTGAGGTTTGTTTGCCTTATTCTTCATATACATAAACAACTAGTGATCACCTAGTGATGTTCTTCAAAGCTCTCCTCAAACAAGTAAGCCCTTTGCTAAGAAATACTCTTTTTTATATACATATTTTTATTGTACCTTAAATAGAAGATATATATTTGTTTATCTTACTATATGTCAAATTAGAAGAAAAATAGTTATTATATTAGTGTTCACAAATGATCAAACTTGCTTATTCATGTAATTTTTAATTGCAAATTGTTAATATGCTACTGCTGGTGTAAAAGCCTCAAAATTGTAGAATGACATAAAAATTAGATCTTTGTACTCCGTTATAGTCTTTATGATTTGTAAATACACATATTACATAGGAACTTGAACAAGGATTTTTTCAATGAGAAAAATTAATTAATTGGTAAATATTTTGACCTATTATTTGATTTGAAGTATTTTTTTTATAATAAACATGTCTTATAAACATTAGTCTAATATCACATAAATGTATAGTTTAATTAAAAAAATTAGCCAATAAATTTGATCCTTATGCCTAAAACTCACTCTAAAATTCCATCAAAGAATTTGAAATTGTAGAATTGTGCCTCTAATATAATCCTAATTTTTTGGTGACATGCCTGATTTTTACTTTGAGACATATTGGATAATCATTTGCATGAACTAAGGGATACTTTACACTTTTCTGAAAATATTTTCAAACAAAAAGCTAGTTGCTCTTCTTATATGGTAAATTGATTTTTGTATTACAGCTCATTAATGAAATTATTATGCTTTTTTGTTGGGATTTTATTATATAGTATTTTCAAGATGATAGGAGAATGTCTCTTTGAGAAAAAGCTAGGATGGCGATTCCATTGAAGAAGAGAGGTTGCTTTAGTTATAATAAGAGATGGAATAAAATTTGTTGGAGAAATTTTGAAAGTGTGCATCACAACCACCATATTCACTTATACAAGTTTACCCTAGTAAATTTGGTTTATTCATAAATATGTCAACAGAAATGTCTTGAATTGATATATTAACCAATTAGTATGGGCTATTTTAAGTCTTGGCAGAATTTTATTAAATTATGACTACCAAGTTGTCTAGTGGGTTATGGTGGACTGTTGGTTTTCAAGTGGTGTTGTGGGGCTATGCCATAGTATTGTTAAAAACATTATTGTAATCATAATAGGTTAATAGGAATGCAAGAAAAGTATATTTTAAATAAGAACATGCAAGAGAAAAAGGAGATAAAACATTAAACACACACACACACACATACACACAGATCCATATACAATACAATAGTAATCATAACAAGTTAATAGGAATGCAAGAAAATTATATTTTAAATAATAAAATGCAAGAGAAAAATGAGATAAAACATAAAACACAAAACACAAAAGCTAACTTGTTGAGATCTTTCTTTTGACAACTCATGACTGCTGAGTAGAGTAGTGAGTAGAATAGTGGGTTCGTTTAAACCTCAAAAATTGAGTTTGAAGAATGGAATCTGAAGTTGATCCATGAAAATAAGAGTTGTGCTAATGACTCTTAAGGAGGCCATCTTTGTGTTGGGATTGGCATAATGGGGCAAAAGTGTACATTCATTTTTCTCAATATATTTTCTTAATTATTTGCTTTATTCTTATATATATAATTTATTGAGGCTTCTATTAATGTGTAATTGATGTATTGACATTGTTTTATGTGTGAACATAATTCTATGAATGTGTTGATGTCGTTGATAGATATGGCATTCCTTCTTATCAAATATAAAAATTATAAGATCTACTTCCCTCTCTTGGTATTATGTATCGGAGTTGTTGCCAAAATCCAGATAACGCGAGTGCAATGAAGACGTGATCACACAAGATAAACAAGTGCACACCACAAAATGCTAAAACAATTTGACAATAACAAGAAGATAAATTGCACAAAACAAAATGGAGAAAATCAAATCTGAATTAGCATGGAATGGCCAAAATGAGGACTACAAATAGGAGAGTGCGAAAGTAACTTTTCCACAAAAAGTGGACAAGACACACCAAAAATAGTCAGTAACTCTTCCATGAAAGGTGGTGACAAGGTGTTAAGAATAGAGAAGTAACTCCCATCAAGGGAGTTACTTATGACATTCTTATGACACCTATGACACATCTATGACACACACCTCCACATAAGCTAGCCTATCCCATAAATGTAGGAAAACTCCATGTATGCACAAGAAATACAATTTCCCTAATTAATAAATAGGAAAAAATAAAAACCTACACTAATACCCCCCCATAAGCGCAGCTTAGGTGGGAAGTGTGGAAATATAAAATGGGTCCTGGCAACTAGGCCTGATGAGGTACCCATGTACAAATGCAATCTCCCATAAGATAGAGAAAAGGAGAAAACCCGTAGGAAAAAAAACTCTCCCCCAAAAGAGACATAAAAGAAAAGATGCTAGAAGGCCCCCCCTGAAGATGATGCTACTGCAGATGTAGACCGCACCCCAAGAAGAGCTCGTAGATGAATGAACTTGCTCTCAGTGAAAGGTTTGGTGAAGATGTCTGCAACCTGCTCTGAAGACTGGTAAAATATCAAGTTAATGACCTGACTATGAATAAGCTCCCGAATGAAATGCATGTGAATCTCTATGTGCTTGGTCTACTGGTGCTGAATCGGATTCTTGCAAATTTGTATGGTACTCTAATTGTCACAATAAATGATGGTGGGTTGCCTGATAGGAATGCCAAACTCAGAAAGAATCTCCTGAAGCCAAATAGCCTTAGTGGCTACATTAACAACTCCCTTGTACTCTGCCTCTGTGGATGATATAGCAATAGCATTCTACTTCTTGCTAGACCAACTAATAGGACCTAAACCTAGAGAGAAACTGTAACCAGAAGTGGACTTACGAGTTTGTGAATCGCCAGCCCAGTCTGAATTTGTATATCCAACCAAGTCAACCTCTGTGCCAAATCTGTAGTGAATCCCATATCTATGTGAACCCTGTATGTAATGTAAGATCCTCTTAGCTGCTTTTCAATGCAGCTCATGGGGTTCCTGCATGAATCTGGAGACAAGTCCCACTGTATATGAAATGTCGGGCCTGGTGTGAGTCAAGTAGATGAGACTGCCAACAAGTTGTCGATACTGAGTGGCATCAACCAATGGTGAAGAACAATCAGTCTCAAGCTTGACTCCTGATAGAAAGGGAGTCGGAGATGGCTTGCAATCAGCTATGTGAAATCGAGCCAATAAGTCGAGAGCATACTTAGGCTATGCAAGAGAAATCCCTGAATCTGACTGTGAGATCTTGATGCCAAGGAAGTAGTGCAACAAACCCAAGTCTGTCATGTCAAATCTATTCTGAAGAGATGCCTTCACCGCTGCAATAGCCGATGAAGAACTCTGGGTGATCAAAAGGTCATCAACATATAGAACCAAAATCAGAAGCAAGTCATCTTGCCGCAAGAAGTAGACATTAGGATTAGAATGGCACCTAGTGAAACCCGTTGTGAGAAGAAAGGAATCCATCTTGGCATACCAAGCCCGAGGGGCCTGTTTGAGGCCATAGATAGATTTCCTAAGTCTGCATACTAAGAAAGAATCCTGAACAAATTCTGGTGGCTGCTCCATGTAGATCTCCTCCTCAAGGTCTCCATGAAGAAATGCACTATTCACATCCATCTGATGCACATCCCAACCATGTGTTGCGGCAATAGCCAAGGTGAGTCGGATAGAAGTCATCTTTGCAAAGGGTGCAAAGGTCTTTGAGTAGTCAATGCCTGCCACCTGTGAGAAACCTTTGGCGACCAATCGCGCCTTGTACTTATCGATCGACCCATCTGCTGCAAACTTGGTCTGATATATCCACCTACATCGAACCATCTTTCTTCCCTTAGGAAGCAAAGTCAAATCCCAAGTGTGATTTTTGATTAAGGAAGAATATTCTTCCTCCATAGCACTATCCCACTCAGGTACCCCCGATGCCTCTCAAAAAGTCTATGGATCTGAAACTGAAGCAAAGAATGCATGTGGATCTCTCTAAAAATCCCCCCTAGTACGTCTGTCATCTGCGGGGTCTCCTGCCCATGTGCCAACACTCTCAAGTGTCTGTCTGGCCCAAAGTGGCCCAGAAGTGGGCGAGTCAGGTGCTAACTCCTCATCCTCTGACTGAGTAGAGGTGGATGACACTGCATCACTGTCCTCATTGTCTGAACTCGAAGAAGAAGAAGATGACTCTGTCTCAAGAACTTGTTGTGGCTGATCTAAATCTGACGAGGAATCATCATGAAAAGTAGATCCGATGAGAGAGAAGAAGTGTCAAGTGTTGAGTCCTTAGGACTCTCCTGAAAATGGACACTTCTCTCGATGAACAACTCATGTGTGACTTGATCTAGAAGGCGATATCCCTTAATACCATCCAGATATCCTACAAAGATGCAAGGCTTGGACTGACGTTCCATAGCTTTGCGTTTCTTCTTCAGAATGCGGGCCATGGTTGGGGATCTGAAAACCCTGAGGTGCTCAATATCAGGTTTCCTTTTATGCCAAGCTTCAAAGGGTGTTATCCCTTTCAAAGCTTTGTGAGGAACCATGTTCTGAATGTAGCAAGCACAATTGATGGCTTCGGCCCAGTACTGTGGTGCTAAGGATTTGGAGGGAATCATACAACTAGCCATCTCTTTCAAGAACCTATTCTTACGTTCTGCAACCCCATTCTATGAAGAACTGTAGGTGACTGTGTGCTGCAAATCAATCCCCTCTGTGGTGCAAAATTGTTCAAACCTGATGCTGACATACTCCCCTCCATTATCAGTTCGAAGAACCTTGATGGATTTCTCACTCTATTTCTCAACAAGAGCCTTGAAGTCTAGAAAATGTTCAAACACTTCAGACTTTTGTTTGAAAAAATATATCCAAGTGTACCTAGAGAAATCATCAATGAAAGTGAGGATGTACTTGGCCCTTGTGAAAGATGGTTTGAAAAAGGGTCCCGATACATCACTGTGGACTAACTCCAAAGGTTGTGAAGCCCTCTAAGCTTTGCCTTTGTCAAATTTTGCTTCAGGATGCTTCTCAAGGGAGCACCCCTCGCAAAGTCCTTTTGAGAATTGGACACGAGGCAAGCCAATGACCATGTCATTTTTACAAAGTTGCTCAAGATAGTGGTAGTTAAGGTGGCCAAACCACTCATGCCACAATTTGCTAACTCCATCTGAATGAGTCAACAATGCTGTAGGAGAAGAATCTGATGCAAAATGTGAAAAGATGTATAACCTGGCTTGGTGATCTACCCTTCCCACTGCCACTGTAGTATCACTATGCAACTACCTGATAGATACTGAATCTGATGAAAACTCAACTCTCATGCCCCGACCAATGTGAGTGATTTGGTACACTGATAGGAGATTGGTTGAAAGAGAAGGAACACTTAGAACAATGTTGATTGTTCCTCCTTCTATTTCAACTGACCCTCTCCCTGCAACGGAAATTGATGTCTCATCACCCAAACTGATTGAAGTCATACTACAAGGCTCTAAAGATGAAAACTCAACTAGTGAAGAGCCCATGTGGTGAGAAGCACCCGAGTCGATGACCCATGAAGATGTGGAAGCTGTTGTAGCTACAAGGGCCTTGCCCTTTTCTTTCTCCTTACCCTTACCCTTTGCCTTAGTAGAATCTTGAGTTGATGAATTTTGCTTGATGGACTCAGGAACACCTATGTTGTTCTTCTCTAGAAGATGAGTTAGGTGGTCTATTTGTTTTTTCATGCACTTGTGTTCATCATGCCCATTCTTTTTACAATAATCACACTTAACCTTCTCCTTCTTAGGTTTAGCATTGGAAGATGAAGACTCAGTGTTGTTTTTGGCAGGATTGGTGTTTTCTTTCTTTTTCTCTTGATCCTTGTTCTTTTTCTTCTCCTTTGTTGAAGTCTTGTCCTTACCATTTCCAGCTATCAAATCTTGGGGTTGAGTAGACTTCATTGTGCCCATCTGAATTAGCTTATCTTGCTCCCTAGTCAAGTCGGCAATGAATGAATCCAAAGAAGGCATTTTCCATGCAGTGCCAAGGGCACTTTTAGTGGCATGGAAAGTGGAGACAAAGACTGAATAACTTAGACCTAACTTTGCGAGAATAGAAAGTATGAGTTGATCATCTTTCTTCTCTATCCCACATTCTTTCAATTGCAATCTAAGGGCCTTAAACTTAGTGAAGAAGTCTTGTAGGGTGTCAAAGTTACTAGGACTTAAACATATGAGTTCATTTTCGAGCTCATGACCTCTCATCTCATCAAGTTTTCCAAACAACTTTTCTAAGGTGTCCCATATGTCATTAGGAGTTTGGGAGGATTCTAAGTGGAAGAGAAGTTCTAGAGACACAGACAAGCTCAGTAACTCAAAGGCTTCATCACTACGGTTGTACCACTTAATCTTTTCAGCATCTGTGTTAGGTTCTACTTCTGTACCCATTGTGATCCTATACAACCCTTTGCTTCTAAGAATGATTGACATTTTAACTTTCCATTCATGATAGTTGAAGGGTATTAGGGGTTTAAGTTAAAAAGAATCCATTTTTAGATGAAATTAGGTGAAGTTGTGTTTGATTGCAAGTTGAGATTTTATGTAGAAAGGAGAATGAAAGTGAAAATTGCAAGTTGTGAAAAGCAATCACACCCCCCTGAAATATTGAGCCCCCAAAAAATATGCAAGTGCACGCTCAAAATACGTCGGACTCAGCCAAAAATGCGTCTTAGAGCAATCAGTGCAAGACAAAAGCAAACAGGACGTCGGACTCAGCCGAAAATGCGTCCCGAGAGACCCAAATTTTTGGCACTTTATAAACTAGTGCGTTTTTTAAAAATAATGAATCTATGCTGTGAAAAATTGAATTACAAGCACTTTTGCAAAAAATGGCACCCAAAACCGAGCTACCGTTTGCAAGATTTTAAAGTTATAATTTTCTTGTAAACTAGTGTTTTTGCAAAAAAATACTAAAACATTAAAAAAATGTTTGTTATGGGGAGAGAAAGTGGCCTTCCAACCACTCGTTGGATTCGGCACGAAATGAGGAATCCGAATGAAGTCTTTGTGAGGGGGAATTGGCCTCCTGCCAACACGGGCCTCACCCTTCGTCTTCGACAGGGGAAAATACAAGTTTTAATTGAAAACTTCCAAAATACCAAACTCTCTAAAAAGTTTATTATTCAATCAAATTGATTGATTTTTGATTTATCAAGCCAATTTTTCACCAAAAAAATAAAACACGGACAGTACAGAATGGCAAGTGCCCTAGGGTGCCACATGGGACGCCAAGTAGAAAGGGGCGCCAAAACAAAGTGCAGACCAGATTTTATCTAAAAAAAGACAAAAAATAGAAGCAGACCTGTTGCTGGGCGTACGACCTGATTGAAGCACCTTGCTGGAGACTGAGGTGTGGCAGAAGGCAGAAGCTGGTTTCTGAACAATAATCCAAACAGAGGGTGGCGTCCAAACAGGGCGCAATTCTGAAAAATTGCAAAAGACAAAATCCAACCTGCTGTCCTGGGCCGTACGGCTAGTTTCGCTGCTTAAACAGACTGTTGAAAAAGAGAATGGCGCAGCAAAGAAAATATATTTGCAAAAGAAGACAAAAAATAGCAGACCTTATGCTGGGCGCTTGGCAAACAGGAAGGACTGCTGAGTTGTTGAAGCTGTATAAGAAAAAATGCAGACCAGAAGAGCAGAAACTAGGCGTAGATTTGTAGAATGCTCCTCCTTTCTGTTGCTTGTTGAATGCTGCTCCTTTCTTTTGCTTGTTGAACGCTGCTCCTGACGTGAAGACAGCCAAAAAACACCCAAAGGCTAAGGACGATACCAGAAATGATATTGACAGATTTTTTTTTATTTTAGACTAAATTTAGAATTAAAAAAACAAAGAGAACTCCACTTCTCTTGATTCCAAAATAATGTAAAAGCATAATCACACACAAGATTACCGGGAATGCTCTGATACCATATCGGAGTTGTTGCCAGAATCCGGATAACGCGAGTGCAATGAAGACGTGATCACAGAAGATAAACAAATGCACACCACAAAATGCTAAAGCAATTTGACAATAACAAGAAGATAAATTGCACAAAACAAAATGGAGAAAACCAAATCTGAATTAGCATGGAATGGCCAAAATGAGGACTACAAATAGGAAAGTACGAAAGTAACTCTTCCACAAAAGGTGGACAAGGCACACCAAAAATAGTCAGTAACTCCTCCATGAAAGGTGGTGACAAGGTGCTAAGAATAGAGAAGTAACTCCCATCAAGGGAGTTACTTATGACATTCTTATGACACCTATGACACATCTATAACACACACCTCCACATAAGCTAGCCTATCCCACAAATGTAGGAAAACTCCATGTATGCACAAGAAATACAATTTCTCTAATTAATAAATAGGAAAAAATAAAAACCTACACTAATATTATGGTCCTGCAATCTTATTGTTGAGGAACTTTATAGGTTGCAAGTATTATATTTTGAATACGTTTTTATATTTTGAACTTTATAGGTTAAGTATTATAGATACACTAATTCTAGGTAGATTTGGAAGCTTCATAGGTTGTAGGTATTATATTTTGAATACGTTTTTATTTTAAATTGTGTGTTATTCTATTTTTATAGGTTATCTATTTTTATTTTTATTTTATTAAAGGATTGTAGACCTTGTTTGGAATATGAAAATCTTGCACAATTTCCTTGTGTTATGTTTTAAGGTAAGTGAATTGTTTTAGTTCATAATATTACATCTATATATAAAATATCCCATTTAAAATTTATTTTTGCTAATTATTGGAATTAAAACATACTCTTAACTTAGATAAGGCTTTGATAAAGTGGTAAAATGAATGAATTTTGCTCTTATTGCAGAGCAAAACATTTTCTTTCTTGCCAATATTTTGATTACCTAGTGGCAGTCACCCCTGATGCCTTGCTTTAGACCACCTTCCCATCAAATTAGAAATTGAATGGTCTATTCATCAAATCAAGGATTCAAAATCTCAATTATATCTTAATGTCGTGCACCTACATCACTCATGAACCCATAAGCTCATTATCACAACCTAAAGTATTGCACCTCGGCCCTATAGAGCCTCTAGCTGGATTAAATGGTGGGAAAATGTGATCATTCAGACTGCATCCTTTCTCCATATCTATGGCATATTTATGGTACTGAGATCATATGGTCTCACACTATGTATTCAACCGAGTTTCACAGAAACTAAAACTTTCAATCTTCAATGAAGATTTGCAAAAGTAGGTTGCATATGGCAACATAATATCAAAGTGGACGAGCATTATCAAGCCAGGCTTGCTCAGATCCATGCTCACATGTACTGGTTAATAATAGGGGATAGAGATTCAAAGGAATTTATGGCTCTTCTCCATTCTAGGAAACTAGTTGATCACGTGAAAGCTATCTGAGAAGCCAGTTCTTAGCTTCCACATCTTTCTTACATTCTACAAGCCTTCATGGCTTGTTATTATGGTGTGTTTTCTACTCAACCATCCACTTCTAAATGGGAGCTTGCTCTCAACAAATTCCTCCAAGTGGCTCCCTGCAAGTTGATAGAGGGACAATAGGGGGCCTATGATCAGTGTCTTTCTAGTGAGGATCTTCATGAGGCATTTATACAAATGGCTCTTGACAAGGCCCCAGGTACTGATGGGTTTCCCTATGAATTCTATTAGGCCCTTTGGGATATAGTGGATTGAGACTTGCACAATGTTTATTTTGAAGCCATTAAAATACTTTCTCTTGCCAAACTCATTAATCAAGCTAATATTAAATTCATCCCAAAACCTAGAGATTTGGATCTCATAACCAGTTTTTGATCTATTACTCGTCTTAATGTATCCCATAATACTATTACTAAATCTCTTGCTCTTAGGGTTAGATATCTTATTCCTCTGATTGTTTGTACTGAGAAGATCAGGTTTATTGGCAATAGATATATCCTTGACAACATTGTTTCCATCTGGAAATGAATGGAATGGACCCGACTATTTCACCATAAGCTTTTATTTCTCAAAATATATTTTGAGAAAACCTATGACAGAATTGAATGACCTTTCATTTTGGCTATGCTTCAAGCCTTAGGGTTTGGCCTTAGGTTTTTTAGTATAGTTCAACTATTTTTCCAAGATGCAGATCCCTGCATTACCATTGATGGGGTTCATTCTGAACAGTTTGGTCTCTTTCTTTCTATCCGTAAATTTTGTCCTCTAGCTCCCTCCCTCTATGTGTTAGGTGCGGAATGCTCTAGCTACTTGTTGGCTAATTATTCCTCTAGAGATCTAGTCAAGGATATTTCTCTTCCCCTAGCTCATACTCTAATGGTTATTGGGCACTTTGTTAATGATTCCTTCCTTACATTGGTTGAAAATGAGCAATCCATATCCAATGCTACGGAATGTTTAGAGGTGTTTTGTTTAGCTTATGGCTCCTCCATTCAATGGAGAAAAACCTAACACTATAGATATCCCCTCCCTTTACCTACTTGGTTGCTTTAGTAGAAGTGGAATTGGAACCAACTTGGGGAACATTTTAAGTTTATAGGCATCCCTTTTATCTTTCAAGCTACACTCTCTGAGTTTTGGCAGTATGTGGTTCAAATTGTTGAAAACATTTGGCTACTGGATCTCTAAATTGCTATTGCTAGTAGTAAAATTCAATAGTTCCTGCAAGGTGCTAGTTGCCATTCATGTCTACTATTACTCTTGTTGGGCTCCCTCCAAGGCTCCCTATGCCAAGTTAGAAAAATATTGAGGGACTTTCTATGGGCTAACTCTAAAGTCAATCAAGGGTTTCACCGAGTTGCTTGGGATATTCATTGTAAGCAAAGATCTCTAGGAGGGATTGGTCTTTTATATATCCATATCCAAGGCCATGCCTTGTGTACGAAAATGATCATCTGTGCTTTGGATGGCAATGGGAGCTGAAAATTCTTCTTAGGAATTGTATCACTCAAGGCAACTCTATGGGAAAAAGAGCCTAGAGGGAATTGAATCTTCAAACTTTGTTTATTGCTCAAGTCCTTGTCACCATTGGGGGAACCTTTGTGGCTAAGAGTATTTGGAAGGCATAGGAGCTTCTCAAAAGGCATTTAGATTGGGGTAGCGCTGAGCTTAGATCTGGGCTATTTCTCAATTCTTAGTCTCTATGACGATTTCTAGTTCTTAATTTTCACAAGGTCCCTTCTGCTCTTGTGCCGTAGATTAAAAGTATTCAACTATTTAGGGAAGGTATCAAAGTCATCTCTAACCTCTTTTGTAAGAAAACTATAGATTGGATGCCTTGGCATATTCTATGCAACTAGTTTCAATTACAAGCTAATGATAAAGAGTTTGTCTCAAAAATTTAGAATGTTATACCTAATATCCATCTCCATAAGATTGGCATGCAAACTCCCTCTAGATGGTGGGTTAACTGGAAGTGGCCCATTGAGATCCCCTTCCATTAGTATAAACCCTCATTAGGATACCAACTCCTCTTTCCTCAGTGTCTTTAAATTGAAGCCTTCAATTCTAAATTGAAAGTAAATTCCATAGAAAATGTTTAGAGAAGAAGGTATGATCCTGTGTGTAAAAATTTCATTGAAACAACACACATTTTATTATGTATTCTTCACCAAGGTCTCCCAATTGTTACACACTTGTTGCACCTTGGTGTGGCTCACTCTGTTTGCTTTGTGTATAATCGCCTAGAATCTTTAAAAAATATTTTTTGGTTTTGTAAGCTTGCCTAGTCTATCTGGAAATGGATTTACACCCTCTTCCAACCCTTATGTGTAGAGATGTTTATGTGGAAGATGTTGATTTTAGGGGAATTTATTACGATTCATAAAAAAATACATATATTTGGCATATATTTTATGCTGAAATTATCTTTCAATTATGAAATATAAAAATGATGCTACCTTTTTCCAAGCTATATTGGATGATTAATTTTCCATAGCTAACGAGATTAATGTGTTATTTAATGTTATACTGCAGATTCAACTTCAAGTTGAAAATGTTTATCTAGAGATTACCCACCTTTAGACCCTGCTTGATCATTGGGGTAGTGCCCCTTGTGCAGTTGGTAGAGTCCCACTAAATTCTCCCTATTTTTGGTTGACCCCATGGGACCGCAGGTATGGGCTATAAGGGAGGACTTGGTCACACACCAAGGGCCTCAATGGTTCTCCTTGAAGTTTTTTTCCATCTCCAGGTTCGTGACCTTAAATTTATGGCAATGGAGGTGTTGGTGGTAGTGGTTGGGAAGGTGGAAGTGGTGGTGCTGGTTGGGATGGTAAAGGTGATAATAATAATGGATGGTCTGCACCACAACAAGGTAAGTTCCCTCATTTGTTTTTTTAATTTTCTCCTATCAAGACATATAATTGTGGATAAAGACAAAAAAAATAGATGGTTGGGGCCCTGTAATTGATACTGCAAACCCTCTGGCTAGTGGTGGTTGGGGAGGTTGGAGTGATATCCCTGATGATCTTTCCTCCTACTCCATATTTTATCATTGCTCCTACTGCTTAGTGTGTTTTGTGTTATGTGGTTCCTTTTTATAGTTTTGGCTCTTTAATTTTTAACTATTTTTGGTTGAAAATTATTACTAATTTTATTAAGTTAAGATGTAATTTCTCAGTATTAGTTGATGGGACTCTCAGAGTGTGACTTCTTCCACTCACTTTTTTGCATGGATAGCTTCTATGTCATTATTTTATTAATATAATTCAAAAACACTTTCAATTAAAAAAACTAAAAAATACAAATTTCCTAGCCTTTATATAGGTTTAGTGGCCCTATGTTTCTTTTCATTTGTGGGTAACCATCTTTATTTAAAGACATGTTGACAACTTTCTATAAAGAAATATTGTGTTAGAATAGGAGGATTACATACAACCAATATAATGCGGTTGTGAATAATGAAAGAATTACAAAAGCAACGACCTTTTATTTTTCCAATTCCAATGGAGATATTTTTGATAAAGAAGGTTTGTGTAATATAGATAGCAGGGCTCTTAAAAAATTATTTCTCAACATTACACAAAAAAGGTTTTTTTAAGACATTTTCGTGCTATTTTAGAAAAACTGCAAGATTACACGGGTTTTTCAAGTTTAGTACAATAACTTTTAAGAAATAGAGATTAAAGTTGTAAGAAAGAGAGATTTTATATAAAATATATGAAATTTGAGCAAGTTCATTTAATTTTAGTTTTTCTTTGTTTAGGGACAAGTTATCATTGAAAAATACTTAAAGTATTAGAATAGCACAAGTGAAGAGAGATTGGTCTTGGAGAAAATATCTCAATCAGAAATTACAATAATCCCAGCACTTGCACTTTCTTCGAGTTTAGGTTTACAACCTTTTACTTCCCTTTATTTGTCATAAAGATAAACAAAGTTTAATTTGTTATATAAGTAGCATTAAATAAGTTCTCCAATAATTTTATTAAAGACGAGTGGTCAACTTCTAAATAATAGTATCTCACAAAGATCTTTACTATACAATCATTGAACACATTTGTCATATTTAGTCTCAATCGAACAGAAGCTATAATGTATACTATGTAATATGATTATTTTTGCCTTATCCTTCACAACCCATGTTGTAATGAAAAGTCCTTCCCTCTACAAGGTACTAGCTTTTCATTGTATAAGCATTGAAGCTTATGCAAAAATTTCTTGAATGAAATTCTTTCACATACATAATAAGTATGCATCCAAGTTAAAATTTAACTTTGGCCAATAAAAGGCAATATTTAATGCTAATGTGAAGTGAACATTGATATGTACAAATCTATCTCAAATCACGAATGTTATTTGAATATGCATTCTAAGTCAGGACTAAATCATTTTAGTTGAAGAATAAACTTTAATGCCGATAGTAAGGATAAATACTAGCCCTTTTCTAATAACACAATAATGTTAAAAAAACAACCACCTAGTGTTAAGTAATGCCTACTAATAAGTTACTCCTAAATTATGAGGATCTCGAAGAACCATACTGTTAAGTAATGCCTACTAGTGTTATCTTCAGTGACACCATAGTCGTAGACTTAAAGTTCATAAACTTGAACTGGGAAGGTATCAAATGAATATCAGGTTTTGAAGATATAAATACGAAGTAGCATGTGAGAGAATTAGATAGATTTTTTTTTTGTTGGTAATTAAACAAAGAAAATAATTTTATTTTGATTCTTTTAAAAGTTTTCAAATTATAAGATAAAGCTAAAGTATTGGTCTATTTTTCAAGTAGGCCTATGCTCCTTTTTGTGAAGTTGGACAAAATATGTAGGACTCTTTGTAAAGCCTTCTCTCTAAACACTCAAGTCGAGGCAATGTTTTCAATTTACATGGATAAGTAACTCTGAAACAGGTCGAAATTGTAGCTTATCATAAACCTACAGTCAAGGTTTTGTATCTTCATAGAAAATTGAAATTTATCCTCACTGCTTGGGGAAATACTGCTACACATTATAAATGAGGAGAACTTGTGTTGAGACGAATAATCCTTTTTTGATTAATCACCTTTTGATAACGAGACATGTATCATAATGATTTTGGCAATGTTACAATATTAGTGACCCTGAGCGCTAACTACATGTAATTTTGTTGAGGAATACAAAATCAGAGGTATTAATTTCAATGTAGTTCTTGTATGGTTCATTTCCAACGGATTCTATGAATATATTGTTAATGTGTCATGCCTCAATGCCTTATTACGATGAGGAACTTCCTGTCTCTCTCCTCTCTACTTAAATCTATTATTTGCCTTCTAGGTGATCTTGGCAGCTTCTATCACTAGGACGGGGAAACACTTTGCATGAGATTTCACTCTGGAACTTTTTTGTTGAGATGTGGCATTATGTTGCATCCCTTACTTTTATGGGTATGGTAAATTTTGATCTTTTGTGATACACAAGGCAGTTCATGGACAACACGATTAGATATAGGAATGAAGGATTGCTATTTGCTTTCCATTATCTAGTTTGGAGTAGCAAAGAACCTACTTATGAGGAGGTCAAAATTGTCTGCCAGTATACCAGCCAAAGAAATCTCTATTTTGTCTGCTTATTATCAATAAACAGATCAATATCCTTGAGGATTTGCATACCTTGCATCTGCTCTCCAAGTTTATATCCTCATTGCTCTTTGAATGTACTTAATTGTGAGAGAAGGCCTTATTGGTTCGTTACTTTTATTTTCTTTATTTTGTTAGTAAAGTTGGCTCTCTATTTTGGGTGCTCCTCGAGGCTGTTATTCCTAATCAGGGCTTCAATATCAGGTTCACTTCCCAGTTTTGTGTTTTGTTCTTTTAGGGTTTTACTGCTTCTTTAGGTCAAGACACTTGTGTCACCCTGAGGACACTTGCATTGACACTATTGTCTGAGTTTCAACGCATCTATCCTATACATAATGTGTTCTTTCCTGAGAATCCCACCTAGGCCTTTCTAGGTATTTTCACCTTTTGAATTATGTTCAAATCACACATATAGGCTATCAATATCAAAATGTGGCTCAAAACCCTAAATCTTTGTCTTTGACCACCTGTGACTCAATAAAAAGGGGCTAACACATGATTCGAGCTAACCCTAACAACTTATTGTTGCTTAGTGTTGACTGCATAGCCATATACTCTAAGGAGGGCCTTAGACTCGAATATAGTTTTCCCTCCTAGTTGTGTGTATGTAATGGTGATTGTGTAAATATATGTTCTTTCTCCTATTGCAACCCTTAATACAAGCAATGCAAGTGTGATTTGACATTTTGTAATACTTTAGATTACAATGTTATACAATTAAGTGTAAGGTCTAATTCAATAGCTTTTGAATAACAATATATGTGCCAATTTAGAAACTTAATTGATAACAAATAATGACCTAGCTTTGTATATATATATTGATCCTTTTGAATTTGAATTAAAAACCTAGTGGTGCATGAAAGTTGACAATGGAACAAAACATATGGGCCAATTAAAATGGTCACAAAGTGATAAGAATGAAAATAGAAAATAAGACAAGGATAGACAATTGTGTGATTGTTTAGACACTAGCATTGACGTTAGTGTCCAACAGTGAATGCAAGTGTCCAAGAACTCAAAGTATAAAACACATAACAAAAGCACAGGGATCCCTACCACAAGGTGGCTAAAATGCATCAAAATAATTAGAAAGTATCAATAAATAATACATTGGAAGAAAAAATCATGAATCCCAAGGGCCCCATGTGAGACCATGCCACCAAGTACTCAATCTTTTGGCAAAAGGCCTATACATCTAAAACTAAGAAAAAATACAATATACAACAAGGCTTGTACCAAATATGGGTATCTACAATGTGCTACAACCATGCTTAAATTTATCTCAATCTAAACAAGAATGCTAAAAAATACCCAAGTCAAGGTTCCTTGATCAATCATTTACACAACTCAATAACTTCAACATAGAATTGCATAATCAAATGAACTTAAGATCATAGAATCATTTATACCAATAAAGATAACCCTTCAATAACTCAAGAAATCAAGAACATTGTATTTACATCTTGAACAATCAATTAACAATAAGTTTTCCAAGCAATAGCATGCCAAACAAGAACACCATGTAATGATTTAAGTAATACATGACAGACGTATACAATAGCTAATATCAATACATTGCAATTTTAAAACATGTTCCCACAATTATCAACTGAACTACAAAATCCTTATTGAATAACAACTAGTACTATCTCAAACCATAATAAATATTCTTCTATACAGACTACAATACAATGATAAGAAGGGCTACAAGTTGTCTAATGCCTCAAAGATCATTGGCACAACTAGAAAACCATTCCAACATATAAGTAGAAATCATTAAATGCATATGCGCTCATATTATCATTCTTCAAGTCCAAACATAAAAATAATGTGTAAGTTAGAGCCCATCCATATGGTGGCAAGCCCTATCCACCCCAACCATCAGTTTGAGGTTGAAATATGCCACTGAACATATACCTAATGTCATAAAAGCAAATGAAAGCAAGGGTTTAGAAAGAGATGAAATGTCCACCATAGTTAGAGTTTCCACACAAGGTCAACATATAATAAGAACTAAGTAACACAGACCAACAAATAGAGATTCCCAAGGCATCATGCCAAATAAACTTGTACTAGTAGTATTCATTTCATCCATATGCCATCTAAAGGCGAGATGACAACATCACCAGTATCCTACCAGCTTGTGCTAAACACGGAGCTTTGCAACAGGTAAGTAAATCCATAAAAAAGTAATTGAAAGTGGATTTTTTTTCAGATGTTATGATTGTGACTGCCCTGCTAGACATGCTTGCAAATTGTGGAAGCAAACAAAAGGCACACAAACTATTTGACAAAATACCTAAAACAAATGTAGTTTCATTGACTGCAATGATTGCAGAATATGCACAAAAATACTTTGTTGAAAAGGCCTTGGAAACTTTTAAACAAATGCAATTGGAGCTTTGGAATAGGGCATGGCACCCATCAAAGCATAATTGAAAGAATTTTTTTGTCAGATATTATAGTTGCAATGGCTGTAATAAGACGTATGCAAAATGTGGAAGCATACACAAAGCCAAGAACTGTTAGACGAAATGCCTCAAAGGGATATGGTCTCCTGGAATGCAATGACTGCCGGATGTACACAAAATAGGTTTGTTGAATAGGCTTTAGAAAATTTCAAGCAAATGTAAGTGGCAGTTGTGAACCCAGACTCCAGAATCTTTACCAGCATCCTCCCAGCCTGAACAAAAATGTGAGCTTTGGAAAATAGCACAGGTATCCATCAAAAGGGGAATTTCATCATATGTTGTAGTTGCAACTGCCCTGGTAGACATTTATGCAAAATGCAAAAACTTACGCAAGGCACGTGAATTTTTTGACGAAATGACTCGAAAATGGGTTTGTTGAAAAGGCCTTAGAAACTTTCAAGCAAATGCAATTGATAGGTGTAAATTCAGACTCCAGTTCCACAACCTTATGCAACATCCTCCTAGCCTGCACCAAAATGGGAGGTTTGTAGCAAGGCATTGACATCCATCAAAGTGTAATCGAAAGCAGATATTTGTCATCCATCAAAGCGTAATAGTATACATGTATTGAAGGCATGTCGACTGTTTTATAAAATGCCTCAAAAAAAAATGCCATCTCATATAATGCTAAGATGTCGACTCCCTCCTTGCTTTTTGGATTTTTCCAAAAGACATTGAAGCACCTCCAACAAGCCAATAACATGGACTAGCACAATGTTACTTTGGGAGATCTAGTTCCAACGTTCCTTTCTTTAGCTTGCTCTAACTAGACCATAAAAATTAGTGAGAAAGACTAATACTAGATTTGCAATAAGTCAGTTAACTCCAAATTCAATGGAAACATTGTAATATTGTTTAACAAAAAAAACCAAAATTATTTCCAGCTGAGCATTATTTAGTTGATATTCCTAACCTATTGGTATCCTTACAAGGTGTTGACACTATTTTAATAGTGTACAACGAACATGTGTCTAACCTGACCAGTTCAACTTTGCTAGAATATTCTTAGGTTGTTCCAAAATCAAAGACTTTTTGGATATGGGCATTAGCATCCATCAAAGCATAATTCAAAGCAGATCTGTGTCAGATGTTGTAGTTGCAAGTGCCCTGGTGGACATGTATGCAAAATGCGGAAGCATAAACAAAGCAAGTGTACTATAAGACATAATGGCTAAAACATATGTGGTTTCATGGACTGGAATGATTGCAGAATATGCACAACAATAGTTTGTTGAAAAGGTCTTGGAAACTTTAAAACAAATGCAATTGAGAGGTGTAAAGCCAGACTCTACAACCCTTGCCAACTTCATCCCAGCATGTCCCAGATTGGGAGCTTTGGAACAGGGCATTGGTACCAATTAAAGTATAATTGAAAGCAGATTTTCTATCAAATACTATAGTTGCAAGTTACAATTAACTGTGGATGCTAATATAAATTTTTATTTAAATTTTGCTTGACATAGTAGGACTACCGACTATGACAACAATTGCTACAAAAATGAAAAAACCATTGAAAACTATTATGCACAGGAATTAAAGCCTGTTTTAGGTTTTCTCTGCTCGTTTAGTTTATATTCATAGTGGTCATGACATTGATTTTTGGTGGAATTTCATCATTTGGACAATCTAGTTTGGTGAATGAGGACGCCAATTTTGTCAGAGCTCTACTGACCTTGTTACACTATACTACCCCTATTTTGGAGTTCTACTCGGTTCAATAATCACAAAGGAAAAATATGATGTTTAATCAGCATTGTTATATCCTTCCAGATTCTCTTTGTTTCCAATTACATCAGTGGTTCTTTTTTATGGCTAGGTTACTTAAAGAACGTACCTGAGTACTATCCTGGATTAGACAAAGAATGAATCTGTAGAATGAAGCTATCTGAATTGGGTAGGAGAATGTCACTGTTGCACAAAATATGCGGTACTGTGAGATGGAGAGTCTGAAGAGAAACTGCACACTGATATTATTTCAAAGCAAGATAAATGAGACAGAATATGCCTTGAAACTGAAAGCAAGAAGATTCATAAGAGTAAGGTATTATGCAGATGTATTTTTTTTTTTGACATACCAGACAATGTCTAGGAATAGTTGGATGCATCCTGCTTCAGTTGTACTTTGTCATATTTTGTACTTTATTGTAATGATAATTGAAAATAACAGGTTTGGAGGAGGCATCAGCCAGAATTGATTATAGTTTCTAGAAGAGGTGGATCATGTGTGCCAATATTACTAATTGATAGTAAGAGCCTGGTCACATGGAAGGGGTAACAGCAGTTATTTTTAGTGTTGCAGATGATTCTATTAACAGCAAACTTTAAGAAATAGAAAAAAAAACAATTTTTATATCGAAAATAGGAGTACTGACTGTTTAGAAGAAAGATTTAAAGAGATGAATAGAAATTGGGTGCTACGAATTTACAGCAATTGCAGAGAATATTTAGGTGCTAAAAAAATATTTTATAATCAATAAAAACTTGTTTTATAAATATATTTTAATTCTCTTTCATCATTCAAACCTCTTAAATTTTCTTTACAGCTATAATATTGTCACATTTTAAAATCCATGAGACCATTTCAATATAACTTTGCTCATACATAATCTTAATAGTACCACCTGAATTTTTTTTTGCAGTGCAACAACATATCACAAGGCTCTAGGTACAGACCACATTATTTTATGTTGAGGAATACAAAATTGAGGTTCTAATTTATGTTTATGCTTAGAATGATTCATGTTTGCCTCATTTTCAATGTAGCCTATGTGAAGATTGGAAAGTTTCAAGGGTACATGCAATGGAAAATTTGTGTGAGACATGAATCAATGAATTATTGCCATCTGCTCATTGTTCTAAATTTGGTGAGATAGTTTTCATGTGACAAATATAAAATCTATATCATGAAGGTACATGGTGTCTCTTTGGCAAATCAACTTATGAATTATTTTACAAGAAATCATTTACAATAGTTGAATATTTTTGGGGGAATATATGGAGGGATCCTTGGATGCTGTTAAACCTTTGGAAGCTCCCCGTGACTACTAGTAAAAAAAGCATAATAGACTGTGACCTGCAGCCGACTTGAAGTATTATAATATCCATAGACCATGAGAGTTTCCCTTGCCTCATGATGCTCTCTACATCTCATTAGCCGGATATACTCTGGTAGCGGCTACAGAAATGTAATAGATTCAAAATTTTGAAAATATATGCTCCCAATCTCAATTACCTAGTTAGTAATGTACCCCCGCCAAAAATTGATGGGGGCTGGGGGCTGCCCTTAATTGGTAATATAATAAAATAAATAAATATACAGATATCAATTCTAATCGCAGCTAAATTATTGTGGAATTCTAGAAGTAAACAACTGCCCTCTTTTATCCCCATTGAAGAGCAATTCCTGTGCATCTCTACATTATGTGAACATAAATTTCTCTGTAACTGAAGTTCATAACTACCATCTTGGTTTTATATTATCCGCCACAGTATATGGCAGTAGCAAATGAGATGTATCAGACACAACTTTCCAAAACTCAATAAAGTATTTGTTGACGGTTACAAAGAAAATGATGAAAAGGAAATGGTCATGCTGGATTTTTTCTTCAGAAGCATCCCTTCTTTGAAGATTAAATAGGGAACACATGGTAGAAAAAGATATGTTCTTTCCCTCCTCCCTCAACACAACCCTTTGAGAAGAATACGCTGAGATAAACACATCATATGGCAGCCTCTGATGCTCAGGGATAATCTCAATAATCTCAGTGCTCACCATCCTTTTTTAAAATTCTCCTTACCAAATCCTCCAAAAAGATGGATACAATGCTGATAGTTTGTAATTAATCCAATAAACCCTTGACTCAAAAAAATATCTCAAACAACTAGTTTAGTATATCTATCATCTTCTTCGCAGTCTTGCACTACTTGAAATAAAAATGAAGCTTAGGTGAAATGTGATTCAACATGATCCCAATTCCTCGATCTTCCTATTTATAAAATGCATCTAACTTCTCTTCGGGAGAAGGGACTTTTTCAGCCCCACACGTAATCCACTACAAATTCTTAGTCCTGAAGGCGATCTCAATGGATAACTCCAACGCATGAAAATTGTGCCAAGACAATACTAGGAAACCTGAAATAATCTCCATCTTCACCACCATTAAAACAACTCAAGAAAAGTGTATCACACATGCGAAGATTTTAAAAATTTCTTTCCAACAGTTCGAAAATGGCATCAGGGGGTTCAAATGATGTTTATGACCATTTGAAGTTCTGCCAAATCCCCCCCAAAAAGACAAAAATCTGAATGATGTTTTAAAAATCAAAATTTGAAATTTGGGTAAGAAATCACTTCATTGTACCACGTGTTATTCCTAAATCTGTTGACTGAGAAAACTCTTCCTCATTGACTTTGTGTTCACAATGCACTCCCTGCATTGCTATATTAATGTGGCATTACCACTTGGCACTTCTTGATTCACTGGAAATCTGACTGAGCAAAAATACATAAATAATTTTTTTTGACTAATGACAACTAAATATGTGTTTGCCAACTCAACTCGAATTTTATGAAATTTTCAAAATTTTCAGTTTTATATAAATTTCACATTATTCATACGATATGTATGGATATAATCACAATGTGCCATGTGTCACTTCTATCTCTCTAAATCAAAGTTAAATGCCAAGTCACAACAATTTCCATGCAAACTGCTAACAACATGACCAAATGCCACAACCATCATAATTCTCACAATGACCAAACCACAACTCAAATATGATCCATGCAAGCAACCAAAAAGGTGCATAGAGAGGTAGATGGGGGGTTTGAACCATAGGTCCTCCTCTAACAAACACCTTAAGTGAAGTGACCTTGCCAAGTGATCTACTGTCATAACCTAATAGGGATGTGTTGCAGCCGATTTTAATTAAACTTGGGTTGTTAAGCCTCCTCCATGTGTGCAATTGATCCCTTGGTCATGTGATCTAACCCCATGTGACCTACCCTTTATATGACCACCCCGACAAGTCACTCAATTACAATATTTCCCCTCACATGACATGTCACTTCTATTAAGCCCTGAGCATTAATGAACCTAAATATTCTAGGTTGTAGCATTATAGTAGATATCATTAGCACTTTGTTAATAAGAGAAAAACAAATATCAAGATATTTTATTATTCCTTTCTTTCCATAATTGAAAAGGAATTGTTTTGTATGGGCAATATGGTCGAATCCCTAAGACCACCCTTGATGAAGAAAAATGGTGTGATTTGTTGGGATTAAGCCTATGCATGATAAACTAATACAACAGAGAGATATGTTATGTGAACCTTAAGTAAACAAAGATGAAGACAAACACAAAGATACACATGATTTCACCTAAAAAAACCCTTTTGAGTAAAAACTCAACATAGTATCCTTCTTCATTATAACATAAACATAATTATTTTACAATGCTACACCAAGTTGCAAGGTTTTGTTCACTTTTATATGATGCTTTACTTAATATTATAATCCACACACTTGACCATATGTATTTAACATTAAACTACCACACATAAACTTAAGAAGACCCTGCCTTTATTTAGCACCCACTTTGAAATAACCATATAGTAGAGAAATCTACATTTACCAACTACTAAGACAGGTGATCAACATGTAACGCTCCTCAATAGCTATGTGTTACAGTGCCACCAAGACATTACTATCAATTCTTCATTCTAACAAATAGAATCAAAAAAGTGTATGAGTGCCTCCATTGCTTGACATGTTGCATAGTTCCTCACAACACCTTACTGTGACTCAACCACCACACTAAACTTCATAATCTTCCATAGTGCAATGAAACTACAAAAAGAGAATTGTACAACATTACCATCATTTCCACGTGTTGGAATATTGTGTAATTGTCATTGAGCAGTATCCATGAAAGCCTACACAACCATCTCTACTTGTATAATAAATTTGCAAAACACCTGCACAACTAGTGCTTGTGAAAACACATACCCTATGCATGACTACCAATGCATAGATCCATGCAAAATTTATAAATTTACTAATAATCTCCCACTTGTTGAACACTTTGCATAAGGGAGCATGCATGTATTCTTTAATGAATTCTAGTAGCTAGGCCCATCTTCTTCCTGCAAAAAGAGTACTTCTCAGTACTGACTGCCTTACTCAATGAATTTTTAATGTTTTCATTTGTGTCTACCTTCTCCAGATGCATCTTTATTTCTTCCTCCATTTTTCTAATAAAATAATACCACACATCGATGTGCTTCTTCTAAGAACGATACTCAAGGTTATTTTCTAGATAGATTGCACTTTTATTATTGTGATTTATCCTTACAACCTTCTGTGTGAGCCCAAACCATATAAAAAAACATTTGAATCCACATTGATTCCTTTCATGCATGAGTAACTACAATATATTCAGCTTTGGTGTTTGATATTTTAACTCAAACCTGCCATTTTCTCATCCAAATTACAACTCCACAAAGCAAGTTGAATACATACACACTAATAGACCTACATAAATCAACGTCTCCAACCCAATCAGAGTCCAAAAATCCTTGTAGATTAAAAGTATTACATTTACTAAGATTGTCTTGATAATAAATTAGAAAGTCAAAAGCACCATGCAAATACATGAATATTCTTTTAACAACTGCCTAATGCTCCTTACCTAGATTGGACATGAGTCTCCTCATTACTCTATTTTCTTGCATAATGTCAGGGCTTGTCTAGATCATTGTGTACATTAGGATTCCCATTGCACTTTCATATAAAGTAATATCCTACTCCTCTCATGTCATTGGACATTACATAGTTGATAGATTTTGACCAACTAGAAAATGTGTTTACACAAGTTTGTAGTCCTGCTAGAGTTTATTGGTCTAACTAGAGTTTATTGGTCACATGATCCCATTTGATTTCCATACCCAAGATGAATCTTACAACACCAATATATTTCATGTCTAACTGTGAAAACATTTGAGACTTTGTTTGCTTGATCGTCCAATTTTTATTTTCAATCAGTTGCATGTCATCCACATAGAGATCTATGATGACAAAATTAACACCCTCTTCCTTGTAATAAATTCAAGGGTCAATATTTTTGTGCACAAGCCCAAATCCAACAACATAACTATTAAAGTTATGATTCCACTTTCTTGGAGATTTCTTTAAGCCATATAAGGAATTATTTAGTATGCACGCGAAATCATCTTTCCTTTTTACCTTGAGTTTTCCAATTATGACATGGATATTTATTAGACAAGGTTATGTTCACTTTCATATGTCACTTTACTTAATATTATAATACACACACTTGACCATGTGTATTTAGAATTTAACTACCACACATATACTCAGGAAGAACCATGACTTTATCCAACACCCACTTTATCTACATTTTACCTAGTTTATATCCCTCTCTTCTAACAGTCTCAGTTCTTCCATGTTAGTCCTTGACAGAATCACAGGGGTCCCTAGCCATTATTATGTGCCATTCTTCTATTTTATTGAATTTGGATATAAGTATTGCATTGGACAGGGGTGCACCACTCTAGTGTCCTTCCAAATGCTATTGTTTAATGCATGTTTCAGAGAGTTTTTTGGGTCCCTTTTCTTTTGGGTTTCTTCTTATGACCATTTTAGCTTTATTCAAATTGGTCGGTGTGCGAATAAGTTTTTCAAATTCAAAATTATAAGTCTTTTATTTAAATGGGTTTCTAATGCATTTTACAGAGGGCATTAAAATTTTGGCATTAGATAATAAAAGAATATCAATACATAACAAGCTCAATCTCTACATATTCCTAAAGTATTTACATGCCACACCTAGATTGCATGCTTGGACCAAGAGGAGGGTGTAGGTGAAAGTAATTTTAGATACACATCATGCTTGGTTGATTATGCACATTTCATAAGGGATAGCTACACCGGCTTGAGGTCCATATCATTGAGGCCATGTACGTAACACTCAGGATACGATGGGTTCCGAGGATAGCTCAACCATATCCCACCTTCCCAATTTGCCTTTTGCATTTGATCTTTGTGTTCTTCTTGTGTGTAGGAATCTATTAATGTTTTAGAGAAGGGAAAATATAGGTCAAATATTTTGAGCACAGATCTATGACTAAATATCCCACATCTATAGTAGGTTTTCACATACTTGAAGGTCTCAGTTAAAGTGAAAAACACCAGTGGATGGGAGCATTTTGAAGGACAAGAGTGCACCTCTCTAGTGTCCAATCCTTCTCTAATGTCCAAATTCAAAACAAAAATCAAACAACTAGATTTGACAGTGGATAATTCATCCTACAGGTCAAACACAAAATACAGCTCTTGGGCTCCAAAAATAATAAGTTTCTCATCCCTTTACATGATTTTATTTCAAAACCCTAGTTGTTCTTTATCATCTTATATGCAATTGAAATGTATGGTTGAATGTTGGTTTAGTTAGCTATTTCACTTTACTCAATTATTTATCTGAATAGGGTTAATTTCATTTAATCACAAAATCAATAAAACATTTTGGTGAACCCATTTTATCTTTCGAATATTGATTCAAACTCTAGCTTGCACTAGGTTTCATTCTATTTTTGTGTGGATAATTAGGGCTTCAAATTTTTTATTTTTCCTAATTTTTGTACTCAACCATCCCATAGCTTATCCTAATCAACCATATCTTAGGGTTATTTGATTTAAAATCTATTTTTTTCTAAAAAACCTCACAACTCTAACTTTCAACCCTAGGGCATTCATTCCAAAATTTTAGCCCCCTAGGGTTTCAGATCAAATTCTGATTTTTTAATTACATAAAGCTAGATGCTAGACTAAATTCAGTTTATTATTTCATGTTGGATTATCTTTTCCCACCTATTTGTCTTTTTATTATACTTCTCTTACTTTTTTGTGGAAAGTTCAAGATAACCACAAGGGAACCTCTTCCCCCTCACCCAATTGATAAATTAATAAGCATTTCTCATCATTATAATAATGAATGGACTAATTTTCAGAATTATACATTAGCAATTAATAATGGGCATGATTTTTTCTACAATGATGATGATGATTATTATTGTAATGATGGTTATGATGAATATTATGAATGTGATGGTCAAAATGATAGTGAAGGTAGTATATATGCATGTTCTTCTCCTACTCCTTCTTCCTCTTCTCTCCATATCCAAGAAAAAAAACATAAAAATATTAGTTGAAAAGAACCCCTCATTGTTATTGCATTGTTTGATAGTATTCCTAGCTTGTCAACAACATTTGCTACATCTCTTTTAAAAATTGCACAATATAAGGCATATAAAGTCAAAATTTCATTTCATAATGTTGCATCTCAAAATTGAATCCTAGTTACAATAATGTTCCTTTCTCATATGATATTGTTGTTTCTAAAGTAGACAATGAAAATGCATCTTTTAGGCCCTTCTCATGTCAATTCAAAAAATGAAGTGAACATGACATTATTCCTTCATTTTATAATGTTTAAAAAAAAGTAGAATATGTTTATCTTCATCCTTTCTTCACCTTTTGCACTCAAAAGCATGTTGAAATTTCAAATGACAATAATGTAACTAAATATTGCATTCCTATCTCATGTGATGATATGTCAAATAAGAGTGAAAATGTAATTTTGATTCCTTCCTCTTTTACTCCAATGATTGACAATGAAATAAAACATTGAATTTCTCATACATGTGGTGACACTTTGCATGATAGTGAAAATTTAAAATCATCTCTTACACCATTCTCTACTAAACATGAAAATGTACTTATTTCAAATGTTGATTCTACAAGTGAATAGTATTATGATTGTAATGAAAATTGGAATGCTGATGATTATTATGCATATAGTGAAGAGGAAAATATTTCTACTATACCTAGTATTCTTTCTTCTTTTCCCACTACTTATGTTAGTGAATATCTCATGTTACATGCTGAATTAAATGATGATGTGCTTAGTGATAATATTATTACAACATATGTTGATGTTCCTAGTTTTATTTTAAAAGGTAAATTAGTTGCATATGCTAATTCCAATGATACGCATAATAATTATATTCCTTCTATTCCAACGGAATGTAATATTGCTTTAAAAAATAAAACTACACTAACTACCAATGAATCTCCCAAGCCCACCCTTGATAAATTATAATATATTCCCCATCCCAACCTTCAAGAGAGTGATATCCACTTTCCCTCTAAATAGGTCCATGTTATCACTTCTCCAAGGGGTAAGATGACCCAACCCATCATGCCTAATGATGTTAGGCAAAATAGTGTACCAATGGCTAACATTAATAACAAAATTCAAACCTTAAATGATGATTTAAATGTGCCTTAACAAGAAATTATTTATTTGATGCATGTCGTGGGTGATTTACAACATAAAGTACATCTACTTAATTTAGAAAGTAAGGCTTATTAATCTTGGGTTGATTTGAATGATATTCATGAAAACCACATCCCATGTAAGATATTACATGCACCATTACCAAAGAAGTTTTATATTACAACATTTCCTAAGTTTAATAGACATGGAGATACTTGCATCTCAAAGCTTAATGACATGTTGATACTATTACAATTATTTTCCATGAGCCTAGATGATGAAGGATTAACTTGGTTTCATCATTCAGTCCCTAGTGGCTCAATACCCACATATGTTGAGTTGTATTTCTTATGCATTTCATTTAGAACAAAGGACCTAGAGTCGCATATGGGAGGCTACCTTCATTGCACTGGGGCTAGTTAGAGCTAGTTAATAATTACATATATAATTTTTGTCATGTAAGCAATAGTTAATATGTCAAATAACATATTTTAAAATATATTAAATCTTATATAGATGCCCTATATTCCCTCTTAAGAAAAATTTTCTATATCAAACAACTAACTCATTTCAACATCTTTGCAACACAACTATTGCATTAGAGAAGAAATTGGGCCTACTTAATGTTAAGGTGTGGAGTCTAAAAGCTTCACATATGAGCGCATTACAAAGTTGTAGGTTTACACAGTCACCGGCGTCGGTCAGGAGCGACCAACATCGGTCAAGAGCAGTTGAAGGAATGCCGACGTCGGCAGAGGATCAGCCGATGACGGTCACAGGCAAGCAGGCAGGAACCGGCGTCGGTTACCTGTGCGTCCAGAATGCTATTTTCGAGGATAGAACCGAGTGTTTGCATGATGAGTTTAAGTCTTAGTCTTAAGTTCGCGTTTCTATTATTAGCAAGATTGTTTTTAGAGCCCTTGTTCAAGAGGCTTAACTGTTGGTTGTAAGTGCATGCTCAAGTTTCCTAATTCTATATGTAGGAAAGATCTTCTTAGCTTATTATGGTATGAGTAGAACATTGTGAATGTTTGAAGGACAATACAGAGTTGTATCAATCCAGGTTGTTGGAGTTGATTGTACTTGAGAGAGAGAGCTCTTGAGGAATAGAGATCTAGAGAGAGATCTTGTGCATCTGAGAGAGGTGTGGAAGAAAGAAGTTTCTTCAATTGTATTCCTTTTGTAAAGAGTTTAATACAAGTTTTCAGGGTGGTTTCTTGTATCTCTTATTCTTTGCTATTTATCATTCTAGTTACTTATCTATCTGATTTAATTCCGCGTTTATTGCTTTCACAAGTGTAATCATTGTTGGTTGATCCCCAACAAGTGGTATTAGAGCTCAGGTTCACTAATAGGTGGTTCAGATCTGTGTAGTGTGTATTGATTATAGGTTGCTCACAGGAGTTTCTGTAGGGATTTCTGTTTGAGTGGGAGAAGCAATGGCAGAAGAAAGTAAATTGAGAATGGAGAAGTTTAATGGCAAGAACTACCAACATTGGAGAATGTAGATAGAGGACTATCTGTATCAGAAAGATCTTTACTTACCGTTAGGTGGGATTGCAAAGAAGCCCAAGGACATGGATGATGAAGAATGGGAAGTTCTTGATAGAAAGGCTTTGGGGTCTATAAGACTGAGTCTAGCATCCACTGTGATATCTAATTTATCACAGGCAAAAAAAACGGTAGAGTTGATGACTACGTTAGCAAATTTGTATGAAAAACCCTCAGCTTCTAATAAGGTATATCTTATGAAGCAGTTATTTAATTTGCATATGCAAGAAGGTGGATCTGTATCTAATCACTTGAATGATTTCCATGGAATTGTTAATCAATTAAGTTCAGTCAATATTGTATTTGATGATGAAATAAAAGCTCTTTTAATATTATGTTCTTTGCCTAAAAGTTGGCATGGCTTGGTAATGGCAGTTTCTAATACTGCATCTGCTTCGAATATTTTAAAAGTAGAGGATGTTGTTAGTGTTATCTTGAATGAGGAAATTCATAGGAAAAGCACAAAGGAAACATCAGGGAACGCTTTAAATCTTGAGAGCAGGGGAAGGCAAAAAGAGAAGAGCAAGAGGAGATCAAGATCTAAGTCTAAGGTGAGAGGTAGATCCAAATCCAGAAATGGCAGGAGGCCACAATGCTGAAATTGTGGAAAGATGGGGCACATAAGCAGAGATTGCTGGTCAAAGCCTAAGGAGGACAATCAGCACGAAGGAAAGGAAGAGGCAAAGGTTGCAGGTATTGCACAAGATGCTTTAATTTTCTCTTTGCATAATAATATAGAATCTTGGGTATTAGATTCTGGTGCATCTTTCCATGCTACCCCTAACAGAGAATATTTCAGTGACTATATCCATGGAGATTTTGGAATAGTGTACTTAGGGGATGATGAGCCTTGTAAGATTATTGGCAAAGGTAAAGTGCAACTAAAGATGCAGAATGGCAACACATGGGTGTTGAGAGATGTGATGCATGTTCCTAGCCTGAAGAGAAATTTGATTTCTGCAGGAAAGTTAGGGGATGAGGGTTGTACAGTAACTCTCACAGCAGAATCTTGGAAGGTGACCAAGGGTGCACTTGTTATGGCCAGAGATAAGAGAGTAGGTACTCTCTATTTATGTAATTGTGTTACTAATATTTCTCCTTCTGTATTATCTACTTCAGATGTGGATGCTAAATTGTGGCACTCAAGGCTTGGCCACATGAGTGAGAAGGGGATGTCAATTCTTAAGTAGGTAAGCTTTCAGATTTGAAAAGTATGGATCTAGAATTTTGTGAGCATTGTGTATTTGGAAAATAGAAAAGGGTTAGTTTTCTCAAGATTGGGTCTACTAAGAAAAGGCATAAGTTGCAGCTTGTTCACACAGACGTGTGGGGACCGGCTTAGGTAGCTTCTATTGGAGGATCACAGTACTATGTTACGTTCATAGATGATGCTACAAGAAAGGTATGGATCTACTGTATTAAGAAGAAATCTGATGTATTTGAGACTTTTAAGATTTGGAAAGCTATGGTTGAGAATGAAATAGGCAGAAGATTGAAGTGCTTGAGATTTGACAATGGTGGTGAGTTCTGCAGCCTTAAGTTCAACTGGTATTGTTATACACATGGAATCCGTAGGCAAAGGACGGTTCCAAGGACACCTTAGCAGAATGAAATTGCTGAAAGGATGAATAGAACAATCATGGAGCATGCAAGATGTATGAGATTGCATGCTGGGTTGCCCTTAGAGTTTTAGGCAGAAGCTGTTGACACCACAGTGTACCTAATTAATAGAGGACCCTCTATAGCTCTGGATGGTGGAATTCCAGAAGAGGCATGGACAGGTATAAAGGTAGATCTCTCATATCTCAAAGTTTTTGGTTGTGAAGCCTTTGTGCATGTAGATAAGGAAAATAGAAAGAAGCTTGATGCTAAGTCTATGAGGTGCATGTTTATTGGCTATGGCTCAGATGATTTTGGTTTCATATTTTGGAATCTAGGAACTAACAAGGTAATTAGGAGCCGTGATGTTGTTTTCAATGAAAAAGTGATGTATAGTGATTAGCTGAAGAAGCTGAATCAATCTGGGCAGAGCAATGGAGAATTAGACGAGGTGATGGTCCAAAATGAGCTCATGGGAAAAAGAAATAATCACTTGCAGGAAAACACAGAGACCAACGTCGGCAGGATAGGAATCGACGTCGGTAGAATAAAAACTGATGTCGGTCATACAGAGACCGACGTCGGTAGAATAGGCACCGGCGTCGGTCAGGAAGAACCAGCGTTGGCCAGTAACAGGTCTATAGGTGACCGAGGTCGGTCACTGTCAGAGAATTTGGGTGGACAGCGTGTTGTGAATGAGTCCCAGATGCCCATCAGGAGGTCAAAAAGGGTAAGTAAGCCTCCAATTAGATATTCTCCTTCTTTATACTATTTATTGCTAACTAATGGTGGAGAACCAGAGAGTTTTGAAGAAGCATTACAGGTAGAGTCCAAGAGTCAGTGGGAGCGTGGCATGGTTGAGGAGATGGAGTCCTTGAGAGAGAACCAAACATGGGATTTGGTTGAGTTGCCAGTTGGTAAGAGGACACTGAAGAATAGATGGACCTACAGGTTGAAGGAAGGTGAGAATGGACAGATGAGATATAAGGCCAGGTTGGTAGTGAAAGGATTTGCACAAAAGCCAGGTATTGATTTTGGTGAGATTTTTTCTCCTATTGTTAAAATGACTTCTATATAGGTTGTATTGTCTTTGGTTGCTATTGAGGATTTGCATCTTGAGCAACTAGATGTTAAGACAACGTTTCTTCATGGAGATTTGGATGAGGAAATATACATGGAACAGTCAGAAGGATTTGAGGTCAAGGGTAAGGAGAAGTTGGTGTGCAGATTGAAGAAAAGCTTGTATGGCCTCAAGCAAGCTCCTAGACAGTGGTATTTGAAATTTGACAGGTTTATGACTGAGCATGGCTACAGTAGGTGTCAATCTGACCATTGTGTGTATTTTAAGAGATTGGATAATGGTAGATATATTATCTTATTGTTGTATGTAGATGATATGATGGTTACAGGATCACACATGTAGGATATCTCTGAGCTTAAGGTGAAATTAGCTCAAACGTTTGCTATGAAGGATTTGGGAGCAGCAAAGAAAATCCTTGGCATGAGCATTAAGAGAGACAGGAAAAATCACAAGTTGATATTGTCTCAAGAGGATTATGTGGACAAGGTGTTGAAACGGTTCAATATGTAGGATGCTAAACCGGTAAGCACACCTTTGGCTAGACATTTTAAGTTGAGTAAAGAACAATGTCCTAATTCACATGATGAGGTAGAGTACATGAGTAAGGTTCCATATTCTTCTACAGCAGGGAGTTTGATGTATGCAATGGTGTGTACTAGACCGGATATTGCCCAAGCAGTGGGAGTTGTAAGTAAGTATATGGCCAATCCAGGATAGGAACACTGGAAAGCAGTTCAGTGGATCCTTAGATATCTGAGAGGAACCAGCAGTAGGCACTTGTGCTATGGAGGTTCAGATACTTCTCTAGATGGTTATGTAGATTCAGATATGGTAGGTGATTTGGATGGCAGGAGGAGCACCACAGGTTATATTTTCACTGTAGGTGGAACGGCGGTTAGCTGGATATCAAAGTTGCAGAAGGTTGTTACCTTGTCAACTATAGAAGTAGAGTATATTGCAGCCACAGAAGCTAGCAAAGAGATGATATGGATGACACGGTTCATGGAAGAGCTTGGAAGGGAGCATGGGAGTTGCAGATTGTATAGTGACAGTCAGAGTGCAATCCATTTGGCTAAGAATTCGGCCTTTCATTCAAGAACCAAGCACATACAGCTAAGGTACCACTTCATACGGCAGGTATTGGAAGATGGTGAGTTGAAGCTGGAGAAGATCCATACAGACAAGAATCCTGCTGATATGTTAACCAAGCCGGTTACAAAGGAGAAGTTGAATCTTCATTCAACTTCTGTTGGGCTTCATGATTGAGTTGAAGATGGAGGAGCTAGAAGATGTTGCTGTACAGGTACTGGTGCAGCTATTTATCTCCAAGTGGGAGATTGTTAAGGTGTGGAGTCTAAAAGCTTCACATATGAGCACATTACAAAGTTGTAGGTTTACACAGTCACCGGCGTCGGTTAGGAGCGACCGACGTCGATCAGGAGCAGTTGAAGGAATGTCAGCGTCGGTAGAGGATCGGCCGATGACGGTCACAGGCAAGCAGGCAGGAACTGACGTCGGTTACCTGTGCGTCCAGAATGCTATTTCTGAGGACAGAACCGAGTGTTTGCATGATGAGTTTAAGTCTTAGTCTTAAGTACGCGTTTCTATTATTATCAAGATTGTTTTTAGAGCCCTTGTTCAAGAGGCTTAACTGTTGGTTGTAAGTGCATGCTCAAGTTTCCTAATTCTATATGTAGGAAAGATCTTCTTAGCTTATTATGGTATGAGTAGAACATTGTGAATGTTTGAAGGACAGTACAGAGTTGTATCAATCCAGGTTGTTGGAGTTGATTTTACTTGAGAGAGAGAGCTCTTGAGGAATAGAGATCTAGAGAGAGATCTTGTGCATCTGAGAGAGGTGTGGAAGAAAGAAGTTTCTTCAATTGTATTCCTTTTGTAAAGAGTTTAATACAAGTTTTCAGGGTGGTTTCTTGTATCTCTTGTTCTTTTCTATTTATCATTCTAGTTACTTATCTATCTGATTTAATTCCGCGTTTATTGCTTTCACAAGTGTAATCATTGTTGGTTGATCCCCAACACTTAAAATCAATACAAAGACAAATTTTGATCTATATCCATTACCATCAAAGTCATCAAATTTGGTTCAATCACCTAATCTACCTCTTTAAAAGGGAAAAGTAGAACAAAATTCACAAGTATAATTACTTAACAAAGGAAAAGAATCAATTTACAGACTAGCCCCTATAATGAGCATAGCATAATATACTAGGAGAGAGATTCTACAATTTGAATCATCCAGAGATAGGCCTCATGATGATTTATTGATACTATTGGATAAGATGATGATTACATTTACTCCTATTCATTATCAACCATCATACCATTTGGATAGAGCCAAGAATAATCCATATTGCAACTATCATCACATCAATGGTCATCGGGATAATGATTGTTGTACACTCAAAGATTGAATCAAGTAGTATGTTGATAGAGGTGTTATCACATTTGTGAAGAGCACATCCATTTATCCTTCTTATCATTATCCTAAACCTCATTATTCCATGATTGAGTTATCTCATGATGTTCCTGCTTATGAACCAATGGTTATTCATCATGTGAGTATCAATTTTTATAGAACAACCAATTATGTAAAATCCAATACACCACCGAGTCAAAATAAATGACAACCAATACAAAATATTAGACCAACCTAAATCAGTGTTGTGACACATTAAAATTCAACTAAACAAAGAGTCACAATGATAGATCCAATTAATATTTTTGCAACTAATCATACATAGATTCCTATTACAACCATGCCTAGAGTAGTGTCACCACCAATGTACAATCATCCAATTACATAGAATGAGTAGTATGGTTCACAATTCCTTCTTCCTTCAAGGTAAATGAATGATTTTCTTGGGTATATTTAGTTCATACAACATTCAAAAATAAACCATTATAGAGTTATATTACTAACATACTAACATAATAAATTAACAATATTAAATCACATATCATCTCAAACATTTGCAATGCTATAATGAAATCTAATTATCAAGATGAAAGTATGTCAGAAATATCTCATATCCATATATATCAACAAGTTTATATACAATACTACAATAGGAACATCACTCTATAATAGGAGTAAGGTCCACATGACCTCTCTCCTTACTATCCTTTATGTCACTAGACACACGATACTTAGAACTTGAGGCACCAAAATCACCTCAAAACCTGGAGCATGACCTATGTATCCTATCACAATTCTCATACACTGCTAATTATGCCTTCACATCAGTGTGTTCTTGTTACAATTGAATTTAATCATCTAATAGCCTAGGACATAGGGTAACCATCAGATCAGGTGGGGACATCTCTCATCTACCTATCTTTTCTCTTAGATCATATATATATATGTGACCACTCACAAATACACCATAATATAAATTTTTCTAAATAAAATAAGGTTGTGTTCACACCATCAACTATCATGGCTTGCTCAATAAATCCACCATACATGACATCATCAAGAACATGTCATTCTAACTCACATAATGCTTACTCAATCATTACCATTTAATAAGCCTCACCCACACATAAGGAGTTGGGGGCACATCTTGAAGCACACCAAACTTTTGTGTCACTCAATCATATTAGAAGTGCTCATAAACATTCATCCACCGATCATGTATCCAAAAACTCACATGAACTTGACATAGATGTACAACATATTTTGTCCATATAAAAAATCCTCTATATGGTCTCCAAATAATATCTCTAATAATTACCTAATCCATTATCTGTCTACACCAGATGGTTCTATGACCTTCTATCTTTACAATACTAATCCACATCTCTAAAAACACTTATGGGTGTGACCACTCAGGATGTGTCATCCCCACTAGATATGTAACTACAATGTGCTCATAAGCTTAATAATGCAACAATGTCATTGAACCAATACTGCTACCAAATTATGCTTGAGTGAACCTGTATATATGATGATACATGTCAGTTAGCATAGTCCTACCCCAAATGTATACACTACCATACTCCTGCGGATCCTGGATAATCCTATGCATGTAATATGATATATATACACCACTACTATCTACAATTATGGATGATGCCAACAACATACCCAATAAATTCCATAATCATGACACATTTGATAATTCAATCATTGATAATAATATATTTGACTCACTCCTTGTATGTTGCTCAACATTTATACCACTAGTAATATATATATATATATATATATATATATATATATATAGACACTATCCAATCCCTATGTTCCAAAACATCTTTAACTACTACTCTCCTACCACTCATTGGAAACTACATCCTCAACACATACTCTAAGTTCATGGTCATATCTCTAGTAAGCAATCAAAATGTGCAAGTATATATACATTCCCCCACTCAGCCAATGTGGTCATCATATGAGCATCCAATGACATGAGATCGTACCAACCTACATATCCAAGTCCTACTCTCTCAACAATCTATATCTCTTCATCAAAAATGGGTAAACCATGGATAATATCCATCATTCAGCCTCCGTAAAACTCTCTGCTATGCATATCCAACTGCACAACAAGAAAATAGACAAATAACAATAGTCCATTATCAAAAATTGGCATAAAAATTGTACAAAAACAAACATGGAACATATTACTAACATATCTATTATAGCTACTAGCCTAAGGACTAAAATACCCTCTATAGGACTACAACACTAGATATGAGCGTTAAAACCTGGATAGTATTATTACATCCTAGACACTAATGCCACGAGTAGGACAAGAATGTTATAGGTTCAAAAATTAATATAAGGTCCACAACATTTATCACAAATTGAGATAAACATAATTATCATTAAAATCAATTAAACTAGTTTTAGTTACCAAATTCACCTCATCATCAACCTAGATAAAGGCCTCTACATCCTCATATTACATGCAAATGATCACTCTCTTTTGCAACATCTTTAGCGCACTCAGAGCTCAAATTTTTTGATCCTAAAAAATGCTACAACTTATTCAATTTTTTTCCAAAGAAACTCATATGATCACTTTTTGTCTATGCCACACTGCTAAGGTATTATCCCCACATTGTCTAACTAGGTATATCTAAAAAATGAATCTGTGATATCTTACAAAATATAGCTTTGATAATCAAACCATTTCTTCTGCATGGAATAAAATACTGACACCTTATTTATGTTATAGGTATCATTCATATACTTAATGGTTTTCCAACACAAAAAACCTATTTTTATGTTTCCTAACAATTCTCTAATTGTTGAAGAGCCTATCGCAGAATCAATCTACAATCAATATCTTACCAATAATATTTTAATCAATTCTAATCATATTATCATGTTTAATTTAACACTAACTTACATGATCTTAGTCATCACTTTTGGATTGAACTCCTTATGATAGTTTCATATCTCTCACCAAAAATGGACGATTCATAACTAACTTAGATACACAATTATTCACATCTACACATTGATTCAGGCCTACACAGTGATTTAGACACTTAAACACACCATTATTAATGATGTACTATGCTTAATGACACAAATATTTTTACACAAATTATACACAGTATGAAATAGTGATTCAAATTAAGTCGGTTATATAGACTTATACAATTATGTAGATTCTTAGATATACACAGGATAGTGGTTTTAGTTTTGTCACAGTTATCACAATTTATTACAATACTTATAAAATTTACATAGATAATTTTACACACTTTTGATAGATGGTTGAAAAAAATAGGGTATGTAAATGGTACATGATCACACAATTATGTAGTTTGGCTCAATTTTTACAAAGATTATGGTAATCAGGGCATGCACATAGTGCCAATCCACATAAGACACAATTTTATTACTCATATTATATAACTTAATTTATCTAGATAAAATATGGGGGTATGTTGCATGGAACATGTCTCTCATATCCCATTTTTTTCACTAGGTTATACATAAATAATGGCGAACCATGTCATTCTCTATGTTGTTTTCTGCTCAAAATCTAGATTTATTACTCAAATTACGTGGTTCAGTTACTCAATTATCAGAATGGGGGCATGTTGCATGGCACACTAATCCTAATCGCTCAATTTTTCACCATATTCTATGGATGGAATGAAAAATCTATGTCATTCCATATGTTATTACACTGGACTTAGTTTAGAATAAAACTTGCACCAATTTAACACTAGTTTTACACCAGAACTAATCTTTTTTGCCATCTACAAAAGTTGATTCATATTTTTGCACCACCACCCATTTTATTTGAGTTGTGTAGGATTGAAGTTAAGTATATATTTGGATTCTAGGCACATGTCTATCCAAATATTAGAGTGGGGACAATCATGGTTTATTCCTCACATCACAATGATTTACTTAGATTTAGTACATGGAAATCCACATTGTGGATACAACTTCATAGGCATCCTCAAAATCTTGTTCAATTCTATGGCCAAGAATAGAATAATAATATAGCTCATCTTATCTCCACATGGGATGATCACCTCAAACCCATGGCACCTCCAATTGTAAGTAAGCACATGCTACATAGGTAAGTACATGTACAAATTTTCTCTTTTACTCTAATACTTTCATTTTATTACATTATTAGATTAAATGGGGGGCAAATGTATACATCCAAATTTGGTCAAGCAAGCACAAGTACTATGTATTGTGTAACTCTTATATTTATAATCTCTTTATGTTGAATCAAAGTCTTATTCACATGTCACCTTAGTCTTTTATCTCTCTTATCAGTCTTTCACATTTATATCTTTCTCTTCTTATAGTCTCAGTTCTTCCATATCAGTCCTTGACAAAGTCACAAGGGTTCCTGACCATTCTTATTTTTCATTCTTATATTTTATTAATTTTTTTATAGGATCATTACATTAGATAGGAGTGCACCACTCTAGTGTTCTTCCTATCACTATTATCTAACACATGTTTCAAAGTGTTTTTGGGTCCCTTTTCTTTTGGGTCTCTTCTAATGACTGTTTTAACTTTGTTCGAATTGCTCATCACACAAATAAGTTTTTAAAAATAAAAATTATGAGTCTTCTATTTAAATGAGTTTATAAGGAATTTTATGAAGATCACTAACATTTTGGCATTTTATGAAGATCACTAGTAATTGATACTATGGACTTCAATGCACTAGTTTTTATGGGTTTCTTAAAACTAGTGTTAAAATTGTATCCAACCTATTATGGTTTCTTCTTGTCTATTGATTTTATTAGTTTTTATGCTAAATTTACCAAATTTATCTGTAAATTATTCAAACTAGTTTCTAACTGTCTCTTCATTTGCACTTTGATTTCTTCTATCTAATGATAAATTGGGCTTGGGGGATGCGTACTCTTGAAATGAAAGATCTATGTCTTCAAATTCTTATGTTTGTGATCTTTAACCTACAATGCATATGTGATTGTGCATAATTATTCTTGAGAATATTCCTTCCTTGGTTAAAACAATATATTTCCTCATAATTACAATCTACTCATATCTTCTTACTATTTTAATGTTATCCAACTTTCCTCTTTCCCTTCACTCTGGTCTATATCCTCATTATCCTAATTTCTCTCTTCTTCCTTCTCATGCTCCTCCATTCCTTGCGCTACATAATATCCACATTCTCTGATTTCTATAACTTACGTAGCCTCTCTTTGGGTTCCCCTCTCTTTAACATCCACTATTTTACTCCTACTCCTATTCATAGTTAAATCTAGATTATTTGATTTATTACATATTCTTTTTTGTCATAATTTTCTTTCTAATCCCATAATTTTATTCTCACTCTGCCTATCTATGTTATTTGTATTATGGGTTCAGGTTCAAGTTCCTTTGTTTATCTTTACACCACTCACTCATATATTGTATGCACCCCCATAATGCCCAAATAAACTACTCCATATTGGTAGGGGAAATCACCATGTCCTTTTAAACAACCAACATTTTGATCAAAGTAGGTAGTAACTGAAGTAACTTTCATTAGATTCCTCTCATAAATAATTTTTGTACAACTTCAAAATATAAATACCCTTATACATCAAATTTTATGATGTAACTATTGATTGTAGTCTTGGCCCAATGATCTATCACATGAGTCCAATTAGTATCTAGATTTCATAGACTATCTATCTTTTCTTCCATCCATACTATAAACTCCATCCTTCTTGGCTTAAAATAATAATACTCCAACTTAGATAACCATGTAACTAATAATCTCAATAATTCACACCAAGAAATTTCATAACTTTCTCCACATATATGATTTTGAATAACCTCTTTCATAGTCTTCCTGATTATTTTTGCTTCTTCTTCAAAAAAGTTGAAGACTTTCATCCATCCATATTTCCAAATCTCTTTGCCTAGTAGCCATCTCAACATGTTTCACACATATTTTTTCCACACTTACCACACCATTGTTAGCAAAAGTTCTTGGAAAACCCATCCGAACATGATAATATAGGGATAATTAGTGTGATAGATGATAAAAGAATATAGCAAACTATATTTAATATTTAAATATCCATTAATTAACAAAATAGGAATAAAGGAACATAAAATGCAAGCTTAATTGATATAAAACATTCCATAATATATATACAATTAATATATTTAAGAAACAAAGCATCATTATGCACTGAACAACCATAAAGACAAGTAAGGCAAACCATTATTAACTGTATATTAATCTCTAGCACATTAGAACCATTTCAAAATATAATTGAGTGATATATATAGAGTTTATAGAGCATATTTGCTTTATATTTCATCCTTTCACTACATCCATAGGAAAGACTCTTCTCATTCTTAGGCCTATTGTTATTCTTAAAAGGGATAAGTACATACAAAATGAAATACAAGAGACAAAATAGTGTAAGTTACACACATGTCAATCAATTACACTTTATGATTTTGGTAACCTTGTCTACTCCCAACATAAATAGATACGAATCTTAGTGTTAGCATAAGCCTTTTTTACCTTCCTTCATATGTAAGAAGGCACTTAACATTTTCATTTGATAGTTAACTCCAAAAATTTCATTCAAGTGTATAATATGGTGATGTGTTTCCATTTACCATAAAATCTAAGAGGAGCAGTATAATGGAACTATCACTTTATTTCTACTAGTTTTTACTTACTAGGGTCGAGACCCTATGAAACATGCCTTGTGAGATAAATATTGATATTGGATTTTAGGATTCAAGGCTGGAAAATGTTTATAATCCTAATTATGACATGGATCATGTAGATTTATGGTAGTGTCTTTATAATAATTTTCCCCTTACCAATTGGCTTGTTTGTATTTATTTTAATATATCATCCCTTGAAGATAAAGAGAAAAACATTCCAATGTGGTGGTGTGTGGGATAACTTAAAATGTGTTTTTATTTAAAACCCATTAAAATAAATTTGTATTGATGTGTTTCATTTACCATGATTTCTCACGAAGAGGTGTGCAACACTACCATTTTACTCTCTTCAATGCTTTCTCCTATTATTATTTCTTAGGGGTCAAAATCCTATCCAATATGCCTTGGGAATAAATCTTGATATTATATGTTTTGATTCAGGTTTATTAAATATTTATATGCCTCATGATGACATCAAACATGTAGAGTTATGACAGTGGCTTCCTAGTAATTTTTTCCTTACCAACTGGCTTGTTTGTAGTGATTTTAATATTTATATTATTTTGAGGATAAAGAGGGAACCCTTCCTAGGTGGTGGTGTGTGTAATAAATTGAAGCTTGGTTTTATTTAGAGACCATTAATGTTTGTGGTTGAATTTATGTTGAAGATCAATAGTTCATGTGGTCTAACTTCCTCCATGGGTTTGACCATGTCCTCAAATGGCTTGATTGTGTTATGCTTTCCTATTAACGCATCTTTAACTTAAATTTTTTTATTAGCCAGCCTACCAAAGTCTACCCTAAATAATTTATATTTGACCACTTGCCCATTCCCTTCAAATTGGTTTAGGGAGATTATTTATGAAAGATCCCTAAAACACACTTTTTATTTTTTTTAGGAATGGTGGAATGTCATATCTTGTACCACATTTTTACTTAGAAAGTGTGGAGAATATGTGGTGATGGTTTAAAAACTAGAAATAAAGTGGGTCTCATTCAAGATTTTAAAAGATCTTCCTCTCATCTTAACCTCAATATTTTCAATGATAAGTTATAGGCTAGGGATTTATAAAAGCTTGAGCTTGTCAAAATGTATGAAAAATTCAAGGCTTAACCTAGATATTTATTCCATTGGATCAAGGTTATGGATAAATCCTTAAAATATATTTTTAAATCCATTTTTATTAGTAATACAATCAAATAAAATTGATCAAGTCCAATCTGGTCATCTTACTGAGTGCCTTTAACCTTTATGGATTTTTTGGAGAATTTCAAATTGGCAATTGATACCCAAGAGAACTTTCCAATGCAAGATTATACCCTTAAGGAGCCAATGAATATACACAGTTCCCTACATGTCTCCTCCTAATATTAAATATCTATGCAATGTCCCTCTTTAATTGGACAATATTCACTAGAATATCATGCAAATGGACAATAATTAACCTCCTAGAATTGGTAGTTTCACTTGTGAATTCTAAAATTTGCATGACACTTTCTTGGCCCTAAATTATTTTAGTTTTACAAAAAATTTCTAAAAACTTGATTTATAGGAAACATCATCAACCAATGGAATATAAATTCTATTCCTATTTTTAAAAAAACCCTCGATTAATTACCAAGTAGAGACACATCAAGGTGTTTAATGTTTCTTATGATACTATTTATAAATCCCTCTACCTAAAGATTCAACCCCTTATTCCTAAAATATTTAGACCGTATTATATTATTTTCTAATAAATTTAAATATATTATTTAAAATTTTAACTTAGACACGTTGATTAACATTTACCTCTAAAATAATGCACTTGTGACCATTCCTTATGAAAACCTAACCTACACTCAATTCCATGGTTGTAGACATCCATTCCTTCACTTCTACCTCCAAGAAACTAATGATTTTTAAATATTCCTATTTATTTTCAAAAATAACCTAAACTTGTTACTTAATGGATTCACACTTTTAGTTTAGTTTTACCTATGATTTAGATAAATTAGCACCTTCAATACTATCCCATTAGTCGGTTGCATCTAAAGACACATTTTCATCCTCCTGCTAACTAACAAGTAGTTTATCAAACTCAAATTCAACCTAAAGGGTTATTCTTGATGGAATTAAATATGCATTCATGAAACTGCAAGATCACTCCTGCACACCACTACCACAATTATAATAATATAGAAATTTCACAATAAGTCTTTTGTCAGGGAAACCCCACAGAACATTAAACATGCTCCTATCCCTCTTTAGTCAGGATCTTGCTCTACCAATTAGAACACATGTGATTACTTCTTGTATTAGCAACTAAACACGGAATTATACCAGAATCAATAAGTAACTAGAAGTATGAAACAACACAGGAATTAAGAGACAATACACAATTGTATTATATACATAGAAGAATATACAATAAGGAAGATGCCACTTCTTCCTCCACCTCAAAGGTTCGCCATACCTCAAGACCTTCTTCCCTCTCTCTCTCGGTCCCAACAATCAACTCACACACAGAATTGATGTTCACCTCTCCAACCAGTCAGTAACATGCTGCCAGTTCACCAAGTACACAACCGTACTCCAAGTAGATCCCCTGCTCTCTGCTACCTGCAAATCAGTAGACCTTACTCACCATGTAGACATCTCTACACCCCTGAAGAACCCTTGTCCTTGCCTCACCAAGTCCAGTGGATCAGCTCCTTGACCTTGCAGACCTTGCAACTCTCCCTGATCATACACACTCAGCACCCCTTGGAACTAGGAGGCGCTACACTAGCTCTCTCTAAAATCTCTCTGGCTTTCTAGCACACTTTTACAATACAATCATGAGTCCATATATAGATCCCATCCAAATAATAATTAGACAATAATACAATAATTAAATCCGCAGCTCTCAGTCTAAGAATAGCTCTAAACATGCAAACACTTGGTTTGTCAACCAACTGCCCGTAACATACTCGCAGCTCGAACCACAGGTGACCGACGTCGGTCCCTGGCTGTCTGGGGGTGCCGATGCCGGCCGATCCATGACCGACATCGGTTTCCTTCCTGTCTCCCTCCTGCCGTCGTCGGTTGTCCTGACTGACGCCGGTGTCTGTGACACTTCGCAACACTTCCTGCAACCTCCATAACTTCTCCTGTTTGCATCCTGGTGAAGCTTTTAGCTCCACAACATAACATCTTTGTAATTGTATTCACATCATCCATGTGGATCTCCACAATGACCAAGTCAAACGTACATGGAAGTGCCTATTAAATAGGTAAGGTAGGTTGTTTTATGCAATAAAATATTGTTTCATGAATAACCTATAAAATATGAGTGTCTATTTATTATTTTTCACATAGTAAATACATGCACAAAATAGAATAACATCTCCAACAATAAAATAACTCCCAAAACAAGCTTGTACACTTTACTCCAAAACTCTCCCTTAAGCACAAAATAAGGAGTGAAAAAAGAGAAAGCAAAGAGACTAAATGGGTCTCAAAAAATAGGTTTGATCTGGTACCCATGTACAAATCATAGTGAAATATAAAGTATCCCTATGATAATTGTAGACACCTAAATCTAGCCACCGATAACCTCCAATCAAGCTTTTAACCAATTTCCACCAAAATGCATAAATTTCCTTAAAAACACTAAAATGCATTAAAAGATTTGAATATAACATATTCAAGTGATAATTTTGGCTAGGGTATCACTAAATGGGGTAGTGCAATTTATGGGTCAGCTAACTTTGATCATATCATTTCGAGTCAAATTGCCAATTTCACATCTAGGTGCCCTAGATTGTTCTTTTCTATCAAATCTCTGGCACAAGATACATGCATTTCTTATTTGGTGTTGGTAAAATCCTAATGGGATAATGGATCCAGTGCATATAACATTGACTTCCAATTCCAATTCAGTCAAATTTTGGACCAATAACAAGACATTTTGACCAATTTGATTAATTTGTGCACCAAGAGCCAAAATTTGCACCAAAGTTGACTAATCATGTTTTAGGATAATTAAGCCAAATTAGGGCCTTAAGTTAATTTTCCATGGAACTTGTTGAATAAATATTTATTGGAAATTGATTTCTATTAACTACATCATCAGGTGACATCATTATATGGGGTAGCATCCATAAGCCATAAATGCATAAAATATCAAGATTATGGGTCTCCCATGCCTCATCAAGACCCTCCATGCCTCATTAAGACCATCCATGCCTATTAAATACCCATCTATCCCAAATATTAATAGGGATATTTTTAGAATGAATTTCATATTTGGATTTATTCATGGCCACACATCTCAATCTTGAGATGGACGGTCATGGTTGATCCTCAAACCAATCCAAAAATCTATAAATAAGTTACCTTGCCTATTGAATTTTAAGCTCTCACATGCCAAAGTTATAATTCTAAATTGATTCCAAATCTTCATTAAAATTAGTGTTATAATGTCCAAATATTGAGCCAAGCCAAAGCCACAAGGTGCTAAGGAGAAGATGAGATAGCCAAGCCTCCTTTGATGAAGACTTCATGAGCACAAGCCAAGAAAGCCACTACTACAAGATAATTTGGATCATTTAAGGGAGGTGAAAGATTTTTTATCTTTCATGTTTTAGTTGTGTTTCCATTCTATTATTTTTAACTAAGCTCAACCACGTAACTAGGCCTAGAGATGTATGTTAGCTAGTGTGTTAGTTTTTCATTTTGATTTTATTTTGTCACTAACAAGATACTAACACCTCTCTTGAATCAAATTTATAGTTCATAGTAACCAATCCATTTTAATAGAATACATGGATGTCAATTCATTATAACCACCAAGTCAAATAACCACATAACTAAGCCTAGAGATGTATGTTAGCTAGTGTGTTAGTTTTTCATTTTGATTTTATTTTGTCACTAACAAGATACTAACACCTCTCTTAAATCAAATTTCTAGTTCATAGTAACCAATCCATTTTAATAGAATACATGGATGTCAATTCATTAAAATTAGTGTTATAATGTCCAAATATTGAGCCAAGCCAAAGCCACAAGGTGCTAAGGAGAAGATGAGATAGCCAAGCCTCCTTTGATGAAGAATTCATGAGTATAAGCCAAGAAAGCCACTACTACAAGATAATTTGGATCATTTAAGGGAGGTGAAATATTTTTTCTCTTTCATTTTTTAGTTGTGTTTCCATTCTAGTATTTTAAAATAAGCTCAACCACGTAACTAGGCCTAGAGATGTATGTTAGCTAGTGTGTTAGTTTTTCATTTTGATTTTATTTTGTCACTAACAAGATACTAACACCTCTCTTGAATCAAATTTCTAGTTCACAGTAACCAATCCATTTTAATAGAATACATGGATGCCAATTCATTATAACCACCAAGTCAAATAAGAATTGGTACTCTATATGATGTTAACTCTGTAAAAAAATATTGATCTCAAAACACTGGGGAAAAAATGTCACCAAGGATGAAATGTATCACTAAAAGGTACCCAAAAACTAGTCACAATAACTAAAGTTGAGAGAGCAAAAACATATGCTATAAGGTGTCCCAAGAAAGAAAATGGGTCAATACTCGAGCATAGTGCTTAATAAGTGCACTAGATGGAACAAAGGCCATCAAATACAAATTCACTTGATGGACTTGAAATTCTAAATGGAAATCCAATTGGAATTAATGGTTTAGATCTACTGCTCAATCACAAAAAAACAACTAACATTAGAATTCACTAGAATAACTCTTACGAAAAGAGACTGTCAGAGGTGTCGATAATGCAAAAAAGGTTTACCAAATGAATTTGATCTACTACTAGAAGATGCATTGTGCCAAGGGTTAACAAGGAACATGAAAACTAAAAAATCAAGATCTGCATCATACCCCCCATACTGATGACTAGGTGGAGTGACATAAAAAAAGTCTATATGAGTGGACTAAATCCACTACTCAAACACTAACATGTTGCCATTATAGTCACTAGAATAACTACTCTTTAGAAGGAGATCAATCTTCACAAAAAATCTGAAGGATATTGTTAACTATCAAAAATGTTAAATATATAGATCAAATATCTCTCAAGAAGATGGACCTGGTGGTGTGGAAAAGTCAAGCAACTAAAAGAGTGAAAAGGTGTCAAGAATAGAGCACACAAACACATAAGAAGATAATGTTGAATTAGCAAACCCCCTATGGTACTTTATAACTCAATGCAAGTATAAAAAATAATCTCAAACAAAAAAAACACTAGATGATGCAATAAACATAGAATGTTATCAATCTATAGAATATGCCATAAAAAATAATAAAGTTGCTCCTAAAACAAGGGAGTAGTGTGTGAACAAGGAAGCTAAACAATAGAGGAACCATACAGGTAAAATCCTTGAAAATAATGTTGATGCTACCATAAGTGACACAAAAAACATATTCAAGAATGTAGGACATCGGGCTCTATCAAAAATGTGTTTGTGAGTAGAAAAAATGGCACAAACAAATAATGCACAATAAAAATTGGATGTCAGACTCTGTCAAAAATGTGTTCATGTATAAATCACATAAAATCAAATAAAGTTTTTTTGTGAGTGGGTCTCACCACCTGTGAGACTAGACCTCACCCTTTATCTTCAACAAGTGAGAAGGAAAGAGTGAATAGTGGCAAAGATTACTCCCATCAAATATAAAAGACGGGAAACACAAACCTCTATTAAAAGTTTTGCAACTCAAACATTTCAACCACCTTATAGTCCCACCTTAAACCAATAAAATATACCATTATTTATGCCTCTTTGATAAGAATAAATTTACCTACCCCCCATTTACAAATATTAACCTCCAAAGTCAATAACCCCACCATTCAATAAATGTGTCCCCCGTAATAATAAAGTCCCCCTTAGTAAAATGTGAGACATCACATAATAAAATAATTTAATAAATCAACCTCTAATCTTCCACCAATGAAATATTTTCCATTTTAATAGAGTCTATTAAAAAGTAGAAAAAATAGACCTCTATTATTAGCTTGATGTTTGGTACAGTTGGTCTTCTCACCATTAGCTATGAGCAAACATGAGAGAAAAAAAGAGGTCAATGCCAAATAATAGATGGAAAAGAAGAATCAGTAGGCTATGGATCAAGGTAGGATTGGTTTGGAACTTGGTGTAGAGAGAAAACATAGTGAAAATCTTGAATTAGGTTATAAACTAGATTTTTACTTATGGCGAGCTCGACAGCTTGTTGGCAATCACCAATGAGGACAGGTGGTAGAGGACTGAGTGAGAAATGGTAGAAGCTTCAATGAGTTGATTTTTTCAATGGAGATCCTAAAGAGTAGTCTCATGAAGTTGAAATGTCATAGAATGTGGTATTATATAATTACATTCCAAGTGGAAGCATCAATCATGGAGTTTGTCATGTTTAATGTGGATTCAAGCACAAATATGTATGTATCATGCAACACATAAATGGACTGCATATATCTTAAATGCCATAAAGCCATGATGGATGGAATATAGGCTGTATAGAACTATTCAAAATATAAATAGGTCCTGAGACACTATGCAGAAAGGAAAATGGAACCTACATTGAGCTCTATGAGCAAGAAATAGAAACTGATCTCATTGAGAATTATATGAACAACTCATCCATAAATATATCAACACAATGCAAAACATTTCCTCCATAATTCAAATCATGTTTGGAGAATATTTACAACAAAGTATTAAGACTATCAAAATCCAAGGCCAAAGGTGAAGGAGTGGGTCGTGGTGAGGAGTCTTATCTGCATACATGTGGCATGGAGACCAGAACTTCCATAGATTTGGATGGAGTCCAAGGAGGATAGGGGAATATTTTTTTGATGGTATAGGGCCACACATCTATGGTTATATGTATTATTCACACAAACTATCATATAGGATTGACAAAAACCAATGCACTCTCTATCGCTTCAATCATAATCATACAACTCCAACCAAATAAAGATGTAAGTTGAATACATTAGTAAATTGAGGAGTCATGTGATGAATTATAATTGATAAGGAAATGAAATGAAAACACCAATGTTTTATATGATGAAAAATGGATCCAAGGATAATGGTACCAAAGTAGAGTTGGGATGATTCTCGTTCAATGATGAGTATGAACAGGCAACTCAAAGGCAACACATAAAATCTAGGATTACTGAGCTAATAAGACTATAACCACTCTATTATTTGGAATTCCTCAAAATAAATATATAAATACCAAGTTATCCACCCTGTGTTGGCCCATTATGAGGAGGATGGTAATTTTTATGATAATAATACTTCCAATGCAATTGACAAATCAAAACCTCACATATGACTTGGTACAACCAATCTAAACCATATACACTAAATATAATTTCAATCTAAAACAATCAACCCAAAACCAATTGTAAATGCTTAGAGAAGGTTGTACAGTGTGGGCTGAGTAATGGTTGCTTAGAGTAGCTATAATACCATAATGGAATGCAATATGCATTCATGCAATTTTAGGATCACTCCTACACACCATTACCACAATTCTAATAACATAGACATTGCACAATAAGTCTTTATAATTATATTCACATCATCTATGTAGGTCTCCACAATGACCAAGTCAAAATTTCATGGGAGTGCCTATTAAATAGGTAAGGTAGGTTATTTCGTGTAATAAAATATTATTGCATGAATAACCTATAAAATAAGAGTGTCTATTAATTATTATGCACTCAACAAATATGTGCAAAAAAATAGAATAGCATCTCCAAAAATAAAATAACTCCTAAAAAAAGCTTATACACTTTACTCCAACAATTACATACATTTATCAATTCCCATTTTAATTAATTCCAAAATGATCCCTATGAAGCCACCTTTTCTAGCCGTTTTTTCACTAGAGTGTCACATGATTGAATAACACCAATATATCTAACTACACATTAAGAGGAAAGCACCTATTCTTCCCAATTGTAAGTTCTTACAGCTCAAAGATCCCTAAACTATGTTTGCATATTGTTCCAACACCATAAATCATTATTCAAAGAACTTACTCACATAAGGATTGCACTAGCATTTAGCATTTCACTAGTATTTCTCACACACCACCATAACATGGGACAACTAGATGAGGTTTGATCCCTCTTCAAAGTATTGGAATGTAAGCAATGCTCAACACAGTGGGGTTTTGAAGTCTAGCATAACTTCAGCTACCTATCCCATTTTCACCCCTTGAGTGCATTCCTCTCCTTGAAAGTGTCATTGAGCTAGGGTTTCAATGAAGAAGGTATATAATAACTTCTAAAAAAGATCATGAACATCAAAATAATAACATTGGACACAAGGTGAAAGCTCATGTTAAAAATTTATCACATAGAGCAAAATTATAACTTAACTAAGCTACTTCCTATAGACTTCAATTCAAGGTGACATTATAGATCATGCAACCTTGTCTGAAGGATAAATTAGAGCCTTACTCCTAATTCATAATGACCATACATAGTCATACAGTTAGTCATATTGTCACTATCTCAGTCTTGTAAACCCAAGTCTAAATAAGTTATTTCATTTTAATGATCTCCCTTTTTTTACATGTCTAAAATTAGTACATTTAAAAATTAGTGAATGTGTGATTATTGTGTATTTATTCACCCTAATTTACTTATAAACTCTTTTGAATATATTATATTAGATTTATTTCCTAATATAAATTTAACATTAAACATATTGGTGAACCTAATGTGAATTGAACATGCAACCTTCTGAGATCTATCCCACTCAAGCATCAATTTATCAAAGATTCTAGAGAGCCACTCTCTCCTCCATCACATCCTAGATTAGTTTAATAGAATGTTAAGGGTGTTCCATATACAACACCAACACATAGCTATTACACTACATGATCGGTTCTAAAAAAAATAAAGTGCACAAGACTAAACAACATACATAATATGTTACATAGTATAATATCATAGTGGTAATCATTCTAAATATCCCAATCAATTTTAAAATTCTAATTTGAGATTAGATAATTCATAGTGGAATGAAACTTTCCATTCATGTGAGATCATCCTTATTATGTTTGATACAATCCTACCTATTGATTGTGAGGAATTAACGAGACTCAATGGTTAGTGTTTCACTTGAACCTGTACCCAATGAGGAGGGGACAAGTCTTTCCTCATTAAAGTGATACAATTGAACCACCTCAAGGCTGTGGGTATCCCTATTAGGAGGTGGATCTCTAGATTAGGGGCTAGCTCCCCTTGATGCATCACTAAAGCTAATATCCTACTACTAACACTTGAGGGGATGAAAAGGGTTAAGAATAACATGAAAATAAACCTAGTATATGGGAGGTGATACACAAAATATTTTCTCTACTCACACCCTTTATCATGCACTTTGAACTAAGGACAAGTTGCACATACACTTCATCCAATGTCAATCTTCCCTCTCATATCAATGCTTCAACATGGGGTATTAGAGATAGAATAGGCTAGGAGGAATTAGGAAATAGGAATTATAAGACACTCTATTGGATAGACTACTCACTACACCTACAATCCCATTAGGCACTTCTTGTTGACCTTCAAAAGAGAGATCACAAAACACTAGGTACTAATAGGAGTAACATGTGAAGGTAAATGAAACTACACTTATACAAAACTAACAACTATCATGTACACTTAGTGAAATATTAAATGAGGTAAAACACTTGTCTTTATTGATTCAAGAAAAAATTTTTTTAGGGCTTCACCATACCAAGGTGGAGAGATCCATACAATAGCCAAAAAGGCTCAATTTATAGAAGATGCAAAAAGAGAGAGAGATAAGGGGAGTCCAAGAGTCATAGAGACACTTGTAACAACTAAAAAATCACTTAATTGTGCATGTGAGAGATAAATTGAGTGATACATGCAATGTCAAGAGTTACAAATGTAATCTCCAATCATCTAAGACTTGTAAAGTGGTCAAGAAACTCCTTTCCTTGCACATAAAATTACCCCTCATGATTTGCCTTCCAAAACTACCTTATCTCTTTAATTGATCAGGTCTGATGATGGATTTGATTAATAGGGGTTACAAACAATCACTCACATGTATTGGTGAGGTCCTAAACCACTCATGATCTTCTAATCATGCATAATCATCCAAGACAGTCCTAAAATGAGCTTTCTCCATGCACCTTTCACACTTGGCACCTAAAACCTTCCCAGTTATTCAGTCTAATCCATGAAGAATGGGGGATGACACTTTTCAAAATTTTCCATATCATTATTTTCAATAAATTATCCTTAAAAGGCTTTCCAAATTGAAATTCACCACTTTTTCCTAAGTGTTCACTACCTACCCACTAGATTGGCTGAAACGAAAGAGATGGAAGATAGACTTAGGGGCTTAGAAACTTGATAAAATGTCCATGAGGAATTAGAAAAATTCCTAAACTCTCCCCCAAAATTTATTTGGCCTCTTTAAAGTTCTTTATGCCTGTAAAACACATAAAAAGTTCAAAAAAAGCCCTGTTATGACCTATTTCATATAGGTCTGTACACCTAAGACATATGTGGAGAATCTATGGAGAGTCATATACATCATCCAAGTGGTTTCATGGTATTTCCACACCATTTGGATGTTTTATTTTCTTCATATTCCCAATCAGGTCCTTGAGGAGGGTTTGCAAGGGGTTTGAGGTGATTTTGGGTCTTAACGTTTGGTCATAAAGAACAAACATTATAACTCTAATCAAATGCCATTGAGGGCTTATTGAGTACCCTCTCTAACTTTTTTAATCACATTAGGGTCCCATGAAAATCATCAAGGAAGTTATGAGCTTCTCAACTTGGCCACTTGAGCCATTAGTCTGGGATCTTTCAAGTCAAAATATGGCTTCCTGATCGATTCCCCTACATTCCAAAAGTTGGTACATCTCCAATATCATCTCATAACACATATCAATGGCCTAGAATAGTTATATCATGTTGGAAGTAGGAATGACTACTCATTCCTTCACTAGGCCTAAATATTACTTCTTGACTTTGGTTACAATTTGGGTTCATCTGATCTTCCCATGGGTTACCCTAACTCCTTATGGTTTAAATACCTCTTTCATACCCCCATGGACATTATAAATCATTATAATGTTTTCCTAAAGCCCAAATTAAAAGTGACTTCCCATTTGGAATATGCCTATTCTTTGTTTCGTAAAGAGAAAATGGAGGAAAAGGAGTTGCAGATGGAATTTTTGGCATCTTCCTTGAAAACAAAGCATTGAAAAGAGTGTGGGGAGGTGAAGAGTTACTCCAACCACGTTTTTAGCTGAAGATTAGTTCAAGGAATCTGTACAAGTGCCCAAAAGGGCCTAAAATTAAGGAAAAACTCCCCTTTTTGCACATAACTACTTCTTGTCTAACATTTGACTATGTCTGACATGATCCTAACCTCTTCCACATTGAAGCTCACCTTTGTGACAAATTTTTCCTCCTGAAAGTATGTACAAGTCATTAATTAAGCTAAAATATGACAAAATGACACTTTTTCCTATGAGGCATAACAAATAACAAATTAATAACTTGTAAACACATTGAAACATGTCAAATACCATGTTAGGACATATTAGACACAAAATGAACCTTTTACCAAGTTTGATTAGGGTTGACCAAGTTTGACTTTGGTTTACTAGGCCATCTCAAGGGAGATGAGCTTAGACAAGGACTAGGATAAGGCCAAGTAAGATGATAGACCAAAATGACATCTTATACGACACATGTAAACCTTATTTAAAAATTCAAAATAGTAGGGATTGACCCAATTCAACCAAAGGTCAAATTTGGTCAACACTTTTGGCAAATCCAAGGGGTAACATGCTTATCTATGTTAAGGACCAGTATCCTTATCCTATCCATTGGGAAAAAGAGTTATAATGCACTTGGGAATAGTATGACTAGACCTTGAATTGATGAATAAGATAGTTGACCTACCTAAAAACATATAAAGGAAAAGATAACACACAAAAAGGGTAAACAAAAACCAAAGCAAAACACAACTTATGCTACTAAGAACATAGGGAAAACAAGACACAACTAAATGTAGAAAAATATGTAAATTCATCTTGATCATACCTCCCTTCTTAGATCAAAAGGGAAGTACCTTGGATATCCTTCTTCACTAGATGAATATGATTCCAAGCATGCTTCTTCTTGGATGGGGTGCTAGATGACTCTTGTTTTCTTTTTGTTCCTTGCACATCATCTAATGGAGTCATCTCTCACAATTTCCCAAAGTAGATAAGGTCCTCTTGAACCATGAAACATGCTTGATATTGCTATCCTTTCATCTTGTCATGATAAATTTGCATATCCATGCATGGGACAACTTGTTGAAACTCAATATCTTGTTGAAGGATCTCATCATCCTTCTCAATAGTCACAATCTCTTCAAAATATTCAAGGTGGAATTGTATCATGACATTTGGAAGTGTTTCTTTCTCACAATCTTCTTTGAATTTGGTGGAGGTAGCTTCATAGGAGGTTATTGAATCAAACTTTAAATCATCTTCAAAAAGTCTAAGATCATCATAGATTGCCTCATTATGATCTAGACTCTCTTGATGATGATGCTCCTTAACACATACTTTCTCTCCAACATCTTGGACTTCTTTATTTAGGATTTTAGTCTTCTCACGTTCCTCATACTCCTTGAACATTTGTATGTAGGTTTTCCACATGTCCTCCTTTTGAGAGATAACCTCTTGCTTGTCATGGCTAGTAGTCAGCTTCAAGGAACTTTTAGCCTCGTTGAAGGCCTTTCAATTCATATTCTCTCAAATATCTACCATAGATCATCATATTTTGACTAGTTTAACTCATAAAAATGAGGAACAAAAGAGACCTTTTCCTCTTCTTCTTTGGAGTCCAAGAGAATATCTTTCAAGACCTCTTCTTCAACACAAGGAGGATCTTCTTCCTCATCTTCACAACCTGATATCTCCTTATTGGCCATAAAAACCTCTTCATATTCAATCCAATATAAGATTTAAATATTATCCTCCCTCTTAGTGATGTCAACGTTAGGCACCTCAAAAATAGGAAGCTTAGCCAAAGGGGATTCCCAAGTAGCAATGAAATTCTCATAATTGGAAAGGAAACCTTGATCAATTAGGGGAGGGGGAAGATGGGTTCAATGGATTATTGAGGAGGAGTGGTAGGTAGTTGAAAGATTTTAGGTTTCTCTCCCCTAACAACTTCTCCACCTAAGCATGATTCGTTCCTTTCTTTACAAGCTACCAACACCTCTTTCCATCTTGGGAAGGTAAGCTTAGATGTGTTTTCATGGGGTTGAGATGATAATGAAGAGGTAAATGATATGTTTAAGAAATTGTATTTTCCTTGGTGTTGGCATCTTTATTGTAACTTGGAGAAGTAGGCTTTGAGAGTTCACCTTCAGCTACCCTGATAAATTACCTTAAAATTTGATTGACCAATTCAAGCTCTTTTTCAAGATGAGCTTCAAAAATCAAACCTCCTTTCTCACCATGTTATCCAAATGTATAAACCTACTCAACTATGATGTTCTCCTTTCTTTGACTATTTTCTTGGATTGATCTCCAAGAAGGAAAGCTTTTGGGAATGGACAAATAATTTGGGGCATTTTGAGGCTGCCAAGATGGAGTTGGTTCATGGGCTCTCAATCTCTCCTCTAGATGGAAAATTAGGCCACAAACATCAAACATATCATAGGTAATATTTTAAAAATTATCCCCCTCTATAGGTATCCACTCCCTTTTGAATTTTTCCAAAGCATCTCTTACACTCCTAATACAAATACTAGGAATGACTTAGCCACAACCATATCTAGTGTCAAGGTCTAACATGTAGTCTTGGTAGCCAATAAGAGTTTTTTTGAAACTATAAATGGTATGAATTGGAGGAGAAATAGGTGGAATATGTGAATCAAAAGATGGATAAGAGTGATTATAATCAACATAGGGCTTATGACAAGGTTAGACATGGACTTGCTCATATTGAGGATGAATAGGCAAAGCATGACATATCTCCTCAACTTGTGTTAGGATAAATTCAACATCCAAATAATCCATGAGACTTGTGAGAAGTGAGTATAATAGGAAAAAAAATTCAATAAGAATACCTGGGCTGATTTACCATTAGATTCACACATGGATTTGCCATTGGTGTTTAGCAAACTTGCCTCCAAAAGCTAGTATCTTGGGAAGAATACCAAAACTTCTCAAGGAATGGACCTATTGTCCCACAAAGCATGCTAAAAACTATTGTAACTTGAAACTACACCTAAAGAGGAGGGGAAAAGTATCCCCTCATTCAATTGAGACAATGAAACCACATCAGGGCTGTGGGTATCGCTATTAGGAGGTGGATCTCTAGATTAGGGGCTAGCTCCCCTTGATGCATCACTAAAGCTCATATCCTAATACTAACACTTAGGGGGATGAAAAGGGTTAATAATAACATGAAAATAAACCTAGTCTATGGGAGGTGATACACCAAATATTTTCTCTATGCACACCCTTTAACATGCACTTTAAACTAAGGACAAGTTACACATACACTTCATCCAATGTCAATCTCCCCTCTCACATCAATGCTTCAACATGGGGTCTTGGAGATAGCATAAGAGAGGAGGACTTAGGAAATATGAATTATAAGACACTCTATTTGATATATTAATCACTACACCTACAATCCTATTAGGCACTTCTTTTTGACCTACAAAAGAGAGATCACAAAACACTAGGTACTAATAGGAGTAACATGTGAAGGTAACTAAAACTACACTTGTACAAGACTAAAAACTATCATGTATAATTAGTGAAATATTTGAATGAGGTTAAAACACTTGTATTTATTTATTTAAGGAAAAAAATTTATAGGGATTCACTATACCGAGGTGGAGAGATCCATACAATAGCCAAAAAGGCTCAATTTATAGAAGATATGAGAAGAGAGAGAGAAGGGGATTCCAAGAGTCATAGAGACACTTGTCACAAATAAAAATATTAGTTAATTGTGAATGTGAGAGAGATATGGGGTGATACATGTAATATCAGGAGTTACAAATGTCATCTCCAATTATCCAAGACTTGTAAAGTGGTCAAGAAATTCCTTTCCTTGCATAGAAAACTTCCCCTCATGATTTGCCTTCCAAAAATACCTTATCTCTACAACTTATTAGGTCTGATGATGGATTTGAGTATGAGGGGTTAAAAATACCTTATCTCTACAGATTATCTAAGTTAGGACATATTGGACACAAAATGAACCTTTGACCAAGGTTGACCAACTTTGACTTTGGTTGACTAGGCCATCTCAAGGGAGATGAACTTAGATAAGGACTAGGACAAGGCCAAGTAAGATGATAGACCAACGTGACACACTATAGGACACATGGAAACCTTATTCAAAAGTTAAAAATAGTAAGGGTTGACCCAATTTTACCCAAGGTCAAATTTGGTCAACAGTTAGTATGCCCTATTCTCAAGTTTATATATTTCAAAAATAAATAAATAAATAAATAACTAAGACCTATGAATGACATGTGCAGTTTATTTAAAACCAATTTATTTTTACTTTAGTATATTCAATGTTTATCTATTTCCATTTATATATAAACCATGCTTCAAAAGTGTAATTGAGTGAGTTATAGAACATACATGTCATTGTCAGATGTTGTTACAGGGGATGATATTATTTCAGGACCATAAATTTTTCACAACCAAAACTACTTTGATTTCTCAGATTATAGTGGAGTCATCCTAGTGAACATAATTTTTAATTTCTTAGATTCAAAAATAATCACATGCCTATTTCATCTTGTCTTTATCTCAACAAGTTCACTGGAGGCATCTTACACGAGTTCTATCACTCTATGACTATACATTTTATTCCTACTATAGTACATTACATTACATTACATGATTCCTTACTTTTATAGTGATTTATTACTAGATACTTGAGTTACTAATATCATGATGTTTCAAATCACTTTTGTAGATAAACTATACATTGTGATGCATGTTTATCATGCTTGCTCCTTTCAATTATGCTTTGCTTGTATATTACTTTCTCTAGATTATGGGAATTTGAACATGTCCTTATTTGTGGCTCTAAGCATCATTGTTTGTGCTTTTTATTAGTGTATGTGTCATGGAATTGACTACTATTTTCTATGTTGTTGCTCAATTTTTGATACCATGATGGATATTATGCACCCCCTCATATTTTCAATTATATGATGGATATAATTTATCCTCCCCAAGTAGCTGTAATAGGTTTTAGAATTCTTTAGTACATTATCACTTATCTATATGCCTAATTGCTAACATCTATCTAGACACAAAAATATTGTTTTCGGTTCTACTTGCATATTACATTACTATATTGATCAATTTATCAATAATCATGCCATGATATATAATGATATCATTACTAATTATAATTAGATATTTTTATAACATCATTCACATGCCTTTTTTTATTTTGAGTTAAGTTATTGGGAAACCTTCACAACTCACCTCAAAAGAGGGCACATACACAGTGGCTTGTCTTAGAGACTAAGTTGTCACAATATATTGCATAGATAAAAATTCAAGTTTTTCTCAATTGGCCATAATTCACACTTATATTAGAATCATAAATGATATTTAGACAATAGCACACCAAAAATATAATCACGTAGGCCTTATTTATTTGAACATTGCACTTTTTTCCCAGGAGTTAGAAACAATGATTTGTAGAATTTTTAGAGTAAAGTTTAATTTACAAAATAATTTTTATAGTCAATCAAAAACAATTTGTAAAAAATTACATAGGTTTATTCCAAAGTAGGGGCACCATGCACGGAATGTGTTATAAATGTTTACATGGGTTTACTTATAAAATTCATTTTTTATTACTAATTTATCATAATCAATATGCCAATATATTATATTGGGGGCATGTGTGTGGCAAATGGTCACCTCCTTAATCAGTTTGCACTAGTTTCCTCAAAAGGAATGCCAATGCATGTCATTATCTCTGTTGTATATAAAAAATTCAATTCATGATATTCTTACAAAATTTATTTCACTAGTTTTGCACAAGAATGATTCATATTTTATCTACAATGGTTGATTTAATTTTTTTCACCAATTTTTGGACTAGAATGTTATATTAGTATTTATACAAGGATTATGAACTATGATTTACTACCTTGAGTGTGTAATGAGGAATTCAAGGACATCTTGAGTTTTTAATCACATTAAAAATTTTATGAGGATTGGGGAATTAATGATACAATCCAATTTCTTCAACAAAAAATAAGTGTCTAAGGGTTCCACCCTCTCTAGTCACTAATTTTGCACAAGAAAAACACAATCATCCATGTACATGAAAATATGTATTTGTTCCTTATTATTTGATCTATAAGTATTGTATTTTATTTCATATTTTCATCTTAAGTAAGGAATTATTGATACATTCTCCATTACAAGTTTGCATGGACTATAATTTAGTGTGGGATCTACATTCGAGACTATTCTTCATGGCTAAATTCAACTATGCAATTTTCTTTTTACTCTAGTAATTTTGATCTACTACACTACTAAAATAGAAGGGTGGAAAATTTAGACACATAAATTAAAATTTAATGCCAAAACAATGAATTTGTGACCATTCCTTTTTAACACTTAAATGATGCTCAATTCCATAGTTATAGATCACCATTCCTTCACTTATATGCAGATGACCTATACCTCCAGGAAACTAATGATTACTAAATGTTCATATTCATCTACACAAACAACCTAAACTCATTATTTCATTGATTCGTGCTTTCATTTTAGCTATCACTATTATTTAGACAAACTCTCTCCTTCAGGACTATCTTATTGGTTTGTTACATTTGAAAAGTGCACTTTCATCCTCCTACCAATTAATAGATAGTTGCTCAAAATTTAATTCATCTTAAAGGGTTAATTTATACATTTCATAAGTCTAATTCGAATGAATTCCGTAATGATGACTATAAAACCATATTTTATAACCATTTGTTCACTAGAGGCTCATATGATTGAAAAGCACTAGAGTATTTAACTACACATTGAAAGGAAGACACCTATTCTTCTCAATTCCTAGTTCCTACAACCCAAAGCACCCTGAGCTAAGTCTCCATATTATTCTAAGGACACAAGTTATTATCCAAAGGAATTAATCATACTAGGATTGCACTAGCATTTTGAATCTCACTAGTATTTCTCACACCATCTTAGCATGGGAGAAATACATGAGGTTTGATCCCTATTTGGAGTATTAGTATGTAGTAACCACTCAACATAGTGGAGTGTTGAGGTGTATGATAATTTCAGCCACCTAACCCTTTTTAACATTTGAGTGAATTCATATCCTTGTGTCATTGAGATAGGATTTTAGTGAAGAATAAGGTACACAATGACTTTGGAAATAGACCACGAGCATCAAAATAGACATAGGATACATAAGAATAAGCACATCTGATAGATTTATCAGAAAGAGCAAAACCCTAACTAGATGAAGTCGTTCCCAAGATATTTTATCATAGGGAAGCACATTATAGATCATGGAGCCTTGTCTGAGGATAAAGTGAAGGCATGTTCCTAATTCAAAATGACCCTACATAGTCATACAATCAGTAACACAATCATTGTCTCAGTATTGAGACCCAAATCTAGATAAGTCATTTCCTTTATTACACATGTCTTAAAATAGTAAGTTTGTAAATAAGTGAATGTCTAACTATTATGTATTTTATGCATCCAAATTTACTTAATCATAATTATTTGGATCTATTATATTATAGTTATTTTCTAATCCAATTTTAGCATAAAAAAGTTACATAACAGACCAATTTTTAATTTTATATACATATACATATACATATACATATACATATATATATATATATATATAATTATAATTATAATTTAAATTTACAATGTTACTGTAATTTATAAAGGCATCGAATGGGCTCAAACTTATAGACAAAGGGTTATTTTTTCTCTAGATTTGTTTGAGAATTCCTACAACATAATGGACATTAGTAGATTAACCTAAATTTGTGTCACTTTTTACATCAAAATAAGGCTGACAAATAATTAAAATTTTAAAAAAACTTCTCTAACATAGTGTTTTTGGTGATGTAAATTATGCCAAAATGTTTGATGTTAACTAATAATGCAGTTTTAGTTTTAGTTTTCAATGAATTATTTTGGAAAAACATTTTTATGATGCAATGTGCATCATGAGTCATTAAATATTTTGACAATATTTTTTTATTTTCCTATTTTTTGAGGGGTGGAAATTTTATGTCATGATTAGTGTCAGAATACGTGTCACCATTTTTACATAAGCATTCAAGAATCTCAATAAACCTGCATAATTAAATTGACATAATGTGAGGTTATTTTTTGATCTGAATTTATTTTTATTTATATTATTGTAAAAATATAGATAATTATTTTATTATATAAAAATATAATTTACTAATTTTGTTATTTGTAATATAGACAATAGTAGTTAGACATATAAAGAATACAACTATGTTGGATGATTTTTTTTCAAAATTAACAATTAAAAATTAATGTATAATAAGTTTTTTTTTCATAATTAATAATTAACCTATTACAAAATAGTTTATAAAATATAAAATATTGTTTAGATGACTTATTGAAAAATTAAAAAAACAATCCATTCTGAACATCAAATAATTTAGTAGATATCAACATCAATTTTGATACAAATAGATATAAAATCATTAAATAATATTGTATAAAATTATTTCAGAGTGTATGTATCACAACAACAACAAAATTATATAATACTCTTGGTCCATTCTACCTTGGCCTGATTTCTCATGCCTTGATTGTTACTTATCACAATTATTTAGAGTTGGCCTATTTGTGAAGTGTCATAGAGATACCTATATATACAAATCTATCCTAATTGTTTTAAAAAAAAATAACATAATACATAACAAAAATCATGTCCTTCATCTACAAAATAAGAAATTTTATATTGAATCTTCTTTTGTAGATGAGGATCATTTTGTGTGTGTGTGTGTGTGTGTGTGTGTGTGTGTGTGTGTGTGTGTGTGTGTGTGTGTGTGTGTGTGTGTGTGTGTGTGTGTGTGTGTGTGTGTGTGTGTGTGTGTGTGTGTGTGTGTGTGTGTGTGTGTGTGTGTGTGTGTGTGTGTGTGTGTATGCATGTGTGCATTTTTCCACTTAAAAAGGATATGTGTGATTGTTCTTGACTCATTATCTACACATACCTCAAGCTTACTATAATCACTTGATGGTAGGAGAACATTATTGCAACAATTTAGTTTTTAAAACTTCTACTTAGAAGTCCAAAAATAGTAATTTATAATAGAGAAATCAAAATAGTGTAAATAGGCTACTATCGTTAATCTTATGTACAACAGAATGTCATTTTGACCATTGACTATCACTCCCTCATTAGAGTCAGGCCTAAAATTTAAACTTAACCTTGCTTGTCAATTAAAAATTTGTTGACAACTACCTCTTTTAGGGACCTATCAATTACAATTTTTTTATACAAATTTTCATATTAGGAGTGTTTGTCTTTTCATAAATATCAACATTCATTATATTTATACATATTTAATTGAACAGATACTTGAAAAATATATGGTCTACTAATTTTTAAACCTATAATGAATTACAGTTCCCTACCAATCATATATAGTCCAAAATAAATAAATAAAAAGTTACAACTTGTCAATTTCCACCCTTGCTTAGATTGTTAATAAGCATTAAGATTTAATAAGGTTAAATCAAATGAGTTCTTATAAAATGGAGTGTTTTTTCTTGATAGATGTAAAAAATGTTCCATCAAAACTGTTAATGTTTATAACAAAAATTTTGAGCTACAAACCAAACTATTATTATTTGAAGAAACAAATATGCCAGGGTTTCCCATGGTCAACTTATCTTCCATTATGTACTTTCTTTCCCTCATTGCATACCACTTCTATGGGAATTTATATGGGTCCTACACATTTATTGTGCTTAGCACTCCACCCTATAGGTAGGTCAGCCCTATATAATGGCTTCCCCACTCTCAACTGCAACCATTATTTTAGGAGACAAGATAAATGGCACCCAAGAGATCTTAGAAGTTTGTCCCAAAAGTATTTCATGAGGTACTCCCTCTACCCTTCATTCTTAGCTAGAGGTATGTCGTTTTAGTGATGATATTGAACAAGCAAGTAAATGGTATGAATGTTTTTCCATTATTGCTTAGTTTGTTAGCTGAATCCTCTCAAAATAATCTCTCAAGAATTGGTTTTGCTACCAATGGGAGCCAACATGAATTCATGTGGTTGGCATTAGAAACCTTACTAAAGGGTTTTTCCTATTTACCTTTAAAGAGTCATTTGAAGCCAAAGCCCTCCTTACCATATCATCCTGCTAGTTTCTTCAAACCATGCTCATGATTTTGTCTAAATGAACCCATTAATTCAAATTCATAGACTAAGCATCCCTTCATGTCCCTATATGGGTTGAGTTTCCTAGATTTATGGTGAACCTAGGGGCCTTTATGAACCAAATTATCATTTCCATTGGACACATTATTTTACATGAGTAGTCGAAGTGGTTCTCTCCCTGCCCCAACAAATGGGTTTGTGTGCAGATGGACCTTTCCAAAGACTTGAAGGAATTTATTTATATTCATGTAGGCGATACTCACTAGTCATAAAAAGTTGTGTAAAATAACATACCCAACACTTTCTTTCATTTTCAAGTGTGTGACCATCATATCAAATATTTTCCCATTATGGGACATTTGAATCCTTCTTTGAACCCTCTGTAATTTGTGAAGCCCAAAGTGGTAGACAATAGGGATAGTTGGACCACAATCCAATATAATAAGCCTCATCTAGGGATAAAACCCTCCTCCCCTACCTCCTCTCCTAGCTTCAATCCTTCTCAGGAGATACCTAGTCCACCTCCCTCTATTTTTTCATTCTACCAAGACTAACATATCATAGTTTCAAATAGTTCTTAAGATTCCTCATCCCTACCTCTAGGATATCCTCAATCAATGAATCATTTTCAAGGTTGTCATGTAGCCCACCCCATAGTGATGGTGACTCTCCTCGAGATGACCATGGGGTTAAATGTTGCTCCATTATGCTAAGAGATTTTTTTAGCCCAAACTAATTTAATAGTTTTGTTATGCTAGCATATTTTGAGAATGGACAGGGGGAATTTTATAGGGATGATGTCTTTTAATGAATTGTTTATCATGGAATATTTGAGGTCTTATAGATTCCTCTATAAAATACTCTATGCACACAACATGTCAACAAATCAGTTCTCTAGATTTTGTTTATCTGTAAGAGGTTAAAGTTGTAGGTTTCCTTCTAAAAACTTTTCTAAGTTGTAATTGGCATGTCACCACCTAGTTTTTCACTCTTCATGAAGATGGATGTGGCGGTGCTATCATATTAATGTCACCTAATTTTTTCCCATGCATTATTGCCATGGGGGAAGACCTATCACATAGAGTTATATGTCTTCTTTTAGATATTGATGGCCATTATTTTGGCATTCTCAACATTTACACCCCTAATGATGGTCCTAAAAAATCCATGCTTTAGCACTCTTGGATGACAATCTCCCCCTACCACATGGTTTATTTGTGTGGATTTTAATAAGGTTGAGAGTTCTAAGTATAAATTTGGTGTCCTGCCTATGTAGTGGTGCATTGATGAATGTGAAACATGGTATTATTTCAAGAATATATGGGGTATTGTCAACCCTCTCCTCTAATGACACTCAATTAATAATATGTCTTGGTTTATGTGGTATAATTATCATGATGGGGATCACCACATGCTAAAAGGCTTGATTGTTATATGTTGTCAAAGTAAAATATTATCTCTTTATCCAACATTAATGGCTAGCCTATCACCATCCATTATGACTTGGTTCTCTTTGATCATTATCCTATCTCTTATAGAATGGAATGTGTCACAGGGCAATACAAGGTGCCACATAATTAGTTCATCCTCAATACTTATCTTCTAAGCCACATTGGCACCTTTTGTCTAATTGCTTGAATATAGAACTTGGCCCATCTCCTCCTTATGTTCCTAGCTAGATTGAATGGTAGAAAGAGGCCATTTTTTGCACCACCACCTTCCTTCACTAATGTGGAAAATAAGTTTCACATATCAGGAAATATAGTGAAGATGCTATGGTTAAGGAGTTTCAAAGGGTATTCTCCCTCCTTGAGCTCAATCCTTTTGACACTAATTTGTAATATATTATTGCCTCACTCAAACACCACATTAAGGTGGTAGAAAGCCATGCTGCTAAAGGGGTACAATTATGCTCCAGATTTCACTAGCTCAAGGTTGGTGATAAGGCTTTTAAGGACTTATCCAAATCCCTCAGATCCAAATAGGTGCATGATCAAATTAGGGGCATCGATACTTACCAACTAGGATTAATTCCCTCCTTAAGATCTCTTTAGCCTTCATGGATCACTATAAATTAGTGTTCCAAACCTAGGAGATTATGACTTAAAAATCTTAGGCCTTTCAAGAATGCATAAATTTGGTTCGTTACAAGGTCAAAGTGGCTAACTAACAGCTTTGTGACTCTACCCTAACCCTCCAATAACTCACAAAGGCTTTCCAATGCATGAGTAATGATAAAGCTCCAGGCTTCAATGGCTTTCCATGTGAATTTTATAAAGCCACATGGGAGTTTGTTGGGCCTAACCTACTTCAAGTTTATAAAGAAGCCTTGCAAAACCATTCTTTGGGAGATTTAATTAATCAAGGTAATATTAAATTCATACCCAAAGTGGGTAATCCTAAGCTTCTTAATATCTAATGACCCACTACCTTGTTGAATGCCTCGTACAAATTCTTCACCAAATCTTTGGCCAATTGACTCTACCTTATTCTTCCTTACATTGTCTTACCTAAAAAAACTGGTTTCATTATAGGGAGATATATTTTAGACAACCTTATTTTCATCTAGGAAGGCATAAAATGGGCCATATTTTCTCATCAAATAAATATTTTTCTCAAGATAAAATTTTAAAAAACCTATGATATGATTGAGTGGCCTTTTATTCTATCCATGTTAAAGGCTCTAGGTTTTGGTCAATTCTTCATTTCAGTAGTCTGAACTCTACTATCAGATGTCTCAGCCTACCTCACCATTAATGGATTCAAGTTTGTGAACATTGACCTGTAATGATCCATTAGGGAGGGATGTACTAGAGCTCTAGCATTATATGTTCTTTAGGTGGAAGATTTAGGATATCTTGTTGCCTCTAGAGCTGAGTAGGGTCTAGTTCATGGTATCTCTTTGCCTGACTGCTTCTTTCAGTTCATTAATGGTAACTTTACGGATGATACTTTCCTCATGATCAAAGAATAAGATCATAAATTTCAAGAAGATATGAAATGCCTTGATATCTTTTGTTTGGCCTCTTGGTCTAGTTTATAGTAGAGTAAGACACAATGCTTCAAACAAAGTATAATGCCTATGATTGAATGGCTTCTCCATTATAATTGTAAATGGATTGCATGTGTAGAACAATTTAAATTTCTTGGCATCCGTTTTTCCTTTGATAGTTATCTGATTGAGTTATGATATTATGTCATCAAATGAGTGGAGAATAAAATTGAGTATTAAAATACCAAACCATTATCCTTAGCAGGAAAGTTCCAAATTTACATAAGGATTCTAGTGGCCACCTGTGTTTATCATTCCTCTTATTGGTCTCCCTCTATTTTGGCCTATGATAGTTTAGCCAAAATCCTCAAGTATTTTCTTTGATCTAATTTCAAACATGCCAAGGTCTTCCATCATGTCACCTAAGATATTTGATGTCTCCCTTGGGATAAAGGAGTCATGTGAATTGTTGACCTTTACATTCAGAGTGCAACTTTATGTATTAAATGGGTGGTTCATGCCATTAAAGGTAATGAGGCTTGAAAATCCCTACTAAGACATATACCTTCTAGGGTCCCCTATGGTAACCCCAATTAGAAGAATATAGGTTTCCAGTCCCTTCTCATCACTACATCTCCTATCAAAATTAAAGGCTCCTTTATTTCCAAAACCATATGGAGAGCCTTCAAAGTTATCAAGCCTCACATGAAGTGTATTGGGGATGGTTTTCATATAGGTTTATCTTTAAATGACCATAGCATCTGGTGTCTCCTATTATGATAAGCACTAGTATTTTGCTAGCTGAATTGTAATGAAGTAAATCCCTCAAATTTTTTTGGAAAGGTATCCTTACCATTCACGATATGATATTTGTTAGGGAATGTACTCTTTGGCTTGATTTAAAAGCTAAATTTCAATTGAATAATGAAGACCTACCTTCTATGCTCTATATTCAAGCACTAATTCCTAACATTATTCTTCATAAGCTTGGATTACATCCTCCCTAAGCTTGGTGTTTGAATTGTGACACCCATTTTAAGAACTATTCTCCAAGCCTTCTATATCAAGTCATGACCCTCTTCTCTCCGGTTCTTTGAAATCTCAATAGGCATTAGGGGATTAAATTCTCTCCTAGAACATGGCTTACAAAGCTTGATATAATTTGGCATGCTAAGATCAAACCTAAGCTTGCCCACTTTATGTGGTGCCTTATATGCCAAGGCCTCCCACTTGGAGAGAAACTCTCTCACATGAGCATCATACCACCCAAGTTTCTTGCATGCCACTAGCCTGAGTCTTTCAAACATTTATTCTAGTTCTACACATGTCCCCAGTTTGTTTGGAAATGGATCCATATCATGTTTTAGCATTATCACCATGAGCCCTTTTCTTATCAATTTGCTCTTTTGGGGGACTCAATGAATTAGCTGAGTATAATTGATTTTATATGGAATTTTTTAGAGTTGTCATTCTTTTCTAATTATGGAAGGCCAAAAATAATGCTATTTTCAACAATGATACTTGTTCTTGTGATTTCAAACTTAATGATAAGGTCTTTTTTATATCTTTGGCCTATATGCAGGTGAAAGCCCAAACATATAAGGTTGCGATGGAAATCTACCACCTCCAAGAACTATTGGGCCACTAGGGTAGTGCCCCTTACACTGTTAGTTGTGTGCCACCAACTAGGCCACCTTAGGGACCACCACTACCCCCTCCTAAAATATACATAAGTTGTTCATGAATCCATGGTCATTTCTACCCTCAATTTCATCTAAGTGGGTGGGGCTCATTGCCACCACATAGAAAATTTGATGTAGCTCCTTCTCACAGAGTCTCTCCTATAGGCACTAATGTTCAGATGCAACCTGTTGATCTCTAGGCTATTGATATGACTACAAATCTACTAGATGATTAGGTGGCCCTAGATCCTCCTTCCACAGAGCCCTCTATTCAAGAGAATTTTCCTTCCAAGGATAATGCTTTTCCCCCTCCCTCATGTGCCATTATTTGTACTTAATATTAATATTTATTTTTAAGTATCGTGTTTAGTCTGACTTTATTTTTGCTCCTGCTTATGTTTTGAGCTGAGTATTTTCCTTTGACATGAACTATGAACCATGAATACCAATCAACTATTTTATTATAAAATGCTCATGTACTAATGATATTCTAAACCTTCCAATAATAAACTCTTACTATATAAATAATCATCAAATATTAATATAAGGACATTTATTAATCTTGAAATTATATTATTTTAAAGTATTTGTATATTTATTGATTATTAATTCAAATAAAGTATTTATGAGTTTTAAGTTTCCTAATAATTTTGTTATTTTTATGTTTCCTCTATTTCAATGTGAATCTTGGTGTTAGTGTAAGTCGTGACTCCCAAAATATTATATTTTGTGAAGTTAATGTCATGTATTTTTAAACTTATCGGTCACTGGAGTCAAATTTTATATATTTAGTTTTCCAAGGAAAACATTTGTGGTTTATTTTGTATTTTATCTTGTGAGCATTTTAAGTGGGTGAGATACGTGAAGAAACACAGTTTTTTTAAACATAGACTTTACCAATCATGGGATCCTTTGGAGTCAATGTCTTTTCAAATCATGGAGTGCCCACCAATTTATTAGAAAGATAATGTGACATTCAAATTGAAGAGGAAATACTATCTCATCCACAAATTATTCAAATTAAAAAGGAAATTATTATTAGTGACTGTGGAATCCATGTAATATCAATATTATTGTGTTGCCTACTTTCTTATTAATGGTCTGAAACCGTGTAAAATTGGCAATTGTGATCATTTTTACAAACAAACATGCATTGAGGCCTCCCAATCCTTTAATAAGGGACATATAAGAGCCCCCATTAATTTCAAAAATAAGGGATTTTGGAAAAGCTTCCAGAAGGTCCAAAGAAATTAGAACCCACACATTCATGTGGGCTAAAAACCTTTTGGTATCTTCAACCCTAATAACCTCTCCCAAGGGTCTAAGGTCCTAGGGGAGAAAATTCCACAATTAGAGAGGGACATTTTCAATGTCCACCCATCTAGGGGTTGTTTTGAAAATCAAATCTTGACATTCTAAATTAGGGTTCCAAAGAACTGCTTTAAACATAGATTGGCCCACATTCCATAGGGATTTGTTAATGATTATTCTCTACATGTTGGATTTTTTAAAAAGAACAAAAAAAATCCTTTTTGAAATATTCTATAGAAACTAAAAAAGATACCCATTTTCTTACCCCATACTGAATTTAACCAATTATCAAAGAAATTTATTGATGGAAGAGCATTTTTATTCAAATAGATAAAGAAAACTCCAATAATTTTTAGCCATGCTTCTTCCGTAATCAAATCTTGTTCCATGGATGAATTAGGAAGTAGGAAAATGGTTTTACCAAATCTATGACACATACCATATTGTCCTTCATTGTATCCCCCTACTCCATCCTCAGATGATCGCACGGGCCAATAACAAATTCTTCATCTTGTGAATGTTTAGAAAATTATTCTTGCCACAAGACTTTGTTGAATAACTTCCTATTATCACTGATGTTTTCACCACCCCTCATATAAATATATTCAAGCCCACTTGATTCAGGGCACTCTTTTACCAAAACTATTTGGCCTCTATTTCCATTAATATTACCATTAAAGAGACACTCCACATGGTTTAGATCACTTCGATCACCTTCCTCCATAAGCCACCACCATTAATTTTAATTACTCGCAATATCTAGTACGTATATATGGATCAATGGGTAGGGGAGAGGCATGTAAAATAAGGATCTAAGTAAAAATAACAAGCTACATACAAAAAGACAAGCAAAAAATGAAAATTGTCCAAAAAACATAAATAAAATAATGACAATAACCATAGACCCTAGACAACTACCACACATTCAACCATTCATGCACCAAGGAAGCAAAGGGGACTAAGATATATGGAAGTAAACATGAAGCACCATCAATGGAGGGTGACTTTTCATCTACCCATTGTATAGATCCACCTTGCTCTTTCCTCCCTAAATTGGTTATGATTTATAAGTACCAATTAGAAAAAGTTGTCCTTATATAAACAATTTAAAAATTATTTTAGTTTATTCCTTTCATCTTTATTGTGATTCATTGGATTGATTGATATCACAAAAAAGAAAAAAAAAAAAACTTGTTCTCAATAGATTCAACAAAAACATAAAATAAAAAATTATTTGCAATAATTTATTTCACATTATATTAAATATAAAAATACATTTAATATGTCAAATCTTCCACTCTTTATATAGTATTATAATATTATAAATGTATTCATGTTTAAAAATATGGATAATTTCTATATGGTACTAGTATACATTAATGTGAATGCTAAGAATTAATAGAGAAAAGTCACTAAAGTATTATGAAATATTTGATGTATCCACACTACATGACATTTTTTTAAAGATTGATCTTTATACTTATTCCTATATGTATTTTAGCTAAAAAATATTAAAAATAGCCATCACAACAAACAAAGTATAACTTTTTATCCTCTATTCGAGATCATTATGGAGTTACATCATATCAGTGAAATGAAAACAATCCGCCACTATATTGGTGAAATGACAACTTGACTACCATGTCTCGAGAGTGGAGACCATTCCATTCTTATATATTGATAATTATTACTTATGGTTATGCTAGTCAATATTGTTGTTACTTACCTTGTTGATGTTTAAGAGTGTGCTATGACAAATTCAAAAACTAATATAAGTTCAGAAGGAAATTAGCATCTTGCTCCTGATCATGGGTAATTTTTAGTATCAGTATCTATGCAATTGTAAGTCTCATGGTGAGGGTTAAATGAATTATTAGTTTGAAAGGAGACTATATATATTTCAGCATATTAAGTTGTTCAAAGAACATTACTTAATATTCTTCATCTAAACACAATACTTGAAAAAACCTACACATTTACAATCCTAATTCCCTTCTCCATGTTCTTAATTCACTTCTTTTTAAAGGGCTAGTCGATATTCAACCTTGCTCAATATAAATACTATATTGTAATGAAATATTTAACTACCTCAATATGTGCTATGCTAGAAAAAAAATTGTGTACAAGAGGGAAATCAATTTTATAAATTTAATTGTAAAATACAAGAAGATAAAAGTTGATTTTATTAGGGTTTTATTTGTGTATGGTTATAATGTTTATTGGCTTGTTTGTAGCTACCTATCCCACCACATATATGAAATTTCTAGGTCCATTTAACATTAATATAATTAATTTTATCTTATTATTAGGGTAGATTAGCCTTAAAGTATGAGTTAAATATTAAATAATGTAATTATTATTTATAAGGGGGAGAGCATGGTGTTGAAGTTAGCACAAAAAAATATTCTAAAAGTGTACGTTGAGGTAAGAAATATAATCATTCCTATCAATTTATTGATGTGCTCCTAGATTTAAATGTTGTAGATTATATTTGTACATGGTATGAAAATATTAGTTTGATGGCTTATTTTATTGGATCTTATATCTCATATGATCAATCTGTTACAACTTGGGTTTAGTATTCATAGGAACCTCTTTTAATTAAGATTTTTGACATCAATAATATAACCAATGGGGTTTTCCTTTATTTCTTTGTTTAATCATAGTATTTACAACCATGTCATACAATTCTAGTTGTTGGTTCATACATAATACATTGATGGTGTTATTTTTCTATACATATGACATTTTAAAATCAGAATAGGCCATTCACAAAGTTCTCATGGGGGTGGAATTTCTCAACATGTCAATTATATTGTGGGCCATTTTTAATTATATTTCCAAACCCTTGGGCCATATTTTCTATCATTAACTCAACCAATTTGAATCTACCTATCCCATAACATGGCCTATGTTGAGATTGATCTCACCAAAGATCTAAAGGCGATATTGGCATTCTAGTCAGTAGTTATCACTTTTCCCATATAAAATTTTACATCATTTTTTGAAATACATTTTTCCATTGTTAGTCTTTAGATCTCAAGTTACATGACTTTCCTTTATTAGCTTGTCTAGATAACACTCCAATTTCAAAACCTAAAATATCATTTATGAAGTAAAATAATTGCACACCATCAATGGAAAAAATATTATGGTAATGAATAGAAACCCAAAGCATGGGGAAATATTCCATATCCCTAAACTACTAAAAAAATTCTCAAATTAATTTGAAAATGTACCAACTCCAACTTAGTCAATCCACTAAATCCAAACGTTGGTATCTATGAAAAGTTTTTACAACATAGAAAAACAATTACTAGTCCATTTCTCTTAATAATGTTTTGTACCCTAGTCAACATTATACGATCTTAGTAATTAGTTTGTAGCTATAATTGACTCTATAGATGACCAATGGGGGAATTTCCATGGAGGATTCCACCACATAAATTTCCTCTCATGGAATGTGTGTGCCTTGATATAAATTTAGAGAAAATTTGCATTTAGATTTTCTTTACAATGGATTAGTGCCTTTGATGTGACTTTTACACAATCCTAAATTAAAATATCAAGCTTCATAATTGAAGTTGTATTAAAATTATTTTTTCTTAATGTGTTTCCTTTTATAATAACTTCTAACGAGGAGGGGCATGTTGACATTAATATTTTACACTCTTTAACTATGTCTACTATTTTTATTTCTTGGGGTCAAGACTTTATGAAACATGCCTTGGGGGATAAATATTGATATTGGATGTTCCAATTTAGGGTTATAAAATCTTTATATACCTAATGATGACATTGAGTATGTAGATTTATAGTTTTGGCTTCTTGATAATCTTCCCATTACCAACTAGATTATTTACAGTTATTTTAATATGTGGTCCCCTAAGAATAAAGATGGAAAGATTCATATGTGTTAGTGTGTGTGATAAATTGAAGCATTTTTTTATTTAAAACCCATTAAAATTAATTTTTATTGGCATGTTTCCTTTTACCATGATTTCTCACAAAGAGGTCTGCAATGACACTACCATTTTACTTCCTTCATCTCTTTCTACTATTGTTATTTATTGGGGTAAAACCCTATGAAACATGACATGGGGATAAATATTTATCATGAATGTCTTCATTAGGGATAATAAATGTTTATATGCCTAATGAAGACATCAAACATGTAGAGTTATGATGGTGGCTTCTTGATAAATTATCACTTACAAACTAGCTTGTTCACAGTTATTTTGATATGGTATTCCCTTGAGGATAAAGAAAGCACCTTTCCTCATTAAGTTTTTTTTTTTAAATTTATATTATTTGGACTTGGTCCTTAGGTATAGTATTGTAGTGAGGTTTCTTGTATTCTTGGGATATGTCCCTCGAGTTTGACACTCTTTGGCTTGAAATTTTGACAAAGAGTTGTCCTTTCAATGGAGCATTATGTTTTTTCCAATGTTGTCTATGATTATTGTATATGTGTTTCTTATTAATGACTAGGTAAGAGACCCTCCAACCCTTCATTATAAAAAAAGAGGGACCCTTGGTATGCGGTGGTGTGTAGAATAAACTAAAGCATGGTTTTATTTTAAAAACCATTAGTTTTTTTTTAAAAATTTTATGTGGAAGACACATGGTTCTTGTGGCCTAACTTCATCCATGGGTTTGATCATGTCATTAAATGGTTTGATTGTGTTATGATTTCCTATAAACAACTTTAATTTATAATTTTTTTTATTGTTACCCTAGCAATGTCTACCCCAAGGAAGTTCTCTTTGACCATTTTCCCATTTATTTTCAAAGTGGTTTATGAAGATTATTTATGAAATATCCATAAAACACATTTTTTCATGAATGGTGAAATGAGATTGTATTATGATGGTGAAGCAAAATTGAAGATAAATAATGGAAATAAATAGAGTTTATGAAGATAATCAAATCAGGAGTGGGATAATATTCACATTGGGTTCACTAAAATATATGCATGGGCTACGATGACCTAAAACTATCTTATTTATCTCAATAGACTAGGACTCAAGTAAGGTCAATCAATGAGAGCCTGTATATGCTTGGATGAGTGGGTACGAACCAATGATACCCATATATCTAACATAAGGTAACCTATAACTCAAATTTTAAGAGGAAAGAGTTCCAAAGCCAAAGCCTATGACACAAGGGTATAACTATCAGTAGACCTAAACAAAAGCAAATGATTGTAACTATGATTTTAAAGATGAAAGTAAATTAAATGGTTGTAAAGGGGTGAAAATAAAATAAATATTGGGTAAGATATTATTAGTAATGGTCAACCAAATGGGGGTCTATGTAACCTAAGGTGATAAATGGAAATCCTAAGTAACCCTATATCTTTACCAACTTGTTATATATAAGGATGAGCCTAAGTAAGGATACACACATACATTCATAAAGCAATTAACCAAGAAATATCTAATCCAGTATTAAGTAAAGGAAAGACTCTAGGGATAGAGATAGTTACCTTTGGGTAGAACTATTGATGCTTCAATATCCCCTTTCGGCTTGAGTGGATATTTGTAAGAGATGTTGGAATGATAATAGATTTTATTTCAAATCCACTCACCATTTGTAAAAAATCATCTATGGCCTAAAAAGAGTAGTTACTTTATCTACTTAGATTTCTAATGTCCTCAAACAATTTTATTTCTTCACTTTTATTTTAAAAATATACTACATTAAATGCCCAAGTGGAGTGTCCAATTATAAAGTTAATTTTGATGAATAACAACTTTTGAACTTCTTTGTATGTCATGAGTTCCAAAATTGGATTAAAAAATCTTTATATTTTCTTAAAAAGGATTGATGCCTTCCTTGAGTGGGATTGTATGAGTCTTGACTCAAGTTTTAAAGACTTTTAGGTCCTCAGAAGACCATGCTATCAGATATTTGTATTGAGAAATAATAAATATATTTTCTCTCACTATTTTTTTTTAACAATTCAAAATAATATTTACATTTTGTAGGCTCTCGGGTGACCCTAAATTAATTAGCATAAAATATTATTCGTTGGTGCCTTACACACTACATGTATGTCAAAGTAATAATATTTCCAAGGACAAAATTCCTTTGGGAACTTTGTTTCCTTTTAAAATCAAGATCTGCTCTTTAGCTACTTCATGTTTTGTTTCCTCCCTTGAATTTTAACCAATGATTTGTGTCTTGAAAACCCCAACATTTTTCATGAATTGGTTAATATTATGATCACCAAAAAATAATTTTGATTTATCAATATTATCATGGAAAAAAGGATAAGAATTCAACATAATTTTTTGGTAATTATGGATCATTCAAAGGAAATAAATTTTCCACCGATGTTGCAAGAGAAATATAGCACTCTAATTTTCCTCATGAGTGATTGGAGTTATATTAGAATCATCCAATGAATCAAACAAATCCAATGAACTATGTTTATAATGCATCAAGTATGATATATTTAACTAAAATTTACTTTTAACATGATTGATCACCAACTATGAGTGAACAAAAACTTGTAAATTGTTTACTTTATGAGCTAGGGAAAACTATAGGCCCAAAACCATGACTTGATATTCTAATATATTATTTGTATAAGGGAACAACATGCAGTATGAAACAAGGTATTTCTTTACTTCTAGGTCTAATATCAAATCTCCTTCACCTAATACATTTTCAGATTAATCTCCATAAAAATATAGTGTCCACAATCTTGATTGGGTTATGATGAGCTTATTGTCAGTTTTCATAGTGCATTTTATGGACATCATTTACACTCTTATGTCTATGGATATTGTATGCACATTTTCATTTTTTTTATAATACTCAGTTATCAACATTTTCATCTTGAATTATCTTTCCACATGGATTTTATTAGCCACAAAGTTTTAGACAAATATCTACTAAGCAAGATAACATATTCCCCAGGGATGTACACAACTTGAAAAATCACATGGATCTCTAAAACATTATGTTTATAAGATTAGGGTAGCCAAAGTTTACATATCATGATCTCTTCCAATATTTATGTGTGAAAACATTAGAAAAAAAATATAATTGTTAAAATCATACAGATTTTAAAAAATATGATTGGTTGAATAAATATGAGTTAATTGAAAAGTGGTTCCTATAGTCTCATGCCTTGGTAGGGACTAATAAGTTCAAGTAAAAATTAGTGACTTGCTCCTAATGATAGGTAATTTTCATATCACATTCAATGAAATTGTAAGTCTCATTGTTAGATTTAAATTTATTTCTAGTTTGAAATGAGACTATAGATTTCATTTTTTCCTAGCATCTTTAGTTGTGCAAGGAACATTATTTAATATTCTTCATCTAAACACAATACTTGAAAAAAACTACACATTTACAATCTGACCTTGTTTAATATAGATATTATATTAGAATGAAATCATCAATTACCTCCATATGTGTTATGCTAGAAAACAAAATTGTGTACAAGAGAGGAACCAATTTTAGTAGGAGAAGATTGAAGTTGGTTTTGTTAGGGTTTTATATGTGTGTGTTTATAATGTTTTTCAGGGATTTATTTATGTGTATTATTATAATGTTTACCTCCTTATTTATAGTTTCCTATCCCACTACATCTATGATAATTTTTACATCCATTTAGCATTAATAACCTTAATACCATCTTATTATTATGATGGCTTAGCCTTAAAGTATAGCTTAAATGTTACATATGTGATTATTTTTATATAAGGTGGAGAACATGGTGTTGAAGTAAGCACACAAACTCATTCTAAAAGTGTATGTCAAGGTAAGAAATATAAACATTCTTATCAATCTATTGATGTGCTCATAGATTTCAATGTTGCTGATTCTATTTGAAAATGGTATGAAAGTATTAGTTTGATAGCTTACTTTATTTTACCTTCTATCTTATATGAGAAATTTATTATAACTTAGGTTAAGTATGCATAGGAACCCTTTTTAAATATTATTTTTGAGATTAGAAATATAACCAACATGTTATTTATTTATTATTTTTTTGTTTAATCAGAATATGTCCAAGCATTGCATACAATTATATTTTTTGTTTCATATATAACACATTGATGGTATTATCTTTCTAAACATGTGATTTTATCAAATCAAAATAGGGCACTCACAAAGTTCTCATGGGGGTTGAATTCCTCAACATGTCAATTCTATTGTGGGATCTTTTATATGAAATTTCCAAACCCTTGGGTCATTATTTATATCTTAGGGTAAATATATTTGACTCTACCTGGCCCATGAGATGACCTTCATTGATATTGATCTTACCATAGATATAAAGATGAAAATTGACATTCTACTCAACAGACATCACTTTTCCCATATAATAGTTTACATCAATTTTTTAAATACATGTTTCCATTACCAATCTTTAGATCTCAAGTTACATGATTTTCCTTTATTATTTCTTCTAGATATCATTCCAATTTTGACACCTAAAATAACATTCAGGAATTAAAATAGTTGCACCACAATCATTGTAAAAAATCATGCAATAATGAATTAAAACCTAAATCTTGGGGAAACATTCCTTACCCATAAACTACTACAACAAGTCTACAATTAATTTGAAAATTTATCTTCTCCAACTCATCTAATCCACCAAATCCAAACTTTGGTCCCTATGAATACTCAAAATATTTTTCTGACATAGAAAAAATAAAGAGCGTAATTTCCACGTGGCCATTCCTTTAACTTACTTAGAGGTCTTGTATCCCAATTCATAGTGATGATGGATCTCCTTGGGGGGAATAATGGCCTAGTAAAATAATGAGTAGCCCATTTCTCTCAATAATGTTTTGTAGCCTAGTCAACATAATATGAGCCTAGTTATTAGTTTGTAGCTCCAACTAAGTCTATACGTGATCAAGGGGGGGATTTCATGGATGTTTCCTTTACTTGAATTTCTTCTCATGGAATGTGTGTGCTATAATATAAATTTGATTTTAAAAAATATTTATATTTGTTCTACAATGGATTAGTGCTTTCCATGTGACTTTTCCACAAGCCTAAACTAAATTCTTTGGCTTCATGCTTGAATCTTTATTAAAATGAAATTCTCATAATGTTTTTCCTTGTAGCATAACTTTTAATGAGGAGGGGCATGCTCATAGTACCATTTTAATTTCTTCAACTCAATATACTATTTTTATTTCTTTAGGTCAAGACCTTACATAAAATACCTTGGGGGATAAATATTGATTTTGGATGTTGGGCTTTAGGGTTGAAAAATGTTTATATGCCTAATGATGACATAAACCATGTGGAGTTACAACTATGGCTTCTTGATAATCTTCCCCTTACCAACTAGATTATTTGCATTTATTTTCATATGTGATCTCTGAGGATAAAAAGGGAAACCTTCCTATGTATTGGTGTGTGTGATAACTTGAAGCATGCTTTTCTTTTAAGACCCATTAAAAAGAATTTGAGTTTATGTGTTTCCTTTTACCATGATTTCTCATGAAGAGATGTGAAACAACACTACCATTTTACTCTCTTTAGATATTTATACTATTGTTATTTCTTGGGGTTAAAACCTTATGAAACATGCCCTATGGATAAATATTGATACTGAATGTTATGATTTATATTTATTAAATGTTTATATGCCTAATGAAGACATAAAGGATGTAGAGTTATGATAATGGATTCCTAATAAAATTTCACTTACCAACAAGCTTGCTTACACTAATTTTAATATGGTAGTCCCTTCAGGATAAAAAGGGCACCCTTCTTATGTGGTGGTGTGTGGAATAAACTTAAGGGTGGTTTTATTTTAAAACCATTGGTGTTTTTTGTTGATTTTATGTGGAAGGCACATGGTTCATGTGGTCTAACTTCCTCCATGGGTTTGACCATGTCATTAGATGGTTTGATCATGTTATGATTTCCTATTAAGACTTATTAAACTTCCAAATTTTTTATGGTTTCCCTATAAATGTATACCCCAATAAAATTTTCTTTGACCATTTTCCCATTTCTTTTCAAAATGGTTTAGGGATATTATTTATGAAAGATCCCTAAAACCCATTTTTTCATAAATGGTGATATGATATTATATTATGAAGGTGAAGCCAAAGTGAAGATTAGCAATGAAAATAAATATAAATTTGAAGACAATCCAACCAAGTATGTGATATGATTCATATTGGGTTCACCAAAATGTATGCACAAGCTAGGATGACTTATGACTATCCTATTACTCTTAATAGACTAGGAATAAAATAAGGTTAGTAAAATATATCCAGTATATACTTGGAAAAGTGATTAAGGACCAAATATATTTTTAGATTTAGTATAGGGTAGCCTATAACTCAAATTTCAAGAGGAAAGGGTTCCAATGCCTAAGCCTATGATACAAGGATATAGCTCTCACTAGACCTCAACAAAGGTAAATGATTTTAACTATGATTGTAAAGATGTAAATAAAGTAAATGGTTGTCAAGGGCACAAATAAATTAAATTATGAGTAAGATATTGTAAACAAGGTAAGGTGAAATGGTCAACTTAATAGGGGTCTATGAAACCTATGGTGATAAATGGTAAGGCTAAGAAACCTTATATTTATACTAAATTATTTAGTATAAGGTGGATCCTAATAAATAATACACACATACATCCACAAATTAATAAACCAAACAATATATAATCTACCAAGTAAAGGAAAGAGTGTACATATAGAAATACTTACTTTGGGTGAAATCATGGATGTTTCAATCTCCCCCTTTGGATCAAGTGGAGCTTTATAAGGGATGTTGTAGATTGATGACCTCAAATGGTTAGATGAAGACTTAGGTATATCCTTATATAAGAAATCCTAATGACATCTACTTTTGAGATTTAATGACACCACAAGACAAGACTATAAACACTAAAAAACTGCAGTAATAGTTTTAGATGTCGTAACACACCTTTTCAACCCCCTTGGCCCCCTTTTAGGTTCGAGCATTTCTTAACCCCCTTAAAAACCCATTTATCCCCTACCCACATTTAGCTAAATTCATTAATCAATTAATCTAATAAAATTCTATTTACACCTCACCCTAACCAAGCCCATGGCTAACTTATTGACACCTTGCCTTAAGACCATTTCCTACCCTAAAATTTAAATCCTAGACTCTGAGACTATTTCTACTTGCATAACCACACTCCCTTAAGTGAACTCAGACCATTTATAATGATCTTAAATACCAAAAATAAGTGCAAAACACTATTTTTGGTAAGTTAGACCTTTTCTACCTTGATCGACAATGATCATCCTTCGACCGACATCAATTGACCAGGACCAACATCGATTACTTAAGGACTGCCTATGACCTTTGCTTGGGAGATTGAATCATTTAGAGCAAGAACTAAAATCTTATGTGAACCAAATCCAAACCAAAGCTATCTAGTGAACCAGAGAACTAGTTCAGAGACCAAGGAGTGTTTCATCACCTCAAGACTAAGGATTCAAGTGTCGTTACTCTACCCATTTTGTTCCAAGCTTCCAACCAAATTTAATTAAACTCAAATTCATCTTCAGACCAATAACTCTATAATAATTATATATTTTGTGACTTTTGTAAGTTTAGTATATTATGTTAGTTGTTTATTTCTTTCACCCTTTCCAATCTCTCTCCAAACTCTCTTTTATGTTGGACTTCTACAACTCCAACACCCATTTTTCACTAAATTCCCAATAACCATTCCTAGACTTTTGAGTATTAAACCCTCGTGTTTGATATCCCTAAGTATTCATTTTTCATTTACAACCATCAACCAACCTTCAAACAGCCCACACACCTCTTAAAAATAGCCTATGAATTCACTTTTGCCCAAAAACCAAAACTATGAAAATTCACAGTGATCAACATTAGTCATCCCTGAATGGCATCAGTTAATCAGTGACTGACATCGGTCTCTATATAATAGTATTTTGATAAAACAAGTTAAAAACACCTATCAATCTCAACCAATTGTTTCTCAAACCCTATCACAATATAGAGCCAAAAACAACAATCTAAGCCACACTTTAGCACTTTAACATTTCTTTCACTTAAGTTAATGTAATTGTTTTAAAGTAATAAATATATTGAAAATCATGTTATTACATTGTGTTAAAATAATTTTCATTCCTTTATTCAAGCACTTATTATCAACATTTTTTAGAACTTAATTTATTAAAATGAGTGAATTGATAGCCTTCTAAGGGAGACCTGTACTTCTCAGATATATCACCCTATAGGCAATCCACCCTCCAACCTTACTAATCAACCCTATTTATAGTCTTATTATTTTTTTAGGTCATTCCTCCCTAGTCAAATAGGATTAATTCACATCGTCTAGATCATGAATCACACAACCACATCCAGGTTTATCTACACCTTCTCCCTTTCTTTAATTTTACTTATTTTCAAAAATAAAATGAAAATGATCAAAAAATATAGTGAAACAAAAACCTATAAAAACTTCACCCTCATATTTCCTCTCAAAGAAATCATCTTTACTTCACTCTCAAGCTTCAATGCTTGAAGCTCCTTCAACCACTCCACTTTCATTCTAGGATGAATTATTTACTCCATCAACTTGGAAACTAGATGTTCCCATATTCTCACCTCTTCATTTACTTTTGATTTTATATTCTTATGGTGATATATCAAATACATATATATAAATCCAAAAAATCTTGTGCTTTTAAACTCTACCCTTTTGTGGTCATCAATACACTTATCTTAAAAAACACTTTGTAGTTATATTATCCTTTTCATGAGCTATTTTGGGCTTTCTCTACCATAAAATAAAAGTATATTTATAGTGATCTTACCTTTTTATTTTACCATGACCTTTGATGGTCTCTTTCCTATGCTGGGATATTCTCCTCTTAGTTCTACAAGCTTATTTTTCTCAACAAGTCTATTTCCTCTACTTTTTGGTACTCTTTCTAATTCATCCAATTTAGACACTATTTCTTCCAACATCCTCTCCATTCCTATAATCTGTGACTTTGAGTCACTTTTCTTATCTTTCCTAAATCATGTATAAGATATATCTTCCATTATTTATTCTTTGCTCATCAACACATGATGGATAACAAACACCTTTTCTCTCTCATGTTTGGGCTACCTCACATTCTATGTTTTGCATGTACCTTCCTCTACATATTTCTTATCAAATACAATAAATTTATCTCCTTTAGTTCTTCATTTTCCCATATTTTTAACTAGCTATTGATTCTGAAACTTAGGTTTTTCAATTTCATCTTCTCTCACATCTTTCACAGCTCCTCTACCTTGTGTAATTTGCATAACATCCAGTCTTTCTTGGAATCCTCTCAATATATTTACCAATTCTATAACTCTAATTATCCTACCTCATTTGCATGCATTTTAACAACTCTATGTTCTCTACCCATATTATAAATATGGATAACACTAAAATTATCCCACAACTCTTTACAATTAATTGACTTTCTCACACTTGTAACAAACTCACTAGAGTCTCACAAGAATCAATCCAAAAAAGAAACCCTTGCTCTGATAGTAATTGATGCACTCTAGGTTAGGATTGAAATAAATGGAAATTTAGTCCTATCATCCCAAACACAATGTCACTATTTTTTATATCATCCAATTCATGCGATCTAACCCAATTAGTGTTTGTTTGCACGCAAATTAAATTTTTGGTCTTCTAATAGAAAATTTCAACTAGTAAGAAATTGAAATTGCACTCAAAATCTAGCTAAATGAGAGTGGATATAAGGGTTATGAGTACTCAAAATGAATCTCATAACCTATTTTAACATATTCCCAACCTCAAATGGAACCCACATAGAACTGATACTATTATTGTTGTTGAAATACAATTTTTTAGGCTTTCCCAAGGCATACCCACATATCCAAATAATTAAAATAAAATGATTTTAGTCATCTTATTACATAATATTAAGACTGAAAACACTTCAAATTTTCTTAAAACACACTCAATAATTATTTTCATCAATTACAATAGTCCAAATATGCTCTTAAGCATTTTGTCAAACATTTACATAGATTTTTAGAGATAAAATTATCATTACTGAAGAGGAACTACCCAGGCTGTTTGACATACATCATGTATGTGAAACACCCACCTAAAATATGGTTTTACATTTTGGAATGGATGTGCCATTTACTCCAACCTGCATACCTAAAAAAACACCCATTTTCTTCTTTATTTTAACTACTTTTCTATTTTTATCATTGCTAGACTTGAATCTCTTTGGTCCTACATTTTTAACATAGGATTAAACACCCCTTAGACTCCTCTAATCATGGAATATGTAAAAAAATCATTAAAAATACATTTTTACTTCTTTTTCCACCATTTTAAAAAAGATTTGCCAATGTTTGAAACTCCCAATTTGCTATATATCATTCCAAATAAATCTTGCCACACCATCTCCATATAAAACCCACAAAATCTATATAATTTATTTTAGATGAAGTGACCCAAGTACTTCCAACCAACACTTTATGTATTCTAAGTGTTTGATGAAATGCTATCAATAATAACTGAAAATAAATTTTGAAATAACTATTTTGGGTGATACAAGATTGTAATTGGTCTTAGGATGCTCCTACATCATATTGGCACTCACCCATTCATGTGTAGAAAAAGATAAAATATTCTTGAAAAATTCAAAGATACATTAGAGTTTTCTTAAAGAGTTTTGTAAGTACAAAATATTATTTCTATACCTTTTTTTTAACTTTGATATATATTCACGCACGCACACACAGATCAAAGTGGAGAAAAATATAGACACCAAAAATTGGCCCTTAAGCATTTATTAATTATTAAATTATATAATTAAAAGGTATATAAGTATTTGTTGGTTATTGATCTAAATTAAATTATATTGATGTTTTTTTTGATTTTTCATTGTGTCCCCCTTCTCTTCTCTCCTCTCTTTCTCTCTCCTCATTATTTCATGGTCCTATGGTGGTATTATTAGAAAAATACTCAGTATGGTTATGGAGCCCAAAAAAATGGACTCAATATGGTCATATGTCCTAAAAAATGTACTCAATATGTTTTTAAAGTTTTATGTGGTCTCAATCAATTATGGTGCACCTATGGTTTTGGTCTAGTCTTTTTTTAAGCATACGATGGCTTTTTATGCATGTTCATGTCTTCCCTCCTATGTAACAAGGTATTTAACATTTTCCATTTAAATAATGTTAGTTTGACCATTGACTACCATTCCCTCATTAGAGTTAGGCCTAGAATTTAAATTTAATCTTGTATGTTAATTTAAAAAAATGATAACTACTTTTAGGGACTTCTCAATTACAATTTTTTATATTAGGAATGTGTGTCTTCTCATAAATATTAACACTCATTATATTTTATATATTTAATTGAACAAATATTTGAAAAATTTATGGTTTGTTAATTTTTAAGCCTGTAATGAATTATGGTCTCTTGCCAATCATATATAATTCAATTTTTTTTAAAAAGATTACAACTTATCAATTTCTATTCTTAATTAAAGCGTTCATAAACATAAAGATCTAATAAAATTAATTCAAATGAATAATTATAAAGTGTGTTTTCTTAATAGATGTAAAAACTGTTCCATCAAAATTATCAATAATTATAACAAAAATTACATTAAAAACTACAAACCAAACTATTATTATATAAATAATCACCTTATGTTTATGTTGATATAGGGATATTTATTAATATTAAAATTATATTATTTTAAAATTTAATTTATTTAGTGATTATTAGTTCAAATAAAAAACTATCAGTTTTAAGTTTTCTAATTATTTTGTCATGTGTTTTTGTTATTTTAGTCTCGTATGAATATTAGTGTTAGTGTGGGTCATGACTCCAAAAAATATTGTATTATATCTTTCAATGCCATGTGTTTTTAAACTTGGCAGTCATTACATTGGAATCAAATATTATTTAGTCTTCCTTATTCTCCCTCATGAAGAAAAACATTTATTGGTTTTGTATTTTATCTTGGTGGGTGAGATACATGAAGAGACACAGACTGCTAATGCCGTGTGTTTTTAAATAGACTTTGTGAGTCAAAATATTTTCCATACTTTCTCATCAACTTTTTTTCTCTATTAGGGTTTCTTTCATGCTTTCCATTGAGTCATCCCTTCTTTTCTTCCCTCCCAACCTTGTGTTATACTTTGGCTTTAGTCACCTGTAAGACTTGCATTTATTGTTATATTAAGGTTTCTCACTTATGGGTGAGTCCAACCTTTATAATGACTTATCCTCATTCTATCCTAACTATTTTATCCATAGAGAATAATGGTGGAGAATTGATCAATATCCCCATAAAATCACCCAAGGAAGTTTGTCCTAAAGGTATACCATGAGGTAATGCTTTAGAATCTGATGTTATATTTCCTATTCTTGAATTTAATTATGCATGTCAATGCTTAAAAAAATTCTATTTAATAGGCTATTTTATTGGGAGAATCCCCTTTAAAAGTATGCTTCAATTTTGGGTTTAAAATCATTGGGTAGCTCACAATATTAAGTTGGAGAGCATCCAAAACATGACTAAAGGATTTTTTCTATTTCACTTCTCTGACCCTTCTCATGCAGGAGAAATCCTCCATAGGTCTACCACTTGGTACGTCAAGAACTCACTCATGGTTCTCTCCCCCTAGACATGATAATTTGTGGTCTTGGAGTATGAATTCCCTATCTAGGTTAAATTTTTAGGTCTCTCGCTCCCCTACTAGCACTTTATTCACTAGATAACATCCTCCATAGGCTGGCTCATTTGTCATGAACAAAACTAGTTATACTTAACTAGACCACAAAAAAGGGTATATGTAGAAGTTAAACTTTCCTATGACCTCAAGGAATTTATGGAAACCCAAGTTAGGGATGTGACGCACTCTCAATGAGTTATGTATATCAATTTTCCTAACACTTACTTTCATTGCCAAGCTATAGACTATAAAATATGGGATTGTCCCCTTTAGTTGGCTTGCAATAATGCATCCTGTTGTTCCCCAAAAATATCACTCATTTTTTTGGGACAACATTTGAAATTTTTGCTCCTACAAACCAAAATTGTCTCTTCCATTTCCAAAATTTGTCCTAGACATTCAAATTCTTCATTTTTCAGGCTTCTCAAAAAAATCTAAAGACTCTGCAGGCCTAAATCTACAGACTCTACAGGCTTAAATATACAAACTCTGTAGGCTTGAATCTATGGACTCAGTAGGAAGAGAAATCTACAAACTCAATAAGAAGAGAAATCTATGGACTGTGTAGGAAAAGGAAAATCTACGGACTCTGCAGGTCAAGTTTAATGGGTTTTACAGGTTGATTTCTACAGACTTGGTTTCTACAGACTCTGTAGGTAGGTTCATTTATACAGGTTCAAAGGTTTCTATAGGTGGTTTCAGTCAAAAGAATCAATTTCCAATACTTATTCATTTTTGAGATTGTTTCAGTGCCTCAGTTTAATCAAAAATCTCCATCAACAAGCATTTAAGTGAAAAAAGAGACTTGAACCATTGAATCATTGAATCATTGAACCACTTTGGTTCAAAGGTTCAACGAGTTCAAGGTTCAATAGGTTCAACGTCATTAGCAAGAGTTAAGTGCTTCATCAAGGTTCAAAGTTTAATCACTTCAATTAGTTCATCAGCTTCTAAACACTTAGCCAAATCAAGAAGGCTTGAACCATTGAACCACTTTGGTTCAAAGGTTCAATGGGTTTAAGATTCAACGGTGGGTTCAATCACTTTGGTTCAAAGGTGGGTTCATTTAAATGGTTCACTTAGTTCATCACTTCAGTTCAGTTAAATGAACCATCGGCTTGAACCATTTTGGTTCAAAGCCTTGGTTCAATGAAGAGGTTGAAAGCCTTGGTTCAATGGTAGGTTCAATGTCTTGTGGTTCAATGGAGCATTTCATCAACTTGGTTCATTTAATTGAACCATTTTGGTTCAAAGCCTTGGTTCAACTGATTGGTTCAATGAAGTGGTTCAATGGTTGGTTCAAACAAAGAGGTTCAATAGTTGGTTCATTGCCAAATTTTAAAAGAACAGCTTATAATGCAAAAGTTCAAAGGGCCTCCCGAAAGACAAGTGTCCTTGCAGAGGACACTTGATCAATGAAAGTACCCTTCAGAAGGGTCATTTGCAAAGGTAATTCTTTTAGAATTCAAAAAAGACTAAGGCAAATAAAGGTAGTTATAATTCTTTCAAACTTTTATCAGAAGGTATTCCTTTGGACAAAAAGTCTAAAAGAAATCAAGAACCAACTGCAGGTGCAAAATTTTTGAAGACTTGTCAAAGAATTGGTAGAACAAATTTCTACAGACTTTTTGTCTGTGGGAATTTTTGTCCATGGGAATTTTTCCTAGACAAAATGCCCATGGGAATTTTCCATAGGACAAATGTCTGCAAGAATTACCCACAGGGAAAATGCCCGAGGAAAAAACCTGAGGAAAACCCATGAAGACTCTAAGGAAAAAGGGCCATCGAAGGACCTTGAAGGGTAGGTGCCCTTGTGGGGGACTCTCGGCTGCCAATGTAAAAGGCACTTCCTAAAGCCGAAGGGTTACCTTCCCTTCAAGAAAAATGTAAAACAAGAAGCCCGAAGGCCATTCAGGGATCATTTCTTAAATCCTAAAAGGGCAAGTCCAATTTGGAAAAGTGCCAAGCAGAAAGCTAAAAGAAGACCAAGGGGTGATGCACCTGAAGATGTCAAATTCAAGATAGTGAACTAGCTATTGAGAGCATATCGATGGGTGTGTGAACGTCAATTTTAAAGCCCATAAAATAGCTGTTGATCCTTTAAATTTATAGACCCGAATGCATTCACAAAATTCAAGACCAAGACCAGCAGAAAATGAGGAAGAATAAAACAACAAATGAATCTAGGACCTGATTCAATTAACCAGAAAAAGAGGAACAATGAAGGTAAGATCAGATCGCCAAGTGGACATTGAAAGTTGTAATCTTTTAATTACGTGGCTTGTTTATTTTGTATTGAGAAGATAAAATAGGTAAAATGCCCCAAAGTTTCAACCTGTCTTCCTAACAGTTTTCCATGCAACATAATGTGTTACTATTCCTGAGTCCTCCTTGAAGTGGCTATATAAGGGACCCTCTCTTATTGTAAAGATATCTCTTTTTTGACAATCTGAATGAAAATCTGCCTAAATTGAAAGGCATCATTGAGACTTTGTGCTCAATCTGTTGAACATATTTTGTTATTGGAATAAGAAAGTAAGGGATTTTTTTAGACTTTGAGCTGTGATATCTTTGTTGTTGGGGAAACTATTCTTATATCTTTTTCCTTGATATATTTTTTGTTTCATTAATTCAACAAGTAGGATTAGTAAAATTAGTCAGGAAAGTGTCCTGAAGAATCAACTGTGGAGAGACTTTGTGCCCCCATAGCTGCCTTAAGTGTGTTTTCTTGTCATTTCTATGTAAAGGACTTTGGGATGACTTTGTGCCCTCATTGTCCTTTGTATATTACTCTTGAGCATTTCAGGTGGAGACTTTGTGTTGTATCTCAATTTGCTGGTTACTATACCCTCAGTTACATTCTAATTTTATTTCCAGGAGTATTCTTGTGGCTGGTTGATTAGTTCTTTTGAAAGAAGAAGAGTGTTGTCTATCATTTCCCTTGAGTTTTTCCTTTGTTTTGCACACATCATTTCTAAAGAAAGAGAGATGGATGGCTTGTTCTACCCTTGAGTATTATTTTTTGTTTATACGTATATATAACATATCCACAGGGAACCTCCCCTTGATGAGAGGAGAGATTAGTCACCTTCTGATGTGGTAAACCTACACATTTGGATGACTAATCTTCTTACTTTAGCTGATCAGAACTATTTTGTTTACCAGTACGTTGATAGACAAAATATTCAACTAATAATTTTTGGTGACTTCATTGGGGAATATAACCCATTATCATTATAAACCTTATCCATTATAGACTCTGGTGACTCCGTTACTTATCTTACCCATTATCCATTTATAGCTTATCCATTCACCTCCACACTAGTAGGGAAAGAGTGTGCATTTTAAAGCCTCAAGCTTTAACTGAAGAAAAGTCAATTCTTTTCCATTTTTGTTTTACAATCTGGCAGATTCAAGGTATACATGAAGCCAAAGGGCTAAAGGTATCATTGACCCTATATTCAAGCTGATACAACAAAGTGATTTTGATCTTTTTCCTTCACCATCTTGTCTCCAATGAACCAAGATATTTTTCTCCTACTAAAGTCAGATCTCCATTACCAGATGAAGGATCAATTTCTTGTTGAGTTGTGGAGCTAAAATCTTCACTGAATATGCAAATGTGAAGGTTGCTGGGTTACATAGTAATTAACATTAGTTAAAACCTGCTGACATTAGTCAGGGGTCAACCGACATCTGTTGACATCGATTATTCATCAGTTGACAGTGGTCATCTCCAAACAGATAGAGACCAGCATCAGTCATCTGTGTGTTTCTAAAACTATTCTAATTTTAGATGAACAATTAATTTGCATGTAAAGACTAATTTTAGTGTTGAGTCTGTGTTTCTAATTATTGTTTGCTTTGAAATCTATTTAAGAGACCCATGGGGCTATATTGTAATTAAGAAAATAACAACTCAGTCATTGAGTTGATTGTAATTGATTGAGAGAGAGAGAACTCTTGAGGGAGAATTACTGTACATTCAAGAGGTGTGAAGAGAAAGAGATTTCTTCATTATATTCTGGAAGAGTTTAATACAAGATTGGTTGTTTCTCATATCTCCTATTATTTGCTGTTTTAGATTTCTAGTTACTTATTACTTCTGGTTTAATTTTGTGTTTAGTTACTTATACAAACATAATCAATTATACTCCAAGTTCCTAACAAGTGGTATCAGAGCTACAAGATCCTAACAGTGGTATCAGAGCTACAAAATCCTAACAGTTAGTTTCAGAGCAGGTTAGTGTTTGTTGATTACAGGTTCACTCTCAGGTGTTTTTGATTGAGTGGGAGCAAAGTAATGGCAAAAAAAAGTAAACTAAGAATGAAAAAATTGAATGTCAAGAATTATCAATTATGGAGGATGCAAATAGAAGATTATCTGTATCCAAAAGATTTGTACTTACCATTGGGTGGGGTTTTAAGTAAGCCCATAAATATGCAAGATGAAGAATGGAATGTTCTTGATAGAAAGGCTCTTAGATCTATAAGGTTGAGCCTGGCATCTTTTATGATTTTTAACTTATCATAGGAAAAAACAATGGTAGAGTTAATGGATATTTTGGCAAATTTATATGAAGAACCCTTAGCTTCAAATAAGGTATATCTTATGAAGCAATTATTTAATTTGCAAATGTAAGAAGGTGGATCTATATATAGTCATCTTAATGATTTCCATGAAATTGTAAATTAGTTAAATTCAGTCAAAATAGTTTTTGATGATGAAATTAAATTAAGGCTCTCTTAATCTTATGCTCTTTACCTGAAAGCTGGCATAGCTTGGTAATGGCAATTAATAATACTGCATTTGCTTCAAATATCTTGAAAGTTGATGATGTTGTTAGTGTAATCATGAATGAAGAAATTCACAAGAAAAGCACAAGGAAAACATCAGGAAATGCTTTAAGTATTGAAAGCAGGGGAAGGCAAAGAGAGAAGGGAAAGCAAAGGAAATGAAGGTCAAAGATGGAAAGGAGATCTAAATCTAGAAATGGAGGTATAACTTGCTGGAATTGTGGAAAGAAAGGGCATGTAAAGAAAGATTGTTGGTCGAAGGATAAAAAAGAAAATCAGCAAGAAGGTAATAAGGAAGCAAATGTTATAGGTATTGTTGCATAGGATACTCTTATATTTTATTTGGATAGTCAAGTAGAATCATGGGTTTTAGATTATAGTGCTTCTTTCCATGCAACCCCAAATAGAGAATTTTTCAATGATTATGTCCATGGAGATTTTGGAAAAGTTTATTTAGGGGATGATGAGCCTTGTCAAATTATTGGCAAAGGAAAAGTGCACCTGAAATTACAGAATGGAAACACATGGGTGTTGAAGGATGTCATGCATGTACCCATCCTGAAGAGGAATCTGATTTCTGCAGGAAAGTCAGGTGATGAAGGTTTCACAGTAACTCTCACAGCTGAATCTTGGAAAGTTTTCAAAGGTGCACTTGTATTAGCCAAAGGTAAGAGAGTAGGTACACTTTATCTATCTACTTGTATTATTGATTATTCTCCTACTGTTTTATCTACTTCATATGTAGATGCAAAGTTGTGGCACTGTAGGCTTGGTCACATGAGTGAGAAGAGAATGAATGTTCTTAAGTCAAAAGATAAGCTTTCAAATTTGAAAAGCATAGATCTAGATTTCTATGAGCATTGTATTTTTGGGAAATAGAAGAAAGTGAGGTTTCTCAAAATTGGGTCAACAAAGAAGAAGCACAAGTTAGAGCTTGTTTACATAGACGTGTGGGGACCAGCTCAGGTAGCTTCTATTAGAGGATCACAGTATTATATTTCTTTCATTGATGATGCTACAAGAAAGGTATGGGTTTATTGCATAAAAAGGAAATCTGATATTTTTGACACATTTAAGAAATAGAAAGCTTTGGTTGAGAATGAAACATGTTTGAGATTGAAGTGCCTTAGATCTAACAATGGTGGTGAGTACTACAGTAATAAATTCAATAGTTACTGTTCTATGACTGAAATATGCAGGGAAAGAATGGTTCTAAGGACACCTTAGCAAAATGGAGTTGCTGAAAGGATGAATAGAACAATAATGGAGTGTGCACAGAGTATGAGGTTGCATGCTAGTTTGCCCTTAAAGTTTTAGGTAGAAGCTATAGATACTATAATTTACCTAATTAATAGAGGACCTTCTACTACTCTAGATGGTGGAATTCTAGAAGAGGCTTGGATAGGTAAAAAGGTAGATCTTTAATTTCTCAGAGTTTTTGGTTATGAAACTTTTGTGCACATTGATAAAGAAAATAGAAATAAGATGGATGCTAAATTATGTGATGCACTTTCATTGGTTATGGTTTTGGAGATTTCAAATTTTAGTTGTGGAATTTAGAAACTAACAAAATTATTAGAAGCCATGATGTAGTTTTCAATGAGAAGGTGATGTATAATGATCAGCTCAAGAGGTTGAATAATTCTGAGCAGGGCAATCTTGATTTGGATGAGGTTATGATCCAAAATAATCTCATGGGTAAAAATCATCACTCATAGGAAAACATAGGAACCGACGTCAGTCATATAAGAATTAACGTCGATCAGGTGGAAACTGACATCGGTCAGGTAAAAACTGACATCAGTCAGAAGGCAACTGAAATCAGTCAAGTCGGTCAGGTGGAATTGACATCAGTCGGGTGTAGACCAAGAGATGACTAGGATCAATCACTGTCAAAAAATTTGGGTGGACAACAAGCTGTCAATGAGTCTCAAATGCCCATGAGGAGGTTTGAAAGGGTAAGTAAGCCTCAAATTCATTATTCTCCTTTTTTATACTACTTGTTGCTCACTGATGGTGGAAAACTAGGAAGTTTTGAAGAGGCAATGCAGGTAGAATCCAAGAAACAGTGGGAACATGGCATGAATGAAGAAATTGATTCCTTGGAAGAGAACCAAACATGGGATTTAGTTGAGTTGCCAGCTGAAAAGAAAGCACTAAAAAACAAATGGATATACAAGTTAAAAGAAGGAGAGAATGGATAAGTGAGACATAAGGCCAAGTTATATGGTCTTGAGCAAGCTCCAAGACAATGGTATTTGAGGTTTGATAGGATTATGATAGAGCATGGCTTTAGTCAATGTGACCATTGTGTTTATTTTACCAGATTAGATAATGGTAGTTATATTATCTTGTTACTATATGTAGATGATATGCTTGTTGCAAGTTTACACATGCAAGAAATTATTGAGCTAAAGGTAAAATTGGCTCACACATTTGCCATGAAGGATTTAGGAGCAGCAAAGAAAATCCTTGGCATGAGTATTAAGAGAGATAGAAAAAATCATAGTTTGATTTTGTCTCAAAAGGATTATGTGAATAAGGTGTTGGAGAGGTTCTATATGCAGGATGGAAAATTGATAAGCACACCTATGGCTAGACACTTCAAGTTGAGCAAATAATAGTGTCCTAAATCACATGATGAGGTTGAGTACATTAGTAGAGTTCCATATGCTTTAGCAGTTGGGAGCTTGATGTATACAATGGTATGTACTAGACTTGATATTGCCCAAGTAGTGGGAGTTGTCAGCAAGTTTATGGCCAATCCAAGAAAAGAGCACTAGAAAGTAGTTTAGTGGATTCTCAGATATCTGAGAGGGACCAGTAGTAGGCATTTATGCTATAGAGGGTCAAACACTTCTCTACATGGGTATGTAGATTTGGATATGGCAGGTGACTTGGATGGTAGGAGAAGCACCATAGGATATGTGCTCACTGTTGGTGGAATGGTGGTTATCTAGATTTCAAAGTTGCAAAAGGTTGTTGCCTTGTCTACTATAGAGGCATAATACATTGCAGTCACAGAGGCTAGCAAGGAAATGATTTAGATGACTCGGTTCATGGAAGAGTTGGGAAAGGAGCAAGAGAGTTGCAAATTGTATAGTGATAGTCAAAGTGCAATTCATTTGGCAAAGAATTTATCCTTTCATTCAAGAACCAAACATATACAGCTTAGGTACCAGTTCATTAGACAGGTATTGGAGGATGGTCAGTTGAAGCTGGAAAAGATCCATATAAATAAGAACCCTGCTGATATGTTAACAAAGCTAGTAACAAAGGAGAAGTTGAATCTTCATTAAACTTTTGTTGGTCTTCAAGATTGAACTTGAAGATGGAAAAACAAGCTAGAGACAAATTAGAGGATGTTACCTGTACAGGTATAGGGACAAGTGCAGCTATTTATCTCCAAGTGGGAGATTATTGAGTTGTGGAGCTAAAAGCTTCACTGAATATGAAAATATGGAGGTTATTGGATTACATAGTAACTGACATCAGTCAGAACCTACCAACATCAGTCAAGGGTCAATTGACATCTGCCGACATTAGTTATTCATCAACCGATAGCAATCATCTCCAGACAGATAGAGACCGGCATCGGTCATCTACGCATTTCCAAAATTATTCTAATTTTAGATGAATAGTTAGTTTGCATGTAAAGACTAATTTTAGTCTTGAGTCTATGTTTCTAATTATTGTTTGCTTTGGGATCTATTTAAGAGACCCATGGGGCTATATTGTAATTAAGGAAATAACAACTTAGTCATTGAGTTGATTGTAATTGATTGAGAGAGAGAGAACTCTTGAGGGAGAATTACTATACATCCAAGAGGTGTGAGGAGAAAGAGATTTCTTTGTTGTATTCTAGAAGAGTTTAATACAAGATTGGTTATTTCTCGTATCTCTTATTATTTGCTATTTCAGATTTCTAGTTACTTATTACTTCTGGTTTAATTCTATGTTTAATTGCTTATATAAACGTAATCAATTGTACTTCAAGTTCCTAACATTTCTACTATTGATAAAGCTTTGACAATAATTACCCCTCTGAGATTTGTTATCCCTCTTTTTTATAATCCTATAATGGTAGTTTAAGGCCCTTAGGGTAATGCTTTTGGCCCTCTCAATCTTAATCCACCTCTACATGAGCTTCCACGTAGTTCAAGGAAGAATTTTCCCAAATTCTATGGTGATGGGAAGGTTCATCCTGATAAACACATTGCAGCATTCAACATAGCTTGTGGAGTAATTGGAGTAGAATTTGAAGATGTAGCAGTCAGGTTATTTGTAGAAACATTCCAAGGTGCTATTACATATTGGTTTTATCATCTACAGGCTCGGTATATAACCAATTGGAATACTCTCAAAGATAAGTTTGAAGCCAGATTCAAACTTGCAAAAGATGCACATGCACTTTTGGATCAACTAACATAGATGAAGAAAGATCCCTATGAGCTTATGAGAGACTTCATAGCCAAATTTGACAAATTGAGAAACAAAATTCTTGTAATTGCTCAACCTACAACTGAGAATCTCAAATGTTTCTTCATTAATTCTCAGTTGCCTAAAGTCAATTTTCTCTTGAGACGTGCTGGTCAAATAAATCTTACTACAACTCAACATTTGGCCACTGAAGTAGAAGATGATCTCATCTTAGTAGGGAAGATAAGAAGAGATCCAAATAGAAATAGAGCTTCAACATCTTTTGAATTTTCATCTACAAGCACCACAGATCCAATGGTGCAGAAATTGGCAAATGAGTTGCTTACTCTCAAAAAGCAAATGGCTCAAGGAATGTCTTCTACTCCTTCATATAGAAGGACAATCCCAAATCAGTTTTATCAGGGTAATGTTGCTAGGAATCAAGGGCAACAAAATCACCTTCCTCCCCCACAAGATAAACTTGTCTTGGAAGCTCCTCCAACCAATTCAATAATGGGATATCTTGAAGTAGAATCAGAGTTCTCTTTCTAGCTTGAATTGAATTAGGAAAATGATTCTGATATCATTGAAGATAATTAAGAAAATTAGTTGGTGACTCCCACATTGGTTTCTTAAACTACCAAGATGAACCCAAAAGCAAAGGAGAAGCTTCAGATGGATCATATGCAATGTTTACTAGGTCCAAAAACCAATCAGTCTAGCAAGATGATAAATAGAAGATAGAGGAACAACCTCAACTAGTAATCACAATTGCTAAGCGTGGAACCACTCTGCCTATTTATTCAAAGGATTTGGTGATCACCCAAAAGGTAAATACATCCATTTCACCTTCACCTTCTACTTCAAATTTGCAAATTAGTCTACCTCCCATCCCTCCTAAAACTCAAAAGGTTGAAGTACCTTTCTCTGTACCTAGCTCAATTTAGCCATTTGACATAATTAATCATGTCAAGAAAACCAAAATACAAATGTCTAAATTTGAATATTTGTAGTCTAATCTTGATCAATTGGATAGGTTGGTCCAATGTGTCAAGAACCAAACTATCCTTGAAAGACAAGAGGTTAAGAAAATAATTCTTGATTCTCCAAAGAACATACCCATTCCAAATAATCTTGTCATTACCCCTCTAGCTACCCCTGGGAAAATAGAACCTTTCTATGTTTCCTTGTTAATAAATGGTTATCAGCTCAATAATTGCATCATTGATTATGGGGCATCTGAAAATGTCATGCTTGCTAAAGTATCTGAGTCTCTAGGTCTCATATTGACCAAAACCTTTGGGAGATGTTTCTCCATGGAGAATAAGCAAGTACCATTGATGGGGCAAATTAAAGATGCCCATTTTGCATTCGTAGCCTTTCCAGACAAGAGAATCAAGATGACTGTCTTGGTGGCTGATGTCCCAACATCCTATGGCATTTTGATTTGATGAAATTTTTGCAAAGAAATGGGAGGAGAATTAAGCATGGACCTGATCGAGGCAATAATCCCTATCAAAGGCGTAATGAAGAAATTGCTCCCTAAAGAGGAGGCAAAATATGTGGTCACCTAAACATCAGCTCCTATAGCACAAATTTTGTTTGAGTCTTTAGGCAAGGGTAATTATTTCTTTACCATAGAGGATGCTCATGTTCCTACAGATGAAAGTCCTATAGTTGACAATCCAAGAATTGATCCAAACAAGACTTTAGGAGAATTGGTAGAGCACAGTACAAGTAAGGAAGGATCTTCCATCTCTAATGAAGAGAAATCTGATAAGAGATCAACTTCTAATGATATTTCAATCCTAAAATCTAATAGAAACAATTCTCCCACCAATGATGGAGTTGGGACTGTGTTGATATCTGCTCAAGGAGATATTCTTCCTTCATGCAATTTGTAAGTCAACAACACCAACAACATAGCTAGATGCAAATCCTCTCTGTTGCTCAAATTGAAGATTGCTCAAGATGAAGAAATCAAACTCCACATCAAAGGAGATGCTACACTAATAATTTTTTAGGAGTTTGATATGGACAATCCAATCATATGCTAGATTGAACCAGAAGAACAACCAATTATGGTAATGGACCATGCTACTGTAGATCAAAATTAGGCAAAGGAACCCTTCACCAAGAAATCAAGGAGGTATGGATTTCAAATTGAAGACCACATCCTACCATGGGGAAAGAAGAAGAAAGAGTCAATAGGAAGATGTAAAAAATTAGTTTCCTGGTGGAGAGCTCCATTCACCCATCACTATTTTTGGGGACAAAATGTCTTCTTGCTAGTTTATCAATATGGCATACTATTTTCACTATCTCTCAAAGTTCAACATCTAAAATACTTTAACTCTTGAAGTATCAGATCATTGCATCTATATATATGCATATTTGTATAGTTTTTAATTCTATTTTATTTTATTTGTTTTCTTTTTGATGCCTTTCATTTCTGGGTAGCATGACTCTGTAACCCAATGGTACACATGAAGACACTGGAGATTCTAGATTCTACTCCTTTCAATTCATTTTGCAATTGATAGAAGTTTCCCAACTAGAGCTAGCTATTGTTCCCCAAAAATATCACTCATTTTTTGGGACAACATTTAAACTTTTTACTCCTATAGACCAAAATTGTCTCTTCCATTTCCAAAATTTGTCCTAGACATTCAAATTCTTCATTTTTCAAGCTTCTTAGAAAATTCTACAGACTCTATAGGCCTAAATCTATGGTCTCTAAAAGCTTAAATCTATGGACTCTGTAGGCTTGAATCTACAGACTCAGCAGGAAGAGAAATCTACGAACTTAGCAAGAAGAGAAATCTACAGACTGTGTAGGAAAAGGAAAATCTATAGAATCTATAGGTCAAGTTTAATGGGTTTTACTGGTTGATTTATATAGACTTGGTTTCTACAGACTCTGCAGGGAGGTTCATTTATACAGGTTCAAAGGTTTTTGTAGGCAGTTTCAGTCAAAAGAATCAATTTCCAATACTTAGTCATTTTTGGGATTGTTTCAGTGCCTCAATTCAATCAAAAATCTCCATCGGCAAGAATCTAAGTGCAAAAAGAGACTTGAACCATTGAACCATTGAATCATTGAACCACTTTGGTTCAAAGGTTCAACGGGTTCAAGGTTCAATAGGTTCAATGTCATTGGCAAGAGTTAAACACTTCATCAAGGTTCAAAGTTCAATTGCTTCAATTGGTTCATCAGCTTCCAAACACTTAGCCAAATCAAAATAGCTTGAACCATTGAACTGTTGAACCATTGAACCACTTTGGTTTAAAGGTTCAACGGGTTCAAGGTTCAATGGTGGGTTTAATCGCTTTGGTTTAAAGGCAGGGTCATTCAAATGGTTCACTTAGTTCATCACTTTAGTTCAATCAAATGAACCATCAACTTCAACCATTTTGGTTCAAAGCCTTGGTTCAATGAAGAGGTTCAAAGCCTTGGTTCAATGGTAGGTTCAATGTCTTGTGGTTTGATGGAGTGTTTCATCATCTTAGTTCATTCAATTGAACCATCAGCTTGAACCATCGGCTTGAACCATTTTGGTTCAAAGCCTTGGTTCAACCAATTGGTTGAACAAAGTGGTTCAACGGTTGGTTCAAACAAAGAGGTTTAATGGTTGGTTCATCGCCAAAGTTCAAAAGAATAGTTCACAATGCAAAAGTTCAAAGGGCCTCCTGAAAGATAAGTGTCCTTGTGGAAGACACTTGATCAATGAAAGTACCCTTCGAAAGGGTCATTTACAAAGGTAATTCTTTTAGAATTCAAAAAAGACTAAGGCAAATAAAGGGAGTTATAATTCTTTCAAACTTTTGTTCGAAGGAATTTCTTTACACAAAAAGTCTGAAAGAATTCAAGAACTGGCCACGGGTGCAAAAAATCTGAAGACTTGTCAAAGACTTGGTGGAACAAAATTCCATGGAATTTTTGTCTGCGGGAATTTTCCCCAGACAAAATGCCCATGGGAATTTTCTGTGAGAAAAATGTTCACAAGAATTACCTGTGGGCAAAATGCCTAGGAATTTTCTCAAGGAAAAAACCTGAGGAAAACCCATGAAGACTCTAAGGAAAAAGGGCTGCTGAAAGACCCTAAAGGGTAGGTGCCCTTGCGAGGGACTCTCAGCTGCCAATGTAAAAGGCACTTCTTGAAGCCAAAGGGTTACCTTCTCTTCAAGAAAAATGTAAAACAAGAAGCCTGAAGGCCATTTAGGGATCATTTCTTAAAGCCTGAAAGGGTAATTCCAATCCAAAAAAGTGCCAAGCAGAAAGCCGAAAGAAGACCAAGGGGTGATGCACTTGAAGACATCAAATTCAAGATAGTGAACTAGCCATTGAGAGCACATCGACGGGCATGTGAACGTCAATTTTAAAGCCCATAAAATAGTCATTGATCCTCTGAATTTATAGATCTGAATGCATTCATAGACTTCAAGACCAAGACCAGTAGAAAGCAAGGAAGGATAGAACAACAAATGAATCTAGGACCCAATTTAATTAACCAAAAAAGGAGGAATGATGAAGGTAAGATCAGATCTCTAGGTGGACATTGAAAGTTGCAATCTTTTAATTGCATGGCTTGTTTATCTGCATTGAGAAGATCAAATGAGTAAAATGCCCCAAAGTTCCAGCCTGTCTTCCTAACAGTTTTCCATGTAACATGATGTGTTAATGTTCCTGAGTCCTCCTTAAAGTGGCTATATAAGGGGCCTTCTCTTATTGTAAAGATATCTATTTTTTGACAATCTGAGCGAAACTCTGCCCAAATTGAAAGGCATCATTGAGACTTTGTGCTTAATTTGTTGATCATATTTTGTTATTGGAATAAGAAAGCAAGGGATTTTTTCAGACTTTGAGGTGTGATATCTTTTTTGTTGGGGAAAGTATTCTTATGTCTTTTTCCTTGATATATTTTTTGTTCCATTAATTCAACAAGTAGGATTAGTAAAATTAGTTAGGAAGGTGTCCTAAAGAATCAACTATGGAGAGACTTTGTGCCCCCATGGTTGCCTTCAGTGTGTTTTCTTGTCATTTCTATGTAAAGGACTTTGGGATGACTTTATGCCCTCATTGTCCTTCATATATTACTCTTGAGAATTTCAAGTGGAGACTTTGTGCTGTATCTCGATTTGTTAGTTACTACACCCTTAGTTACATTCTAATTTTATTTCCAGGAGTATTCTTGTGACTGGTTGATTAGTTCTTCTAAAAGAAGAGTGTTGTCTATCATTTCCCTTGAGTTTTTCCTTTGTTTTGCACACATCATCTCTGAAGAAAGAGAGATCGATGGCTTGTTCTACCCTTGAGTGTTATTTTCTATTTATACATATATATATCATATCCACAGGGAACCTCCCCTTGATGAGAGGAGAGATCAGTCCCCTTCTAATGTGGTAAACCTACACATTTGGATGACTAATCTTCTTACTTTAGCTGATCAGACCTATTTTGTTTACTAGTACGCTGATAGACAAAATATTCAACCAACACATCCAACCACTCATATTCTCCCCCCAAACCCTATCCTAAATTATCAAGAAATCAACTGAAGATGGATGGACTATGATAGGGAAGAAGAACACTCACCCTAAAGATACAAACACATATGCTTCTCCTAAAAGAGTCAAGCCATCTTTGAGCAATGGCCCATAGGAGTAGGCTCTTATTGAGAAAGATACCTCTCTAGATAAAATCCCAAAATTGGTAGAAAAGCCTAGGATGTTCGATACCCATCTAGTTGCTAACATTTTGTTCCAAGGTTTCAAGGCCTTTATGCCTAATTCTTTTGGATTTTTAGACTCATAACTAGCCACTCTTTCACTTCCTACTTCAATAGGAAATGCCCAAACACTCTCACGTCCCTCTTTGAAGGAATGAAAAGGTGGAGAAAGGAGAGTATTAGGTTGACCATGCTATGAGGAATTAATTTAATGACTTCTTGAGTGCCAATAGTGGTCACATTATATAAAACTAGTATGATGCCTTAGAGGGTTTGGAATCGAAGGACATGTCCCTTGACACCTATCATCTATGAATTATTTTTCATGGAATATTTGGGGTCTCAAAGACCCAAAATACAAGTTTTTTGTGTGTTATTTGAGAAAGAAGTTTTTGAAGATGGACATTCTCTATTTGTAAAAAGTTAAGGCATCAAATTTATTATTAACAACTGTTAGTAACTCCATTTGGCACAATAGTATAAATATTTATAGCAACCATGTCATAGGACATGCAGGGGTGATCAATTTCATTTTTCTAAGGTAGTGGCCACACTTAGTGTAATCTTGAATGAACCCCACCAATTGGTTAGTATGGGATCTTTTTAGCATTGAAATCCATTATTTTGGATTTATTAATATTTATGCCTCGAATGATATCTTAGAGTGTACCCATTTATGGTAATGGATAAAAGATGATATCCCATACCTATTGGGTATTATGTGGTGAATTTAATATGTTGAAATTTATTGAGGATAAATTAGGCCACTTTCTTATGAGGTGGGTAGCTGGCAAAAGGGAGGTGTGGTTTTACATGTGCACTAAATGGCACTTTTATGACCCCAATTTATCCCACCAACCTATAAATGAAGTTTGGTACACCTAGAGTAATTTTAGGGAAGGCCCCACTTGAATTCTAAAGCATCTAGATAGGACAATGATGTCCACCCAATCATGCTTCTCTTTTGATAACAATTTTTTTCCTATGGTGTAGGCACTGCCAAACTTTGGGCTTTTCAATCACTCCCTGATTTGGTTTTCAGTGACATGGTAGTTCATGAAACCCAAAGTTCAAAAAACACAATTTTTCCCTAACATCTCCTTGCTCAAGCATGGGCCCATGGTGGAACACATTAGGAGAGTTTGTAATTTAGATCCACATCCTTCCCAAGAATCTAGTTGGAGTTTTTGGTGGGATGATGCTATCAGAACAACCTCTCACTTTTTGTGGATCTATGGCCACCAACTTACCAAAATATGGAGACACTCCTACTCTAATTGATCCAAAACTTAGAAGTTTTGGTTGAAAGATATTTCAAGAACATGAAAATAACACAGTAATAATGATTTCCTTGAGAAGAGATGTTTTATTACTCATAAGATTACAAATACAAACATATGGTTATCTTTAGGAAGAGATGTCTGATTTCCTTCTCATGTTTCATCTACATTTATAAATACTTTTAAGGTATGAGGAGGATGTATAAGGTCACCAATATCAAGGGAGATGAAGTGGTTCAACTTCCATGATTTACAACAATACCAAATTCAAGAAATTACTATTTTTAGATAACACTATTAAAATTGAAATTTAGATCACTTACATTGGGTTTACAAGTATAAAAACTCACTCAACATAGATTAGTGAAATTTCATTGCATTTTACTCATTTTTATCTTTCCAATGGTTCAAACGGGGAGTCAATCAGAACTATGCTACAAAAGTTATGGCTCATGAAAGTTCTAACACCAATTAGGGTAGGACTGTCACCTGAAGTGTTACCCAAAATATTCCTCTCTCCTTGAGAAGCAATGGTCCCCATTACATCAATATTTGTCATCAAGTGTGGTATTTGTATCTTGATTTGATTCTCTATGAGCCACTCACCTTGGTGGCTAAGCTTGCCCCTTTTGACCACCTGATAAAGAGGAATGGAGCCTCTTATTATTGTTTTCATCCAAGTGTCCACAATCTAATCTTCCTCTACTAGAGAAAAAATCTATGGATCAAGCTCATCAATGTCCAGTTGTTCTTCTATGACTAAAGTGTTTAACAAAGGTGGATGATATGGTTTGAGGAGCTCCACATTGAAGATTGGATGCAGACCAAGGTAGGATGGCAGGTTTAACTCAAAAGCATTTTCTCCAACTTGTCTGATGATGGTGTAGGGACCATATCATAGAGACCAAATTTTTCTATGTGGGCCTTTGAGTTGTTACTTTTAAATCTAAAACCAAACCTTGTCACCTAAATCAAAATGGTGTGCCACCCTATGTTTGTCATGGCATTGCTTATACTTTTGACTCATCTTTTCCAAGATGTCATGAACCTACTACTAGATGTGTTGGATTTGTTTAATGAACTTTGTTGCTTTTGTTGCCTCAGATCTCCCATTAGCTATATATTCCATGATGGAGAGTGGAATGGATACATCTATTGGTGCCGTGGGTTATAAATCAAAGCATGTTTGGAATGGATTATGATTGGTGGAGCTATGTAGGGCCTGATTATATCCATGTTGTATGAAAAGAAACACCTCATCCCATGTGCATGGATGTTTGGAGTGATACATCCAAAGCATGTAGATAACTAGGTGGTTCACCACTTCTATCTGACCATCAGTCTATGGATGGAAGGCCATGGACTTCATCAACTTGGTATCCATCATTTTACACAAAGTGGACCAAAAGATACCCAAGAACCTACTATCTCTGTCTGAAATAATGGACTTGGGGAGACCAAAATGGATCCATACATGACTAAAATATAGTTGAGCAATTTCCTTAGTAGACATAATTTTGTTACAAGCAATCATGATATCTATTTTTCAAAAATGATCAACTACAACAAAAATATAGTCTTTGCCATGTTTTAAAGTGGGAAAACCTGAGAGAAAATCCATTGAGACAGATTCCCAAGGCCTGATTGGTTCTAGCAATCATGTGTACAATCCTTACTTCTTATTTGTTGGCTTGGCTATCACACATGGGGTGAAATATTTTAGGTACCTTTACACATCCTTCTACATATGGGGCTAGTAGAAGTGCTTTTGAAGAATTGTCAATGTCTTTTATACACCAAAGTACCCAGTTATCCTACTGAAATGTGCTTCCCATATCATCTTCTATTGCTATGCAACTAGAACACAGATGTGCCCCATGTGATAGAGGAAATTATCTTGAAAATAGAAATCAAATACATTTTTACCTTCTTGAATTTCTTGATATGTATCAGTAAAGGTAGGATCTACTTCATATAGAGCACCCTAGGTGGAAGTCTCATGTTTGCAAAGATCAAGAACTATTGTGAGTGCAAAAATTAGTGGGTAGTTTAGACAATCTATAGATATATTTGAATTCCCCTTTTTGTGTTTAATTATCATATGTGATTGCTATAGATATGTGGCCCACTTTTGGTGCCTCTCATTTTGTAGTTTACTTTGTGTCTAGATGAATTCTAATAGTCTGTGGTTAGTGTGGATGACCATCTCTTTCCCCAAGATGTAGTGTTTCCATTATTTGAAAGCTTGCATAATGGCATAGAGTTCCTTGTCTTATGTCAGGTGTTTCTTGATTGTATCATTGGAAGTTTCACTGTCATATGCAACAACATGGTCATGTTGCATGATGATAGCTTCCATGACATATTCAAATGCATCTATCATCAAATCAAAAGGTTGATGCAAGTTTGTCAAGGCAAGAATAGGAGATAAATAGAATCTATTCTTCAAATTATCAAATGCTCTTTTTTGTATTTCACCCCATTAAAATGTAGCTTTAACTCCTCCTTTAGTCACTTGGTTTAGTGGCCAAGCAACATGTGAGAATCCAAGAATAAACCTACGATAAAAAATTTCAAGACCCAAGAAACTATGAAGTTATATAGGGTCCTTGGTCTAGGCCATTTTTGAATAACTCAAATCTTCTTTGAATTGACATGGATCCCTTCCTCATTCACAACGTATCCAAGGTACTGAATTGTTTTCATCTTGAATGTGCACTTGTTGAGATTTGCATACAACTTGTGCTCCCAAAGAGTTTGAAGCACATTATAGATATGTTACAGATGTTCCTCCCATGTTATACTATAGATGAGTATGTAATCTAAGTAGACAACCATGAATGAGCTGGTGAAGGGTTGTATGATGTCATACATCATCCTCATAAAGGTTGTAGGTGCGTTAGTCAAACTAAAAGGCATAATTAACCATTCAAAGATCCCCTCCTTGGATTTGAATGCAATATAGACATCGATGGGATATATAGGAATTTGGTGATAGCTAGATTTGAGATCAATTTTGATTAAGAACTTCACACAACATAGTTGGTCTAACAGGTCATCAATCCTAGGGAGGGGGTAGCGATTCTTCATAGTGATTTTGTTTAGGGATTGATAGTCAATGTAAAGCCTTCATGTTCCATATTTATTTGGTTTTAAGATAATTAGGCTTCCATAGGGTGAATATTTTAGCCTAATTTGACCCTTTTCGATCAATTCTTGAATCTGCCTTTCTATCTCATCATTCTCTAGAACTAATATGTGATACACAAGACTATTAGGTAAAGGTGATCTTGGAATCAAATTTATAGAATATTTTACCTAGTAGTAAAGTGGAACTCCCTTGGGTGACTTGAATAATTCATTATATTCTCCCATGATTTGACCCATCTGATTCTATAGTTATGTTGATTATGTAGTTAGGACTACAACATTAGCCTTATTAAATATTTGTGGCTTGACCACCATGAGAATGAATTGCTTTATCTTCTTCACCAATCTCTTACATTACTTGGTACTAATCAAGTAGATAGATGTGGGAGATGGTACCTCTGGTACCTATAGTGCCACATTCCAAGAGTGAGGGTGATTCTTTAAGTTCATTATTCATAGATGCCATGTTGATCATACATGAATGACTGACCAAGGAGTACATCACAAACATCTAGATTGACCACATCACACAAGACCTCATCTTGGAAAGGTTTTTATTATATATGAAAGAAGACACTGGTGGATGACATGGAGGTCTCTCCCTAGGCTCAACCATCAAATACTATATGGATTTAGGTGAGGCTTCATGGATAGATTTAGAATTTTCACAACTTTAGAAGAGATTAAATTATTTTGACTTCTACTATCAAGAATGAAATGTAGAGGCTTACCTTTCACTAACTTAGAGTGAAACAACCTTTCCTTGTCATCTTCCCTTTCTTCATAGGTCTGTGATGAAGCAACGATGGTATCGAGCTTAGCATCTATAATCTATTTTTCATATTATTCAAGTGTAGGGTGTGTATGAGACAAAGCAGTAGATGTTGAGTATTGTGACTCAAAATATAGGGACTTAATGTTTCAACATTCTTCTTTAGAGTGAGTTCTAGTTTTGTGGTAATCACACCATTTCCCAATCTTCCCCTTCTAGGGTTTCTTATCTTGAAACTCCTTTTGATTCCAATATTGGCCTTGTGTTTGACCTTCTTTGTCACTTTTCCATTTCAAAGGTTGAATCTTTGTATTCTTTCTTTCATGCTTCTACTCAATCTTCACCATGAACTTGTATGCCTCATCAAGGGTTTCCAAATTGAAGAGTTCCATTTCCCCTGTCTATACCATTGTAGTCTACCATAATATTTGAGAGTATTATGTTTCTCAGTTTCTTAGAAGTCTAATCTCATAGACAAAGAATGAAAAATGCTAGTGTAATCTTGAATAGACTATTCCTTACCTTGGCAAAGTTGTTGCCACTATATGTATAGATCATCATATGCTCTAATGTGGTAGTATTCTTCCTTTACAGCTTCCATGAAATCATCCTAGGTAGTTTCCACCTCAAGGCCAATGCAATCCATACTTAACCTCTTATTATATACTTCCCACTAATTTTTGATGGGAAATGATGATTTAAAAAGAGCAAAAGTGATCTTCTCTCCATTAGTGAATTTATTTACAAAAAATTAGGAAGATAATTGATCCAACCAATTTTATACTACATCAGCATTGATTTTTCCTTCAAATGTAGGGATATAAAAATTCACTTGAAACATGAAGGGTGTTGAGGTACTGAAAGGACATTCCATGGATGAGGAGCCAGGGAGTGCAAATGAGGATCCAAAATTTCCCATTGAGAATTGTTGGAAAATTTGGATGAATTATTACAACTTCTATGTTTACTACCACTAGAGGGATTCATTCACCATTTCCTTGAAGGGATCAAATGTCTTAGTTTCATCTTCCATTTGAGTTCATTTAAAGTGAATAGGGGGATAGTTTGTGAGCTCTATTGTTTTCCACCCAAGCTTCTTGTAGCCTAACCTCATCCTCATGATCATACACTCTCAAGATAAACTGATCTGATACCACTGATCCAAAACTCAAAAGTTTTGATTGAAAGATATTTAAATAATATGAAAATAAAATAGTAACAATGATTTCTCTGAGAAGAGATGTTTTATTACTCATAATATTGCAAATACAAACATATGCTTATCTCTGGAAAAAGATGTATGATTTCCTTCTTAAGTTACATCTATATTTATACATACTTTTAAGGTAGGAGGAAGATGTGGAAGGTCACCAATATCAATGGAGATGAAGTGGTTCAACTTCCACGATTTACAATAATAAAAAATTTGAGAAATTATTATTTTTAGAAACTTACTATTTTAGACAACACTATTAGAATTGAAATTTAGGGCACTTCTATTGAATTTTCAAGGGTCAAAATCCACCAAGCATAGATCCATGCCACTTCATCATGCTTTCCTCTTTATTATCTTTCCAATAGTTCAAATGGGGAGTCAATAAAAGCTATGGTGAAAAAGTTATGGCTCTTGGAAGTTTTTCCACCAATTAAGGTAGGACCGTCACCCGAATTGTCACATGAATTGTTGCCCAGATCACTACTACGTCCTCCAAGCTGAGTTGTGTGACTCTAAACATAGAAAATGATCCCTTTAATGAGATCTTATAGGTGAGGACTCATTTATATTACAAACAAATTCAATGCTTGGGGTGCCCAAATCAAAGCTAGAATTCATTGGCTTAAGATTGGAGACAAAGCTTCTAAGGAGTTCTTCTAAATGTTATGAGCCAAGAACTCAAAGTAGTAGATTCAAGTTATTTCTGAGGCTGTAAATAGACTCATAGAGACTCTTCTAATAGTGCAATCTTTGGTCCAACATTATCAACAAGTGGTCAAAGCTCAAGCATCTTTGGTTGAGTGTGAAACTACCCTTCAACAATTGCTTGTAAACTCACTCCCAACCAATAGCTGGTTTGTAATAGGCCCCTCTTTATTGATGACTTGCATGAAGAAATGGATCACATGGATAACTAAAAATCCACTAGCATTGATGGCTTCCCCTACGAATTATATAAAATTTTATTGGACCTTGTGGGTAGTGATTTGCATAAGGTTTATCAAGAAACATTTCATAAGCACTATCTAGTTAAAAATATAAATAAAGGAAATATCAAATTCATACCTAAGTAGGGAGATCCTAAGTTGATCTACAATTGGTAGCACATCACCCTTATGAATGTTTCCTATAAGATCATTTACAAGGCTCTAGCAATCCATTTACATTATATGTTGCCTTTCATTGTGCATCCAGAATAAATGGGTTTCATCAGAAGCCGTTATATTTTAGATAACATCATTTCCATCTGAGAAGGCATAGATTGGGCAAGACGGTCTAAGAAACATACTATGTTCATCCAAATTAATATTGAAAAAGCCTATGATCTCATTGAATGGCCTTTTATTCTAGCCATTTTTTGGGCTCTAGGCTTCAAGCCCATATTCATCCAAACCATTCAATTCCTCTTCTCAAATGCCTCAGTTATCCTCTCCATTAATGGAGTCACCTCTAATAAATTTGGCTTATTTTTTTCTATTAGTTAAGGGTGTCCTTGGATCTTACCTTATATATGTTTATAGCTAAGGGTTTTGGATATCTTCTTACCAATGCCCAAGATATGTGCCTTGTTAAGGGAATTTAGCTCCCTCCTAATGTCACAAACCCACATGAAGATATGAAACTACTCAGTGGCCACTTTTTAGATGACTCCTTCCTTAATCTCATTGAGGATGAAACCAATGTAGACAATGCCTTACATTATATCGACACCTTCTGCCTGGCCTCTGGCTCCAACATCCAATGGTAGAAAAATCATTGCTATAAATAATCATACCTCCCTCCACTAGTGTGGGTAGCTAAATTCAATTATAAGTGGATACAACATGGTCAAATCCTTAAATTTCTTAACATCCCCCTTGTTTTTGATGCCTCACCACCTTTGTTGTGGTAATATGTTGTTGATAGAGTTACTAAGAAGTTAGAATACTGGGTTACCAAGTATCTTTTGTTTATAGGCAAATTTCAAGTCTTCTAAAAAATTATTACATCCACCCATGTGTACTACTCATGATGTTGGGTGCCTTCTAAAAAATCTTATCAAAATTTAGAAAAATTTCTTAAAGATTTCCTTCAAGCCAATTCCCCACAAGGTAAAGGATTCCACAAGATGGCTTGGGAATATTGTTGCCTCACCATGATTTTGGAGGGATAGAGCTCATTGACATAGCCTGATAAGGAACTACCTTATGTGCTAAATGGATTATGCAAGCCATTGAGGGCCAATAAGCTTGGAAGGTGTTATTCAGACACTATATTTCCTTAGGATTGCCTAAGGGTAAGAAGGCCTGAAAAGGGCTTGGCTTCCCCAATTCACTCTTCATTCAATATTCGGTATAAATCATAAGGTCCTTTATGGCCAAAAGCATATGGAAGGCCTGGGAAAAGATTAAACATTTGATTCTCTAGAATGGATCAATTTATGGACTAGGCTCTCTGTTAATTCCCATTATCTCTAGTGGTCTCCCATTTTTTCTTGCAATGAAATACCCTTGGTAGAAGTCCCTTGGGTCAATTCTCTCAATATTTATCATAGAGGAATTCACATCATTCAAGATATATTCTATAATTTCTCTTACTCTAAGCTATCTTAGGAGGAGGCAAAATCAAAATTTTGGCTAGCCAATGTAGAATAGGAGTCCTATCAAGAGATTCTCAATGTCATCCCAACTTCCATGCTCCATAAAATATCAGTCCACTCTAATCAGTTATGGTGGAAGGACTTGAAGTGGTATGTCAAGACCCCTCTTTGTAATTACACCCCTTAGCTTGGTTATGCATGGATGACCCCCCATTTTCCCATGGTTGATAAGCTTTACACCCACTAGGGGATGCACTCATCTATTAAAACATGTAGCTCTCACTTCAACACTATTTGGGGGGCTTATGTGGAGCCCAAGCTTGCTCATTTTACTTGGTGTATATTACACCAAGGCTTTCCTATTGGTATAAGACTCATCGAGCTTCGAGTCCACTTGCCTACATGCCCCTTCTATAGCCACCTTGAGATGTTTCCTCATATCTTCTAGTTCTATTCTAAAGCTCAAAGGGTTTGGACTTAGATCCATGATTTATTCAAACCTTTATAGCCCAAATTCTTCCTTTGGTAGCATATCCTCCTTGGAGATAATCCCATGATGCACTTCAAGTATACACAAGTCTGACATACTTTTAAAGTGGAGATTCTCTTCTAGATTTGGAAAGAAAGAAATAATTATGTGTTTAATTATTCTTCTACTAATTGTAGTGTTTTTTTATTTACACAAATATTCTATCATCTCTAATGTTCTTTTATAGATTCAAGTCCAATCCAATTAAGTGGTTATGGAGCTTCTGCATCTTCAAGATCTCCTCTCCCATTGAGGAGATGCTCCTTGTGTTATGGCTCAAGTTTTACCTTCTCTACCCAATGATCCTAGATTGGATGACATAGTATCTCAACTACCTCATGGTGAGAATCATTGTAGTTGTTCTAGGCATAAATCTCATAGTGACACCCCATAGAAATGTGTTTCCCCTCCTAGGCAACAGTGAGGGTGGAAATCACTTCTTCCTTCCCCTATTAGGTAGGATGGTTGGGGCACTCCTCCTCTTCCATGCCCAGATGCTTGGGGGTGCCACCTAGAGGTTGAATAGATGTGTTGGATAAGTTCCTTAGGCTTTCTTTGGCTATTTCATCTAATTAAACACAAGCAGAATATGATGACATAGACATTACCCAAGTTACTAGATGGGAGCCTATTTCATATGGAAATGACTTGTTAATCTTGGGATGGGGTCTTGATGATATGGACCCTCTACCTTCTGGCCTTTCTCTTGCTGCATAAAAGTTATTTTTTTAATGACTTTGTGACTTATTTCTAGGATTTGCCTAGATTTCTCTTGCTCCTAAGATCTATCTAATGTGATGTGGTGTGTTATCATACCACCTTTATGTTTTTGTGAATTATTTGTATATTTATATTTAGTTAATATATAGATATATTTCATCAAGAAAAAGTATTTTACATGAAAGGCACCAACTTTATATGTGGAAAATAAGTAATGGAGTGCCCACCAACTTATTAGAAAAGAGATTGTGACATTCAAATTGAAGGGTAAATACATCTCATCCACAAATTATTCAAATTGAAGACAAACTTATTATTAGTGACTATAGAATCTGGTAATATCAATATTATTATGTTGCATGCTTTCTTAATGGTCTGAAACTATGTAAAATTGGCATTTGTGAAACTTATTTCTTACCTTCCACTTGACTCCCAATTTTTCAATCAATCTAAATGCACAATTTTTCATGATAATTTTTCTTGGTGTTCTTTTCATTATAATGTCCCTTTTGAATAGCATCTTACAGTCAATTACAATTATATGATATCACAATTCAACAGAAACCCTATATATATGTATGTATGTATGTATGTATGTATGTCAAAAATATATGTAGGAACAATGTCAATATTTGTTTAGATTATTAACTTTCAATAAATTTATTAATATTGTCAATAAAAATTTATATAATTTCTTAAAATAAATATGAAAATCCTATTTACTTTTAATATAGTTGGTTTAAATATTTTAACTTTTATTCTTTCACATATTTCAAAACATGTTTTACACGTATTTGTTATTCTTATTTATTATTTATAAGTACTAATTAATAAAATTTATCTTTATTTAATCAATTTAAAAATTAGTTTATTCCTTTTATCTTTATTGTGATTCTTGGAAGTTGATTGATAACACACAAAAAAATCTTATTTCAATAAATTCAACAAAAATATAAAATATAAAATTGTTTGTAATAATTTCTTTCAATTTATATTAAATATAAAAATATGTTTAATATGTCAAAACTTCCACTCTTTATATAATATTACAAATGCATTCATGTTTAAAAACATGGATAAGTTCTAGTTGGTCCTAATATAAGTTAACATAGATGTTGAGATTTAATAGCTACAAGTCTCTAAATTATTATGAAATATTTGATGGCTCTGCACAATAAGACATTTATTATGTAAGATCAATCTTTATCCTTATTCCTATATGTATTTCACCTACAAAATATTAAATAGCCATTGCAACAAACATAGTGTACATTTGTATCCTCTATCCAAGATCATTGTGGAGTGACAACATCATATCAATGAAATGAAAGCAATACACCACCATATTGGTGAAATGACAACTTGACTACCATATATTGAGAGTCGATACCATACCACTCTGATATCTCGATAAGGATTACTTATGGCTGTGCTAAGGAGGTTTGTTGTTACTTACCTTGCCAATGTTCAAGAGTGGGCTCTCACAAATTCAAAAACTAATATAATTTCAAGAGAAAATTAATGACTTGATTTTAATGATAGGTAATTTTTAGTATCACTATCTATGCAGTTTTAAGTCTCATGGTGAGGGTTAAATGTATTATTAGTCTATAACTTTCAATTTTTCCTAGCATATTTAGTTGTGCAAAGAACATTATTTAATATTCTTCATCTAAACATACAATACTTGAAAAAACCTACACATTTACAATCCTAATTCCCTTCTCCAAGATCCTATTTCACTTTTTTTGAAAGCACTAGTCGATATTCAACCTTGTTCAATATATGGGTAAGTGCACAAAGTTAGGGTACAAAAAAGGGCTTACTCATGGACATGTTTTTCATGAAAATTGATAAATTTGAACTTCTATAGATAAGTTGAGATGGATTCACTCAAAATTTGAGGATGGTGTAAGAACATGAGTTATAGAATTTTGAGTCTAGTTTCAAAACATTTTTTTTAATGGTAAAGTATAAATAAGATAGACATCTAAAATTTGAATAAGAACTCCTTTTTTTAGGAAAACAAATTAGATAGCTAGCTGTGTGGCCCCTCATTTTTTGAGCATCTTTTAATATTGTTTAAAACCATATGGTGACACTTTATATAAGATTATTTACTTTGTAACCTATATTTTTTAAATAAAATTTTGATGAATATTTTTTAAATTAATTTTACAAGTAAATAGATCCTAAAAAAATGACAAGAAATAGATAGCTGGCCATGAACCCCCCCTAACTACATCAAAAAAAATGAAAACTAATTTTTTTAATGCTTGTAGAATTAGGCCTAGTTTGTAAATGTGTATTTTTTTGCATTTGGATCAATGAAAAAAAGATACATAAGCATATATGAGTATGTATATTTATGACAGGTAGTGGCCTAAAAAAACTATAGTTATAAATCAACATAGATGGAAACCTTAAAATATTACAAAAATTATAAAAATCATATAATTGAAAAAAAGAGAGTGTGCTCATCATCATGGTAATAATTTTATGAATTTTCACATTGAAATTCATAGTGTATTTGGTGATGAAAGTTGATTTTTTTATTTTCTATCAACCCTCAATTTTAGTTGTGTGTTGACAAGTCCCATCTTTCAGCTTGAGAATCCAATCCTTAATTTTTGAATTCAAACAAAATATATCACATACACAATCTTTTCACATTACAATAAAAAGCAAAAAAATGTTTTAGAAGGGTTGTTTGCTTTTTTCAGGCAATGTGAAAGGAGTGTGCACACGCTGTGACACATAAGCATTCCTTTCACATTTCACAAAAAAACATAAAATATATATTGGAAGGAGAAGATGGTTTAATAGGAAGGGGCAGATGGTTTACTAAAATAAATGTTAATTATAAGATTACATTTATAATGATACTTTTACTTTGGAAAGTAAAAGTAAAAATATAAATGAAAACTAATACTTTAAATTCATTTTAGTAAATATAATAAATTAGGACCACTCTGCATCTAATAGAGTTGGTATCATAGTTGCATGTATTATATTATGGGATATGGCTTTTTAAAATCTAATGTAGTTATTACTTAGGTATTTTTAGGCTCTCAGTATTTTACCTAGGGATTTTAGGGTATAAATTTTACAATTGATGTCTATTTTTTGTAAACATAAAATGATTTTTAGGTTTTTGTGTCTTTAATATTGTTTATTGGTATTTATATGAGTCTTATGTTTGTCAAAATTGAAGTTTACAAACCATTCACTTTGAATTCAAGCCAAAGTGAAGTGATTTAGAAAATATAGGTCACATTGGTGACTTGCACACATCAAACAACTACTTTGTGTTAATTTCACTTGTTCATCATCCCTCCCTCATCCATAATCACTTTCTCTTCATCCATTATCACCACTAATCACTCACTCATTGAACCTCATCATCCCTCATAATCTATAATCACTCCCTCACAGTCTCCAATCACTCCCTTATTAACCCTCACCATCCCTCACCATCCCTAATCATTGCTTTATCATCCCTCATCCTTCTTAATCATTCCATTTTTATCCCTAATAATACCTAATCACTCCTTCCTTATCCCTCATCATCCCTAATAACTCATTCATTGACCTTCACCATCCCTTACCATCCCTAATCACTCCCTCATCATCCCTTATTACTCCCTCATTTATCATCATTGTCCCTCATCATCCATAATCACCCATTCACCATCTCTAATCATTCCCCATCATCCATCATAATCCATAATAACTCCATCCTTGTACTCATTGATCCTCACCATCCCTTATAGAAATCAAGGCAAACATATAGTCACTTTTTAGGTTTTTTAACCTTCCAAATTATTTTATAGCATTTTTATGATTCCTAGGTTTGTCAAAAATAAAATTTACATACCATTCACTTTGGATTCAAGCCAAAGTTGTGTTATTGGGTTATAATAGGTCACATTTATGACCTATTCATATCAAACAACCACTTTTTATTAATTTTATTGCTTATTATCCTTCCCTCATCCCTTATCACTTCCTCTTCATACCTCATCACCCCTAATTACTCTCTCCTTGTTCCTCAATGTCCTTAATCACTCACTCATTAAAAATCACCATCCCTCATAATCTATAATCACTCCCTCATAATACTTAATCACTCCATCATTAAACCTCACCATCACTTATCATCTCTAATCACTTCATTGCCCTTTATTAGATCCCTAATCACTCTTTCCAATCCCTAATCACTCTATTCACCCTCACCATATCTCATAATCCATAATCACTCCCTAATCATCCATAATCACACCCTCATTGATATTTACCATCCACCATCATCCATAATCACTCATTCATCATAACTTGTCTTACATAATTACTCCCCCTCATCCCTCATAATCGCTGATCACTTCCTCATCCTAACTAATCCTCACCATCCCTCATAGATAACAAGGTAAACATATATTTATTTATTAGTTTTTTTTTTGCATTTTGGATTAATTTTTGACATTTTAAAGAGTTATAGGTTTGTCATAATTGAATTTTACAAACCACTTAATTTTATTTCAATACAAAGTGGTGTAATTTGGGTAGGATAGGTCAAATTGTTAATCGGGTTACATCAAATGATTAGTTTGTGTTAATTTCACTTTTTCATCATCCATACCTCATCTTTAATTATTTCCTCCCCATTAATCATCACCCCTAATCACTCTTTCCTCATCCCTCATTTTCCCTGATTACTCCCTCATTGACCCTCACCACCCCTCATCATCTCTAATCACTCCCTCATTGACCCTCATTATCTATCATCATCCCGAATCATTCCATCATCCCTCACCATCCCTAATAACCCCTCCTCATCATTAATAATCCCTAATCACTTCATCATTGACCCTCACCATCCTTCATCATCCCTAATCACTCCATCATCCCTCATTAGATCCATAATCACTCTTTCCACATCTTTAATCACTCTATTCACACTCACCATCCCTCATAATCCCTAATCACTCTCTCATCATCCTAATCACTCCCTCATTAACCCTCATCATCCATCATCATTCCTAATAACTCCATCATCTTTTTTCATATCTAATCATTCCAACTCATCCCTCGTAATGCCTAATCACTTCCTCATCCTAGCTAAACCTTACCATCCCTCATAGACAACAAGGTAAACATATATTTATTTTTTATGTTTTTTTTCCTTTTATATTACTTGATGAGATTTTGAGGAATCCTAGGTTTGTCAAAATTGAAGTTTATAAACCATTTACTTTTATTTAAAGTCCAAGTGGTGTGATTTAGGTAGCATAGGTCATATTGATAATGTGGGCACATAAAATTACCACTTTATGTTAATTTCACTTTCTCATAATCCATACCTCATCCTTAATTAATTTCTCCCCATCCCTCATCACACCTAATCACTCTCTCTTCATTCCTCATTGTCCCTAATTACTCCCTCATTGATCCTCACCACCCCTCATCATCTCTAATCACTCTCACATTGACCCTCACCATCCATCACCATCACTAATCATTCCATTAACCCTCATCATACATAATAACTCCCTCATCATCCCTAATAATACCTAATCACTCCATAATTGACCCTCACCATCCCTCACCATCCTTAATCACTCCTTAGTAGATAATGAATGGAGAATGGTAAACCCTGAAGTATAATAGAAGGAAACCTATGAGAAGTATATATTTTTGTATTTTATTTAAATTTTGGATTTATTCAACTTTGTAATCCCAATAAATCAATATAAGAATGTGAAGAGTCTTTCCTTTTGTATCTCAAAAGGCTAGAATGTGAAAAGACAACAAAATTATATAAGACTATTTGTAGCTCACTTTGATATAATAAAATATGGTTATAATGTGTTGATATAGATTAATAGAATCATTATGTTATATTTTTCCTAATATTATTTTATGTATGGTTGATGTGTAGTGAGTAATCTATTTTAATTTAATCTATTATCGAATGTTATGCTAGTTATGTTTCATATTCTATTTGCATATGTTTTCTTCTTGCTCTTAGGTGCATATTCATAAATCATAGATAATATGTAGCAGTATCATCTATTTTTTGCCAATTAGTAATCTCCACTATGCAAGTTATCCTTGTAATTAGTATATTCTAGATAATTTCTAAGAACCTATGCTAACAATGGTACAATGTCTATGGAACCCAATTGGATGAAATATGCTGAGATAGTTGTCAGGGTAGAGAGACCTAGAAAGATGGTTAGATGGGAGAACATAATTTTTTTTTAAAGAATAATCATGAAGAGTCAAAAAAATTATAGAGGGGATTATCCAAGAACATCTCTATGGAAAAATCTATGAAAATTTTTGGTGTGAAATGCCTAGATTGTTAGTTGCATGGCTAGCTAGAGTAGAATATTATTGCTTTAGCCTTAAGATCATAGAATTTGTAGTCTTGATTGAGAAAAAATTGGAAATACTATGTAACCTAGATATTGATTGGTCCCAAGCATTAGATTATTATATGAAGACTGTAGTTCATGGCTATATTACTGAGTTCATAGTACAAGGATACATATCTTTTGAGACTACACAAAATCAATTTGTCCAATGAATCATAAAGAAAATATTATAGAAATTACCTTTTCTAATAAATATGTTGGTTATGGAAAAGGACATGGTGCCTACTCCAGCCAACATGGAATAGTCTCTTCAAGCACTATAGGGGTACATGCAAGAGAAAGTGAATAATGAAGAGTTGGAAAAAGGAACTTAAACCTAATCCAAAAAAATGGAAGGTGAAAAGACTCAAAATGAGAATAAAATTATACAACTTGAAAATGAAATAAATAGAAAAGAAGATGAAATAAGACAAATGACCCTGAAGTAACTACAAATAGGACTAGGAGTAGATAATAAAGTGCTAGAGTTAGACATATACAATAAAAAGGTGATAGAGAAGAGAGGTTGTTGAGAGAAGATGTGGAAAATAATAAAAGAAGAGGGTATGAAAATTATGATTAAGAGCCCAATGAGAAATAATATGATGGAAGTAGTGATGCAAAGTTAGAAAAGTTAGGAAGTAAAGGTAGATCGTAGTTAAGGGAAGGGTTTTTAGCTAGAACTAAGAAGGAAAGTTTCTAGGAAAATGTTAAAATTGAAGCTAGTAATATTTTACGTTCAAGTTCAAAGTTAGAATAATTTATAAATAAACATTATTAATTTCAAGGGTATGCATCCCCTAAGCCCACTTTATTTATTAAAGGTATAAAAAGTATAGAGAAAAGCTAATTCATGTTGGTTTTATTCATTTACCGAAAATTTTGGAAGGTTCATTGTAGAAACCAAGTGTGAATTAGAAAGAAAGAAGTTATGTGAAGGAGGATTTATTTTAACTCCTAAAAATATTAGTGTGTAATAGCCTATAGTTATAACAAACACTATGCAGTCACCACCAATCATAATTACTAGTATTTAGACATTTGTAGTAATAAATACCAGCCTACAAGATATGGTTCTTAATGCAAGTATGCTTGTGTCTTTAATTTTGTATAATGGGTCTTCAGACCCTAAACATTACTTGGTAACCTACAAAATGAAATGGATTGTAAAATGGGTAACACTAGATGATGTGAAGAAGTGTGAATTCTTAGGAGCTTTGGCAAGATGTTCCTTATAGTTCATTTTCAAAAGAAATGTAAATACCCTCAATCTCACTCAAGTTAAAGATTTTATAGAGGAAAACTTTATTGTAAAAAAAAGTTCCAGTGAAGTTATTCAAGACCTAAAGGAAATTTGGCAAAAATCTAGAGAAATGGTTGGAGAATATGATCATAGGTTCTTTGATGTGATGAAAAAAATTGATTTTATTTTAGAAGATAAAGATAAGTTTATTTGATTCATAGAGGGCCTACAACCAAGAATAAGGTTTGTTATTATGTAATCCTAGTTTTACACCAAGGATGATGCTCAATCTGTTGCCATATGAGTAGAATAGATATAAGACTACATAGATCTTCCATTAATGGAATCAAAAGTATAAGATAATTTAGATGCTTTTATGAGGAAGATGAATGAGATGCATGAAAATGATAAGCATAAATTAGGCTTATGGTGCATAGAATGTGTCCATGAGGGACATCACATGAATGATTGTCCAATAACAAAAACAAGATTATGTGAAATCTATAGGGTAGTTAGACATCATACATCTAAGTTCCATCTTCTAAAACAATATATCTAAAAGTCTCATAACATATACTACAATTTTTGAAAATATAAAAATCACGATGAGATAGTTTATTGAGATTTTGGATAATTAAATCAAGATATAAAGAAAAACATTTTCATAGTTGTGACTCAACAAATACCCATTTCAAAGCAATCAATTCCATGACCAGACATGGAGATGATAAATATGACTCAAGGTAGTATACGATGGATGCCTTCATTACCTCAATATCATATACCTTTATCACCATAGTATCAGCCACTAGGCTTAACAAGCTGGAATAATAAATCATATTTATCATACTAATATTTTTGTCAATATGCATAACCATGAAATAATATGAATCTTTAGTAACAATAGGAAAATTGGACTCCAATTTCCACTCAACATCAGTATGGGGGATATGATGTGTAGATAAATTAGCGAGGATATGCTTGAAAAAAATCACAAGGGTGGGGATATCAAAAAAATAGAGGAGGCTATAGAGGGGGATATAGGGGATATATCAATGAGGTTGCAACAATGATAATCGACAACTTTGAACCCTTATACAATAATATCTATTCAACACATATAATCATTATGCAAGGAACTACCCCACCAACCCTTAGAGACAATTTTATTACATATACTTCAAGGTTGAAGGTCAACATCACACAAAATATTTCCCTATTCTAGAGAAACAAAGAAAGGAGAAGCTAGTATGTAATTTAAATATGATCAATATACAACCAAAGGAAAATTTATTTGTGCAAGCCATCAAAAGGTAATAGAGAGATGAAAAAGGATTATCTCCTTTATAAATTCCTCAAGATCATGGTATTAAATTTTTTTAGTGGGATAAATATCATGATCTTGCTACATAAAAGAATTTAATGTATCAAACTACATAGGTATTATAGTAAATATAATAAAAACTAGTCTCTGAGGATGATAACACAACTATTGATGCTAAAATGTATGGAAAAATTATTAGGATAATATGGAAAGAGGGTGTTAGTACACTAAATAATGAGGATATATCTTAGAATATCACTAACCTCTTACATAATCTCTTGAAGCATGCACAACAAGGATAAATAAGGGCCGATAAATTAGTTTGGTATGTCAAGATCAAGAAGCCTTAGGATGTGGATTTGTGAATGGATATTGAGTTGGTTGGATATGAAATCCTAAATGCCATATTTGACTTTAGAAGCATAATTAATATAATTCCTAGATCAACATGGGAAGCCATTAGTTGACCAACTCTAAGCCACAATCTAGTAACATTGAGCTTAGTAGATTATGGTAGAGTCAAACCCCTTGTCCAATTAGAAGATGTTGAAATTAAAGTGGTTGAGCTTAGCTTGAGAGGGGAATTTGAGTTCATCAACATGAAGATAGTATATACTCATTACCTTGCCTTAATTAGTAAGAAATGGGCCTATGATAGCCAAATGACTATTGACACTATGCGCAATTAGTTAGAAGCACATCATAAAAATAAAGTTGTGTTCATACCCTTAAATAAGTCTGAGAAAAAGTTATATATCATCCCAAAAGAACCAAAATCTCTTAATGCTTATAGGGACAATATCTGGTTTAAATTAAGTAAAGATGAAAGGCAAAAATGGGTGTGGTTTGTAGAATGTCAAAAGTGGAAACTAGGTGTTGCATAGTAAGAATAATAAAAATTTAAACCTATTATAACAAAGTCTCTAGTTAGGCTAGTTCACATCAAAGATTATGTTTCTCCTTCAATAATTTGATGACAAAATTTGAAGTAGAATTTATGTATAATACTAGTGAGACTATGATGGACTATAATATTCCAATCCCAGAAGGTATTCTACCCTGGGATTATGAATCATTCATAAATGGTGACTTGAATGTGCACATCTAAAAATGGTTTTGTACAGATCATGAATTATGACCTTTATGCATGGCATTCATTTCAGAATGCCATATACCTCAATACTTTGTGATAAAGGATCTCAATCCATTCATATTGAGGATTGAACACAATGTACTAGAGGTGAAAAAATTATTCAATGCACTCATCTATGCACTAAAAGGAACTGATATGAGATGGTGGGTCATACACAAAAACTCAAGAGTGCAGTGGGTGGAAGCATGCAAAATCTTGCATGCAAGATTTCAGCTACCAACAAGTGTTAAATTAGAATGGCCTTTTTTTCAAGATGGTCAATGTACATAATTTCACATCTATTAGTGCATGGAAATATTGACCACACAAAGAGTAAAATAATGATATTGGGTGCACATATTTAGCCACACCCTTATACCTCTTCCAATAGCTTAGTATAGGCATTAAGAGCACAAAAGGGAAAATAAACATTGGGCATAACTTCAAAAGGATTTTATTCAAAATTTTGTGTTTGAAGATGATAACCCACTATTAAATAATTCCTTTAATAGAATTAAATTTTTCTATGTTATGGATGCACAAAAGAATTAACAACTATAGTTGAATAATCATTTCATTAAGAGGTTGCATATGATTTGGATCTCACATTACACTATTTAAAAGCTAACCAAAATGAAAAAATCTTGGTTCAACCATATAATATTATAATCAATGTTCAAATAGAATAAAGTAATAGTGAGAGTGATGGATATCTCAATCTAGAAGGTTTATTTGAGCCACAATGTGAGGATGAGCCCAAACCAATGCAAACCAAAAATCAAATGGAAGAGGACAAACTATGCAATATCGACATTTCACAATGTGAAGGTAAATGCATTTTACAAGATATGTTTCCTAGTGGATCAAGAAAGATATACCAGGAACCTTTGACAAATATTGAAGGAAGTATTAGGATATAATCAATCCCTAAACTTGTAACAATGGGAGATTACTGGGGATAAGAGAAAAAATCTAAGGCTTTACAACTATTAAGAGATTATCAAGATATGTTTCAAAGAAAATTATCAGAGGCAAAATGCATAGATCCATCTATGGGAGAAATGCACATATAATTAAAAGAGTGCATGCACCCTATCAAAAAGTGACCCTAAAGGCTCAATCCTAATATGAAGACCAAAGTAAAGGCCAAATTTGATTGAATTCAAGAAGATGGAATTATTTATCTAGTTGAAAAGATAGAATGAGTGAGTCCCATGGTTTTTCAACCTAAGAAAATAAGAGAAATTTAGGTGTGTGGGGAATACCATAATGGGGAAATCAGAGTTACACATAGATCCAAACACATAGGTAACAATAAAAATCAATAATATTATGTTGCACACTATATTAATTCATATGAATGATTACAAATATATAGGAAATGAGTTTCCTATATTTGGGATGATGATATCCCTATTATATCTCAACCAAATAATCTCCCGACTAAGAAAAAACTATATACAAAATATATTGTTGATACAATATATTTATCTAACTAATAAACTGAATAAAACTAACCCCATATTATTATTATTATTATAACAATAATATACCACACAAATAACTATTGATGTATTATTGTTTATCTAAAAATAATTATTTTTTACAAATGAATAATGTGAACACACCTCAACATTCAACCCCCTTGGAAAAATTATTAATCCCTAGTCTACATCCCCTTAATGTGAACATGGGAAAAACATCTCTCCCATATCTTCACCCATACTCATGATTCAATGATTTTCATAGGACAATCACAAACCTTACCTAATGATTTTATAAATGGCTAACCAATAACTAAAATGGGATGGTTTTCATGTGGATAACCAACAACCACAAATAATGGTTTTACAAGTGGCTTACCACAAACCAAAAAATAATGATTTTACAAGGGGCTAACAATAAACCACATCATGATGTGCAGTATAGTTACTAGCTCTCATCACTATCACATTTACAAAGAAGTTACATAGGAGTATTCAGTTCACTTGTGACAAATGTGAACATGCAGACATCATCTGTTGTTATTTCAAACCACACCATGCTGAAAATAACACACAACTAAAAAGAAAATATGCTACTAAAGCAAAAAGTGGACCTATCACTAGTGGCTAATGAGAGGCTATGAAATATCCAGCCTTAATTTCATCCTTCCTCCAATATGTGATGTTGCTTACTCAACACATTGGTTTATGGAGCTCAAATGCATGAATTTATCGATGAGAAATTCCACCCATAGTTTGGACATTACGTACAAGTGAAAATGCATCCTTTAAAATATTAATTTTATTTGACATTGACTCATTGACAAAATTACTCTCTAAAAAGACACATATTTTTTGACATATTTTTGAAAATGGACCTAAATAATTTACAATAGATTCTAGACTTTTTGAGAAAAAAAGACAACTTGAAACCGACTCTTTGACACTTTTGAATTTTGGACTCTTTTATAAGACATTAAAACTAAACACAACTAAAGGACTTTGAATAAACTAAATATAATCTTAAGAGACAAAATGACTCTTTTTTACATATTATTATAATAAACTACTTAAAATAAGTCTAGACTTTAACATTAATTTAATATAACAAAAGACTATATTAAAAAAATGATCAAATAACAAAACTATAAACTCAAAATAAGACACTATGTAATAAATTTATATGACATAACATGTCTATAGACTAGTTAAATATGACCTAAAAAAATAAATTTAAAATAACTATAAAAAAGACTTTGACTCCATTTAATATATGCTTCACATAATGTACAACACGATACTTGGCATGACAAACCTAAAGATTACATGCATATGGTGATTATTAAATTAAAAATCACAACGTATGGAGCATGTAGAAGATACAAGCACAATGTGAACTAGTATATTTCTATAGTAGATGCATGGGTCTACAACTGCATGGAATGATTGGATGTCAGGAAATTTTTTTGAGTAGACATATATCAAGGCTATCATAGGTAATTAGGAGTGTGGATATCTAGCTACTCTAGGTTTATATTGATAGCTTTATATTGATGCACATAAATCTAATCAGAACATCATCAAAAGATAAGATAGCTTGAATTTCTTACTTTTAGGTTTGGCTACAGTCCTGCTTCACTCAAAAATGAGTCTCCTTTAATCTAATCATCTTATGCATTAAACTATCTATAATGGAAGAGGCATTGGAAACCTAAATTCAAATACACTTGAACACAAATATTTGGGGGAACTAAAACATACAAGTTCTAACAAAGCCATAAATTTCACAAATATATGCAAAATAAACCTTACAAATTGCTCAAAATCAATCTGGACAATATCTAAACTTCAACGTAGAAACATAGATTTAAAACATTTCATCAAGAAAGTAATGTTGGATTTCTATGAAAACCTATTAAAACCTCATGTATTCCATAATGAATAAGATTATAAATAGGTTCAATATATAATTTATGTCATACTCCTTACACCCACATGATGTTTAATATAGAATGGAGTAGTTGAATGGTCTACCCTTGTGCCTAATTATCCAAAAATCGTTGAAGGTGCACATTCGAAGGAAGCTTTAAAATGACATGTGAAGTCTGATTTGATAGAAGCATACATTATTCAACACTATACACATGTAAATTACCTATTGTATGCTCTCATGATTGTTATATAATTACTCTCACAAGAAAACCATGCTTTGATACTAGATAATGGGTAAATCAGAGTTGTACAAAGAACTGAACACACAAGTAACAACAAAAATCAATAACATTTTGTTGCACACTATATTAATTCATATGAATGATTAAAAATATATAGGAAATAAGTTTCCTATATTTGGGATGATGATATCCCTATAATCTCTCAACCAAATAATCTCCTGACTAACCAAATGCTATATACAAAATATATTATCGATACAATATATTCGTCTAACTAATAAACTATATAAAACTAACCCCATATATTATTGTTATTATGCATAACAATAATATACCACACAAATAAATATTAATGTATTATTGTTTATCTAAAAATAATTACATTATTACAAATTAATAATGTGAATACACCTCAACATACCACACACTCAATGATGCTTATGTTAATGATCCATTTCCTATTCCTTTCACAAATGAAGTCCTTGAATACATGGTTGGGCATGAGGTCTATTAATTTATAGATGGTTTTAGTGGATGTCCCCAGATTCAAACTACTAAGGAGGATAAGGCCAAGACCACCTTCGCTACTAAATGGAGATCATTTTCATACAAGGTATTGCCATTTGATTTAGAGAATGCACTTGCTATATTTTCCAGAGCTGTGGTAATACATTCAAATATTTCATTCATGATTTATTGGAAACCTATCTATATGATTGGTCTATCTTCTCTCTATTTAAAGAACACTTTTCAAAACTAAGATACTGTTAGGTTGTGGAGATAAAAGCTTCACTGATGCAGACATGGAGGAGGTTGCAGATGAGTTGCGGAGTGTCACAGACACCGGCATTGGTCTGGCCAACCAACATCGGCAGGATTATACAGGAATGCAATCGACGTCGGTCAGAGATCGGCCAGCATCGGTGACTCCCAGGCAGACAGCGATCGACGTCGGTCGCCTGTGTGGTTCGACTGTGAGTTTATTATGGGCAGTTAACTAACGAACCAAGTGTTTGCATGATGAGAGCTAATTTTAGACTCATAGCTATGGATCTAATTATTGTAATTAGATGTCTAATTATTGTTTAGATGAGATCTATATAATAGACTCATGGTTGTATTGGAAACTTGTTCTAGTGAGTAAGAGAGCAATATTATAAGCTCCTTTTGTGTGTGAGGTGAGCTATGGTGTGTTCCTCCTAGTACCACAGTACCAAGTGTGGGTGCTGGATTGGAGAATCAGTAGGGTTCTTCATGTATGTATGATCTTGGTCATCAGGTGAGCATGACCTTTTATAGGAGATCTGCATGGTAAGTAAGATCGTTGATCTGCAGGTGTATGTGTGTGCAAGGTCAAGGTTCACAGGTGTGTAGAACCAGGTTGATTTGCAGGTGTGCAAGATCAGATAGGGCAACAACATAATAGGGAGCAGAATCAGGTAGGATCTACTTGGAGTACAGGTGTGTACTCAGATAGAGCAAAGAGGAAGGCAAGGGAGTTCCTTCCATAAGTATGGTCTGTTGAATTGCAGGTTATTGCAGGTTCATGGGAGATCTGCTTGAAGTATGTTGAGTACTTGTGGAGTGCGTGGAGCACTTGTGGTGTGCATGGAGCACTGGAGGTGAACACCAACTCAGAGTTTGAGTTGGGTGTTGGGACCTAAGAGAGAGCTTTGAGGAGAGAATTACTGTTCACTTGAGGTGTGGGAAGCCTCTGAAGAGGTGGTGGAGAAGAAGTGGCATCTTCTTTAGTGTATTCTTTTCTTGAAGAGTTTTAATACAAGTTGTGTATTGTCTCTCATATCATGTGTTATTCTAAATTCTAGTTACTTGTGATTCTGGTTAATTTCCGCATATTAAGTTGCTTGGTTTAGTAATCAATTGTGTGCTTCTGATGTTTTGTATCATGACAAGTGGTATCAGAGCCAAGGTTGCAGGAAGCAGGTTTTGCATTTGGTTACAGGTCACTCTCAGGGGTTTCTGATTGAGTGGGAGTAGAGCAATGGAAGATGAAAGTAAGCTAAGAATGGAGGAGTTGAAAAGCACAGATGGTCACTTACGGTCCCATGGAAAGAAAGAGCAGGGAAAAGAATATTGTTGGTTGGTAGCAGATCAGCATGAAGGAACTGAAGATGCAGATGTTGCAGGTGTTGTTGCACAAGATGCTTTGGGAGGTTTCTTGGATAAAGTTGAATCTTAGATAAAAGATTCGGTTTCCTCTTTCCATGTAGCCCCAGGTAGAGGAGCTGGTGAGCCTTGCCAAAGAATTGGCAAAGGGGAAGTGAAGCTGAAATTGCAAGCAGCCAACACACAGGTGTTGATGAAGGTCATGCAGGTCCCAGGTTTGGAGATATGGCTAATTTCTTCAGAAAGATTGGGTGATGAGAGATGCACAAGAACTCTCACAGCAGATGCACTTGAATTAGCTGGTGGTAAGAAAACATGTACTCTTTATCTACTTATTTATATTACTAATTCTTCTTCTGTTGTGGAGACGTGGCTTCATAGGCTTGGTCACATGAGCAGGGAGGAGATGCATGTTCTTAAGCAGAAGACAGATATATTTGACAGGCTTAAGAACTGGAAAGCCTTAATGTACTTGGAGGAGATGGCAGATAGAGACCAGTGGATGGGGCTGGATACTTTTGATCAGGGCAGTTTGGACATGGGGATTGATTCAAAGGAGCTTGCAGGTAAAAATTCATCACTCACAGGTGAACACAGGTACTGGCATCGGTCAGGAAGAATCGGCGTCGAACAGACAGGTGCCGATGTCGGTCATGTGCAGACTGAAGCCGGTGATGTCGAGCAGGGTAAGACCGACATCGGTCAGGAGGACCGACGTCGGCAGTAGGTAAGACCGACGTCGATCAGGAGGGCCGATGTCGGCAGCAGGGACACTGATGTTAGTAGGGTCGGTAGTTAGGGACAGATGCATGGGAACCGACGTCGGTCGGATGCAGACTGTGGGGTGACTGAGGTCGGTCACTGTAATGGATTTTGGGTGGACATCACGATGTCAAGGAGTCTCAAACACCTATATAGAGGACTGAAGATGTAAGTAGGCCCTCAAATTCATTGTTCCTCTTCTTTATACTCATTGCTGATTGTAGAGCAGGAAGGATCCAGGAAATAAGTGGGAGCATGGCAGGGATATGATGTAGAACCAAATGGGAGTTTTGGTAGGGTTGCCAGCCAGTGCGAAAGCACAGAGACGAATGGATTCCTTAGTTGAAGAATAGAGTGAACGGACACGTGAGATGAAAGACTAGGTATATGGTCTTGAGGAGCTGCAGGACAGTGGTACAGGTTTTGACAAGTGGAGGATGAAGCATGGCTTCAGTCAATGTCAGGGTAACTACTGTAGTTTGTATTACCAGGTGGATGATGATTGCAACATCATTCTGTTGTTGTATGTGGATGGTATGTTTTGCTAGTAGGATTGTACATATAGGGTTTTACTGAGCTAAGGGTAAGGTTAGTTTAGTGGCATGTCATGAGGAGTTTTGAGTAGCAAAATTCTTTGACATGGGAGACATGGAGATCACAGGTTGATTTTGTCTCCAGTGAGAGCTGATGTGAATCAGGTGTTGGCGAGGTTCAGGATGTAGAGCCAGAGCACACTAAGGGCTGGACAGGTACAGTGTCTAAAATCACATGAGGTCTGGTATAGATCTGAGTATTCCCATGTAGTGCGAGCTGTCAGAGAGTTAGGAGCCAATTCAGGGAAGTGGGTTCTCAGGTATTTGAGAGGGACCAGTAGCAGGGATTCATGCTATGTAGGGTCAGGACTTCACTACATGGGTTTGTAGGTTCCGATGTGGCAGGGTACTTGGATGATAGGAGGTACATCACAGTGTGTGTGGTGGGTTGTCTTCAGGATTGATCTTAAAGAGGGATACAAACCAGGAAATAGATTAGACAGAGTACAGGTATAGGTACAGTGTAGCTGTTTATCTCCAAGTGGGAGATTGTTAGGTTGTGGAGCTAAAAGCTTCAATGATGCAGACATGGAGGAGGTTGCAGATGAGTTGCAGAGTGTCACAGACACCGGCGTTGGTCTGGCCAACCGACATCGGTAGGATTAGACAGGAATGCAACTGATGTCGGTCAGAGATCGGCCAGCGTCGGTGACCCCCAAGCGGACAGGGACCGACATCGGACACCTGTGTGGTTTGACTGTGAGTTTATTATGGGAAGTTATCTAACGAACCAAGTGTTTGCATGATGAGAGCTAATTTTAGACTCATAGCTGCGGATCTAATTATTGTAATTAGATGTCTAATTATTGTTTGGATGAGATCTATATAATAGACTCATGGTTGTATTGGAAACTTGTGCTAGTGAGTAAGAGAGCAATATTATAAGCTCCTTCTGTGTGTGAGGTGAGCTATGGTGTGTTCCTCCTAGTGACATAGTACCAGGTGTGGGTGCTGGATTGGAGAATCAATAGGGTTGTTCATGTATGTATGATCTTGGTCATCAGGTGAGCATGGCCTTTTATAGGAGATCTGCATGGTAAGTAAGATCATTGATCTGTAGGTGTATGTGTGTGCAAGGTCAAGGTTCACAGGTGTGCAGAACTAGGTTGATTTGCAGGTGTGCAAGATCAGATAGGACAACAACACAACAGGGAGTAGAATCAGGCAGGATCTACTTGGAGTACAAGTGTGTACTTAGATAGAGAAAAGAGGAAGGCAAGGGAGTTCCTTCCATAAGTATGGTATGTTGAATTGGAGGTTGTTGTAGGTTCATGGGAGATCTACTTGAAGTACGTTGAGTACTTGTGGAGTGCGTGGAGCACTTGTGGTGTGGGTGGAGCACTAGAGGTGAACACCAACTCAGAGTTTGAGTTGGGTGTTGGGACCTAAGAGAGAGCTTTGAGGAGAGAATTACTGTTCACTTGAGGTGTGGGAAGCCTCTGAAGAGGTGGTGGAGAAGAAGTGGCATCTTCTTTATTGTATTCTTTTCTTCAAGAGTTTTAATACAAGTTGTGTATTGTCTCTCATATCATGTGTTATTCTGAATTCTAGTTACTTGTGATTCTGATTAATTTTCGCATATTAAGTTGCTTGGTTTAGTAATCAATTGTGTGCTTCTAGTGTTTCCTATCGTGACAAGTGGTATCAGAGCCAAGGTTGCAGGAAGCAGGTTTTGCATTTGGTTACAGGTCACTCTCAGGGGTTTCTGATTGAGTGGGAGTAGAGCAATGGCAGATAAAAGTAAGCTAAGAATGGAGGAGTTGAAAAGCACAGATGGTCACTTAAGGTCCCATGGAAAGAAAGAGCAGGTAAAAGAATATTGCTGGTTGGTAGCAGATCAGCATGAAGGAACTGAAGATGTAGATGTTGCAGGTGTTGTTGCACAGGATGCTTTGGGAGGTTTCTTGGATAAAGTTGAATCTTAGATAAAAGATTCGGTTGCCTCTTTCCATGTAGCCCCAGGTAGAGGAGCTGGTGAGCCTTGCCAAAGAATTGGCAAAGGGGAAGTGAAGCTAAAATTGCAAGCAGCCAACACACAGGTGTTGATGAAGGTCATGCGAGTCCCAGGTTTGGAGATATGGCTAATTTCTTCAGAAAGATTGGGTGATGAGAGATGCACAAGAACTCTCACAGTAGATGCACTTGAATTAGCTAGTGGTAAGAAAATAGGTACTCTTTATCTACTTATTTATATTACTAATTCTTCTTCTGTTGTGGGGACGTGGCTTCATAGGCTTGGTCACATGAGCAGGAAGGAGATGCACGTTCTTAAGTAGAAGACAGATATATTTGATAGGCTTAAGAACTAGAAAGCCTTGGTGTACTTGGAGGAGATGGCAGACAGAGACCAGTGGATGGGGCTGGATACTTTTGAGCAGGGTAGTTTGGACATGGGGATTGATTCAAAGGAGCTCGCGGGTAAAAAGTCATCACTCACAGGTGAACACAGGTACTGGCATCGATCAACAGGAACTAGCGTCGAACAAATAGGTGCCAATGTCAGTCATGTGCAGACTGAAGCCAATGATGTCGGGCAGGGTAAGACCGACATCGGTCAGGAGGACTGACATCGGCAATAGGTAAGACTGACGTCGGTTAAGAGGACCGACATCGGTAGCAGGGAAACCGATGTCGGCAGGGTCGGTAGTCAGGGACAGACGCATGGGAACTGACATCGGTCGGATGCAGACTGTGGGGTGACCGAGGTCGGTCACTGTAATGGATTTTGGGTAGACAGCACGCTGTCAATGAGTCTCAAACACCCATATAGAGGACTGAAGACGTAAGTAGGCCCTCAAATTCATTGTTCCTCTTCTTTATACTCATTGCTGATTGTAGAGCAGGAAGGATCCAGGAAACAAGTGGGAGCATGGCAGGGATATGATGCAGAACCAAATGGGAGTTTTGGTAGGGTTACCAGCTGGTGCAAAAGCACAGAGACGAATGGATTCCTTAGTTGAAGAATAGAGTGAACGGACATGTGAGACGGAAGACCAGGTATATGGTCTTGAGGAGCTGCAGGACAGTGGTACAGGTTTTGACAGGTGGAGGACGAAGCATGGCTTCAGTCAATGTCAGGGTAACTACTGTGGTTTGTCTTACCAGGTGGATGATGATTACAACATCATTCTGTTGCTGTATGTGGATGGTATGTTTTGCTAGCAGGATTGTACATATAGGGTTTTGCTGAGCTAAGGGTAAGGTTAGTTCAGTGGCATGTCATGAGGAGTTTTGAGCAACAAAATTCTTTGACATGGGAGACATGGAGATCATAGGTTGATTTTATCTCCAGTGGGAGCTAATGTGAATCAGGTGTTGGTGAGGTTCAGGATGTAGAGCTGGAGCACACTAAGGGCTGGACAGGTATAGTGTTTGAAATCACATGAGGTCTGGTATAGACTTGAGTATTCCCATGTAGTGGGAGCTGTCAGAGAGTTAGGAGCTAATTCAGGGAAGTGGGTTCTCAGGTATTTGAGAGGGACCAGTAGCAGGGATTCATGCTATGCAGGGTTAGGACTTCACTACATAGGTTTGTAGGTTTGGATGTGGCATAGTACTCAGATGACAGGAGGTACATCACAGTGTGTGTGGTGGGTTGTCTTTAGGATTGATCTTGAAGAGGCATACAAACCAGGAAATAGATTAGATGGAGTACAGGTACAGGTACAGTGCAGTTGTTTATCTCCAAGTGGGAGATTGTTAGGTTGTGGAGCTAAAAGCTTCACTGATGCAGACATGGAGGAGGTTGCAGATGAGTTGCGGAGTGTCACAGACACTGGCATTGGTCTGGCCAACCGACGTCGATAGGATTAGGCAGGAATGCAACCGACGTCGGTCAGGGATCCGCCGGCGTCGGTGACCCCCAGGCGGATAGGGACCGACATCGATCACTTGTGTGGTTCGACTGCGAGTTTATTACGGGAAGTTAGCTAACGAACCAAGTGTTTGCATGATGAGAGCTAATTTTAGACTCGTAGCTACGGATCTAATTATTGTAATTAGATGTCTAATTATTGTTTGGATGAGATCTATATAATAGACTCATGGGTGTATTGGAAACTTGTGCTAGTGAGTAAGAGAGCAATATTATAAGCTCCTTCTGTGTGTGAGGTGAGCTATGGTGTGTTCCTCCTAGTGCCACAGTACCAAGTGTGGGTGCTAGATTGGAGAATCAGTAGGGTTCTTCATGTATGTATGATCTTGGTCATCAGGTGAGCATGGCCTTTTATAGGAGATATACATGGTAAGTAACATCGTTGATCTGTAGGTGTATGTGTGTGCAAGGTCAAGGTTCACAGGTGTGCAGAACCAAGTTGATTTGCAGGTGTGCAAGATCAGATAGGACAGCAACACAACAGGGAGCAGAATCAGGCAGGATCTACTTGGAGTACAGGTGTGTACTCAGATAGAGCAAAGAGGAAGGCAAGGGAGTTCCTTCCATAAGTATGGTCTGTTGAATTGCAGGTTGTTGTAGGTTCATGGGAGATCTACTTGAAGTACGTTGAGTACTTGTGGAGTGCATGGAGCACTTGTGGTGTGCATGGAGCACTGGAGGTGAACATCAACTCAGAGTTTGAGTTGGGTGTTGGGACCTAAGAGAGAGCTTTGAGGAGAGAATTACTGTTCACTTGAGGTGTGGGAAGCCTCTGAAGAGGTGGTGGAGAAGAAGTGGCATCTTCTTTATTGTATTCTTTTCTTGAAGAGTTTTAATACAAGTTGTGTATTGTCTCTCATATCATGTGTTATTCTGAATTCTAGTTACTTGTGATTCTGGTTAATTTCTGGATATTAAGTTGCTTGGTTTAGTAATCAATTGTGTGATTCCGGTGTTTCGTATTGTGACAAGTGTTATCAGAGCCAAGGTTGTAGGAAGCAAGTTTTGCATTTGGTTATAGGTCACTCTCAGGGGTTTCTGATTGAGTGGGAGTAGAGCAATGGCAGATGAAAGTAAGCTAAGAATGGAGGAGTTGAAAAGCACAGATGGTCACTTACGGTCCCATGGAAAGAAAGAGCAGGTAAAAGAATATTGTTGGTTGGTAGCCTATCAGCATGAAGGAACTGAAGATGCAGATGTTACAGGTGTTGTTGCACAAGATGCTTTGGGAGGTTTCTTGGATAAAGTTGAATCTTGGATAAAAGGTTCAGTTGCCTCTTTCCATGCAGCCCCAGGTAGAGGAGCTGGTGAGCCTTGCCAAAGAATTGGCAAAGGGGAAGTGAAGCTGAAATTACAGGCGGCCAACACATAGGTGTTGATGAAGGTCATGCAGGTCCCAGGTTTGGAGATATGGCTAATTTCTTCAGAAAGATTGGGTGATGAGAGATGCATAAGAACTCTCACAGCGGATGCACTTGAATTAGCTGGTGGTAAGAAAATAGGTACTCTTTATCTACTTGTTTATATTACTGATTCTTCTTCTGTTGTGGAGACGTGGCTTTGTAGGCTTGGTCACATGAGTAGGAAAGAGATGCATGTTCTTAAGCGGAAGACAGATATATTTGACAGGCTTAAGAACTGGAAAGCCTTGGTGTACTTGTAGGAGATGGCGGACAGAGACCAATGGATGGGGCTGGATACTTTTGAGCAGGGCAGTTTGGACATGGGGATTGATTCGAAGGAGCTCGTGGGTAAAAAGTCATCACTCACAGGTGAAAATAGGTACTAGCATCGATCAGGAGGAACTGGCGTCGAACAGACAGGTGCCGATGTCGGTCATGTGCAGACCAAAGCCGGTGATGTCAGGTAGGGTAAGACTGACATCGATCAAGAGGATCGACGTCGGTAGTAGGTAAGACCAACGTCAGTCAGGAGGACCGACATCGGTAGCAGGGACATCGACGTCGGTAGGGTCGGTAGTCAGGGACAGACACATGGGAATCGACATTGGTCGGATGCAGACTGTGGGGTGACCGAGGTCGGTCACTGTAATGGATTTTGGGTGGACAACACGCTGTCAAGGAGTCTCAAACACGCATACAGAGGACTGAAGATGTAAGTAGGCCCTCAAATTCGTTGTTCCTCTTCTTTATACTCGTTGTTGATAGTAGAGCAGGAAGGATCTAGGAAACAATTGGGAGCATGGCAGGGATATGATGCAGAACCAAACGAGAGTTTTGGTAGGGTTGCCAGCCGGTGCAAAAGCACAGAGACAAATGGATTCCTTAGTTGAAGAATAGAGTGAACGGACACGTGAGATGGAAGACCAGGTATATGGTCTTGAGGAGCTACAGGATAGTGGTACAGGTTTTGACAGGTGGAGGGCGAAGCATGGCTTCAGTCAATGTCAGGGTAACTACTGTGGTTTGTCTTACCAGGTGGATGATGATTGCAACATCATTTTGTTGCTGTATGTGGATGGTATGTTTTGCTAGCAGGATTGTACATACAGAGTTTTGCTAAGCTAAGGGTAAGGTTAGTTTAGTGGCATGTCATGAGGAGTTTTGAGTAGCAAAATTTTTTGACATGGGAGACATGGAGATCACAGGTTGATTTTGTCTCCAGTGGGAGCTGATGTGAATCAGGTGTTGGCAAGGTTCAGGATGTAGAGCCAGAGCACACTAAGGGCTGGATAGGTACAGTGTCTGAAATCACATGAGGTCTGGTATAGACCTGAGTATTCCCATGCAGTGAGATCTGTCAGAGAGTTAAGAGCCAATTCAGGGAAGTGGGTTCTCAGGTATTTGAGAGGGACCAGTAGCAGGGATTCATGCTATGCAGGGTCAGGACTTCACTACATGGGTTTGTAGGTTCAGATGTGGCATGGTACTCAGATGACAGGAGGTACATCACAGTGTGTGTGGTGGGTTGTCTTTAGGATTGATCTTGAAGAGGGATACAAACTAGGAAATAGATTAGATGGAGTACAGGTACAGGTACAGTGTAGCTATTTATCTCCAAGTGGGAGATTGTTAGGTTATGGAGCTAAAAGCTTCATTGATGCAGACATGGAGGAGGTTGCAGATGAGTTGCAAAGTGTCACAGACACCGGCGTTGGTTTGGCCAACTGACGTCGGTAGGATTAGACAGGAATGCAACCGACGTCGGTCAGAGATCGGCCGGCATCGGTGACCCCCAGGCAGACAGGGACCAACATCGGTCGCCTGTGTGGTTTGACTGTGAGTTTATTATGAGAAGTTAGCTAACGAACCAAGTGTTTACATGATGAGAGTTAATTTTAGACTCATAGCTGTGGATCTAATTATTGTAATTAGATGTCTAATTATTGTTTAGATGAGATCTATATAATAGACTCATGGTTGTATTGGAAACTTGTGCTAGTGAGTAAGAGAGTAATATTATAAGCTCCTTCTGTGTGTGAGTTGAGCTATGGTGTGTTCCTCCTAGTGCTACAGTACCAGGTGTGGGTGCTGGATTGAAGAATCAGTAAGGTTCTTCATGTATGTATGATCTTGGTCATCAGGTGAGCATGGCCTTTTATAGGAGATCTGCATGGTAAGTAAGATCATTGATCTGTAGGTGTATGTGTGTGCAAGGTCAAGGTTCACAGGTGTGCAGAACCAGGTTGATTTGCAGGTGTGCAAGATCAGATAAGACAGCAACATAATAGGGAGCAGAATTAGGCAGGATCTACTTGGAGTATAGGTGTGTACTCAGATAGAGTAAAGAGGAAGGCAAGGGAGTTCCTTCCATAAGTCTGGTCTGTTGAATTGCAGGTTATTTTAGGTTCATGGGAGATCTACTTGAAGTACGTTGAGTACTTGTGGAGTGCGTGGAGCAGTTGTGGTGTACGTGGAGCACTGGAGGTGAACACCAACTCAGAGTTTGAGTTGGGTGTTGGGACCTAAGAGAGATCTTTGAGGAGAGAATTACTGTTCACTTGAGGTGTGGGAAGCCTCTGAAGAGGTGGTGGAGAAGAAGTGGCATCTTCTTTATTGTATTCTTTTCTTCAAGAGTTTTAATACAAGTTATGTATTGTCTCTCATATCATGTGTTATTCTGAATTCTAGTTACTTGTGATTCTGGTTAATTTCCGCATATTAAGTTGCTTGGTTTAGTAATCAATTGTGTGCTTTCGGTGCTTCGTATCGTGACAGATACATGCTAGAGTGATGTTGGGTTTTATGCATCATTATAAATTTAAATAAGTGTCTATTATATACACATTTTGGTGTTTTATTGAGCCATGTTATGTGTAATGATAGTATTTTGGTCAACCCAACTAAAATTGTTATTATAGTAGGAATTCCACCTCCTATTAACTTAATTGAAGTGCACACCTTCCTTGGTCATACTAGATGTTATCAATAGTTTATAAAAGTCTATGCAAATATATTTGTGTCTATGGATAAATTATTATGCAAGGATACCAAAATTGAATGGACACCATAATGTCAAATAACATTCATAAAGTTAACAAAAGGTTTACAACAAGACCGATCTTAGTATTACTTGACTGAAAGAAGCCATTCCACATACATGTGAATGATTCTAACACTATATTAGGAGTTATCTTAGCATAGCCAGGTGAAGGCGAGTTGGATCATATGATTCATTTTTTTTAATAATATTTTTAGATGTAGAAAATAATTGCACCACCATATAGAGAAGTACTAGCCATGGTGTTTGCATTTCAAAAGTTTTGGTATTACTTACTAGATATTCCTTTTGAGTTCTTTATGGATCACTAGGTATTCTGATACCTGATTAATAAACCAATGTTAAGAGGATGTATATTAAGGTGGTTGATGCTCTTTCATGATTTTTAATCTAGATTAATGTTAAGTTAAGATAGTATAATGTAGGGCCAGATCACCTCAATCACCTTCGTAATGGAGAGATATTAGAGGAACTCAAAGATGAATCCCTAGATGCATATTTATTTAGAAATTATATATTTCTTAATAACATGGTGGACATTATAAATTTATTGAAACAAGTAACTTTTACTTTGCACTACATTGAGTGAGATAAGAAGCAAATTGTTACCTGAGCCATACCATATAACCTCATTAATGAATTCTTTTATAAGCTTGGAAAAGATGATGTATTACATATAGTATCTCTAGAAAATGAGTGACTATATATTATTCAAGAGGCTCATCAAGGAATTATAGGTGTTCATTTTGTAAGAGATACTAATGTAAGGAAAATATTTTGGTGGTCTATGTTATTTTAGGATACACATAGAGTTGCTAAACACTATGACATCTATCAAAGAATGGGCAATCCCAATTGATGTGATAAAATGGCCTTGGTACCCATGTTTGTAGAACAACCCTTTGAGAAATGGGGAATTGATTTTATTAGACCTATATCTCCCTAAATTAAGTGTAGTTATGCTCGATATATTATTACTTTGATAGTCTATTTCATGAAATGGGTGGAAGATAATACCATTCCAAGTTGTGGTGCAAAAGATGCTAACATGTTTTATATGAAAACACCATCACAAGGTTTGAATGTCAAATTAAATATGGTAAGTGATAGAGGTACACATGTTATAAATAGTACTATCAATACTCTCACTGAATATTTCATGATATCACACCATAAAATCTTGGTTTACCACCCACAGGAAAATGGATAGGAAGAAGCATCCAATAAATTATTGGGGAAGATGTTAAAAAAAATTGTAATGTTTAGAGAGATGATTGGGAAGATTTAATTAATACAATTTTTTGGGCTTATCAAACACATTAAAAGAGACCTATAGGATTCACTCCATTCTAATTGGTATATGGCCTTGAGGTAGTAATGCCTATGGAATATATTGTGCCTAGTCTATGCATTGCAATGGTCATAAGATTAGGATATTAGGATTCATTAAAGGCATGGTTTATGGATATAACCAATATGTAATAAAAAATACTAATAAAATAATGAACACAACACATTAATAAATAGAGTCAAAAAACATGGTATGATCACAACTTATGATCTAAACAATTTTACCTAGACTAAATAATATTACTTTATGAGAGCAGATTTAAAGCATTCTTAGGAAAGTTGCACATTAAGTGGAAAGGTCCCTATATCATTAATGAAGTATCACCATAGGTTACCATAGTATTGAATGATTTTCAAGGAACCATATTACTAGGAAATATAAGTGGCTATAGGCTTAAGCCATATCGTATTTAATCTCTATAATTCAACTAAAAATTTGAGTGGGTGTTGAGTAGCACCATGTAGTTTGTATTTTATTTAATGTTTTTTATTTATAATTTTTTTCTTAGGATAGAATGTCTGTATAGTGTTTAATTATTTTGTAATGTATCACAACCACCAGGAAACAATTATCATCATAGGATGTGATCACATTCCAGAGGTATCTCATTGAATACAATTGGATGTAATTACATCAAGCATTTTAATTAAGTCTAGGAAGGAGGTGATAAGACAGGTATGATAAATGGAAGGACAATGGTCAGGTCATACTATTAATAATGTGATGTTTCATAAGTATTACATCATTTTGAAGTAAATTTGGTAGTAAAAGGACAAGTGGATTCATAAAGAAAATGGATTATATGAAAGGATAGTTACTCACATATAATAACTACCAAGGAAGTAAATTAAAGTTACTAATCACTAAACATACCTATCAAGGTAACTTATAGAAACTAATATTAATTAAAAAGGAACATTCATGCACAAATAGTCAATGCATTCAAAAGAGGTGGTGATATGAAATTGGGTGCCAAAAGCTATATAAGAGCAGGGTATAGACAACACTAAAACATCATAATGTTTAACTAACAAGAGAATCATATGATCTAATTTTAGAATACCTAATCACAAATAGAGTTTGAACTGGAACACAATTAATCAAGGAAATCGTTCATTCTAGACCATCAATCAAGTTATGGAAAGAGGTTAGTTATAAATTTTTCTACTAGATGCACAAAAAGAGGAAATGGGAATTATGCTAGGTATTAGATAGAATAAATCTAATGATCTATATCCATTAAATTTCATAGATATAATAGAGACTACTTAGTTTTCCCAAGATACTCAAAGAGCAGCACAAGTAGGAGCACTAACACTTCAACATACACTATGAGGTTTTGATACTAAATAATTATTTAAGTTAACTACATTTATGTAGTTAGATGAGGCTATGATAAATTTTATGAGATGATAAAATCAATGGGTTATCCATTTATCTCAATATGTTATAATCCATATTTCTATGTATACCATGGCATAAACAACTAGCCTTCCCATTCATGGAAAATCTGTCCTACCTTATAAGTCTACAACACCAATGATCTATTCAGATATAAAGGAAAAATGTACAATTAGGTAAGGATGAGTAATACATATGACTCAATTGAAGATCCCTCACTATGCATCATGGTCTAATGCATCACAAAAAGATTCTATAAAACCACCAAGAAAAATAAGCAACAAGAGGTGTAATTGTTATTTAATATCATATGACAAAGTTGCAGGAGGACTTAAACTGGCATAAATTTTTGGTAGTCAATCTCACCACTAACATAAAAAAGGTACTTACAGGAAGTACATAGACATTTTAATATAAATTTTTGGTTCTATTATTGTGTTTCATGTAGTGGAAATCTCCACTAGGGCCAGTTAATGTAACTATAGATTTTTGGCTTGGTAAAGCCTTCATAAGTATTGCATGGACTAAAACAAGATAGTATTATGAATAATTGGGTATATTTAAAACATGGTGAATCAAATTTGTATCCTTAATTTTATCACACCCTAGGATCCTATACGATGTAATGTAATATTTGGGATAACATGCTTTAGTTACCAAATTACATAATGGCATTCAGATCAAGGTTCATGAGTTGGCTACTCCAATTGTGACCCCAATGCCATTTTTCATTTTAATGGTCAAAGCAAAGGATGAAGTATATAGGTAAAATTATTTAGCTATGAAATAAGTACCTTCACTATAATCCATCCCTCTAAAGGTGTAATAACTACAAGTAAAGTAAACACCCTCGCAATAACTAACACAACCATAGGTTAAACTACCACAACCAACACAACCACAAGATCCAAAACAATAAGAGAAAGTTAAGAGGAAAACACATACACTTAGAGTCTCACCACCTCTACCAAAGAAAATAACTTGATAAATAAAGTCTTGGATCGAACATCCCATGGTTCCATGGATAACTGTTGACTGTGACCTACCTAAGTTTAGGGTAGAAGAATATGAAGTGCTTTAATCAATGTTGGCAAACATCAATAAATAGATGTATGATGTAAATGAGGAGTTATAATTTTGAAAATTAGTGCACACTTGCTAAATGAAAAATTAGGTAAGAAAAGATCTTTGGGTTGATATTACTCAACCACCTCCTTATATTCTTGTTTATACTATAGGACAAGAAAAAAATCAACATACATTGGAGGCCAAAATGTTTTTATTAGAATCAACCATAGGATCATCATTTTTGTAGGTGGTGGATTTACCTAAAGAATGTAGTCTTACACCAGTCTTGTTTTGATAACCATGCACACATCCTTTTGCTAAGCCATCATAAAATATGTAGGAAAGGATGATGTCTTTTGGTGAACTTACAAAACAAAGTAGTGCATAGTAGTCTCTAGAAACACAACAACAACCTCAACCACAAGGTCTGATTAAGCAAAATTAGACTCTCATACCTCTATTTAAATTTAGGAAAAATGAATTGGTACATAAAGTTTTACTAGGAGAATTGTAATTACCTGAGCATATTGACACTAAGCTTGAAGGTGATGAACCCATGAATACAACTACAACTGAGGAAGTAGCTGAAAAATAAAGTACACAAGATACACCTAAACCTAAGGAGGTAAAGGAGGAATAAAGGAACAAGAACAAACATAATTAGCAGTGTCATAATTAACACAATAAGAAACTACACAACAACAACAACAATAATAGAAGTAGTAAGATATAGATGCTAAAAAATAAAAGGAGGCTAAGTAGAGGCTACATGGAAGCAATCCAAAGAAGATGAAGCCATAAATAAGGAAATTAAGGAATAAAAATATGTGTGCAAGTAGGCTTAAGAATAGGAGGAAAATAAGAAAAGGTAGGAGGAATCCTAACAGTGAAAACAAGAGGTATAAGTTGCATAGTAAAATTAGGATTAAAAAGCCAAAGTTAAGGTTGAAGATAAATCCAAATTTTAGGCTAAGGTATATGCTAAAGCCAAAGCTCAAGCTTATGATAAAGCTAAGGTTGAAGAGTAAGATAAAGATGACACTAAGACCAAGGTTGAAGCATAAACTCAATCCAAAGAGATCAAAGATTCACAAGTATAAGTAGAAGTAATAATTATAACTCATACTAAGAGAACTAAAGAAACATAAAAAATCTCTAGCTAATGGCAATGGGATGTCCCTTCTACATCAATGAAAAATAATACTTTCTTCTTTCCATTGGCTTAAGTCACACTTGATCTTGTGACACTTGTAACCACATCCATGGCACTTTCCACCACTATGATGAAAACATCATTAGACATGACCTAGATGCCACTATCAAAATAGATTAAAGGAGCAGTCACCTTTCAAGAATCAATTACGTAGAAGGCCTCATATTTAGAGAAGGAAGTCCTAAGGCTAAGAGAATAAAAGTTTGATGCATAATAACAATTGGTAAATGCATTTCAATTGATCAATAATGATTATCCCACCTTAGTTACACAAATACTAGGTTATCAGGTCATGTCAAAAAAATAATAATTCACTGCTCTATTGACAAAGATCACAAAGAGTTGGGGATATACACATAAAGTTTTGGCATTGTGCACATAATGGTAATCCCTCAAGACTAAAACAAAGATCATATGCCAACTCCTTGATGAAAATGAGTAGGTCCTAGACACTACTATGAGGTAGGCCAAGTAGATATCCCAAGATATGTTAAATTGGATACAATATTTGAATTAATACTTAGCTACTATGAAAGTTTAATTTTCCATTGTAGATAAAGATAAATCCATATTGGAGGATCAAATGAAAATTGTAGATAAAATTAACAACACACTTAGATAATTTTTGGATTTTAGGGATGTTTCACTATAGAAGCTACAAGTATGGCATAATGAAACATTAGACAACACTTTTATAGCCATCCAAGTCCAAAAGAAAATAGACATATTGGATGAGCTCATCTTAGACATTCAAATGAAATTATATAATGCCAATGTGTTTCTTACAATCACACATGATGGTGATCTGTAAAATATGAAGATGATCTAGGTAAAACTATGAATTCTACTTGCCATGGTATGTGAAGTGCTCATAGACTGGAGAATGCTCAAGCATGTTCTATCTCAAATTGATCTGGCTATTGTTGAGATAATAGATGAGCCCCAATTAATTCCTCCATAATAGCTTTAACAAATGATATAAGAGAAGAAGTTGGACATAAAGGCACAGTCTACACAAATACCTTTAGATTTGAGTACATTAGAAGCCAGTGGTTTAGTAACTATCCAACCATAACAACCTTTGCATCCACTCAGTCAAACACCTCCTTAATTATAGTAGTAATTTTTGTACACTTCTTTTTTACAAATTTAAGCATATTAAAAAAATTTATAAGATAATATAAACATTAGGAGTGGGGCCATTATGGTTGAAAACCTATAAACGGTAGGCACTTGGTTATGTTACCCTATTGAAAACTTGAAAGGGTGGTAGGATAGAATGATACTTAGTTGAAAACCTGAACAGGAGGATAAGCCGTGTAAAAAGGGTAAAAATTGGTAAATGGCATTGAGATTGATGATTGTGACTTTTGATTATGGCTTATGTTTCCAGCTGAATTTAGATCAACTTGTGACTTTATCTCAAGATGAGACAAATATTTAAGTCTAGGAAAGTGTTAGATTAAGGATGGATCATGGTAAAAAAAAAAGTATAAAAGGACACCTATGTGAAGTATATGATTTTATTTTTTATATATCTTTTAGATGTATTTGGCCTTGTAATCCTAATCATGCAATAGAATAATGTGAAGAGTCTTTCCTTTTGTATTTTCAAAGATTATAATTTTAAGAGATAATGAAATTGTAAAATACTATATATAGCACTTCCCTATAATAAAATATAGTTATGATGTATTGATAGATATTAATAAAATCATTCTATTATGTTTTTCCTAATCTTCTTTTACGTATGTTTGATGTGTAGTGAGCACTCTATTTTAATTTCATCTATTATTGAATGCTATGCTATTTATGTTCTATCTTCTATTTGTAATTATTTTATTCTTTCTCTTAGGTGTATCTTCATACGCCATATATGGTAGGTAACATTGTCATCTCTTTTGTGCTTGTTATTACTCTCCACTTCATAAACTATCCCTATAATTACCATGTTCTAGAGTATTTCCAAGAACCTTTACTAACACTCCCTCATCATCCCTAGTCACTCCTTCATTGACCCTCACCATCCATCATCATCCCTAATCACTCATTCATCATCCCTCATCATTCTTAATCACTCCCCCATCCCTCATTATCACTAATCACTCTCTTCTCATCCTCATTGGCCCTAACTATCCCTCGTCATCCTTAATCACTCCCTCGTCATCCCTAATCACTCCATCATTGACCCTCACCATCCATAATCATCCCTAATGATTCCCTCATCATCCCTACTCACTCCCTCGTCATCCCTCCTCATCCCTAATCACTTCTTACAATATCATGATGGTGGATGTAATATCTTCCCTCTTGTGCCCGATTATCTTATGTTCCAATTCTAAATTCTAGTAACTCAAATAAGGCCCAAGGAAATTCTTCTTTCAACCATCATATTTCACTCAAATAAGGAAATTAGAGATATCATTTGATTTTCAATTATAATTCAAATATATATATGGTGATCCACACCTAAACCTTTATTAGGGGTGTAGAGGCTTTCTACTTGTTTTTTATCATCCATAACTAGTCCTTTCCCCATATATGTTAGAATTCCCCTCTCCTTTCAAGATATGGCTTAGTAAATTCTCCCTTATATAAATCATGTGTTTTAGTTCCCATTCAATAGGAAATAATGGAATGAATCAATATTGAACACATGGGGTAGATAAGGCACCTATATAATAAATATTACCCCCTATATATAGATACTATGCAATAATTTTTCATTTTCACTCATCTTTAATCACTCCCTTATCAACCTTAATTTTACCTAATCACTCCCTCATCGATCCTCATCATCCATAATCACCCCATCATTATGCCTCATCATCCATAATTTCTCCCTCCTCATACCTAATCATACCTAAATACTTCCTCATTGACCTTCATTTTCCATCATCATTTCTAATCACTCTTTACTCATGCCTCCTTATCCCTAATCACTATCTCTAATACTTTTATGGTGAATGTATTGGATTTATGCATGTGCTTGATCATCCCTAGGTACTCATTTATCTAAATAATTTAGAATCCTCTCTCTCCTTTCCTATGAGCCTATTCTAATTTCCACTTGAATTCCCCCTTTCCTTGGTGATGGCCTTATTCCCTTACCAAAACTTTATCTCTTACTTATACAATGGGAATATTAGCTTTATTGAGATATTTATAGAGTTGAAGATCATTAAACCAAATATTTCTACCTATATCAATAGCCCCAGGATTATCCTTCCACCCCTTATACTGGAGACTCCCATAGTCTACTAATAAATTTATTTGTTGCTTTCAAGAGATAAATAACCATTCTTATACCCAATACTAAAATCTTAGGTAGTACATCGACACATTGCACCTAGCCATTACTTAGCCCAAAGATAAGGCTATACCTCCTCCCAAGTTATTACCAAAGTATATCCCTAACTATGAGGAAGTATATTATCTTTGGCATCAATGTGGTACACATGATACCGATCGATTTTGGGTGCTGCAATAACATCTTCACAATTTCCCACATTTGACTCTAGCACCAATTATTCCTCCTCCTATAGGTCACCCACATAAGATGGCTCCTGCTTCTCTATTGGTTGTACCTCCTTCTAGATCCATAAATACCATTTCCATTGAGACATTTATTCCTCACCTTGATTATTTCCCCATAGGAGATACCACATGGGCATTACTCTTTGTGAGCTACACCTACCTTTTTAGTTGAAATGATACAAAAATAAGTCTTTCACAACTTTCCACAAAGATTGATGAGACTTTGGATAACATAAAAATTCAGCTTTATAGTGATGTTTCAGATGTTATGGATAATATTTATCATCAAATATATCAATATTTATGAACATGGCATGGTGTTCTTTGACATTATTGTGTTTTATGATTTGGATTGGTGATCCATTTTTATATCTCTTATACACTTGAATATGTGTCAAATTATATTTCACTTACATATATTACATGGACCATTGTATTATGTTTTATGTGTTTTGCATGGTTTCATTTTATTTCACCTTTTTGTTATGTCTTATTTTCATTCTTCTCATGAATGCAAACTTATGATTATGATTTCACTTCTTGCATGGATTCTTTTATTTTCTTTATAATGATTGTTTGTTATCTTATTACACTAAAAATTAGATAATTATTATTTTGACTTGGTTATACAATGTTGATTCCCTTAGTATTATACCTATACCATATGATAAATTCACAAACAAGACCTCTCATTATACTACTATCATATCTGATCTATTTTTGATCTTCCTTTCTTCCTTATATTCCTTTCACATACTAAACATACATATGATTGAAACTTGAGACTACATACTAGTTCATAGGTAAGCCTAAATGTTTATTTAGTCATATCTCTAGTTACTTATCCTCTTTTAAAATAAAGTCTAAAACTCATTTGTGTTTATCTATTTTATCACTCATGTTGGTTAAATCAAATCCATATAGAGGAGGACTCATAAAGGCTATAAAAAAGTTAAAATCCAAATCATTAAAACAAAAGGAAATGATTCAAAAAAAAATACAATTCAAAAATATAATCACACCAAAATATGTGATTCATAGCACATCTCCTATTATAAATAGAAGTTCAAACTCCACAACTAGCCTAATAATAGAGTTGAGGTCCATTGGGGTACAGTAGGCTAGTAGATTGGGATAAGAGAACCCAAAAAAATCTATAAGTGCTACCTAATTTCTCACACAAGTAGAAATATTCACAATAGACTGATGACTTTTTAAAATGTCCTAAGGAATGAGAACATGTTATGGGAAGGTAGGACCATTTTAATTTTATTTTTCATATAACCTTTATGAGGTGATCTAGTATCTCACCTATTTTCCTATACATATTTGTGCTTATTGGGAGAATGTATCCTTTGTATTTTCATGGTCAATAGACTCTTAGTGTCTCTCCTTTTTACCTAGTATGCCTCATTTTTACTAAGGTATTATCATAAAATGAATATGTCATGATTTTTACATTCCATCTTTCATTACAACAATCCTAATATTTCCCCTTGAGGACTATTGTTTTGTTAACTAATAATTCCCCTAGGGTTTCCATTTGTGAGTTACAAGGTAAGACCATGGATAGGACTAGGCTCTCCTAAAAAATAACCATAATAAAACATTCCCTTATTTTTACCCTTATTACCATTCACCTCATTGGTGTTCACCTTGTGAGTTACAGTGTAAGGCCATGGATAGGACTAGACTCTCCTCATAAATTATCACATTAAAAAATATCTTTCAATTATTACCATAGTTGTTTCCACCTCATTGGTGTTCCTTTTATGATTTGAAGTGTAAGACCTTGGATATGACCAGGTTCTCCTCAAAAAATATTCCAATAACTAGTTCATACTATAGCCAAAGCACAATAAAATTGCATGTTTCAAATTTGAGATAATTTATGTTACATTATGATTTAGACATCATTTACATACTTCCCATCTTGATTTAGTATATGTTATGCTTACTTCATAAAAACTTCACTTTTATGTTCTTAGTTTCTGATTGTATGTATATTTATAACTAGTTTATTAAATTTATCATACTTCTCATCTTGATTTGGTATGATTACTTTGATTTAAAATTAAATTATGTTTTTATTTTCATACTTCCCATCTTGATTTATTTTGATTGATTAAATTTATTGTTTATTTATTTTAATACCATTGGTTTTCACATGTTTTCCATTTTATGAAAAACTTTCATACTTCCCATTGTGATATAGTATGACTTTAATATGTTTTAGTTTGGTAAAAATATTTTTACATGGTTTGAAAACATTTGTTACCTTGTAATTTACCATTTTGGTTTCTTATATTTATTAATATTTTATTTTTAAACATTTCCCATTATGATATAGTGTGTATTACATTTGTGTTGATTATTTATATTTTTCCAAATAATTTGGCCTTTTATGTTTAACCATGCATGTGTATCAGATAATATTAGAAAAGAAAACATAAATCATATATTTCCCATAGCATATACAAAAAAAAAATGCATGTGCTAGAAAGGAAATATATTCATACATCCATCCACATACAAGTATTGATCATACACCAAGAAATGTCCATATCAATATCTATACACCATGAGTTTTATATAATACAAGTAAAAAATAAAATAGCTACAACACTAAGGTTGTGATCCATCATGCCTATTATGTGGCCTAGCCATGTTATTCATAGATGTTTATGAGTAACCCATCTAAATAGTGCATTGTAAGGAGGTAGTCTAGGATCTCAAGCCATCAATTTGACCCTGTAGGTTGGCCACCTAGGCCTGCTCATGTCTGAGTGCTACAATGTTCACCATACAAGTAGATTATTCTTATTCTAAGGCCTATTAGGATCAAGCCTCTCCCTCTCCTACTCTTGTATGTGGATGTGAACCATCTCCTTATGTCTGTAATTATCAAGAAATCTACCCCACTAATTAAAACTAGCTAGCATAAGTTGGGGTAGATGGTACCACATGATTAACCAAGGTGGATGACTCATAATGTGATAACACCCCATCCAAAATATCATGATGTGTAGCCATAATTATAGATCCCCATCTGATCTCCTTTGATGTATTACCTATAAAATAGAAACCAAGTATATATCATATCTTATGTGTGTGTGTATCAATCCATCTATCTATCATTAAATATATAAATGATAATGTAACTAGTGATCTATATTAAAAACTTAATAAATTAAAACATTTATCACTAGTGTTAGTATCACTGACCAAGGTTTCCTTGTTAGCTCACTGACTGAGCACCTCCTCTATGAGCTACCTATTCACAAGTGTAAAACCAAGAGTCACCACTGAATACCATCATGATCCCATCTTAAATGGCCTCTTTATCATTAAGTTGTGTCTCACAACCACTGTAGGATCATCCTGTGTGATTTCCCATGCTTGTGTCTCCTCTCATCGATGGTGCCTCCATCTTTGATGAGCTTGAGGTGGCTTATATCAAACTTATTATGGATATACTCCTACATAATCACCTACAACATTCACATGCATAATATCCACAACACTAAGCCTCACCACCTCCTTCTACCACACCTTCCATGTCTATGGTCTCACCCATTGAGGCCTAATCATAGGTATCTCAGTGGGTACCCCTTCACATCCTCTCCCTATTAGATCTCTAACATGTCATGACTAATATCTAGGCACTAATAGAAGGGAAGTTGGATTTGTTAAGACTAATTACCCAGGTACATGAGGTACTAGATTCAGATCTACCCATAAATTATAGTGGATTGTGATCCATATGCATGTTAAACTAGTCATAATAGTCTCCTAAGATGGCCATATAACATTTTTCAAATCTAAAACATGAGGCATGACACACACTACATGATCCTACCTCCACTATATAACCCAATGTAACCTATCATCAACCACATAGGGAAACCTAGTAGGCTGATATATATGGAATTTCTTATAGATCTATGAAATTAACAAAATAATGGGGGCCATCATTTTTTACCCCTGGGTTAGCATCCCATACATATCATGTATGAGTTATACCCACATGATGGAACCAAGATCATACAATGCACCCTGATCTAAGATGGAATAACATAAGGCTATCACATATAATGGTACCTTACTATAAAATTTTTGACACAACACTCATGATGTCAAAATTATTATCGAAGCCTTCTAGACATCTATAATGTCCAAGATATAACATCAAACAAGATAACATGTAAAACTAGATAAATCCTATTTGAGCTTGTCTCGCACTTGGATAGGTTTCATCTCTCATCCTCTACCTCCAATGTATCATATATAACTAGAGTCCCAACAATAGGATTTCTAAGCAAGGCATGGACATCCTTTAAGGTGATTCCCACCTCTACAGTGTCCCCTTCTACCTCCAATCATAAAGTATTGGTCAATCATCCCCATGCTCCTAGGAACATGACAATGAGATCAACACTTAGTGGGATCATTATCATCTCCATGATGTCTCCAAACCCTAAGGTAACCAATCAATCTTGATTCACGTCTAACAAGCACTTAACAAATTTGGTCTAGGATGCATCCACCAAGCACTAAAATATCCATCACCTTTTGTAAAATATTGAATAATAGAGAATGTATTAGATCTTGATGTCATAATAATAAAATACATCTTTTAAATATTCTCAAAATCCTACAAATTAGGTGCTTCACCAAAATATTTATATTCCCCCCCCTTTTTGGTACTAAATTATCCTTATCACCTCTTTGTTATACTACATTGGCCTTTTTTAACATAGTCAACCCATTCCTACAGACATAATCCTCTTATTTAATACTAAATTGACCCTTTTTAATATCTGGTATACTATATCAGCCCTCTACCTCATAGTTGGACTCCTTTAACAAACTATATCAGCCACATATTACATATTACATATTACATTGACTAGAAGGTACTATGTTAGCCATTTCTTTATTTTCAACTAGATCAGTGCTTTACTATGTATTTGACCACCTCCAGTGGTACTAATTCAACCACTTCTACATAGTCAGCCACCTTGATTTATCTTACCTTGAAAAATGAGTCGACATGGCTGACTCTATTCTTAGTTTGTGATGACTTTTCAACCATTTACCATAAATGTCTTAGGCATTTATTGGTTTGATCTTTTCCTATGCAATACCCTATTCTACCACTAGTTTACCTAAAATTTTCCTAGGGTCTTTTTTGGTATCTACATTTTGCCTAACATCTAATTTTCTACATTTAATCAATTAAAATTTCTCAAAAAATTGAAATTAATGATTCACTTACCTGAGCTACACTCAATGTGGCTACTAAGCATCCTCCCTGTTAAAGTTGTCATATCCTCACCATGGTCACTCTCTAGGCTCAAATTTAGTATTTCAAAGCAATATTTTCTTGGAATAGTAAAAATAATGAATTAATTAATTTTCAACCTATTTATATTTACTATTCAAAATTATTTATCTGCCAATTATTTACAACTAAATGTGAGAGGTATAATCCACTAAGAGTGGGAGGTGAATCAATGGTGGTAAATAATATAATTCAATTTCTAAACCCTTGAAAATACTTAAGCATTCAATACAATCATTCATGAATCATACAGATCATTCATAGTATTGAATAATGAACATAATGCAAGATCACATACACAACACAAGATCTATGTGGGAAACCCTCTTGGGTAATAAAATCCAGTCTCAAGCCTAAAAACACATAGACTACTATCCTATAAGATGATCATAAATAATATACTGATCAAGTTCTTCTAATTAGGAACCTTGGTCAAGTCCTTCTAACCTACGGCCTTTAGTGAAACTTTGTTTCACAAGGAGCAACTACCCATAAGGAAGATTAACTCCTTTAGACCCTCCTTTGAACACTTCCACCTTAGAACTGATGTCTTTAACACCTGATGATGGATCTCTATTTTATAACCTTTGCATAAACTCTCTCTCTATCTCAAATAGGCCTCTCACATAGGCATGTCATAAACTCTTTCCTTATTCACTCCAATTTTCCTCATATGCACATTCGAACCTCTTCACACATCCTCAAATTACAAGAGCAATATATTGACATTAGGAACATGACCTATACATCATACACAAATTCAAAAAAATATTCTTTCCATTAACTCAACTAATAGGCACACTACCTATCCTTCACTTCATAACTCTCACATCCACCTTGCACAATTATTCCACTTACAAGTCTATGAATCAACATATTTGGTTTTAGTATATATAGAACAATCATGAATTAACAAGACCATAATATTGGTTGGACATTAGGCATCTCTTAACCCTTAAGGTAACTATCAAATGAAGACATATATTAATACAATATACATAGGTCAACCATATCATCTAGGTGTCACCCTTAAGCAGCTACACCTTTTAATAAGGCCCTTGTAGTTCTTATAGGTCTCATGGAGACCTATTCAACCACTTAGCACTTAATGAAGACAAAAAAGAACACATGACCACTTCTAAACACAAATTTCCACTTTACATGACCCCTTACTTACCCCCACATGTGTCCATGCCACCTAGAACATAAACTTCACACTTTAATCTACTAATTAGGTCACCTTGCTCTTCAGGTCTTCATACATAGAAAACATAGTCTCAAACTACTGAACCAAACATTCAAGTATATAAAATAAACACATTAAAAATTCATATGAGTATAACCTCCAATATCTTTTAAAAACCTCCATGTGCCTTAGACACTCCAACATAGGCCAAAATACCTCAAATTATCACACTCAAGATGACCACTCAAACTGGTCATACATTATCAAAATATAGTCAATCTATTTTGACTCTCCATATCTTATCAGTGGCCAAATATAATTAAAAAAATACTTCACATAAGTCTTTGAGACTTATACACCATCTCCATATTAATTAGACACATCAATTTTACTCAAAACACCTTCAACTCACTCCTCTAACATGATCACTCAAACTGCCAATGTATTCAACAAACATAGTCAATTTCTTAACTTTTGTTCATACAAAATAATGATTGATCACACCTTAAAAAAACACATAAATCATCCTCATAGAGTATATAACACTCCAAAATCTCCTATTCATCAATATATATCGAAATAATATCAAAACAAGCTCAATTACCCTTCTTTGGTTTACTTGTAGAATAAACATGAACACATAGTCAAATTTAGAGCTCAATATCTTTGTCTATAGACACTTAAAAATCTTCAAATCAATATTTTCAAATTCACCTTGGAGTCCTATACCACTTTTATTTTTTATATATGGTAAAATATTTTTTGGATCAAAATATATGGTCCAAAAACCAGACACTAGTTTTTCTTTTACAAATTCAAATATTCAAATGCAAAAGGTCATAGTTAAACTTCAAACATTATGCTTGTATATCATGTCCTCTTAGCATTAAATCAATTACACACCATTTGATCTTGTCCAAAGTTTAATTCATATTCTACCAAATCTAAACATTAAACACCTGATAGTTGATCTCATCTCATGTAATATGGGAACTTTGACTCAATGCACTCTATTGATCTCTACAAATCAGTCAGGTCTTTAACTAACAATGCTCACCATTTGATCAATTTGTATGAACACTTGCTTACCATTGGATCCTTATATTTTACCTTTTATTATTATTTAAACATCATGCACTTATACTCATCTTATTACTTCCTAAATTCTTGGAGCAATGTGCACCATCAATCTTTCTCAAACTTTAACTTGTGTAGAAATGACTAAGTATAGGGACCCTTTTAATATGCCTGAGTAGACATTTTTGAACCTTAATAAATTATTTTTTGCTTTGATACATGATATTAAATTTGGACTAGATGATCTCCTCATATAGGATAATCTAACCATATAAAAAATAGCTTCTAGAACCCTTATACGTGCAAGATATAATTCCATTAATATGCCTTCTCAAAAACTTCTATCATGGAGCCAACTATGTGAAAACCTGCATGAGAGACTAACTTTGAACATGCATAAATTTTTCCATGATTTAACATATGATCTAAAATTTATTTAAAATGAACTAGGCACAAAATTAAATATACCCATATGACCACCTTCTCTTGAAACATCCACATGTGTAATATATGCCTTCATTAAAAAGCTTACTCAGCTCTTTCTGTCCACATGTAAATTTGGCTAAGTATGGGAAAACAATGAATTTTGACTAAGAATCCAAATTTTCACCCTCATATATTTGACCATACTTAGGTGTATGACCTAGTATTTAGTGAATAACAACTAGGGACTAATATGATCACAACCATATGACCAACTCCCCCTGACTCATCCACATGTACCAATAGTGACGTTAGCAAATTGCGTACTCAAATTTTCTACCATTAGACCCAAACTATCTAGATGAAAACTATGGACTACCAGATGAATTCCACTTACGTACACAAACGCTCAAAGTATATATAACATCTTAAAGACCTCCTTCACATTATCCAATCACCATACTCATCCTTGAACATCTCTAATCATGCCAAAACTGAAGATCAACTAAGATAACATAAAGGACACTAAGACAAGCACATTGCACACTTTGTCATTATCATATAGATTATCAAGGCACTTAATCTACTCACCTGGAGACCTTCATGACATCATCATGATAACTCTCCAATAGTAGATTCTATTTTTTGCCCATAACTTTGTTTCTCCTATTTTTTTTATGAACCAAAATATGTTTTGGTATCCTGACATTGTAGATAATATTTTCACATATTACATTTATATTTTTTTAAAAATTTAATTTTTCACTTATTTTACAAGTTTGCCTAATGTTAATTACATTGGACACCTTCACATTTCACTAACTTCCATCCTCTTCTAGATCATTAAGATAATTAAAGGTATGTATTTCTCAATTATATCCTTTCTTTTATCTTATTCACTTCTTACTACAATTTGTTTAGCTTTAGCATTGTGTGTTGCTATGTTATTTTTATGAAGCACCATCCTGTGTTACAACTACATGACACATGATGATATTTTAGTCGGGTATATGTATACACACAATATGTTTAAAATTTATCAATTATTTATGATTTCTCTCTTGAAATAACCCATTGAGACTCAATCTCTTTGAGTGCACACCTTAAAGGGCACATCAGGAAAGGGGTGGTTAGATAATTAGATATTCAAAAGATTATTATTCCATATACCACCACTTAAAACCAATATAAACCTATGTTATACATGACCCTAATATTTGACACCTCCCTTGCACAGTCCTCCAAGAAATTCACCATTTCAAATAGCCCCTACCTAATCCAAAACCTCTTCTTGACTTTTACTAAACAGAGTCATCCTAGGATAACCTTGTACATAAAATATATGAGCATGTTATAGGATTAGGTCTACATCAATCAACCCAGTCTGGGACCTAAATACTTTACTAATTAAAGAATGTGGTTGATTGAGTTGACTCTATTGGCTAAAACTTAAGAAGAGTTTAGGTTTATATCCAGATATATATACACATCTTTTTCTCCATTTCATAGAGAGAGATAAGGAGTAAATAATTATTTGTGTATCATATTCTTATCCACAATTCCACTTAAGGAAAATTTCTTAGGTCTTCAATATTACACTTAGATAGATTAATCTTGTCTTGTGGGAGAAGTATTTTGGATGCATAGGAGAAGTCATGTAGCCTAGAGCTAACCTATCTTTGTTATCCTTATAAACCACAATAATGTCTTGCAAAGAACCTTGGCCAAAGGAGAGATTGAGGCTCAAAAAATTCATATTCAAAGGTAAGTATTCTTAACTTTTTATCCTCATTATTAAATTAGATAGATTTACATTTTTTTATCTTTTATGCTTTTCTCTCCATGCATTAGGATTACCTCTACATTGACTTGAGTATAGTTATTTTGTGCATGTTTACTTTTATGTTTATTACCCCTAGTTTGTACCACATGGTTTGGTGATAACTAGGTTAGTTTTTTATTTAATTTATCCTTTAATTTGTGAATAAGAAGACATAAGACCTATCTAGGGTTATTGCATGGTGTTACTTGACTAGAGGTTTTAGAACCCTGTCTAATGATATTATTGTGGTAAGGGACCCCTTAGTTAGGTCTAGTGGATCCATATTGGTCATGACCCTCATTTTTTAAATATGACAATAAGTGGAAGGGATAGTGTGATTTATCTTCTCTGATTTAGGATTGATTTGTAAATCAGATTCACTTTCCCTTATGTACACCACGTATATAAAAAATTCAATGCAAATACATGAATCAAACTCACGGATATGTTGTACATGATCATGAACTAGAAATATAATTATATAACATTCCTAATATATATTGATGCATATTAATATATCCATATGACTTAGGGAAAGTAATAGGTGAAACCCTAAATGTATCCCAACTCTAGTACTAGGGCATATATAGTAAAATGCATACATTCGATAGACTTTGGTGAATCTAACAGAAAACCTTAACACTTATATAAGGAGTTATTATGAAATTATACTATAATATACATCCCATCCTTATAATGATCACATCTCAATGTTTATTACACATTTACCTATCTATCCAATCATCTCACATTCTCTGAATCTCACTAATTTATTTTACATTTGTGTAAAGTCAATATAACTTTAGGTACCTCCAAGTCTAGATAGGACCCATATGTTGATTCAAAAATAAGTGTCCTATAAAATAAATTCACACAAATCATGCATGAATAACACCTCCAAACCCAAGGAAAAACCAAAGATCAAGGATCATAATCTAAAGTCCAAAACCACTCTATTTCTATATTTACTAGTTAAACTAAAAATATTTAACATAAGATATATTTTAATAATGAAAAAAACTATTACTACAGGGTACCCAACTTAAAAATGTGTTTTCAAAATCAAAAAGTGTTAGACTACGATAATGAGTCTAGCATCTATACATAAGGTTTTATATTTCAAAAAGTATTCAACTACTTAACATAGGTTTAATATTAATTATCATGGGTTTCACCTCCTAAGCTAGGATAAAAATGTAAATGTGTGGTTATATACATATACAAATTCTAATTCCAAAATGGTTATATCTTCTAGTACGTGTTCACAATGTGATAAGTGTTTAATATCCAAACACCATAATTATTTTTCAAATTATCTTAAATATCCAATCACATAATATTTAGGGCATCATGATAGGATTTACACTTAAATCCATAGATACAATTATTATCAATCAACCCAACAAAGGTAAATCTTACCCATTTACAAACCTTAATTCTAAAACCTAAGGTTATTAAAGGTTCAATAATCTAATACCATTGGAATCCAAATGAGTATTCAAGTACATCATGAGGATCAACATTCAAAATCAATATTTAACTTCAATAAGGAATTATCAAACCAAAACATGATTTAATAGTCGTTCAAATTATGAATATTATGTATGCAATTATATCACCCAAAAAGGTTTCAAACTCTACTATAATTTTAAAGATATCTATATTATTTTATCTTTCAAATATATCAATCATCTAAAGTTCAAATTTTCACTATCATTCCAAATAAATTCCTTAGCTTGTCCATGATCAAAAGTTCATGTTTTTCCTAAAACAATCTTAATGAAAGGGTTGATATAAGCATATTACATAGGTGATAATGTATTTTTTAAGTGTCACATACCACTTGTGAGATTGATTATCATAGTTCACTGAACAAGGACTGATAAAAAAATAAACATAAGGTCTTAAACAACTTAAGAAATAAAACTAAACCTCAATACTCACATCTTTAATCATCTAGAAAATAATAATTCACACCTTTTATGTTCATACAAGATATAATACTATGGAAAATAGGGTTTTTAAATAAAAATAAACAAGATAAAAATCCTAATTGAATCCCTTATTAGGTTCAAATATAAACAAGGTTTTATGATTGATACTTGATAGATTTTATAATTACTTTGTAATAACAACATTTTCAAATCAAGATAGTAGACTAAGTTTATTATCTACTTTACTATCTTGCTACCAGTGTTTTCCATTACAAAAAGAAAGGTTGTAAATATAATTAATTTCTAAAAGGTACATCCAACATGGATAGACAAGCCAAGATAGTTTTCCAGAGTGAAAGGCTGAAATTAAAATAATATATCTATTCGCTATAAATTAATGTTATTCAAAGCACATCAATAAGGAGTTATAATATCACTAATGATAACTTCACACTAAGTTAATCAAGATAACCTCACTCTTGCCTCAAGTAGAATTCTACCATGAATGTGCTATGGTTCCCATCTAGGACATAAATATGTTTAAGGGGCTCAAATATTCTTGAATTTCCTTTATAATAGAATTGGTGGACTATTTGATTTATTTTGGTATGATATTAGAGTCAATTGACCCCCTAAATTACATCATGTATAGGAAAAATCAAGTTCACAATGTTTCATTTCATCACTAATTCTAAAAATTGACTAATTATTTCAATATGTCAAGAAATATATGTTAATTTATCCCCAAATCACATCCTAAATTCATAGTTAGGTTAAATATATTTAAATCAGACCCAACTACCTTCATGTTTGCAATTGTGATAAAGTCAGGGTTTAGGGTTTAGGGTTGTAATAATTGACTAATTGGCTCAATGTGTCAATAAATATGATCTCATTTAGACCCAAATGACATCCTAGACTCATAGTTAGGTTTAATAGGTTCACATTTAAAGGAACATCTATAAGATCATTTCAAGCCTAAGATTTGAAGCATTAATAGCAAAAACATCACAAGAGTTGTAAGAGATACAAAGATGATATGCAAATACAAAGGCAATATCATATAATATCCATAAAATAAATCATATTTGTTACAAATGAGAAGCCTTGCATATATAGGCAAGGACAAAAAATAAGTAAGTCAAACTAACCAATGTGAGATAAATCCACAAAACGACAAACTAAGAAATAGACAAAAATTATCTATAGAACTAGCAAACATGAGAACCACCTATTACACACATTGGCCCCAATTACCTTAATGTAAATGCATTTGCTATGAAATTAATTTTTAAGGTTAGGGTTTTTATTTGTGACAAAATTAGGGTTTAGATTAAATAAGGGTTTAGGATTTAGGTTCAACATATTAAGAAACATGAGCTAATTTATCCCCTTGAATCACATCCTACACTTGAATTTAGGTTCAACATGGTTATATTAGCCATTATAGCCTTCATGTTTTTATTTACAATAAAATTAGGGTTGATTGAGCCATAAATTAGATTCACCAAACTCAATTTGGGCCAAATCACATCTCTAATTACACCAATTGACTAATTTGATCAATTAATGATGGGTCTAGATCTAATTTCACCCCAAATCACATCTTGCTCTTACAATTAGTATTAAGCTTTTAATCTATGGCATAATATTCATTTCTAATTACATTCCTTAGTTAATTATTATGTTAGGCCGACTTGTTAAGATGTAAGGGTGGGATGAATGGGTGTGACTCTCCTCATTAACTCTATATATATGGATGAGTATGGCTCATTCTAATCATCATATTTTTAAATTATATCTTATTATAAGGATTTAGAGGTTTCCCCATCAAAGTGGATTAAATATATTTTGCTATATTTCAATTATCTTGTGATTTATTGCTTAAATTATGAATAAAGTTCATTACAAGTGATATTAGAGCAATGATTTGGGCAACAAAATTATTTCTACTATATCTATCACACAAGTATATATTTATCCAAATTTTTTTTCATTGAGTTTTAAGATCATATAAGGAGTATAAATTAAAAAATTTGAGACCATAAGATCCATTCTGAGGTAGTTATTTCATTTTCACTATTTTCCATAAAATTATTATATAGTCTATAATTTTAAAAAAATCAAATTTGTTTACATTTATAGAAATCTCAAAAAAATATAGCTTAGGTACATTATTTATGAATTGAGATTGAAATAATTACCACATTACTTGGTCAAATTCAGGTCAACCATGAAAATTAGGGTGGATATTGGCAAGGTTGTTTATGGCAAGACCAAAAACTAAGGGTAGGGAAAAGGGTATTGAAACTCTAGTGAAAAATCCCTAAAAATAAGATATGGAGTCAGAAGGTGGATCTATGGTTATAATATTTTCTATAACTGATCATAAAGTGATTCACCTAGAGTACAATATGCAAGGCATAAAAATTAGTATGCAATGGTTGTAATCAGAGATGACGAATAAAGTATATCAAATCAATCAATGCTTGGATGATATCATAAAATAAATTAGTATAAATATGAATGTTTTTCAACATTATAAAAACCAACCACAAATAATTCATACTTAGGACAATCAAGGTGGATCTTTGGGTCCAAATATTTTACAACCCAACATGGGTGGATCTTTGAGCCACTCCCAAATAAATCCAAATCTACTCCATGTAATAAACATGACTCCAAAATTTGAAATGTGGAAGTTTGATGTGAAGTATCCCCTTATTTGGATCATCTAAATGGAGAATTTTTTTGATGTACATCAGATCTCATGTGGACAAAAGTGTTGAGTATTGTCATTGATGTCAAAAGTGCATCTTGTGAACATTGATGTCAAAGGTGATCAAGGATATTTGGAAGTGTGTAATGTGACAAGGTGCATAGAAGAGCGTTGTCATGAGAAATTATTGTCATGAGAGAAATATAAAGATATAATTTGAAGGCTATTAATGTCTTATGTATGTAAAGAAGCTATAGGTCATTGATGTCAAAGTACATAGGAAGCCTAGTCATGACATGAAGAGGTATGTGCATTGAAAAATGAATAAACATAAGCATGTGAAGTTTTTATGGAGCAATTTGATATTTTAAGTAATGTATAGAATCATTCATGATATTTTAAGGGTGAACTTATAGGGGTAGGACCTTCAGTCTATGTTGCATCTAGACCTCTCTTAAACCCTACCTGGCCTAATGAGGTATGAAGATCATATTTTAAGGAAAGTATGCACATGTGATTATAGACAGAGTTGAGATAATTGTTTTTAGGTATGATCACAAATTTTTAAGTTAATATTTTAAGGAAAAGTGCATGAATCACTATTTTAGGGCTTCTAGAGCTCATAGAATGAGGTCTCAAACTTGATAATCACTTTTAGACATCCATTGGCATGTGTAACCTCTACATGGGAGAATGATATATTAAGGAGAGATGGGTAAAGGTCCTAACTAATATCTCTAGGCATTAGTTTTGGTTTCAAGTGTAGTTCCTTCATGAACAATCGTAACACCAAAACCTATGTTAAACCTCCCTAAATCCCTAATAAAGACCTGATATGAAATATTTTGTTCAAAATAGATCAGTATAGATCAAAATATTTAGATAATATATTTTATAATTTACTCAAATCTCCCATATACCTCCATGTGGTGGTGGTTAGTCAAATGAGAGAGAAAATGTACAAATACATGCCTATTTGTAAAGAAGTTACTATAGCTCTTAAAAGTTGAATTGGTCAAGAAAATAAAATGGATGGTAGAAGAAAATATAAAATAATTTTACATGTTGATGATGATTTATGGATGGGTTATAGCCTTAAATTTTTCTAATTTTGTCATCCAAGTAAGTTAGTCGAAGACAGACCTAATGATGTGAATAGTGTAAAACCTAGGAAGAGATGAAGAGATAGATTTGAGGTTATATGCATGTTATATATATGAAATAAATTTCATGAATATGTCATTTATGAATTTTATGTAATAATAATGCTTTGTATAATCTTTTGAGGTTATTATATATGGTTAAAAATATGCTCACAAAATGGCCTATTTGGTTCAGATATGACTATGAAACATATGGTCAAGAAATTGGTTTACAAGATCAATATTTTCCATTAGACCATATAAAATTTATATTTGAGGATGGTTTGGATATATAATAGGACAATTTTTATGGATCAATAGTCATGAAAAGTGTCTACATAGGCATTGTATGTCTAATTCATCATGATTGGTTTTTGAGGTGAATTGGCAGTTCTAAGTAAGCGAGTTGCAAAGATGTTCTTGATATTTTATCTCCTTATTGAAGGCATTAAAAGAATTTTTTGATGACCCTAAGGTCATGGATAATTTATATATATTTATAACTTGTCATAATTGATTATATTAAGGGTTTTTAATCTTCATTATTACAAGACAGACTTTTGAGGTACACAGGGGTAATAGGGTAGTTTATCCTAAAGGATATTTCACGGTACGAATGAAGGATATAGGTATAATAAATCATGGAGGATGTTATTAGAGTTAATTATATAAGTTTTTTAATGGTTTTTAATTTTTTTATAGATCCATATGGGACCAATAAGAACAAGTTTTGGCATTAAGAGGATATACCTAATGCAATTAGGTCTCCATGTGACTTAAAAGAGGAATAAGGCCTAATTGAGTGGTTACAAACCAAAGGGGGTTAAAATTAAATTTAAAGCATGTTCATAATATTTTATAAGACATATTTTATTTACTACATGATATTTTTAATGTGTGTGTCTGACCAAGTGGTGTGTGACGATGAGACTAGTATATATACAAGGTAGTTTAGTCTTATTTGAATGTATACAAAACAAATGAATAAAATATTACATAGTTGAGTAGAAGGAGGTCTTTAAAAAAGTTATATACCATAAAATAAGATAATATTCATAAATTTTATCAAAATTTATGAGGTGGATGAGTTGGTTTTGAGTCACTTAGGGAGTTGGTGTTTCCTTGCAAGTAGTGTTTGCTAAAGCCTAATCAAGTAGGTGCTTGAATTTATTGGGGTTGGTGCTCCAAGTTGAGTTGGTGTAAAATATAATTTTATATTTTTTAATATGAATATATTCTATTATTATATATTATAGTGGGTTTTATTTCCCTTGAGGGTTTCCCACTCATATATGTGTTATCTTGTCTGAATGGTTCTTTATGCTTTTCTAGATCATTATGTTTCTTTCATAGTTCATGAATGATTGGGTATAACTAAAAGAAAGTTTTGAAAAAAATATTCACCCCCCCAATCTCATTATTATTATTATTATTATTATTATTATTATTATTATTATTATTATTATTATTATTATTATTATTATTATTATTATTATTATTATTATTATCAAATCTTGGTCCTTTGAATTAGGCCTAACAACTTAAAGGAGATTCTAGAAGCACAAGCATGTCTAGTCATTAAGTATAAGGAGGTTTCTCAACATATAAGGCTCCTATCTTCAGTGGGATTAACTATGAATTTTGGAGCATAAAAATGAATACCTATATAATATACTTAGGCTATGAAATAAGGAAATATTTTATTAATGGATTCACTCCACCTCCTACACCACCAACTAACACAACAGGTAAGAAGGTAAGTGAAAACAAATCTAAGGCAATGAATGTCATCCTGTGTAGTATTTCAAAGGTAGAATTTGTAAATGTCATGAATTTTGATACATCCAAAGGGAATATGTAAAATTTATAAACCATATATGAATGAGACACCAAAGTCAATTTGGCAAAGTTTTAGACCCACCTAAAGAAGTTTGAAAGTCTGAGAATGAAGGAGGATGAAAACATTGCATCTTATATGTTAATAGTAGATGAAGTGGTAAATGTCATTAGAGGTATAGGAGATAAGTTGGAAGAATCAATATTAGTATAAAAGGTATTAAGATCCTTGACATTTTAAGTTTGATTTAAAAGTGTCTGTTGTGGAGGAGATTAAATATCTTAACTTTCTACAGATGGATGAGTTTCATGGCATCTTAACTACCTATGACATGAGAACAAGTGATGGAAGACCTTCCAAGAAGGAAGTTGCATTCAAATATGATAAAAATTCACAAGTTAAAAGGGTCAAGGATAATGTTGATATAGATATCGATGATGACAAAATATAAGCCATTTTTGTTAAAAAACTAAGTAAAGGATCAGGCAAGTATAAAGGCAAGTTGCCACTCAAGTGATTTAACTATGGTAAGATTGGTCACTTTGAATCTAAATTTCCTAAAAATGATAATAATGATCATGATGAACATAATGGTGATGATAATAAGTTATATAAGCTTGACAAGGGCAAAAAATGTTTCAGGAAGTATGAAGGCAAGAAAGGGTCATTCAAGAATAAGAGAAGTTTATATACCAAAAAAGATAATAGCTCCTCTAATATAAGTGATATAATTATATCTAGTAGTGATGATGACATTAATGATCATGATAGAAATGAAACCTTATTCATGTTCATAGAAATAGACAATGAATTTTATTCAAAAGGGAAAAGTCTTATGGAAGATCAAGATTCAAATGAAGAAGAGGTTGTAGTAAACCTTGAGGTAGAATTGGTGAGTAATATAGAGGAATTTATGTTGAGAAAGATTTATAAGGTATGCATACATTTTTAATTAATGTCATGAAAATTTCATTGATTTCATTCCTTTATTTTTCTTTTGACTAAGTTTATGAATCATGTACTTGAGAGACCTAGTGAGATGACATAGGCCTGGTAGCATGTTGAGGTGAACAGTATGAGCCTTGTGTGAAGAAGGTTGGTAGTGGTGAAGCTTGATATGAGGTCATATAACCTGTGGATGAGGTTTTAAGATAATTAAAAGAGGTTTCAAGGTGTGATCAAGGTCTAAGTATGACTAGTAGTTCAAGGCCTAGATCTTAGTGTGACCTAATGAGGGGTCAAGTTCACTTCCCAAGGTGATAAAGAACATAAGAAATTTTTTATAAGTGTTATAAGTTATATTAATTATTTTTATCAAGTTTTATGTCATATATTGAAGGATAAATCATGAAAATTGGTGTTGAGATCTTCTATGTACACAGAATGGGGTGTTGTAGACTTGATAAATATTTTATTATGCTCATTAGCATGTGAAATATTTGAATGAGATCCTAAGTAGTTCATGGAATTTGGGGAATTTTCATAGATTGAAATTCTTGGCATTAGTTTTATATTTGAGTGGCAATCCTTTATGAATGATTGCTAAGAAGGGAAACCAGTGAAAAGCCTCCTAAAACCCTCATAATTGCTTGATAAGAAAGATATTATTAGTTATGTCTCAATGGTTTTTTGACCTAATATAATGTTTTTAAAATTTAAATTACTCTTCTAAGTTTCTCCATGTGTTTTTGGTTTTTCAAAAGAGTGATTATAAGCTACAATAAAACCCTTATTTCTCAAAATTTTGATGTAGTAGGGAGGGTTTACTAGGTCAAAGCATTCATATTATTGAAAGATGATATGTGATACTTTTAGTTTGTGCCCAAATAATTTTTTGAGCAGGTTGAAAACCTAAAATGTGTTAAACCGGTCATGGAAGTTAGCATATTGATAAATGGGCTTAATGAGGAAGACAGTGAGAAAACTAGGCAAAAGTGAGAATGAGATTAGGGATTGGTTACAGAGGATTAGGGATGGATCCAAATACATAGGGTAATTTTTCAAGACCTATATCACATTTACTCCTTAAATATAAGTTTTTGTGATGCACATAAATAAGCAAATTTTTTTTTCTCAAAGTGACCTATCTAACACAGTAAAGTATGTGTAGGGTGAAGGCATGAGATTAGTCTATATGACCAATATTGGTATTGAACCTTAATATATATATATATATATATATATATATATATATATATATATATAAAGGTTCAATATATATATTAAAATATGTTTTATGGATTATTAATTATCATTAAAACCTATTGTAAGTTCATAAAAGTGTTCACACAGGTGTTATAAATCTTGATCTTCATGACTATGTTTTTGGAACTACATGTAGTTTTCTGTGTATAAGTGAGAATGATGTTCCTAAGTATTTTTGAATAAATTTAATGAATAAAATACACATGAAGTGATTATTGAGGTATTATAAGTTTTTTTAACACATTTTTATTCACTATAAAATTCATTGAAGGTGTGAAAATTCAAAGGATTTTGATTGGGTTCTTAAGGCCTATATGTAGTTCTGAGTGAGCATATGAAGTTGATCATTTTGATGTATTTTGACCTATTTGGTCAATTATAATGAACATGATGTTTATTATTAGGTAATTTAGGTTCTATCCATGTATTTTTTTATGTTATGTGTAAAATTTTAGTGTATGCATAAGATTTGCAAGACAAACTTTTTGGCAATAAAAAGGCCTAATTGTGTGGTTCAAGGAATGAAATGAAGTAAATGGTGTTGGGGACATAATTTTATACTATTAAAGGTATATTTTATTAATTTTTAAAGTTTATAATATATTTTTGGAGGCTCATATTGTTCCTAGGTGGTCTAAGTGAAACATGTGCTTTGAGAAGGCCTAATTGCATTAGGTCTTTGTTAGGCTTAATAGTGGTTTTGGATCTTAAGGGTAATGACCAACATATGTAGTGTTTTTTTAAATTATTAAACATTTTTTTTGATATATTCCAAATTTTATCCAATTATGGTGAGGTTCTTGGCCAACCAAGATAGGTGAGATCAAGAGTCAAGTATAAAGAGAAGGTTTAATAGGCCTAATTTGACTAGTTAGAATATTTAGGATATGAGTGAATGATATAGAGTTTTTAGAAAATAGGTAAATGGATTGAATATAATTAGAGTGGTGTGTTAAATATTCCATAAAAATATAACTATGTTTCTATAGGTTATGATCAATGTCATATGACCTAATTCTACCAAGGAAAGGGTTAGTTGAGCGAGAAGGCCTAATAGGCTATTTGAGAGAGATAGAAGAGTGAGAAGAGAAAAATAATGTAGTAATATTAAGTTGAGTAAGATAGGTTAAATTTAATTGAGTTTGTGTTGAGTTACCTATGGGATTAATTCCTCCTTGTAAGTTGGTGCTTACTAAAGGACTAGCTGAGTTGGTGCTTGACTAGTGAGGGGTTGGTGCCTCACAATATAGTTTGATACATTTATTATAGGAATATATTCCAAGTAGTTTATCAGTGGTTTTTACTTCCCATAGTTTTTCCCACATAGATCTTGTGTTCATGTGTTATGTTTCCACTTCTTGCTCATATGAATGATTGTTTATACATTTCTATATCTTTAGATTTGTTTGATTGATTAATGGATGATATATGAAATTTAAGTAAGATTTTTCACACTAATTCACCCCCATATATTATTGTTTATACCTCCAAGACTTGGTATCAGAGCCTGGTCCCTTTTGTAGACCTAACAGTCTAAGGGAGATCTTTGGAGAATAGGTATGGATTTTGATAATGAAAGTGTTTTATATGATTACAATGATGATATATCCATAGTCATTGAAAAATTTTGTGAATTTTGTTCAAAATAGAATAGTAATATGGAAGAATAGACCTAACTTAGAATAAAAGTAAAGACTTTAGAGGCACAAGTTAAGAAAGATGCAATCAAGATAAGGACTTATCAGAAGTTTGAGGAGAGTACTAGAAAGCTTTAAAATATTTTGGATATTCAAAGATCCTTTTATGATATGATTTTTTTTGGATTTAGATAAGAAAAAAAGGAATTAAAGAATAGTAAGTTTCTAAAAGACATAGATTAGTCAAGAAGTGATAAATCTAGTAGAATCAAGAACTATACAAAAGTAGTCAATTTTAAAGTCAATCATCAGCAAGCCAAGAAGAGTTTTTCTCCATCAAAAGATATCAAAGGTAGTGGTGTACCATCCTATGATCATCAAAAGACAAATAAGGTTAAAAAGTCATAGTATGTGGATTCCTTTATTGGTTATTATTTATCTTATGGTAAATTTGGACATATAGTTGTTAATTATAGATGGAGAATTAGAATCATGTGTTATAATTACAACCGAAGAGGACACATTTCAAGAGAGTGTAAGAAAATATATATAAGGAAAACTATTCATGTTGATTAGATATGGAGTCATGACACTAAAGAATGGATAAAGAAAGAAGATCCTATGGGTAAATTGAAAGAGAAGTAGGAATCTAAAGGAGAAGAATCTATGATACCCCAAACTGAATTTCATACCTCGAATGAAGATTTTAAATGGTACATAGAAAGTGGAAATTCAAGTCACATGGTAGGAGATAAAATTAAATTCATCACTATAAATAAGAATGACATAATTTTAGTAAGGTTTGGAGATAACAAATTTGCTAATATAGTTGTCTAAGGTGCTTTGAGCTTGGACAATGGAAAGACCAAGATGAAAAAGCTTTATATGTAGATGGATTGAAACAAAAATTGTTAAGTGTAAGTCAAATGTATACCCAAGGACATACCCTAATGTTTCATGACAAAGGATGTGAGATAAGGAGAGAAAAATTAGGAAGGTTGATTGCTAAATCTAAGAGAACTAAGAACAGTCTTTATGTACTATATGAGATCACAAAAGAGAAGTGCTTCATAATAAAGGTAGATGAAATTTGGCTATGGTATAGGAGGTTAGGTCATATGACCTTTGAAAATCTAGTCAATATCAGATCCAAAGGATCTATAAATAATATGCCCAAAATTTCTAAACTTGTAAATGTTCTTTGCAAGGCATGTCAACATGGTAAGAAGACTAGGAGGAGATTCAATTCTAAAGAATATTCTAATACTAGACCTTTAGATCTATTTCATATTGATATATGTGGTTCTACAAGTATTTAAAGTATTTAAGGTGACAACTACTTCATGTTGCTTATAGATGACTTCACAAGAATGACTTGGGTAGCATTATTAAAGGAGAAGTCAGAAGCTCTAGGTAAGTTCAAAAATTTCAAAGCTTTAGTTGAAAATGAGATTAATGTGAAAATAAAGTGTCTTAGGTCTAATAAAGGAGGAAATTTTTGATCAAATGAGTTTGATGAGTTTTATGAGGTCAATGGAATAAGAAGACATTTCTCAGCTGCTAGAACACCTCAACAGAATGGGGTGGTTGAAAGAAAGAACAAAATAGTTCAAGAAATGGCAAGGAAAATGTTAAATGAGTCCAAGTTGTATGGTAGCTACTAGAGATAATTTATGGGTACTATAGTTTACACTTTGAATAGAGATCAGATTAGGATCAATGGTGATAAGAATCCATATGAATTATGGAATGGTAGACCTATAAGTGTTGAACATTTAAAGGTTTTTGGAAGTAATTGATATATAAAGGAGATGATGACTTAGGCAATTTTGAATCAAGGTCTGATGAAGGTATTTTATTGGCATCCTTAAGTGATGCCTACAGATGTTATAACAAGAGGTTACAAAATATAGTGGAGAGCATAAATGTGAAGGTTGATGAGACAAAGAAATCATATTCTCAGTGAAATAATGATGAAGGAGAAATATAGATAGATGAGGATGAATAATAAATTGAGGAGAGAAAAGACTCAAAAGGTCCTTTTATGTAGATTCAAAAGGAGCATCTTAAATCTCAGATCATTGGAAACAAAAGTATAGGTATACAAATAAGGAGAAGAATGGTGAGTGATGTTAATCAAGAAAATACTTCCTTACTTTCAAAATTTGAACCTAAAAGCTATGTATAAGCAAGTGAATATAAGTTTTGGTTAGATGAAATGAATGAGAAGTTAAATCAAATTAAGAATAATGAAACTTGGGAGTTAGTTCCTAGGCCTAAAGATAAAAACATCATTGGTAAAAAATGGGTGTTCAAAAATAAGTTGAATGAGAATGGAGAGGTCATTAGAAACAACGCTAGACTTGTATACAAAGGATATGCTCAAGTAGAAGGAGTGGAATTTGAGGAAACCTTTGCTCCTGTAGTAATGTTAGAGTCCATTAGGATGTTTATTACCTATGTAGGTTTCAAAAGCTTCAAGATATATCAAATGGATGCCAAGTCACCTTTTCTAAATGGGAACTTAGAAGAAGAAGTATACATTGAACAAAATGAGGGTTTCTTATTGACTGATAATAAGGACTATGTATGTAATTTGAAAAAGGACCTATATGGTCTAAAACAGGCACATAGAGCTTGGTATGACAGACTACACAAGTAAATTTTGGACTAAGGTTTCAAGAGAGGAGATACAAATAGTAACCTATATATCAAGATTGAAAATGATCATCAGTTGATAGTGGTATTCTATGTGGATGATATCATCTTTGGTGGAAATAATGAGAACATGACCAAGGCCTTTGTAAATGTGATGAATTCATAATTGAAAATGTTTATGCCTAGATAACTATTGTTATTTATTGGACTTAAAATCATTTCATAGGTCAAGTATATTAAGTTTGAATTGTAAGATTGTATGGATGTAAGTACACATATGGTTATAGGATTTAATCTAACCAAGGAGGATAAATCCTCAAGGGTTAATCAGATAAAATATAGGTTATAGGATTTAATATAATCAAGGAGAATAAATCCTCAAGGGGCATATTTCAAGTAGACCCTAATGAAATTCATCTACAAGCAATCAAGAGGATACTTAGGTATTTCAATGTAACTATATAGTATGTATTATGGTACCCAAAGAGCAAGAAGTTTGATCTAGTAGCCTATACAAATGTAGCTTGGGGTGGGAGTCTAAATGATAGAAAGAGCACTAGTGGAGGATAATTATTCTTAGGAAAGTGCCTAGTCTCGTGGATAAGTAAGAAACAACAATCAATGGATTTATCTACTTATGAAGTTGAGTACATTACATCAACTTCATGTTGTACTTAGGTGTTGTGGATAAGACAAACAATAAGAGAATACAAGGTTGAGTTTGATGGTTTTAGTCCTATTTTTTATGATAATAATAGTACCATAAGTCTTTAAAATAATCCTATCATTAATTCAAGGACAAAACACATTCCTATCAAGTATCATTTCGTAAGAGAACAAGTGAGTGAACAAAATAGTAATCCTAAATTTATGTCTACCAAGGATCAGATTATAGATATCTTGACTAAGCCTATTATAAAGGATAATTTTGAGCATCTAAGATAATAATTGGGTGTGACTCATATTATTATAAATAAATAATCAAGTCAAAGTGCTGAGGGTGAGCTAATGAGGAGGTGTTTTAGTTTCAAGCATAGGAAAGAAGTGCACAAGATGTGAGGTCAAAGGGGGAATCATATCAATGTATTAAGAAGAAGATGTCTAAATTATTCAATGAGATAAGTGGATCATATTAATATGATCTCTGATTTATTTTTATTTATTTTTTGTTATAGGTAATGCTTTGTCATTAATGTTAAAGGGGGAGATTGAATTTATGGGGGAGATGTATCCCAGTAAGAGAAGCTTCTTTGAAGAATTGCCTTCAATGAGTGGTCACCATTAATGAAAAAGGGGGAGATTATTGAGAAAGTGTTATAAGGTATACATAAATTTTTCATTTATTTCATGAAAGTGTCATTGATGCCATTCCTTTGTTGTTCTTGTGACTGAGTTCATGAGTCATGTACTTGAGAGACCTAGTGACATGGTATAGGCTTGGTAACATGTTGAGGTGAATAGTATGAGACTTGTGTGAAGAAGTTTGGTAGTTTTGAAGCTTTTTATGTGGTCATATGACATGTGGATGAGGTTTTAAGAATATTACAATAGGTTTCAAGGTGTGATCAAGTTCTAAGTATGACTAGTAGTTCAAGGCCTATTATGCAAAGAGACCTAGTGTGACCTAATGAGGGGCCAAGTTAATTTCCAAAGGTGATAAATATCATAATAAAATTTTCATAGGTGTGATAGGTTGTATTAAGTGTGTTTACCAAGTTTGAGGTCATAAAATGAAGGAGAAAACATGAAAATTGGTGTTGATATCCTCTATGTGCACAAAATGGGGTGTTGTAAACTTGAGAAATATTTTCTTATGCTCATTGGCATGTGAAATGTTTGCATGAGATCCTAATAAATTCATGAAATTTGGGTAGGGTTCTTATCTTCAAATTCATGGAATTATTTTTTGAGTTGAGTACCAATCTTTTATGAATTATTGATAAGAAGGAAAACCAATCAAAACCCTCCTAAAACCCTCATAATGACCTGATAGGAAAGATCTTATTGGTTATGGATCAGAATGGTTTTTTGGACCTATTTTTATGTTTTTAACATGTAAATGACTTTTATATGTTTTTATATGTGGGTTTAATTTGTTATAAGAGTGAGTATAAGCTACAAGAAACCCCTTATTTCTCAAACTTTTGATGTAGTAGGCAAGGTTGACCATGTCAAAGCATACACATTATTAGATGATGATGGGTCAAACTTTTATTTTGTGCCCATATAATTTTTTTAGTAGGTTTTAGAGATAAAATGTGTTAAATTGATCATGGAATTTGGCCTATCTATAAATGGGCTTAATGAGGAAAATAGTGAGAAAACTAAGCATAAGTGAGAATGAGATTAGGGATTAGTTTCAGAGGATTAGGGATGGATAAAAATGCATGGGGTAATTTTTAAATACCTATATCACCTTTAATCCTTGAATATAACTTTTGTTGATTCACACAAACTAGTAAAAATTTGTTCTCTAAGTGACCTATCTAACATGATGAGGTATGTGTAGGGTAAAGGCACAAGATTGGTTTGTAAGACCACTATTGATATTGAACCTTGTAATATATATATATATATATATATATATATATATATATATATATATATATATATATATATTAGGGATGGATAAAAATGCATGGGGTAATTTTTAAATACCTATATCACCTTTAATCCTTGAATATAACTTTTGTTGATTCACAAAAACTAGTAAAAATTTGTTCTCTAAGTGACCTATCTAACATGATGAGGTCTGTGTAGGGTGAAGGCACAAGATTGGTTTATAAGACCAATATTGATATTGAACCTTGTAATATGTGTGTGTGTGTGTGTGTGTGTGTGTGTGTGTGTGTGTGTGTGTGTGTGTGTGTGTGTGTGTGTGTGTGTGTGTGTGTGTTATAATTATGATTAATGATCATTAAAAACAATTTTAATTTCATAAAATTGTTCACATAGGTGTTGTAAATCTTGATCTTCACGAGTGTATTTTTGGAACTATGAACAGTTTTTTGTGTATGAGTGAGAATGATGTTTCTAAGTATTTTTACATAAATTTTATAAATATAATAAGAATTAATTTATTATTTAGGTCTCATAAGTTTTTTTAACACATTTTTATTCATTATAAACTCCCTTTGAGGTGTGAAAAGTCAAAGGTTTTTGATTGGGTTCTTAAGGCCTGTATGCAGTTCTAAGTGAGCATATTAATTTGATCAGTTTGAGATATTTTTCCCTATTTTTTGAATTGTAATGAACATTATAGTTATCCTTATATAATTTAGTTTATATCCATGTAATTTTTTTTTTGGTTTATATGTAAAATTTGAGTGTATGCATCATATTTTTAAGACAAACTTTTTGGCAGTAAAAAGGCCTAATTACGAGTATACCTAATTATGTGGTTCAAGGAGTGAAATGAAGTAAATTGTGTTGAAAAAATAAGGTGAGATTATAAAGGGTATATTTTAATCATTTTTTATGTGTTTCATGTGTTTTTTAAGGCTCACAATGTTCCTAGGTGGTCTAAGTGAAACATGTGCTTTGAGAAGGCCTAATTGCATTAGGTCTCTATTAGGCCTAATTGTGGCTTTGGCCCTTAAGGATAATGAACGACCTATGTATTATTTTTTCACTTATTAAACATGTTATTTTATCTATTCAAAATTATATCTAATTATGGTGAGGTTCTTGGCCAACCAAGATAGGTGAGATCAATAGTCAAGTATAAAGAGAAGGTTTAATAGGCCTAATTTGACTAGTTAGAATAATGAGGATATGAATGAATGATATAGATTTTTTGGAAACAAGATAAATGGAAAAAATATAATGATATAGGTGTGATTAATATTACATTAAAATATGATTATGTTTTTATAGGTGATGATTAAGGTCATATGACCTAATTATGCCAAGGAAAGGGCTAGTTGAGTGAGAAGGCCTAATAGACTATTTGAGAGAGATAGAAGAGTGAGAAGAGAAAAATAACGTGGTGATATTTAATTGAGTAATAAAAATGTATCCAAAATTGATTATATGTTTAATTTAACTAAGTTGGTTTTGAGTTTCCTAGGGGGTTCATGCCTCCTTGCAAGTTAGTGTTTGCTAAAGGAATAGTTGAGTTGGTCCTTGACTAGTGAGGGGTTGGTGATACTTATGGGGTTGGTGCCTCACTAATTGATCTGAGAAACATTTCAAGTGAAAATTCAAGTGATGGTCTACCCAAATTGGTGGTAGAAATTTTAGGAGCCATAACTTTTACACCATAGCTCCGTTTGACTCCGTGTTTGAACTATTAGAAAGCTAAAAATGAGGAGAATGCAATGAGATGGAATGGATATATGCTCGATGGTTTTTATCCTAGAAAACCTAATGGAAGTGTACCAAATTTCAATTTTAATAGTGCAATCTAAAAATAGTAAGTTTTTAAAAGTAGTAATTTCTAAAATTTTGTAATGTTGTAAATCATGGAAATCAAACCACTTCATCTCCCTCGATATTGGTGACCTTCCACATCCTCCTCTTGACTTCAAAGTATGTATAAAAATAGATGTATCTTGAAAAGGAGAGGAGACATATCTTCTAAAAGATAGGCATATGTTTGGATCTATAATGTTGAGGAATAAAACATCTCTTCTCAGAGATAACATTACTATAATTGTGTTATTCTTATTTATTTAATTATCTTTCAACCAAAGCCCTTGAGTTTTGGATCAGTGGTATCAGAGGGGTTTGTCTTGAGAGTGTACGATCCTGAGGATGACGTCAAGTTATAATAAGCTTGGATGGAAAACAATAGACCCTATAGAATATCCACCTATTCACTTTAAATGACCTCAAATGGTGGACAACACTGAGACATCCAATCCTTTCAAGGAAATGGTGAATGAATCCCTCCAACAGTAGCAAGCACAAATGCTAGAAAAATTTTCCCAAATTCTCCAATAAATCTTGATGGAAAATTTTGGCTCCTCATCTACACCCCCACATCCTTTTAGTGCCCTAACATCCTTCAAGGTTCAGGTGAATTTTGATATCCCTACATTTGAAGGCAAAATCAATGCTGATGTAGTAGAAAATTAGTTGGATCAATTATCTTCCTATTTTTCTATAAATAAATTCACCGAAAAAGAGAAGATCACTTCTTCTCTTTTGAAAGCATCATTTCTTGTAAAAAATTGGTGGGGAGTGTACAAGAAGAGATTTAGTATGGATGATATTGGGCTTGAGGCATAACTTACCTAGGATGATTGCATAGAAGCTGTAAAGGAAGAATACTATCCCATTGGAGCATATGATGATCTATATATACAGTGGCAATAACTTCACCAAGGTAAGGAACTATCTATTAAAGATTACACTGACATTTTTCATTCTTTATTTGTGAGATTGAGCATCTAAGATAGTGAGAAACATAAGGTTATCAAATATCATGGTGGAATAAAATGGTATATATAGGGGGAAATGGAACTCTTCAATTTGGAAACCCTCAGTAAGGCATAAATGTTCATAGTGAAGATTGAGTAGAAGCATGGAAGAATGAATATGAAGAGTTAGACTTCAAAATGGGCAAGTGACAAAGAAGGTCAAACACGAGGCCAAAATTGGAAGAAAAAGGAGGGGAAGACTGGGAAATGGTGTGATTACCATAAATTTGGAACTCACTTCAAAGAAGAATGTCGAGCCATCAAGTCCTAACTTTCTGAGTCACAATCCTTGACATCTACTACTCTACCTCATACACACCCTAGAGTTAAAGAGGATGAAGAATAGATTATAGATGTTGAGCCTAATGCCATTATTTCTTCATCACAAACCCACGAGGAGAGGCCAGATGACAAGGAAAGGTTGTTTCACTCTAAGTTATGGATGAAAGGTAAGCCTATGCATTTCATTCTTGATAGTGGGAGTCAAAAGAATTTAATCTCTCTTAATGTTGTGAAACTCATAAATCTATACATGAAGCCTCATCGAAAGCCATATAGTATTGGATGTTTGAGTCTAGGGAAAAACTTGTGTGTCACCCACTGATGTCTTGTCTCATATGCAATAAAACCTTTCCAAGACGAGGTCTTGTGTGATGTGGTCAATCTAGATGTTTATGATGTACTCCTTGGTCAGCCATTAATGTATGATCTACATGGCATCTATGAATCAAGAAATCAAAGGATCACCATCAATCTTGGAACACAACACTATAGGGTACCATAGGTACCTCCTTCTACATTTGTCTCCTTGATTAGTGCTAAGAAATTCATTTTCATGATGGTCAAGCCACAAAAATCCAAAAGGGCTAATGTTGTAGTCCTAACTACACAAACAACACAACAACAAAAGCAAATGGATACCAAGCTAATCAATTTCATGGCCTTCCATCCATAGACTAATGGTCAAATAGAAATGGTGAATAATCAGGCCCTACACAGCTCCACAAAGCACATTCCATTCCAAGTATGCATCAGGAATCAAATCAAAACACAACTGCCACACTTGATGATGAATCTTGATAAAATGGGGAACATTTATTCTCAATGAGGGAAGAATGATCTGAGAAACATTTTAGGCCACAATTCAGGCAATGGTTCTACCCCAATTGGTGGTAGAACTTCTGAGAGCCATAACTTTTACACCATAGCTCCGTTTGACTCCCCATTTTAACCATTGGAAAGATAAGAATGAGGAGAACATGATGAGATATATGGATATATGATCAATGTTTTTTCTCTAAAACCCAATAGAAGTGTCCCAACTTTCAATTTTAATAGTATAGTCTAAAAATAGTAAGTTTTTAAAAATAGTAATTTCTTGAATTTTGTAATGTTGTAAATCATGGAAGTTGAACCACTTCATCTCATTCAAGATTGGTGACCTTTCAAATCCTCCTCCTACCTTTAAGGTAAGTATAAAAATAGATGTATCCTAAAAAGGAGAGGAGACATCTCTTCTCAGAGATACACATATGTTTGGATGTGCAATTTTGAGCAATAAAACATCTCTTCTCAGAGATAGCATTATTATAATTGTGTTATTATTATTTCTTTAATTATGTTTAAACAAAATCCCATAATTTTTGGATCACTAATAGTTTGATACATTTATTATAGGATTTAATTCTAAGTAGTGTATCAAAGGTTTTTATTCCCCATGAAGATTTCCCACATAGATCTTATATTCATGTGTTATGTTTCCACTTCTTACTCATATGAATGATTGTTTATGTATTACTATATCTCTAGATTTGTTTGATTGATTAATGGATGATATAAGGAATTTAAATAATATTTTTCACACTAATTCACCCCCACCCCTCTTAGTTGTTTTAACTCCAATAGTTGAATTTATAAATAAGGAAGAATAAAAAATTAAGATCATTGGTTAAGAGTTATGAGGAACAAATCAGTCTCTTCGAAGAGAGACTAAGTAAAAACACCAATGAACATGAGGAGATCATAAAAAATTTGGAAACTCATATTGATATTTTCATTACAATTCTTAAGACCAAGGAGGAAGAATTCATAAAGTTTAGAATATAATTGGAGTCTTTAAAGGTAGTATTTGATCATGTAACAATCAAATTGAAGGTATGCAAAAATTTTGAAAAGAGAACTAAAGTCCTTGGTGATATTTTTAGTAATTAGAGGTCTCCACATGATAAGATAGGTCTTGGGTTCAAATAATATCAAAAGGAAAATAAGGAGAGTCAAACCTCAAAGTTTAATGGATTATCAAGAAGTTATGGTAGTAATAGTGTAAATATGTATATAGAAACTCTCAAATCTAAGAATCAAACTGATCATCAACAAGTCAAGAAGAATGTGACTCCTTCAAGAGACAACAAATATAGAGGTAAATCATTCAAAATGAGACATACAAGGTATGTGAATCCTTTAAATGTTTACTATTTCTCATTAAATCAATATGGACATAAATTTATGGATTGTAGACATCATAATAGAATCAATTTCTCATAGAGGAATAGGATGAATGCTCATTTCGATAGTAGAAGCAGATTTTTTTAATATAATTATGATCATAGAGGACATATTAAAAGGCATTTCAATATGATTTATATGAAAAATATTAGTCAAGACAAGATGTTATAGAGTCATACCATTGAGAAGTGGATCGAGAAGTTAGACCTTGTGGACAAGGTGAAGGATGAGCAAAAAGCTAGAGGAAAAAAATCTATGCTATCTCAGATTTCCTTTCAAATATAATATGAATGCTTGAAATGGTATATATATAGTGATTTATCAATACACATGATATGGGACAATAAAAATTTGTTTTCATTGAATAAGAATGTTGCAGGGATAGTAAGATTTGGAGATAACATAACAACCAACATTGTTGGCAAGGGTATCTTGAGTTTGGATAATGGGAAGACCAAGATAGAGAACGTGTTATATGTGGAAGGATTGAAACATAAATTAATTAGTGTTATTCAAATGTGTAACCAAGGACACACACTAACCTTTCATGACATAGAGTGTGATATAAGGAGAGCCAAACCAAGAATGTTGATTACCAATGCTAAGAAGACTGACAACAATCTTTATATTTTGAATCAAATCAAGGAGAGATGCTTTATGAGAAATATGGATGAATTTTAGCTATGTAATAGAAGTTTGGGTCATATAAAATTTGATAATATAGTCAAGATAAGTTCTAATAAGTCTGTGAAGAATATGCATAAAATCACCAAACCTACAAACATACTTTGGAAGGCATGTCAACATGGTAAGAAAACTAGAAGGTGGTTCAAGTCTAAGGAGTATTCTACTACAATAAATTTAGAGTTAATACACACTGATATTTTTGGACCTATAAGAATCTAAATCATCCAAGGAGATATTTTTTTCATGGTACTCATAGATGACTACACAAGAATGACTTGGGTATCATCCTTGAAATAAAAGTTAGAAGATATTGATAAGTTCAAGGCATTCAAGGCTCTTGTTGAGAATGAAAAGAATAGAAAGATAAAATGCCTAATATATAATAGAGGATGAGATTTTTGGTCAAATGAATTTTATGAACTATGTGAGAACCTTGGGATAAGGAGATAGTTCTCAACAACTAGGACACCTTAGAAGAATGGAGTAGTGGAAAGAAAGAACATAACAATTAAATAAATGGTAAGGACTATGCTAAATGAATCAATATTATTTGATGGATACTATAGAGAGACATTGAGTATTGTAGTCTACATTTTAAATAGAGGATAGATAAGGATTAATGGAAATAAAATTCCTTATGAACTATGAAAAGGTAGACCTACTAATGTGGAACACTTTAGAGTGTTTGAAAGTAAATGATTCATCAAAAAAGATGAGGAAGACTTAGGTAAGTTTGATTCAAAGTCTAATGAAGGAATATTCTTAGGGTAATCTTTAGTAATCTCAACCTATAGATGTTATAATAAGAGGTTACAAAATATAGTGGAAAGCACCAATGTGAAGATTGATGAAACCATTTTTAAGAAATCACACTCTCAATCAAAGGATGAATCAAAGAATCTAGATTTCAGGAATGAAGAGGAAGAAATAGATTTAGGTGAGGAAGAAGAATAAGTTGAGGAAATATGATATTCAAAAGGTCCTTCAAGACAGATGTAGAGAGACCATCCTAAATCAAAAATCATTAGCAGCAAGGATACAAGTATGAAAACAAGGAGAATGGTGGTAACCTAAATCAAGATAATGTTGCTCTATTGTCTAATATTTAACCTAATAACCTTGTAGAATAAATTAAAGACAAATTTTGGATAGGTGTTATGAATGAGGAGTTAGACCAAATAGAAAATAATGAGACTTGGGAAATAGTTCCTAGGCCTAAAGACAAGAATGTCATTGGCATAAAATTGGTGTTCATGAGCAATTTGAATGAAGATGGATAAGTCATTAGAAAAAAGGATTGATTGGTATACAAGAGGTATTTACAAGTTGAAGGGGTATATTTTTAGAAGACCTCTTATCCAGTATCAAGATTGGAAGATATCAAATTATTTTTAGCATATGCAAGATTTAAAGGGTTTAAAGTGTATCAAATGTATTTCAAGTCAGCTTTTCTTAATGGGAACTTGGAATAGGATGTATACATAGAGTAACCTAAGGGTTTCTCATTATCAAGTAATAAGGACTATGTATGTAGATTGAAAAATTCTCTTTATAGTCTAAAACAAGCTCCTAGAGCTTGATATGCTAGATTGGACAAGTACCTATTGGACCAAGGATTCAAAAGAGGAGTTGCATAAATGATCATTATTTGATAGTGGTTGTCTATGTGGATGACATCATATTTGGTGTAAATAGTTAGAATATGATTAAGGCCTTTACAGATGTGATGAAAAAGGAGTTTGAGATGTCCATGTTGGGATAGCTATCATTTTTTATTAGGTTATAAATCAATCAATCATAAAGATGTATACTCATTTTACAAGATAAGTATATAAGAGAGATGTTGAAGAAATTTGAGATGGAATATTACAAGGTAGTTAGCAAACCTATGATCATAGGGTGTAAGTTAAGCAAGGATGATGTATATCTAAAGGTTAATCAGACATTATATAGGTCAATGATTGGAATTTTTATATAACTACTACCTCTACACATGACATCATGCAAGTAGTAGGTCTTGTGGGAAATTTTCAAGTAGACCCAAAGGAAACTAATTTATAAGAAGTCAAAAGGTTACTTAGGTATCTCAATGGGATTATGGAGTTTAAGTTATGATATCCAAGAAGCATGGATTTTAACTTGATAAATTATATAGGTGAAAATTGGGCAAGGAGTCTAGATGATAGGAAGAACACTAGTGGAGGAGCTTTCTTCCTAAGAGAGTGCCTAGTATCATGGATAAACAAGAAGCATCCATCTATGGAATTATCTACTTGTGAGGTTGAATAAATTTCAATAAATTCATGTTGTACTCAAGTCTAATGGACGAGACATACCTTAAAAGACTACAAGGTAGAGTATGATAGTCATATCCCTATCTATTGTGAAAATATAAGTGTATAAGTGTCTTAAAGAATCTTATCATACACTCAATAAATAAGCACATTCCCATCAAGTATCATTTCCTAAGAGAGCAGGTAAGTGAACAAAGTCTTAAACTTGAATATGTTTATACAAAGGATCAAATTTCATATAATTTAACCAAACCACTTCTAAAGGCAACATTTAAACATCTAAGATAGGAATTGGGTGTAATTCCTACCCCTAGAAGTCATTAAGGAATTCAAGTGCTTATGAGGAGCTAATCAAGTGGTTCATTATCTCTAAGAATAAGTGAGTAGTGCTGAGAAGGTATGTATGGAGATAGGGGAGCATGTTTGCATGGTGCTTCATAAAATCATAATCTTATGTGTTGAGTGTTTTGGTTACAAGAGGTGTGATCCAAGAAGTTGTAGGCATCTCTTTGTCATTTATGTCAAAGGGGGATAAAGTTAAAAATGAGTTAGAAATTACTTGTTGAGAGAAGTTTTTAAGAGTGGTTGCCATCAATGACAAAGGGGGAGATTGTTGAGTGTTGTCATTGATGTCAAAGGTGCATCTTGTGAAGGTTGATGTCAGAGGTGATCAAGGATAGTTAGCAGTGTGTAATGTGATAAGGTGCATGGAAGAGTGTTGTGATGAAAAATTATTGTCATGAGATAAAGATAAATAGAAAATTTTAAGGCAACTAATGTCTTATGTTTGTATAGAAGGTATATGTTATTGATGTCAAAGTACATAAGAAGCTTAGTCATGACATGAATAGGTATGTGCATTGAAAAATGAATCAACACAAGCATGTGAAGGTTGTATGGTACTATTTGAGATTGTAAGTAAGGTATAAAATCATTCATGAGAGTTTTAGGGTGAGCTTATAGGGGTAGGACCTTCAATTTATGTCTACACTTAGACCTTGCCTAGCCTAATGAGGTATGAAGATCAGATTTCAAGGAAAGTATGCACATGTGATCATGGACATAGGTGAGATAAGTTGTTTTATATATGTTCACAAAGTTTGAATTTAATATTTGAATGAAAAGTGCATGAATCACTATTTTATGCCTTCTCAAGCTCACAGAATGAGGTGTCAAACCCAATAAGTACTTTCAGACATTTATTGGCACATGAAACCTCTACATGGGACTCTAAGATATTACAGAGAGATCGGTAAGGTTCTTATCTAACATCTCCAGGCATTGGTTTTGGATTCAATTGGTAGTCCTTTATGAATAATCATTAACACCAAAACCTATGTTAAACCTCCCTACACCCTAGTAAGGATCCAACATGAAATATTTTATTCAAAATAACTCAATATGGATTCAAATTCTTGGATAATGTATTCAACTCTCCGAGGTACCTCTAGGTGGTGGTGGTTAGTCAAATGAGAGAGAAAATGTATATAGATACCAGCCTATTTCTCAAGAAGTTATAACTCTCAAAATTTGAATTGGTAAAGAAAATAAAATGGATGGTATAAGAATCTAGAGACTCATTTTACATTTCCATGATGATTTCTAGATATTTTCTAGACTTTAAGTGTTCTAATTTGGTTATACAAGTAAGCCAATCATAGATAGACCTAATGATGTGAATATTGTAAAACCCAAACAAAGACGACAAGATAGATTTGAGGGTATGTGCATGTTATATTGATGAATAAAGTGCATGAATATGTCATTTAGGAATTTTATGTCATATTCATGCTTTGGATAATCTTTTGAGGTTAGTATATATCTTGAAAAAGTTGCTCACAAAATGGCATGTCTAGTTCAGATAAGACTATGAAACATAGGGTCAAGAAATATTTTCATCAATATTCATGACAAGTGTCTACATAGGCATTGGAGGTCTAATTTATCATGACTAGTTTTTGAGGTGAACTGGTAGTTCTGAGTAAGGAAGTTGTAGAGATGTTCTTGAGCTTTTATATCCTGATTGAAGGTGTTAAAAGAATTTGGTGATGACCCTGAGGTCATGGAGAATATATCTACATGTTTAATTTTTAATAATTTATTATCTTAAGGGTGTTTAAGCTTCATTATTGTAAGACATATTTTTGAGGTACAAAGGCCTAATAGGGCAGTTTGTCCTAAAGGAGATTTCACGGTATGAATGAAAGATATAGGTATAATAAAGCATGGAGGATGTTAATAGAGTTATTTATATAAGTTTTTGAATGTTTTTTTTATTGTTTTATAGATCTATTTGGTCCTAAGAAGATCAAGTTTTGGCATTAAGCAGACATACCTAATACAATTAGGTCTTCATATGAACTAAAGGAGGAATAAGGCCTAACTGAGTTATTAAAGACAAAAAGGGTTAAAATTACATTTTAATAATGTTCATAAGAGGCTGAAGGTATGTGGTCAACCAAGTGGTGTGTGACTATGAGACTAGTGTATATATATATAAGGTAGTTTAGGGATATTTGAATGTATATGAAACAAGTGAATAAAATATTGCATAATTGATAAGAAGGAGGCATTTAAATGAGTTATATACCATAAAAAAGAGTATATGTGTGAATGTGATCAAAATTCATGAGGTGGATGAGTTGGTTTTGAGCCATTTAGGGTGTTGGTGTTTCCTTGCAAGTAGGTGTTTTCTAAAGCCTAGTCACGTAGGTGCTTGACTTTATTGGGGTTCATGATCCAAGTTGAGTTGGTGATCAACATAATTTTGTATTTTTTTTTTAGGATTTTAGTCCATTTATATATATCATAGTGGGTTTCTTCCCCTTGAGGGTTTCCCACTCATATATGTGTTATCTTGTCTGAATGGTTCTTTATGCTTTACTAGATCACTATGTTGCTTTCATAGTTCATGAATGATTGGGTATAATTGAAATAAAGTTTTTAAAAACTAATTCACCTCCCTCTAAATAATTTTGATTCCAATAAAAATGTAATTATGGAATCCTTGTATTTTGAGCCAAAGCAATTTATTTGGTATTAATAGATTTGTGCTAAAAAAAAAGAAGGGTCTTACTCTTACTTGGTCAATGTTCGTGGATGTGATACAAATGCACTACCATCATAGTGTAATAGAAAAATAGTTTAGATAATTAGGAAATCTATGACTATTAGGTTCAGTCAAAGACTATATTGAATAATTTTAGAACTTATCTTTGAGGGTGAATGATATATCAGATGATAACATGAATGATCTCTTCTTGTGTGGTCTCAAGGATATAATCCAACTACATGTTTGAATGTTTAATCCAATAATTATATTTTAATACATGGTATTTGGTCAAATAGAAAGATTTCATTAGAAATAAAGAGCATTTTGGTCCAATACAATCCTTCTCTTAGCCTACAAGATTGACTCCTCACCAAATTAAAGAGAAACACTCCAAAGGGTTGTGTTTCAATTGTGATAGAAAATGAAGCAAATATCATAAGTGTGATAAGAAGAAGTTATTATAAATTGAAGGGGCCAATTATGAATAATATTATGAAAAAAAATTGGTGAAGAGGATGAAGTGCCTAAATCAAATTTAGAAGAGTCCCAACCCATATTTTCATTCCATGCACTTTTTGGTATTAACACTCCCCAAACTCTCAAAGTTGGGGATTACCTAAAGAAACAAAAGGTGATAATATTGATTGACTCTGGGAGTACACATAATTTCATCAATAATAAATTGGTGACATGGCTAAATTTTTTTATTTACCCTACTCTAGAGTTTCAAGTCATGATTGCAGATGGGGTTATGGTTAATTATTTTGGTAAATGCCATTATATCAAAGTGGCCATGGGAGATTATAATCTCAATTCCCCTATATTTTATATTCCCATGGGTGGAGAAAATATTGTGTTAGGAGTCCAAAGGCTCACAACCTTGGTATGATTGAGATGAATTTCTAGGAGCTCTTTGTGAGCTTTCATTCTAAAGGAAGGACCTATGAATTAAGGGGAATAAATGCAAAATATTCATAGTTGGTTAGTTATCATCAAATGTAGAAGCTTATTCATAAAGGGGATGATCAATTTTTTCATAGGTTATGCTCCATATAAGTTCAACCATCAAAGATTTTTACACATTCTTATATCCAATAGATTATTAATGACCACTAAAGCATTTTTAAGGTAATGCCAAAAGGACTTCCACCAAGTTGAGATCATGATAATTCCATTCAACTTATTCAAAGTAGTCAACCACCAAACATTTTTCCTTATAGATACCCATATACCTAGCAGAGTGAAATTGAAAAAATGGTACATGAGATGTTGGAGGCTAATACCATTAGACATAGACAAAGCATATTTTCATCCCCACTAGTCATGGTTTGTAATAAGGATGAGACTTGGCTAATGTGCCTAGATTATATAAAATTAAACAAATGTACCATAAAAGATAAATTCCCTATCCTAGTAATTGATGATTTGTTGGATGAGTTATATGGTGTTGTTTACTTTAAAAACTTAGATCTTCATTTAGGATACCATGAAATTTAGATCCAAAATAAGGATATCCATAAGATAGCCTTTAGAGCTCATGAAGGACATTATTCATTTTTAATAATGCCTTTTGGTATCACCAATGCCCCATCAACATTTTATAGTCTCATGAACACTATTTTTTTGCCACTTTTATGAAACTTTGTGTTGGTATTTTTTGATGACATACTCATATATAGTATTACTTGGGAAGAACACTTTCAGCACATGAAAAAGGTTTTGGTCACTCTATAAAATCATCAAATTTATGCAAAACCTTACAAATTTTATTTTGGATTAAAAGAGGTGGAATACTTGGGTCAAATTATTTCACATGGAGTCAAGGTAGACCCTTAAAAAATCAATGTTATGATTGAGTGGTTAGTGCCAAAATATATCAAAAACCTCCACATTTATTAGGGTTAACATGTTACTATCACCACTTTGTGAAGAGTTATGGTAGCATCATATCACCACTTACATCATTGTTAAAAAATGAATCTTTCCATTGGAATGAAATATCCACCAAGCCCTTTGAGAATTTGAAAGAAACCATGTGCATTACTCTAGTTTTAGCTAACCCAAATTTTTCAAAGACTTTCATTATTAAATGTGATGCATCAAGATCTATAATTGGGGAAGTACTCATGTAAGAAGGTAAACAACTATAATTTGAGGGCCATCAACTCAAGGTTAAGTGTGATCTAGGAATTTGACTCAAGAGAGGATGGTTAGTATGGGGTTAGTTCTAAAATGAAAACAAAATGAAAGAAACACACTAACTAGCATAACATCTCTAGGCCTAGACACTAGAGAGAGCTTAATTAATGAACATGAATAAAAGACACAACTAAAATACAAAATAAAATCTCTTTTACCTTTCTTGGATGCTCAAAAATTCTTATTGTAGTGGCTTGCTTGGCTTGTGCTCATGAAGTCCTTGGCAATGGAAGCTTGGCTACCTCCATCTCTCCTTGGCACCTTTGGCTTATGGCTTGGCTTGGCTTGGACTAAATTTGGCATGGTAAAGCTAATTACAATGGATGATTGAAGATATGTGTGCATTATAACTTTTCACCAAAATAGCTTAGAAATGATGTTCATGGCCTCTCTATTTATAGACTTTTGGATTTGATCATAATCAACTTGAACCATCCATCTCAGGATTGAGATGTGTGGCTAAGAATTAATTCAATTTTTGGAATTAAGTTTATAATTATCCTCATCATGAAATTGGAATAAGGGTAAATTAAGAGGCATAGAGGGTATCATGGAAGGCATTGATGAGGCATGGAGGGCATGAATCCTGATATTTGTGGTATTTATGGCCTAGGGATGTCTTCCCAAGAAATGAGGTCACCTGTTGATGTAGCTATTCAATATTTATTTCCAAAAATATGTTTCAACAAGTTTCCATGGAATTATTAATTATTCCTTGATTTGGGTTAATTAGCTCTTAAGCATGTTTAAGCACTTTGTGCACAAATTACTCAAATTGATCAGAATGCCTTGTTATTGGTCTAAAATTTTACTAGATTGGAATTAGAAGTCACTATTAGATGTATTAGAACTTTATTCCAATTTAGGATGTTAACAACCAAAAATAATGAAGGAATACATCTTGTGTAAGATATTTGATAGAAAAGAGTAATCTACAGCACCCAGGTGCAAAATTGCTATTTTGACTCAAAATGATCTAATCAAAGTTAACTAGCCCATAAATTGCACTACCTCATTTAGGGATACCCTGGCCAAAATTAGTACTTGAATATTTTAGTTTCACATCATTTAATTCACCTTAGTGTTGTTAGGCCAAATTGTGCATTTTGGGTGGAAATTGGCCAAAAGTCTAATTGGAGGTTATCGGTGGATAGTTTTAGGTGTCTATAGTTTGCCCTTGTTTGGGAAGGTGTTGCAAGTTATAAGCATAGTAATGTCTTCTCAAAGAATGAAAAGGTAATGTATGCCTATAACTACAATGATGATAAACTAACTATATGATGCCCCCTTGAGGGAATGGTTAGCACAAACAGGATGACAAACGGTCCCTCGATAAGAAGTGAAATGAGGGGACCAAAGAAAGGAAATATGATGTGGTGCAAACACAATGATATTAAAAAATTAATTAAAATAATTGAGAATGCAAGTGGGATGGTGTACAATGATTTTCCTAAAGGTAGTTATAGGCATTGTACCTTGATAGTGGCAACATGGTATGATTACACAATGATTTTCCCAAAGGTAGTTATAATCATTGAGAAGATGAAGCTACCCTAGTTAGAATAGACAAACAAGAGAAAAACATGCCTTGTATAGGTAGAAAAGGTAAAGTGGTGACAACATAATGATTTTCCCAAAGGTGCTTATAATAATTAAAAAATGTAGGTGGGATGGTGTATAATGATTTTCCCATTGGTGGTTATAATCATTGGACCCTGATTATGGAAAACATGATAAAATTGGTTGAGGATGATGATAGCTTAACAAAAGGTAATGATGAATTGGAACAACCTACTAGTAGGAAGATGCTCATCTAAACTAATAAAGGTTGAAATTTTTTTATGTTTAATTACTCTATTTAGGATGTGATTAGGATGGAATTGGGATGTCAGTGTTGAAGAGATGCCACCATTGATGAATATAATTCTTGAAGCTGAGGTTTGTTTTAGCATGTGTCAATAGGCATCATGGTTTAATATCATGAAGACTTGGCTAAAATATGCATAAGGACTGACTCCCATAATCTAATAATCAATATAAAATAATGCACCAATTATAGAAACCATGATGACAATGTAAACATATGAATATGGATGGACTTGAGTATAAGTGTGGGAAAGGAATCACTCAATGAACACACATAAATTGAAATAAAGCAACAGTTCTAAAAGCAAACAAACCAATAGATAAATAAATAAAATAAGTAGAAACAAATAAACAAATAATGCAATAGAAACCCTACGAATATTTCCCCTAGAAAATAGGTGACAACTTAACAAATGAACAAAATGGGAGAATAGAAGAAAAGGAAGTGGGTGGCTGAGCTATCTCTATATGCACTAGGCAAGTGGATTCTACCTACATAGTTCCGTGGATGTAATATCCAATAAAAAAAACTTTAATCCAAATGTAGTTCTCCCAAGGAATGGAAAGAATGTGATAATTGATGAAAAAAATAGAATGGATGTGATAGAAGAATAGGAATGATCTTGAAAAACAACAAGTGCATGAGAGAAAAAGCCAAAAAGGATGGGTAAACTAAGTGACAAGTGATTTGCTTGTAACTTAGTAAGGGTTCCCATAATCCTTAAGGCAAAGAAGTGGTCAATGTTTTTATTCTTTTCTAATGATGTTTTAAATGTTTTTAGAGTTTTTTGAAGTATCTCAACTAAATCCAGAATGATGAGACACTAAATGGTTCAACCTCACAAAATAGCGAGAGAATTTAAACATAGGTTGCTCACAAAATGGTAAGAGCATGGCTTAGGTTTCTCACAAAATGGTGAGAGCATGGCTTATGTTGCTAAAAAATGGTGAGAGTGTCGCTTAAGTTACTCACAAAATGGTGATAGTGTGGCTTAGGTTTCTCACAAAATAGTGAGAGTGTGGCCTAGGTTACTCATAAAATAGTGAGATCGTGGCTTAGGTTACTCACAAGATGGTGAGAGCATGGCTTAGGGTGACTTAGCTAAGCTAAAAAAGTATTGAGCACTACCTACATAGTCCCAAAGTAAGACCTCAAGCCACTTCAATTCCACCCTAGAATAGAGAAATTCGATTAGTGTTGCAGTCAATTCAAACAAAACAAGCATAGTTGGTAAAAAGGCACAACATGGCATAGGAAGTAGCAAGTTGGTACACCAAGGCTTTATGTTGCCCCTAGTTTGCCCATAGGTGGTTATAACTAAGACATAATAGCATAGATCAATGGTAATAATTTACCCAAAGGTGGTTATAATTATTAGAAAGACCAATGATAAGAAAGGAATAACAAATGAAGGATGCAACTACTAAATTTTTTATCACACTATCCCAAAATACAATCTCTATCTAAATTACTTGAATCGATTGATAAAACTGATCAGATACCTCACTGCTGAAACTATGTAATGAATGGCAAAAACCAAGGTCAAATGGGATAGGATTTAGAATACACTGGGCTAATAGGTTAGAAACAGAAAGTGGATACAGTGAAGAGGATGGATAAGGATGGTATTTTTATAAAGAATAATAGTGATAGAAAAACATAACTAAAATAGTCCTTATAGACAATACACCCTAATGCTCAAGCATATTACCACTTGAGATGAATAATATTCATCAGCTCTAGAGTTCCATCTCCATCTAGTGTGGAAAGCCTATATGCTCTTGATCCATAATATGTAGTAATGATGAAAGGCCCTATCCAGTTTGGTTTGAATTTTCCTTTATGCTTCTTCTCAACCATGGTAGTCTTTTGGTTTTCTTTAATAATAAGATCACCAAGTTTAAATGTTTTATACTTAACATGATAATTATAGTGGCCTTTGATTTGGTTTTGATATGCTTGAAGATTGTTGAGCACAGCTGTGCATTTCTCATCAAGTAGGTCTAGCTCTTACAAGCGAGCTACTTGATAGGCATGATCATCCAAGACATGCTTAAAAGAGATGCATAGTGAATACAATTCAACCTCAATGAAAAATATGGATTTATTAACATAAACAAGAGAGTATGGAGTGGTTCCTATGGGAGTATGATGATTGGTATAATATACCCAAAGGGAAGGGAATATCTGTAAGTGTTAATCACGACTAGCATCATTGACAATATTTTGTAGGCTATTGATAATGGTTTTGTTAGATGCCTCAGCCTATCCATTACCTTGAGGGTAATATACTATATAAAAATGTTGTGTTGTTATATTCAGTATACAACTGGGTTACATCCTTTTTCTTGAATGATCCTCTATTATCAAATATATTATTAGAGGGGATACCATAGTGGAAAATGAGATGGTTGAAAATGAATTGGAAATTTGCTTTCTAGTCATGTAAGTTAGGGGTATAGCTTCAACCCACTTAGTGAAATATTTGGTGGTCATAAGGATATGTTTATGGCCATAATATGAAGTGGGGTTGATCTTCTCAATGATGTCAAGTCCCCATGTAGAAAATGGCCATGGTGTCAACATTTATTTTAGATTTTTTTTGGGGGTATGAATGAGATTAGCATGTCGTTGACATTTGTCACATTTTTTTACATATGTAGTAGTATTTGCATCCATTGTGGGCCAATAATAAGCAATATGTAAGAGATTTTTGGATAGGACTGCCCTGCTAGAATGAGTTCCACACACTCCTTCATGAACTTCTCTTAATGCTAGTGTAGACTCTGTTGAAGTTAAATAATGAAGCAAATTTCTATCAAAACTACGATGGTAAAGGGTGGATCCAAGTAGAGTATAATGAGTGTAATGATGAATGAAGGATTTAGTTTATTTTTTAGATAGGTTAGGTGGTAGAACTTGGTCATGAAGGTAGTTGTAAAGGTCTAAGGACAAAATAGAATTAGGACCAATAATATCACAAATCATGGCAATGATTGAAGGTTCATGAGCTGGTGATGACAGATTCTTGATGAGGAACTAATACTCTCTAGCTTTATCAGTTTGTAGATTCATAGAACCAATAGTAGCCATGGCATCTGTAGTTCTTTTACTAGCCCTTGGTATGTGCTCAAATTGAATATTGGTAATTTGTTACTTAAGAGTGTCGACCATGGATTTATATAGAACCAGCTTGTCATCTTTAGTCTAAAAATGATTTGTGACCTGATTGATGATTAACTAAAAATAACAGTAAACTTGAATATGAGATATATTCCAATATGCTACTTTTCAAAGTCATACAACAAATGCTTTATACTCGACCATTTTGTTTATACAAGGAAAGCTGATTCTAAGATTTAGGGATTAGATCCTCCTATGGTGTAATAAATAATGGGCCTACCCCTGATCTATGTGCAATAAATGAACCATCAAAATACATCTTCTAAGGATGCTCCTCAAGGGGTGTGTCAATGATGGTCATTATGGATTCATCAAGAAATGGAAACATGATTCGTTGTGTGTCTGTGAGAGGTGTTTCAACAAGTTGATTTACAAGAACTTGTCCCTTAATTGCCTTCTGATTGACATACTCTATGTCAAATCACTGAGAAGCATGATCCATTTAGCCATTCTACCTTACAAAGCTATTTTAGATAGTAGATACTTGAGTGGATCTACTTTTGAAATGACCATGGTCTTATTATTCAACATGTAATGGTGCAGTTTTTAAGCTATAAAGACCATGGCTAAACAAGATTTTTCAATAGGTACATAGCTACGTTCATATGTAACCAAGGTAAAACTTAGGTAGCATATAACATAATCCTTTTCATTGTCATCATGTTGAGCCAAGAGTGCCCCTAGAGCATGGTCGGTAGCTGATAGGTATAACAAGAATGGATTTCCTAGCATATGAGGTAATAAACAGGTGGATTAACAAAATAGTCTTTGAGTTATTGAAAAGATAAAGCATCAAATTGACTAGATCTTACCCTAAAAACTATAGAGTTGCTTTAAATTGGTTGGTGGCGACATCTTGGTTATAGCATAGAATTTAGCCAAATCAACTTCAATACCTCTACAAGACATGATGAATCCAAGTTATTTACTTGAAGTTACACCAAACACACATTTATTTGGATTGATTCTGAATTTATACTCCCATAATCTTTCAAATGTATTATGTAGCACTGTTGGATGATCAACCCTAGTTTTAGATTTTCCTAATATGTCATCGACATAGTCTTCAATAATATCATGCATCACATCATGGAATATGATAGTCATGGCCCTTTGATATGTAGCTCTAGCATTCTTAAGGCCAAATGGTATAACCTAATAACAAAATGTTCTCCATGGAGTGGTGAACATTATTTTATGTTGGTCTTCTGGTGTTATTTTGATCTGATTATATCCTGAAAATCCATCCATGAGTGAAAGCATTTCATAACCGGTCATGGAGTCAATGATTATGTCAATATTAGGCAAAAGAAAATCATCTTTAAGACAAGATTTGTTGATGTCTTAAAAATTAGTACAAATTATGATCCCTTCAGGCTTTTTAGTAATAGGTACCACATTAGAGATCCATTCTGAGTAGTCAATGGATCAGATATATTCTACTTCTAAGATTTTTTCCAACTCTTTCTATAAAAATACAATAATGTGAGGATGCTTCTTATGTAAATTTTATTTTTCTAGTTTGGCATCAAGATTAACCACAAGGTGGTGCAGAACTAAGGTGAGGTCTAAACCTGGCATGTCATAATAGGTCCATGCAAAGATATCTACAAATTATCTCAATAGAGATGTAAAGATGTCATGTTCTCAGTGAGGAATGTTCCTAGTTTTATCTATTTTAGGTTTGATGGATTCCTGATATTTACCTTTGTTGTATTTTTGACTAGAAGGGTCAAACCATCTTTGAGGATAGTAGTTAATGACCTAAACTATTGAATTATGTTAGGGTCCCCCATTAGGACTTGCTCTTCAACTTCTCCTAGGCATGATGAATATGAGTCCCCTAATGGGAGATCTGGCCATGTGATAAAACCAATAAAAAATCCTTGAATAATTTGATCAAATACTTGTTGTTGCTCAAATCTGAACTTGGATCCATAGGCAAGTTCATCATTGGTGGTCTCCTAGTCTAAATTTGAAGAAGAATGAACACCCCCACCTAATGGTGCCTAAAATAGGTTTTCACCACTAGATTGGCCTTTATCTTTACTTTTTCCCTAGTCAAAAAGCACCTCAAAGAGGTTTCCACTTTGGGGCCTCAATGTTTTACTTATTTGTTTTTGGCTAAGGGTGTTCACTCGCTCTCCAAAATAGACTACATGATCTAATGTGATTGAGAATCTTGATTTGTGATCTCTCAATGAAAAATTGTCTCTAAGGTGTAAAAAGTCATAGAATACCTCATCATTCTGGAATTCATCAATTGAAAGACTAGATTCTTGTTGGTCCTAATCTATTAGTTGGGGATTATATAATGGCAATGGGTTGTGATGAATGGTCAAGGTAAGGGTATAAATGGCATTATTATCAAATATATTGGTTTTAGTTAGATTATCAAAGGTGAGGCCATGATCAGACTTTACTTCACTATCGGCATCATCATCACTAGTCGTTGGTGATGGATTTTGAATAAGATATGTGGTGTCAACTTTAGGAAATTTAAATTCAAGTCCATAAGTTCTTTCATATCTAGCTATGGAAATTAGCTCAATGGTTCCTTGTTGATTCAGTCTAAGGCCTCTTCCTTCATAATTGTGATGTTCCATGATCTTATTGGGAATAGAATACTTTGTACTTTTATAACAATTTGCTTTGTTGTCATTGTATAACCATGATTCATCCCCTTTAAGAGGGTTAGGTTCTAGACTAGATGCTAGTACAAATGTGACAGGTCCTTTATCTTTGTTCTTTTGTTGCCAATGCATGTGGGGTGACTTTAGGTCATCCAAAGGTTTTGGGTTTCTAAGGAAGATTGGAAATATGAAATATATCATGGGTCACATACTCTCTTGATCCATTATCTAAAATGGTGAAATGATTAGAAGCTTTAGGAGGTGACATATGGGAAAGGGAATCTAGGTTATTAGGATCTATGTAATTATCTAGTGAAGGATCAATAAGTATAGCCTTTCCTTTATCCTACTTGGAACTTGGATTCATGATGTACTGATAATTATAGCTTTAAAATTTAGCCTCAAGATGTTTGCAGTGTTCATATGGGTGTAAATCTCTTGAAATATTCACTTCTATCCCCGAGTGAGAAAACTTGATACATTGGTGCAACGTTGATGGGACCACATGAATCTCATGTAACCAAGGCCTATCTATAAAAATATTGTATGATAACTCAAGATCAAGCACATGGCAAAGTGTATCATGGGTCAAAGTCCCATTGATAACTAGCAAACTAATGGTGCCTTGTGATTCTCTTTCCTGATTATCATAGGCTTTGATGGTTATTATTTTTGGTTGAAGATCTGTCATTATGTACCCAAGAAGCTTGATGAGATTTAGAGACTCCATTTTGAGGCCAAATCCATTGTCTATAAGGACACATTTCACTTTATGCTATCTGATATAAACTTCTATGTATAATGGGTTATTATGGAGTGAGCCAAGGGAAGAAATATCACTTTGGTTGAATGTGACTTGTTGTGCTAGAGCTAGGTGTCCACCCAAAACTTTAAATTTATTAGGGCATATGTCACTATCAATTGTGGATTAGATCAAAAAATCATTCAAGATGTTCTTTTGGATTATTAAAATTTTTAGCAAATCTAAAATAGAAATTTGTGCTGGTGTCTTCTATAATTGTTCCACAATATTAAATTTCTTGTTTTGGTCAATAGTGAATAGTTTATTCTAAGGCTAAATGGTTGGTTCGATGATAGGCATAGTGGTGGATGGTTGTGGGCCTAGGATAGTAATCTTTAACCTTTGAGTTATGATTGCATAATCAGGATTAAATACTGGACCGTTATTGCTAACCAATTTTAGGAATGGTGTGGGACCAGACAAGACAAGTCTCAAATGTTGGTGTACTCACATGTGGTCATGTGGCAAGGATGAGTTGTTGATATAAGGTCCAAAAGGGGAATTCCTAGTTTGCTGGTTTGCTTGTATGCATTCCCAAGTCAAAGAAGGATTATCCATGTAATTTGGCTAAATGTTGTTGTTTAGCAATGGTCTAGGCTAATTATGGATGTGGTATTAACGCTAACCCCTGTAATATGACCTATAACCCTATCATAGTCATGTGTAACTACATGGTAGGTTTATTGGTTGTTACCATTATGACCTTGGTTTTGTTCATTTTTTAATTGTTATGGGTTCTACTATTGATTTTGTTGATTTTTTTGGTTTAGCCTTTGATTTTAACACTGTTGATTTTGTTGTTGCACTGGCCATTATTATTGTTGTTACTGATTATTTTACTATTGTTGATTATTATGTTGGGAAAAGGGGTTTTGATAAATTCCAAGAGTTTGATTAGAAGTGGAATAACTATTATCCAATGTTATCTCCCCATTCTCCAACATATTCTCAATTAAATGCTTGATTTGGACACATCTTCATAGATTATGCCCGTTGACTTGATGATAGTCATAGAATTTGTTTTCATGGTACCAATTAGGATAAGGAATGCCTTATAGATAATGCTTTGTTATAGGCCAACTAATCATATTATTGGTATCAATCTTATAAAATATAGATTCAATAGTTTCTCCTAGGTCACTAAAGACACAATGTGTAGGCACAGTTCTCCTAGGAGGAGGGGTTTGCAATGGTAAAGGCTGATGTATTTATTGTGCAGGTCTTAGTTGTTGTGCTTATAGCATTGGTTGGAGAGGTTATTGAGTAGGATTAATTTGAAAAGGTGGTGCAGATGATGTTTTCACCATTTGGACATGATGAGATTTATTTACTCCATTTCCCATAACATTCCTATTATGGTTGAATTGCTTTGATCTTTTTTGGTTATTGGCATGTGTCGATTGTGATGTTGGCACTTGAATGTGATGTTGATGTTGGTCATTTCCTTGATTGGTATCTTGATTTTGATTTATTTAATTAAGCTTGATGACTCCTTTATTGATGAGTTCTCGCACAATCAACAAGCCTTTATCAATGATCTCTTTGAAAGTATGTGCACATTATAGTTCTAAATGATAAGCTATCTCACTGTGTAAATTTTTGGTAAACATAGTAGCTAATTGTTTATCAGATAAATTATGGGTGAAACAACTTGCAAGGGATCTCCATCACTGTAGATAATTTGCAAAACTTTCACCAGATTTTTGTTTTACTTGCATTAAATCCACTAATAAAATCTCATGCTTGAGATTATAGGAAAAGTGCTGCACAAACTTATCAAAATCTATTACTGAATTTTTGGGCAACTTTAAAAACCACTCTAATTCTTGTCTAGCCAAGCTCTTTGGAAATAATAGCAAAAGGTAAATGTCACTATATGCCACTGGTTGAAATGCGACAAAGAATTTGATCAAATGAGCCTTAGGGTCACCTTTCCCTTTCTATTTTTCAAAATTTGGTGGTCCATATCCTAGAGGAAATAGTATCTATAAATACTCCATGTTTAATGGGTAGAAACACACATCATCAAATTTAAAACTTTTTAATCTGCTTACCAGTTTGAATGGCAACAATTGCATCCTTCATCTGTTGCAATTCTTGGGATAGGAAATTGGAAGGAACATTGGTTTGATGGATAATATTGGTTTGGGTAGATGGTTGGGAGGTCATAAGTGGGACACTTTGACTAGGGTATGATGGAGATACCTGTTGGCATATATTGGTTTGGTTGGGGAATGGACTAAAAATATGCATACGTAGATTAGGATATACTTGAAATTGCACACTTGGTTGTGTGATATTTTGGTTTGGGTTGGCAATAAAGATTTGAATTAGAGGATTTAGTGATTGAGACAGAGGGATATAACTATAGTGTGCCTACTATGGTTGAAAAGGGACATGTTACCAACTAATCAAACCTTGCTATTGAGTGGGAACTTGTGGTCCAAGACTCTATCTCTAAATTTGTGACACATGTTGAACCAATAGTTATCTAATAGGTACTTGAGAAACATGGGGACCTCCTTGTTTTATGAATCCCTGTGGGGAAGTGAAAACAAGTTGTAGATTTAGCATCTATCACTGACCAATATTTGTACATTGTTGACTAGTCATTATTTGGTTTTGAATTGGCATATTAGTCTATAGTTTCCCCTGATTGAGGTGGCAATGTATTTGTTCTTTGTTGCATTGGTACACTAGATTTTGCCTATTATTGAGGAATAATAATTGTTTCTTGTTGAGGATTAGGATTTGTCACATTCTATTATTGAGGCATGACATTGGTCATTTCTTGATTACCTGATCCCATAGGTCATATACTTGAGGAAGTAGTCAGTTAAAAATGGGGTGTAGAAACTCCTATTCCATAGTATGATGATCTACCCATGGGATTAAATATAGGCACATGTTGTTGGCTAATCATTTGTGCATTATTACCGCTTTGATCAAGATTAGATGTTATTTGCACATTGTCTACTACATTTGGCTCACTATTTTATGTAGAGGCTGAGGACATTTCTTTAATAATGGGCATATGCATCAAGTTATCTATTGAAGTAGTTTGTATGAATAGATCAAAACTCAAATTCTCTTGTCCAATTAACTCTATCAACACTCTTGTTGAAGGAATTAATTCAATAAAAGGCTACTTACCATGTTCATCTGATTGAAACCATGTGCTAGATTCAAGTAGGTTTGATATGCTATATTCATTTGGTTAAAGTGATCTTCCATGATGTTTTTGCCTTGATTAGATATATTAGGATCTTGGTATGTTGTTTGGACTAGATCCATAGGATTGATATAAGAATCCCATTGATCATAAATGATGTTGTGGGGCACTTTTACTAGACTTGGTAAATTTTCATTAGGGAAGCCTGCTAGAAACTTGGCCCCTACCTCTATGGCTCTAACCAAAATCTCATCTTTGTTCTCTAACAAATGTATCTCAAACAAAAATGGATCATATGTGGAATCTATATTAGTAGAATATGACTATTGAAGAACTGACTCATCCATTGTGAGTATTGTAGCTAGGTATTGTGTGGTTTATTCTTGGTCTTGTTCTAAATAAGGTGGTGTGTTAACTATATAGTTAGCCAATGGATCTTGGATTTGTGCCCCTGATTGAGTATTATAAGAGGGATAAAAATCCATCTCATAATAAATAATATCTACATAAGGGTCTTGTACCATTTCTTCCTATGTAACTACATTACTAATCCCTAGATTGTACATGAGTCCACTATAAGTGTAAGAATATATGTTGGGATCCATAGTCAATGTTTTATGATAAAAGGTCAAAGAGTTTTACAAACTACAAAAAGGATCATGTCTAAAATAGATGATGTTCCAACTTGGTCTAGATTCATTAAAAGGATCAAAAGGTTTATGCAAATATTTGTGAGGAAATAAGCTAGTGTGAAGTAGCCAATGCTTCACTGTTCACACAAAGATAAGCAAGTAAATGGACCAAAAATAAAAATGTCAAACTCTAAGGTCAAAGTGTTTCAAATCAATATAATCTAGGAATTTTAAAAGTTGTTAGGTCTTTTGGCCAAATGCGATGTCAAAATCTAGGCTTAAACAAGACATGCACTAGGACTCTTGGGCAAACAACATCAAAAGCTAGACTTTGAAAATAGATGAAAGTTTTTAATCTAATGGATTTGAAACACTTCTAAAAAACACTAGGCATTTGATTTTTGGACATGAACTTGATCAACTAGTTATAAGGTATGAAACAAAAGGCACTTTAGAAATAGTTTATTTTCTCACAAAAAACGGTATAAAACTTGGTTTTTTTTACAAACAAACTAGACAAAAATGAAAAATATAACTATTTTAGACAAAAGATCATGAAAGTACACTTGGATTGGTCTGAAATGTAGGAAAAATTTTAGAACTCTATGCAATAAGGTCTATCAATTAATATTTGAAATGTTTCAGGTAGTGTAACGATGCTATACTACCCAAAAGGTGTGACAAAAAGGTTTGTTTCAAAAACTCTCTAAGCTAAAGGCATTTTTCTACAATTTTGACAGCATAACACTACTTTTCTTAACTTAAAATGTTGTGGTGAATAGACTTAAAGTACAAGTGTTTAGCACAAAAAGACTTAAGTCTATCAAGTGATGACAATGATTATGAGTCTTGAATGACCTTCAACCCAAATTGGAAATTAAACCTAAGTTCCCTCAAGTTTAGTACAAATGGTGAAACCACTTAACACATAAACCCTATGAACTTATAAAGGTGAAATTTTGAATTTAGATTATAAGTGAAGGACTTAAACAACTTTTGTAAAGGTCTAGACTCAATTAGGTAGCATAACTATGCCAAAGTGGATGATATGACTCTCAAGATTTTGATGAAATTTTGAATAAGGTAAATTGATGATCTCATGTAGACAGCATAAGGCCTCTTATTCAAAGGAAAATTTGGACTATGTGTTTGGTTTGGATTGTTTGTTTACACCCAATTTTGACTTCAAACAAGACCCTAATCTAGGAAAAGATCAATAAATAATCACTCTTAGATCCTAAACTGACAAGTTTGTTTGGTATTATTGGAATCTATCAATATACATCATTTTGAGAGTATTTTAAGTGTCCATCCACCCCCCCTTCTCTCAAATTATAGTACTACAACATGGACCTTGAGGTTCACCTTACACCAAAAATACTTCCACAACAAGTGGGGATTTGTCTTAGATTGACAAGTTTTTGAATGATCTAGGGGAATCAATTGCACAATGACTTTCACACCAAACAATACAAAAGAAAATAATGAATTTTGGGTTCATATCACTTGGCTTGTTACAAAAATGTCTAGTCCTTTTTTTAACCACTACATCCTATTATTTGCTTAGTGTAGTGTGATGTCCAAAGTGTCACTACATCCCATGTGTAACTCCAATTAGGAGTCCAATGAAGTCAACGCCAGAAGGTGAAACCTTGAGTCAAAGCTTTCCTAAAGAACTTGTGGGAGGTGATGAAGTCCCCCTCACAAGCCAAGTTTGCATAAAAATAAATAAATCATGAAAGTAGAAAGACTTTAGGGTCATTTTCAAGGTCACCCAAGTTTTGACAAGTTTTTAGCAAGTGCTTTAGACAACTTTCTTTCTAAGCCTTAGACTAGGTTATTTGTAATATGAATGGCACTTTTGATCCAAGGTTTTCTTAAAGGGGATAAATGGAAGAACATACATGCAACATTCCTATTTTTGCCAAAAAAAAAATCTAATTAAACAACTATTGTTAAAAAAAAATTGACAAGTGTGTTCAATTTTAAGCTCAAATAAAAGATTTGGTGGTTTTTATTTGACCCCTAGGTCTTAATATTGTAAACTTTGAAAACACTCATCTAAGCACCTAAAATTTTCATTAAACACCAAAACAAAGTTCCTAATTGATTTTTAAACATGTAAAAGGTGATTTAAAGCATGTTTTTATCAAATGTCAAGTTTGGTCCTACATCAAAAATGTTAGCATGTCTTTTAGCTTTGAATCTCTTTTTGGTTTGAACAATAAACTTTAGAAAAGCAGCTCTCAACTCTATGTTTGAAGAAAACCATAGTGATCGACGTTGGTTTATATAAATGACAATAGTTACATTTTCTAATCAATGTCAATTATCTAACTAACATCAACTATACCAACACAATCAATGATAGGTATACAACTGATGTCAATTTTGCTAACTGACATTGGTTAAGCTATACAACTGATGTTGGTCTTACAAGCTGATATCAGTTACTGTGTAAAACCGTGGTAAATAAAAATGGCAAAATAAAGCTAGAAAATCAATTTTCAAGAGTTTTAAGGGTCCAAATGAATATTTTAAAGTTTCAAAATGATCTTCTTCAGGTGTGAGATGTGTCTAGTCCCACCGGACATGCCATATGTGATTTAGGAATTTGACTCAAGAGAGGATGGTTAGTATGGGGTTAGTTCCAAAATAAAAACAAAATGAAAGAAACACACTAACTAGCATAACATCTCTAAGCCTAGACACTAAGGAGAGATTAGTTAATAAACATGAATAAATATGCAACTAAAATGCAAAATAAACTCTCTTTTACCTTCCTTGGATGCTCCAAAATTCTTGCTATAGTGGCTTGCTCAGCTTATGCTCATGAAGTCCTTGGCAATGGAAGCTTGGCTACCTCCATCTCTCCTTGGCACCTTGAGCTTATGACTTGGCTTGGCTTGGAATAAATTTGGCATGGTAACATTAATTGTAATGTATTTTTGAAGATATTTGTGCATTATAACTTTGAACCAAAATAGCTTAGAAATGATGTTCATGGCCTCTCTATTTATAAATTTTTTGATTTGATGAGAATCAACCTAAACAATCCATCTCAAGATTGAGATGTGTGGCTAAGAATTAATTTGATTTTTGGAATTAATTTTATAATTATCCTTATCATGACATTGGAAGAAGTGACAATTAAGAGGCATGGAGGGTATCATGGAAGGCATTGATGAGGCATGGAGGGCATGCATCCTGATATTTGTGGCATTTATGGCCTAGGGATGTCTTCCCAAGGAATGAAGTCAATTGATGATGCATATATTCAATATTAATTTTCAAAAATAAATTTTCAACAAGTTTCCATGGAATTATTAATTATGCATTGATTTGGGTTAATTGGCTCTTAAGCATGTTTAAGCACTTTATACACAAATTACTCAGATTGATCAGAATGCCTTGTTATTGCTCCAAAATTTAAATATATTGGAATTGGAAGTCACTATCCAATGCATTGGAACTGTATTCCCATTTAGGATGTTACCAACAATAAATAATGAAGGCACGTGTCTTGTGTAAGAGATTTAACAAAAAAGAGCAATCCAGAGCACCTAGGTGCAAAATTGGTATTTTGACTCAAAATGATCTAATCAAATTTAGTTGGCCCATAAATTTAATTTACCCATTTAGGGATGGTCTTGCCAAAATCAGCACTTGAATATGTTAGTTTCACATCATCCAATGCACTTTAGTGTTGTTAGGCCAAATTATGCATTTTGCGAAGAAATTGGCCAAAAGCCTAATTGGATGTTATCGATGGCCAATTTTAGGTGTCTACATTAAGAACCTCTTAAAATCAATCTATGAGAAGGAAATAATGTCTATAATTCATGAAGTCAAACAATGAGGACCTTATCCAATGGGTTGACATTTTAGGGTAAAGACAAGTCATGATAGTCTCAAATATTTTTTGGAACAATGATTGTCTTATGAAGAGAAACAAAAGTGGGTGACTACAATGTTAAAGTGTGAATTTAAAATAATATAAAATAAAGTTAAAGGTAATGTGGTTAATTATTTATTGTCTAAGAAGGATGAATCCAATAAGTCATTATTATGTGCCATGACTATTTGGAAGGCTGATTAGGTGGATGAGGCTAGATCTGAATAGGAAAATGATGTGAATACTCACACTTCAATTCATTGTCTCCATCATGATTTTAGTGCCAAAAAAAAAATGGAAAGGAAATGTCTTATGGTATAAATATTGGCTATACATATGTAATAATTCTTCCCTCAAAAATAAAATCCTTGCCAAGATTCATTCATCTCCCATAGAAGGGCATTCAGTTTTTTTGAAAACTTATCATCAAGTCAAAAAGGATTTATTTTGGGAAGGACTCAAAGGGGATGTAAAAAAATTTGTGGCTAAATGTTTGGTGTGCCAAAAAAACAAGGGATAACTAATTAAGTTACTAGGTCTTCTCCAACCTTTATCCATTTTGAGTCAGTGGTGGAAGGAGGTGTCTATGGATTTCATCACTGGTTTGCCTAGGTTAGAAGGTAAAAATGTCATCATGGTGATATTAGAAAAACTCCAAAAATATGCCCATATTTGTTCTTTATCACAAGTTTTTACATCTAGTATTGTAGCTACTTCTTTTTTGCATACAATTCAAAAGCTACATGGCACACCTAAGATCATAGTGAGTGATTGTGATCCAATTTTTACTAGTAATTTTTGGACTAATTTATTTTCACGTTTTGGTACTCAATTGGCTCATAGTTCATTCTATCATATTTAATCTGATGGGAAAATTGAGGTGGTTAATAAGTTTTTAAAATCTTATCTTTATTATTTTACATTGGATAAATAAGAAAAATGGGTTCAATGGTTACCACTAGTTGAATGGAGGTATAACACTTCATTCCATGTATCTTCCAAAATCTCTCCATTTATGGCACTGTATGGGTACCATCCTCCTTCCCTCACCTCATCATTTTAGATCCATACCAAAGTGTGTGTTTTGGAAGAGCACATTAACCACTAACAAGAAGTTCTTGGTAGTCTTAGAGAGATTTTATCCATGGCACAAAATCACATGAAACAACAAGTTGATCAACATCATAGTGAGTAGAGTTTTGAAGCAAGTGATTGGGTATTTGTTCATCTCCAACCATATAATTAGTTATACCTAAAGCAATATAAAAAGGATAACAAATTATCTCTTATGTATTATGATCTGTATTAGATCCTATAGAATATTGGTAATGTAATTTATAAGTTGGAGCTTCCCCATTCTACTCGCATTCATCCAGTCTTTCATGTTTCTTGCTTGAATAAGGTAATTGGCCAAACCATCTTTACATGGGGTTGAGTTACCCATATTGGATGAGGAATTTTGTGTCATACCTTATCCTAATAAGATTATTGATACATGCACTAAACAACTTTAGACCATAGAAATTAAGGAGTATTTGGTCAAATGGAAGAATTTTTCTTATGAGGATATCATAAGGGAGGATACCACATTTCTGCAACAACATCCAAATTTGTTCAATGTTGAGGGAGAAATTATTTCAAAGGAGGGGGCATGTTAAACTCTTAATCTATGGAATACTCTTTATTTCTAATTACATTCCTTAGTTAATTATTATGTTAGGCCAGCTTGTTAAGATATAAGGGTAGGATGAATGGGTGTGACTCCCCTTATTGAATCTCTCTCTCTCTCTCTCTCTCTCTATATATATATATATATATATATATAGAGAGAGAGAGAGAGAGAGAGAGAGAGAGAGATTCAATAAGGGGAGTCACACCCATTCATATATATATATATATATATGAGTGTGGCTCACTCTAATCTTCGTATTTGTGAATTATATCTTTTTTAAGGATTTGGAGGTTACCCCTCAAAGTGGCTTTAATATATTTAGTTGTATTTCAGTTATCTTGTGATTTATTGCCTAAATCCTAAATAAAGTTCATTATAGTTAGGTTGCATGGGCTAGAATTAGCATCAAATTCCTCGTTGATTAAATGAATCAACTATTTGGTTCATTATATGATAACATTAGGGTTAAATTTGACTCCAAATCACATCATGTGCAATTGAAATAGGTTCATGTGGCTCAATTTTTTTAAAAATGTGTCACTCATTGCACCATTTGAGTAATTGGCTCAATCTATGATGAAATCAAAGCCAATTTAGACTCAAATCACATTGTATAGTCATAACTATGTTGAAGCGCTTCATATTAACCCTAATTACCTCCATAATTGAACTAATCAACTACTTCATTCATTATATGATGACATTTGAGTTTATTGAGCCTAAAGCCACATCTATACATGTCAATCTTGCATATTTCATTCAACCAAATGATTATTTGCTTCATTCTCTAATGAAATTGGAGCCAATCAAGCCCAAAATCACATTTTATAGTCATGCACTTAGGTTAAAGTGGCTCAAATTATCTCCAATTGTCATCATATTCAACCATTAGACTATTTGGCTTATTTACTTATGACATTAGGGTCAACAAACCCAAATTAAATAATTTATAATCAAAATGAGGTTCATGAGTCTCAATTTTTCTCAAATTATATCATTTATTACACCAATTCACTAAATCTAAGATAATTTATCCTTAAATCACATCCTATACATGAACTTATGTTCAAGGGGTTCAAATTTATCGTAATTTCCTCCACCATTATAACAATTGACTCATTCATTCATAAGGTAATGAAATTAGTTCATGTTGATCCCTAAATCATGTTCTACATAGTCGAATTATGATCGCAAGTACAAACTCACCAAAATTACATCACTTAATCCTTTATCCATGTCCTTTTTATGGTAGTGTAGATCAGGACACACTTTAATTTAAAATAAAAATTATAAATGTGAACCAAATATGTATAAATGTGAACTAAATAAGTCTAAATAAGTGTATATCATTATACATAGATATGTATAAACATGTATGAGTAGACTTTTTTTTTTTTTTTTGATGTTATGTCAACATAACAAGTGTGCATTATAACACGTGTTATAGTGCGTACATGTTATCCTTTGTTTCAATTCAAAAACCAAGCCTTTTGGCTCAGAAATGGCTTGGATTCCTAATCCAAAGGCTTAGACCTATCATCACATAATTGAACCCAAGATTTTTTATAGAAAACAACAAGATTCAACTTTCATTACCAAATACATGATGAATTTCAATCAGAAAATTCATAAAATTATTAACACAATGATGAGCACACTTTCCTCTTTCTAATACATGTTTTTAAATAATTTTAATGTTTTAATCTATTTTGATTTCTAACTATATATTTATAGGGCACTACATGACATAAATATACATGACCATATATGTTTTTATATCTATTTTTTTCATGGATCCAAATGCAAAAACAATTGTATGGTTAAAAACTAGGCCTAATTCTACACACATTAAAAAAAATAGTTTTTCATTTTTTTGAGGTAGTTAGGGGGGGCGCACGACTGGCTACCATTTTTTTCATTTTTCAATATCTATTTTCTTGTAAAATTAATTAAAAAATATTCATTGAAAATTTATTAAAAATATAGTTACAAATTAGATGATCTTATATAAAGTTTCATCAAATAATTTTAAACACTATTAAATGATGCTAAAAAATGAGAGGCCACATGACTGGATATCTACTCTATTTTCCTAAAAAAAATGGAGTTCCTATTCAAAATTAAGATGTTTGATTTTTTTCTTGATCTAGTGGAGAATTAGAGTTGGGAGATTAGGTTTTGTAGCTATGCATTGATGAACCTTTAGGCCTCTGTCATACTATCAATCACCATGGATTTAGGCAAGATATTACTTTTATTTGCATTTATTGCTGATTTTGATCAGTGATTCACCCTCTGAGTGGTAGGAGTACCCTATTTTAATTAACTTGCACCTCTTTCTTTGAATTTTTGGATGTAGATAAAATTGGAGTAAGCACAACTATGGCCCTAAAGCAGGTGAGGAAATTCATCCTAAAAGTATTTTACAAGGTAATGTTGATTATTCTAACTTTTCATTACTTGATGTTGTTTTAAATGTGCCTAAATTTGACAAAGCTTATCATTTATTTAAAAATTTTAATTTAATTTATTACTTTGTTGGTCGAGTACCCCCTGAGATCCTTATAAATCAATGGGTTCACAACCATTTTCAAGTTTGTGGTGTGAAACTTGAAGGATTACAGAACCTTACCAAGGGATTTTTTTGATTTCGCTTTTCAAATCTAGAGAGCTGTAAATTCATTGTTAATCATGGGCTTTGGTTTATTCAGAACACTTTGGTTTTTTTTTTCTCACCGAACTCAAGACTTTCAAGTCTTAGAGCAAACAAAACTGAAAATTCTTGTTTGGATTGAATTTCTTGGCTTGCCTCTCCCATTATGAGGTTTTATTAACCAACTCATAAAACCCATAGGGAATTTCATATGCTATGAGTAGACCAAGTTATTTATGGCTATCCCTAAAAGATATTTTTTATTAAAGTGGATATATCCCTAGATTTGAAAGATTCTATTGATATACAAATTGGCACAATTTTTCTCGACATGTTTTGTATATCAATCTCTTGAATACTTGTTTTTGGTGCAAGTCCTCAAAACGTATGATCTAGGAATGCCATATGATGGTGCCCACCCCCTGTTGCTAAAGAAAAGGGGGTATCTAAATCCAAATCATAAAATGAAAAAAATGATAGTTAGACTACCATCACCAACCAAAAACAATTCTTCTAAAGGTGGCAGTAGGCCACAAGCTTCTTTGTACAGGCCTATTGAGAATAACCATGCCTTGCCTTATGTTAGCAAAATTGATTTTCCTAATAAAGTTTATCCTCCTCTTGTGTGATGAGAATTTAATATGATCATCATAGATATATAAACTATCCATAAAGTGTTGCCTTTGGTTATATATTGCATTGAATTTAATAGTTAAATTCTGATCTAAGTAGGAAATGAATACAAATTATTCTTTATTTGTATGTAATTTATTGCTGATTATTTATTTTTTTATTGTGTCTAAATTCAATGAATATCATAGTTTTGAGAACAAAAACACATCCCAATGATGGGGTAATTTTGAGAAGGCAACACATAACTTTGGTAACTCTTTTTGGTTACAATTTTGAGGATTACATGAGCAAGATCAAAGATATAACACTCCAACGACACTCCAAAGATGCTTTGGAAGTGCTTTAAATATTCTCTATTTGTGTTTAGAGTACATACACAGGATGCTTTGAATACCTATACATGGTACTTTGAAGACATATATAGAATTCTATGAAGATACCCAGATGTGCTCCAAAGACTAGTTGGATCCTACTGATCAGGATAGTAATTTTATAGATATATATATAAATAAAATTTCTATATTTAGATGTATTATTTTAGAAATTACCATTCATGTTAATGGATTAAAATAGTCTGGATATATTTGTATCTTTGTTTTGTAAAACTAGATAAGTATCTTCAGTCTATGTTAGTTATTTTATATCTATAGTTAGTTGAGTCAGTTCCAACGCCTTCCTAGAAGCATGGGTTCTAACTCTTAGATTATCTATATTTTGAATAAATAGATTTGGGTGTTAAGATTTCCAAGATTTTTTACTCTATGAATAGATGTTGAGATATGTTTAAATACACATCTCCTTCTGATTTCAAGGGAGAGAGAAAAGTTATAAAAGTTGAAAAAAAGTTAGAAGTTAGAAACAGAGTTTAGCATTTCATATTTGTATATTTTCTTTTGAATTAAATATAGATCAACATTTCCCTTTATTTTTGAGTAAAATAATTCATTCTCTGAGGAAGGAGCAAGGGCCCACTTCTCTCCAAGAATTAGGATAAATTGATACTTTTTAATTTAATAGTTTAGAAGGTATTTATTTAATTCAAATATATTTCATTTACTGCATATTGTAATTTCCTTTTAACCACAAAATTGATATCATTTAAAAGTAAAGAGTGATTATTTTTAAATACAAGAGTGAATTTGATTTTCAAAAGCAAGTGTGGTTTCCTTTTTCCAAAAGCAAGTGTGAATTTATTTAAGAAAAGAATGTTTCATTTACATGCAAGACTTATTTCAATTCAATGCAAGCATATTTCTTTTAATCAATAGTGTGTCTTTTAATTAGATTAAGTTTATTAATTCATCTCATATTCAAAATTTGTTAGAAGCTGTTTAAGTGGAAATAATCAATATTCTCATATTCTGAACATCAAGTTGTCCTACCTAGTTGCGTAAGTCGGGTGAGGATATTATATATCTCATGTCAGATGTTTAAGTTATGGATGTTGATGGTGTGAATTCCAATAAGAGATATTCAATTAATAAACAATTTAGATTTCCTTTTTTGTAAGTTAAATTTTATTTATTATTTTTAAGATTTAGAAAGCACAACAGTAAACCCCCTCAAATAGTGAAATGTATAACTCTAATATCAAAAGATCTCATTGCAAATAGATTTCAAACACTACACTGGTTGAAAATGACACCAATCTATTGATTGGTTAAATAAGAGGTATAATGATAGCTTATCATTTTTGGCACCATTACCATGGATCACACTTTCATCAATAAGTTTTAGTGATATCCTACATTAGATTTATATAGGGAAATAAAAAAACATTCATAAAATCCAAAATACAAAAAAATATTCATAAAATTCAAAAACACAATTTTTTTTTTAAGAATTTTAGATTTATGAACTGACCAAGAGTTTCTCAAGGATGGTTTATCTCTAAAAAATCCCAAATAAATAAAGAAGAAGAGAGGGTCCAATCCTTGTTGGAAAGATGAAGTGAAAGAAAGGCACTTGAAGCTCATTTTTCTAATTTCTCTCCTGAACAGGGTTCATCCTCACAAATAGATCCTACAAGAAGAATCCTATTTAGAAAATCTTCTCCTATAGGGAGAATTGATCATAAAAATCCTCTTTCTAGAATAGTTTATCCACAAGCCCTAAAATAATAAGATTTGATCTAATATTCTCCTCCTAAGATAGACGATAGACCAAACACCTAAGAAGAAAATTTAGATTGGCTTGATAACCAAATTTTGGAATAAAACATGGGAGATGAACATGCACATGTAGAAAACCCTAACCAATATCCCCAAAAGGATAGAACTTTCTCTTATCTGATCAATATATATCCTGATGACATAACTTCTATGAAAAACATTTCACCATCTATTTTACCCACTTTCAAAGGTAAATCCTTAGAGGATATAGATCAATTCTTATTTGAGTTTCAAGTTCTCTGTCAAACATATGATTATGTCATAGATAATCAAAAGTTAAAATTATTCCCATATAGACTCAAGGATGCAGACATGATATCATTCATGGTCCTTGAGGGTAATTTCATAACCACTTGGTATGAACTGGAAACTAGATTTCTGGATAAATATCAAGATTATTACAGAGTTAGAGAATATAAGGAAGAATTTTTTAAAATCAAACAAAATGAAGATGAAACCTTAGAGGATTACCTTGATAGGTTTATATTTACTCATAAAAGGAGTGGTTATTAACTAACTGAGGAGGTTGTTAAAATATTCTTTCTTAAAGCATTAGATGATGATGCACAAGATGATTTGAACCTCATGGGAAAGGGTGACATTGATAAGTTAACCTTTTATCAAATTTTAGCACCATGTACTAATTACTCTAGGACAAGAACTAGTATAAGAAAAGCAAGGCTAGATAAATCACTTGAAGTTGGTCAACTAATGGAAGAATTTTCCAATTTCAAGACAAACATTTTTGTACAATTGACATCTACTTTATATGGCCTTAAATTAAACTCTAATGCTACCAATTCTAAATAATTATCAATCTATTGTCTTAGATGTAGACTCAAACATGCAGTAAAAGATTATCCTTTAGACAAAATAGAGGTCTATGGTATTTGTGATCTAGATCAAAACACCACAAATTGTAAACACCTTCTTATTATAATATATCAAGTGAAATAAGGAACACATAACATTGAGTAAGTAAATTTTATTAAAATACAAGGAAATCAATATCCCTAGCCTTAAAATCAGTTTGATCTAAGATTTCCTCTCAATCTATGGATGGCTCCATGGGTTGGGCAAATCACACCACCAATTTGGGGACAACCACAACCATGAGGTACTCAATAATTTATGCCATAGATGTGGGGAATTCTTCAAAGTCAACCTTGGACATAATAAAAAAATAAACAACCACATTGGGTACAACAACCACAACCTCAATGGTCAAATAAATAGTATCATCCATAAATAAGATTTACTTCACAATAGGCCTTGATGCCTCCACAACCTTAGCCAACTCTAATTGAGTAGCAGATTAACCAACCATAGTTGCTTTTCCAACCAATGGAAAATCCAAAGAATGGTAAAATTGCATCTATCTATGGAGCTGATCAAGAAGGCAATATTACTAATGGTTTAGCTGAATACAATAATATTCAACTTAGATTAGGGAAGGTAGTAGGAGATAAACCTATTATCATTACTAAAATTCATAATGATGTAAATAATAATGAGCCACCTTTAATCCAATAACTAGCTGAAGAGAAGGTAGAATCCACAACCACATCAAAAATAATTCAAGATCCTCCTGTTAGTCCATTTATCGAGAGATTTAAAGAAGAAAAACCTAGGGAAGATTCTAAATTATTGTATGGACTAAAATAAATGAAGATAGAAATTCCATTGTTAATATCTATTAAACACATTCTTGATTTGAATCAAATCATTAAAGGATTATGCATCAAATCACCAAGAAGAAAGAAGCAATATCCTAAAATAGTTCAAATAATTGAAAAAATTGTTGATCTATTAGTAAGAAACATACTTGTTCCTAAATATAAATATCTTGGCACTCATATGATGACTGTAACAATTGAGAACAAGTCCATTCCAAATGTGTTTGTAGATCTAGGTGCTATTATAAACATAATGACTATCAACACAGTAGAGTCTTTATCTCTAACAGGGATTCAACCTATCACAACAATCTTATAAATGGTAGATCAATCCACTATTATCCCTAAAGGAACCATAAAGAATATACCAATCACCATTGAATCTTGGGAATACCCTATTAATTTCATGATCCTTCAACCTAAACCAAAGAGGGTAGGGTATTGAATCATTATGGGTAAACCTTGGTTAGCTATAGTTGTAGCAAAAATTGATTGTAGATCTAGAAACATGACCATTTTTAATGAAATTAATGCTAAATAGATATCTCTCTATCTACCTTCTAGACCCCTCATGGGCCTTTCTTAAATAATCTAGGTGGTTCAACCAGAATAAAACCAGACTAGTGTGTCTTCCTTATCTATGGTTAATATCAAAGAACATTCCCAAGAGTTTGAATAATAAATAATAGAGGATTTAGACCAAGAGATCTTAGTTCTAAATTCTGAATTTTGATAGTTTTTCTCTGAAGCCTAATGGTTTTTATTCAAAGATTGATAGTCTTGATTTGAAGTCTAAAGTCATAGCTCTAAATACTAGTAGCTTAGTTCTAAAGACTAGCAACCTAGCTCTAAAGACAAGCAGCTTAGCTTTGAAGATTGAAAACTATGCTCCAAAGATGAAAAATCATGAATGGGGAGAATCCACATCCACTATTGAGAATCAAAGAAATATCTTGATCACATCAAACATGTTATCTAGTCCATAAGACATTCAATAAGCCATAGTTGATTGGGTTCAAAATGGGTAAAATTCATTTTTACATGATTTTCATTATCCATTGACCAATATGTTTTCCACAAGTGAAACCTTTTACAAATATGTAGGGATAGTTAATATGTTACTATCACACACATGTCCATTAAATTTCTTGATGAGTGAATATAAATAATTAAATTCTATTATTCTAGGCACTAAATAAATTGCATTTTAACTAGGTAAACTATTAACTATGAATAGTTGGTTAACTAACCGGTAAGAAAAGGAAATATTTTGTTAAATTACATAAAATATTTTGCTTGGGATTATAGTGACATGAAAATAATACATCTCAGTTTTTTTAAACATCACATCTATACTAAAAATGTTAGACCAGTCAGACAACCACAATGAAGGATTAACCCAACTTTGAAGAAAATTGTTAAGAAGGAAAGAAAAAAGCTGTTAGAAGTTGGTTTTATATATCCTATATCTAATATCCAATGGTTTTTACCCCTGGTTATGATTCCTAAAAACAATGTAAAATGGATAGTTTGTGTAGACTATAGAGAATTTAATAAATCCACCTTAAGAGACTATTTTCCTTTACCTTTTATTGATCAAGTTTTGAACAATTTGGTAGGAAAATAATATTTTTCTTTTTTATATGGATTCAATGGATAAAATAAACTCACAATATCACTTTAAAATCAAGATAAAACAATATTTACTCACCCTGGGAGAACATATACATATACAGTCCTTACTTTTCGATTATGTAATGCACCTGCTACCTTTCAGAGAGTAGTGTTAGCAATATTTTTTGATCTTATAAATGACTGTGTGGAAGTTTACATGGATGATTTCATTATCCATGGTATTACATTTGATGAAGATTTGAATAACTTGGATAAAAAACTAGCTAGATGTGAAGATCACTAGGTATCTTTAAGTCATGAGAAATGCATCATAATGACTGATGAAGGGATAATATTAGGACATCATATCTCTTCTTAAGGAATAAAAGTATATCCTAAAAATATTGAGATAATTTATAACCTCCCCATTCCATAAACACAAATTGATGTTAAAATTTTTCCTGGTCATGCAGGATATTATAGAAGTTTCATTGAAGATTTTAGCAAGATTGTTGCCCCTATGTTTTATTTGTTTGTAAAAGATAGTGAATTTGTATGGATTGATAAATGCCAAGAACCCTTTGATACATTAAATAATAAACTCGTGAACATTCCAATCTTGAAAGGACCTAATTGGGAAACAACTTTTCATGTTTATACTGATGCATCTAATACTGCATTAGGAAAAGTCTTAGGTCAAAGAAATGAAAATTGAAAGATGCATGCCAGTTATTATATCAGCAAAAATATTATCCCCATAAATAATAAATACACTATTATATAAAAAGAGCTTTTTGTAATTGTCTGTGATAAATAAGTTTAGGTATTACATTATTGGTTATCAGGTATTCATCTATACATATCATTCAAAAATTAAGTATTTAATAAATAAACTAGTAGTAAGTGGGATAATAATTAGATGGCTCTAGATTTTATAATAATTTGATATTATTATCATAGACAAACTAATAAAGTACAATGTTGTTGCTGAATTTTTATTTAGATTGATCACTACAAGTGAAGATGACTCTATGAAGGACTCTTTTCCAGATGAGCAACTATTTTCCATATCCACATAATTCCCATGGTTTGAAAACATGGCAAATTACTTGGAAAAAAATAATTTTTCTCATTCTTTTACTTATAAATAAATAAAATATTTGGTTAAAGCTAGTTCTCATTTCAAATGGTTTAAAGGTATGTTATTTAAAACTAGACCTGATCATATACTTTTTAAGTGTGTCAGAGAAGATGAGGTGTATGACATTGTCATAGCATGTCATAGTGAACCAAGAGGAGGAAATTATTCAACAAAGAGGAAAATTCACAAGATCTTTGGTGCAGGCTACTACTAGCCATCTCTTCACAAGTTTGTCAAAAGGTATGTATGGCAATGTGATCCTTTCCAAAGGATGGGTAAGCCTACTTTATCTTTTGAAATGCCTCTTTGTCCTTAAATAATTTTAGAACCATTTGAAAAATGGGTTTTTTAATTTATTGGACCAATAAAGCCATCATATTAAGGGAATAAATATTTACTAGTATGTATTGACTATGTTACTAAGTGGACAGAAGTGCCGGCAGTCTCATTTGCTAAGAAAGAGATGATTGATGATTTTATATGCCATAATATCATATTGATATTTGAATATCCTATATCTATTGTTTCAGATCAAGAACCCCAATTCATGTCTAACATGATCAAAAAATATATAGAGTTGTAATAAATCAATCATAGGAAATCTTCACCATATCATCCCCAAGCCAATGGGCAGGTGAAAGTCACTAATAGAGAGCTAAAAAAATATCCTAACCAAAATTGTGAATAGTAGTAGAAATTATTTGAAAAAAAAAGTACTTGAAATAGTGTGGGAATACAATACAACTTGGAAGACAGCTACATGATTTTCTCTATATGAACTTGTGTATGGAAAGAAAACTTTTTTACCAATAGAATTTGAGTTCTAGACATTGAAAATAATAACTAACATGGGAATTGACATTGATGAAACACAAAAATAAATAATAATTCAACTAAATGGGTTAGATGAATTCAGAATAGATGCACTCACTCAAACCATCATGATCCAAAAATAGAGAAAGTAGTGGCATGACACTCATATCAAATAAATATAATTTTAAGAGGGTGATTAGGCACTCCTATTTGATTCTAAATTTAAAAACTTTAAGGGTAATCTAAGGACAAGATGGTTGGGACCATACCTAATCAAAATCATTTTCAACAATAGCTCTATCCAGTTTCAACCCATTGATGGTGACCAAAAGATACTTTTGGTCAATGGTCATAGGTTAAGGTGTACAAAAGACCTCTCAGCAAGGAAGAGTTTATTGAGTAGAATTAGGATAAATTTGACCTTATAGAAGAACCTAATTCTTCCACTAAAGACAAATGATCTTTGTAACAGACATCTAATAAAGGAGGAGTGCTAAAAACCAACAAATGGTGGTTCTCCTCCCTCCAGTATTCAAATATATATATAATATAAAAATAAAAAAAATAAAAAAAATTTATTGAAAGGTGAAAACCAATAAATGCTACTTTTTAGAAGAAAATATTTTACAAAAAAATAAAATTGTTGTCAACCAACTTATTTTCTCAAATTTATTTATCCTTGCAAGACACATGGCATCTCCTAAAGATAGGTGTAGATTCATAGGGCAAGGTACAATTGTATTTAATTTCCTAAAAGATTAAGAATTTTCTATTTTATGTCATGTATGTGTAATCATTAGGTAATCAACACTTTTTACATGGATATATTTTGGTAAAGCCACATGGGTATGATGAGTCAACAACATCATCATTGTATTCCATAATTTGATGTGATAGTGCTTTCAAAAGATCTTCTCTTAGATTTAATGTGATAATGTTTCCAAATGGTCATTTCAAATAAAATTGATGTGAATATGTTTTAAATAAAGGATCTTCAAAATATTTGATATGATGTGCAATTCATTGCGAATATTGCTCTAATAACTATCAATAATGACCTTTATGCCACATCATTAGTACCTCACTAGATAAAAGTATCTTCCCATTATATATCACATGCTCTAAAGAGATAGCCATAATTGCTACCAAAATTCTTATCATAATTATATAATAAACCATGATTGTCTATTCATTGTGTATTATTATTGCTCTCCATCATTGCACCATATCATTAACCTCTTGCCTTCCCCTATTTCTTGTGTGGATTTGAGCTCTATGTTTTTACATCATAGTCATATTTTCAATTAAATAGTGTTTGCTCTGATGATGGGTGGAAGAAAGAATAAAAGTGAAACAAAATCTTTTGATGCATTGTTGTAGGATGAAGCAACAAGAGATGTATTTGAATTAGTAGGTTTGTTGAATTTCTTAAAAATATTTTAGAGATTCTATGATTAAATTGTGCAAGAATTATATGAGAATTTTGATGAAAACCATGTTATTATAAAAGGGGAAAACATTCCAATGAATCCCTCTGTAATCAATGCTCTCTTTGAGATTTCAAAGAAAGGGGTCATTACTATTGATAAGATCAATTTTTTTGACCTGATTCATATATTTAGTGAAAGAAATGAGCCCTACCCTCAACTAGCTAAATCCCCACAAGGAGTGGTTAGGGATATCATGAGAGAAATCCATCCTCAACCCTAACAAAATTTTGTATTTTTTATAATGAAATATATCAGTTGTGATGGTCAGTTTATAGTAGTGGGTTGAGATGTTATGAGACTCCTTCACTTGAGGAAAGGCACTGTTAGAGAGGAATATAAGGTAAATATTCCCTCTTTCCTTCACAATGCTCTAATTAATGTTTCTTAAAAGTTAATAAGAGGTATTGGGTCTATTTTTCACCATTGGTTGGTTACACTTATCTGTCAACATTATTTTTTTGGTAAACCAAAGGGTGAAAAAGCCTGATCCTCCTTCCTCCAAAATTTCTCGTTAATTTTTATTAAGAAAACACCACACCCTGCATCTCCTCCTTATACCATATCCCAAATTAAATAACATTCATCTTCACTCACTTTGACTTTGAATATATTGCACTAAAGATCAAAGAGATAAATGAGAGTTTCTTTGGATACCCCTCATCCACCTCCAAATAAGATCTAACATAGTTGTCGACTTATTTTGAAGGAAGAATAAAAAGATGTATAGGCCATAGAGATTCTGGGAATCCTAAGCTCCCCTATTGATATTATAGATGTTAAATCAGTTATTTTAGAACCCCAATAATAAAAAATTTCATTTGTCGAAGAAAATCTTGTAGCAAAATTTGTACCACAAGAATTAGTGCGATATGTACCCTTTGTCATTGATAAGGGTAAGGCACCCTTGATTGAAGAAGAACCATCTTCCCCTCATTATGTTAGCAAATAAAAATAATTGCATCATGTCATGGATTTGTCATGCCATGAAGAAATAATCATATAGCAATAAGCAAAGTTATATGTTCTTCTTTCAACTTTGAAAGGTAAAGACCTGATGATTTCTAATTTAGAACAAAGATGTGAAGAATATGTTACTAGATCAAGGGAAAAAGAGGATGCTTTAAGTATTATAATCTAGACAAACTAGGGTTCATAATTTGATGTTTTCATAGACCTAAAAATTGAATAATCTGTAGAATTCTCTTGCTATCAAGGACACTTAGATTATTGATTTGTAAAATGTCAATGTTGATAAACGATCTTAATAATCCGAGGCAAATTATTGATGATAGAAATGTAGTGATTGTAGAAAATAATGATAGAATAAGAGAGCTCACCACTCATAATAATGAGTTACAAGGCTCTATTAGAGCAATGCAGAGAGAAACATGAGAAATTATAGTTCAAATAGAGGGACTGACAAGAGCTATTCCCTATTTCCCTATTGCATTATATGAAATAATTTCAATTTGGCATAACACCTAGAAGAAAATTAAGAAGTTAAAAGATGAAAATGCTCAGCTTAAAGAGGAATCTCAGAAGCAATTGGTAGAATCCTAATAACAATTACAAAAATCATAGGCTTCCATTCAACACATTTGTGTTATTTTAAATAAATTATTAGCATGTAGGTAATCTTCATCTATTTATTTTTGACATAACAAGCAATATGATTGCTTACGATCATCAAATCTAGATGTGAGACCAATAGCAAAGACTTCACCATGAAACAATGAGAATAAATTTGAACACACCATAATACAGATATACATGAAAAAACCTTTAAAGAGGTAAAAAAACCATAAAAATTATTCATATTATGAGAAACTAACAAGTATCTAATATAGTCTTTCTTCCTCTCACTTCTTTTTTTCATATTTCCTTACAATATAAACTCTTTATTATATAAGCAAGATAATTTGCCCATTATAAATGATTTTTTCTAGCCACCACATTAATGGGTCCAACCTCTCTAAAGGATATTTAATATATTTTATTATTTATTTATACGAGGATAAACTCATGATAAATAATAAAATATATTATTATTTAACCAATGTAAATTAATGTATTCAAAGTACATAAATAACACCAATTAACCATTAATTATTCCAATACTCCCCCTTAATATTAAGTGGAGATACATGATAATTTTTAAGAGGTAAAAACATAACAAACTTACACTCCATGAACCATCCACCTGATGAGTTTCAAGAGGTAATAATTGAAGAAAACATCCTTCATCATGTCATAGCTTTAAAGGAATTATGTTATGTAAACATTATCACCTAAAGGTATTACACTATTTAACTATAGACACCCAAAAGTATTACACTATGTAATATTAATCACATAATCACCTTTGAAGGAATTACATTATACAACTATAGATACCCAAAGGTATTACACTATGTAACCAGAATTACATAGTCACCTTTAAGAAAATTACACTATACATCCATAAACACCTAAAGGTTTTTTACTATATCCCCATAGACACCTTTAAAGGAATTACACTATATTATCCTAAACCACTTAAAAGTGAGTTTAGGCTAGCATGATTGTGAGACTACATTCCATAGTGAGAATACATCTCATAATTTCTTATGAATAATCAACCAAACATATTAGTCTTTTATAACATAAAGACCTCCATGCTACTATATGTTGGGTACAATGTAAACTTATATATGAAGTTTACTAAAATCACATAAAGTGATATATTACAATTCTTTACAATAAGAAAAAGTATAGAGAAATAAAAGAAAACACATAACTCACACAACTTTTAAGAAGTGATATTGTCATGCACACTCTCCCTCAATGGCAACTTCAATAGGCTTAGTATTGAATTAAAATCTATAAACTTTAGTTTATTGGTGCTACATTGGATTTTTTACCAAATTTATACAATGTTGACTATCACCAAGATGTTCTTTTATCATCCTTCATAGCCACAAGACTTATTTAGCAACTTCCACATGAAGTGCTCCAAGTGATAGTACCTACACCAAATACAAACATATGTCTAGAAGTAGACTCATCATTGTATGGTTAATATCATAACAACCAAATAAATTAGCATACCAAAAATTTATAGTTCCTTTTATATACTGAAGTATTCACTTTATTAATTTCTAATGATCCAAGTATGGATCTTGCATGAATTTAGAAGCAACACCCACATCTTTTGAAATATTTATCCTAGTAATGGTTAGATATATCAAAATACAAACAAGCTATTTGTAAATAGTGGTTAGCTTTATTGCACACAATTTTTGGATTAAGATTTAACACATCCTTCAATGTAAGCTTGCAGTCAAGCATGTTAAATTTAACAAGTAAATTATGTGATGCATATATAATAAATTTACTTATAATTTGATACTAATTTAACCAAATATTACATATCTTATTAGGAATAATTCATGCTATAATTTGAGTCATGAATATTTTTTCTTCCTTTTAAAATCAATAATACAAGTTTGCATTTTATACTTAACCAAAAAAAAAAATTAGAAATTAAAAAATTTAATATGTTTTATACTTGATTTTGTAATAAAAACACATATTCTAGTGAGTAAATAATACTAACCACTTTAGTTATTACAAGTGTCATATATAATGTCACAAATTGCATTATTTGAGTAAAATATTGTAAAATCAATGGTAAGAGGTTTTAAATCAAATAAAAGACTATCCCAATGTGTCTAGAAGGTGTAAAAACTTAAATATCAACTAGTCACATGACCATCTTCGACTAAGAATATGACAAGTCAAGGGTATCAAAAGTGTCGAAAGTGTTAGAAGCTTCACACGTGAGATTTTGCACAACTAATACCCAAACTTTTTAACTAATTATTTTAAAATAAATTAATTAATTTTGATAAAAAAATATATATTGAGATTTATATTTGATTTAAGGACCTTGGATCTATAAATATTTTCTAAAAAATACTAGTAACTTCCCTTTGTCCAATAAAGACTTCACATGCAAGCTACATGATTTAATTAATTTTGATTTTCTTTTTTAAATCAAAATATTGAATGCATGAAAAATCTTATATATATATATATATATATATATATATATATATATTTAAAAATACAAGTCAACACACATGGGCCAACCATGTGCTTGCATGAAAAATTAGCTAATTACAACTCACCCAATATGCACTAACTTATGTTTTATGTTTAATATTTTTGTCTAATTTTTATTTTTAAAAATAAATAAACCATAATTAAATACTTTCATAATAAAATGTAAGCATTTATTTAAAATTTAGAAAAAAAAATGATTTAAAAAAAAACTTAAGTGGGATCCACTGCTTGGGTGGAATAAAAGAATTAAATAAAAGTTTTTTTAAATAATTTTATAATACTATTGACATATCCGTTAATTAATCTTGAAGCACACAGTATGCAGATTAATGGTGCAGGAAAGGAAGCAAAAGAGCTTGTAGGCGCTACAAGAGGTCAAAACAGGTTCTATAAAGCTTGAAACTACCTCCAAATGGCACTTAAAAATGCATAGAACCTTCACAATTTAATTTTAAGCTCAAAAAAAGGTTTTTGGTATTTACTTGGTTGCATAAGGTGCCTAACTGAGGTAAAAATTTCTAAAAATCTTTTTTGTTGCTTCTTAAGGTCTAAAAATGGCTCCAACAGGATTAGATATTACAGAAAATAAGAAATCAACGTTTAAATCTCTGAAAATCAATGAGAATTTATGTTTTCTAATTTTTCTTCTTTTTTCATGGCTTTACAAACTAAAGCATGGCTCTTGGGAGGAGAGAGAAACAATTAAAAAGAGATGTAAAAGACCAAATCAGGTAAAGTAAAGATCAAAATTATTTGGAAATAACCAAACTAAGCAAATGGAATAATCAAAATTGAGATTTATTACCCAAAATCCGATCTCTCACTAATTTTTAACTCACACATGTTAAAAAATAGCATTTAAGAGGAGAGAGAAAATTTTAAATGAGCTACAAAAATCCAAATCATAGAAAATAAAGATAAAAACTACTTGGAAAAGGCAAAACTAAGCAGATGGAATGACCAAAACAAATATTTAATTCTCAATAATAATTTTTTTACTCATTTTTATCTTTATTATGCTAAAAATGGTACTCCAGGTTGACTTGAACTGCTAGATCTTTAAATAGTAGCTTCAAATACTTCTATAGGAGTGTTAGCCAGCTAGAAAATATAGATCTAGCATTTAAAAATATATTTCAAGCTATAAAAACTTTTAAAATAAAATATTTACTAATTTTTATGATATTTAGGCCTTCAATAGACCTAAAAATAGTGTCCAAGACTAGTCTTGCTTTGAAATACTTTTATTTTCTCATATCTGCAACTAGAGAGCTTCAATCACCTTCATACAGATTATTAATAAAAAAAACAATCTTAAAAATTTTAATACTTAAAGAAGCATTCTTAGCTTATTTTAAGATTCTCAGTTAAATCTATGATATGAAAATAGGATTAAAATATGAAAAATTGCATAGATCTAAGATCTCTAGGCTTCTAAGAGAGAAAAAAGTAGAATAACTTACTTCCTACATAAGGAGAAGCTTGAAAATTTTCATGAACATACCATGGCTTAAAAAATTGATGAATCTAGGCTTGAACACAAGTCAAAACCTCTAATTTGTAATCATGCCACTTGATCATGCATCAACTGGCTCTGATACCATGACAAAATAAGTAATATGAATGCATACGAACACCAGATTTAGATGTGAGACCAATAGCAAAGACATTCACCATGAAATAATGAGAATAAAGTTGAACACACCATAACACAGATATACGTAAGAATACCTTCAAATAGGTAAAAAATTCACAAAGATTATTCATATTATGAGAAACTAACAAGTACCCAATATAGTCTTTCTTCCTCTCACTTCTTCTTTTTTCATATTTTCTTACAATATAAACTCTTTATTATATATGCAAAATAATCTGCCCATTATAAATGTCTCTTTCCAACCACCACATTAATGTGTCTAACCTCTGTAAAGGCCATTTAATATATTTTAATATTTATTTATATGAGGATAAACTCATGATAAGTAATAAAATATATTAGTATTTAAACAATGTAATTTAACGTATTAAGGGTACATAAATAACACCACTTAACCATTAATTGTTCCAATAATGTTAATTTCTCTACATAAGCAGTTTTATAAATGGTAGATCAAGTTAATTTCCTTTGATTTTTTACACGTTATTGAATACGAGCATCTGGTTATGGATATTTTTCTTAAGAGTACTGAAGAAAGGTAGGTTACCATTTGTGATTATTTTTTGCTTTTAATTTGTTGTTAGGCTACTAATCTGGTTTTTTGATAAATTTATTTATTGGAGAGACACAATTGTGTGCCTTTATCTCCATTCTAAGGAACCAAAAAACATGGCAATAGGCCAATAATAAATTTCTTAAATTGTAAAACACTATTGGGTTATGCATGAGACCACAATTTTTAGAAGGAAACTTATTTATGCTTTTCAACCACTATATCATATGTATACGAAGAACAAGTATCATGAGATATTGAGATCCAATATTGCCACTTTTTGAGATTTTATAAAGCATCATTCTACCAATGTTACCAATGTTACCAATGTTATTATTATCAAGTGGGAGACTTTGCATGTTGAGTTAAAGCATGGAGAAGTCCTAAGCACCACCAATATTAGATGGAGTCTAAGAAAAGCCAAAGCAGCTACCCAAATTCTCACTCAGTTGTTAGAGGGTAGAGGTTCAGATGTATGGATGGATGAGTTTTAGGCCTCCAATAATTTTGTGTCCTTTATCTCCATGGCAGGGTTGGAGTTCTCAGGAAGAAGTTAAGTTTCAAGCCTAGTTGTATATATTTTTTTAGAGATTTTGGATTCTTACCTAGAGGCCATTAGGATTGGGGCCATCATTTTTAAGTTTATGATCTTAGTTAGAGGTTTGATTCAAGAAATTTGGATTAAAGGTCAATCATCCCATGTCTTTCCAAGAGGACTTGCAAAAGCTAAAGTGTGGGGGAGAAATGATGAGTATTTCATATATCTCATCATAGCTATATAAACTATCCATAAAGTGTTACTTTTTGGTTATATATTGCATTACATTTAATAGTTGAAGTCTAATCCAAGTATGAAATGAATGCAATTTATTCTTTGTTTGTATGTAATTTATCATTGATTCTTTACCTTGTTATTGTGTCTAACTTGGGTAAATAACACAATTTTTAGTACAACACATCCAAATGATGGGGTAATTTTGAGAAAAAAATACACAATTTTGGAAATTCTTTTTTATTATAATTTTGAGGATTATGCAAGTGAGCTTTGAAGATATAACGCTCTAAAAACACTTCAAATATAATTTATAAGTGCTCCAAATATGCTCTGGGTGTGCTCTAAAGACATTCACAAGATGCTCTGAAGAAGTGTAGGCATTAAGGTACTCTAAATCCCTATACAAGATGCTCCAAAGATACCCAGACATGCTCTGAAGACTAGCGAAATCCTATTGATTGAGATAATAATTTTTAAAATATCTATAAATAGAATTTATATATTTAGATGTCTTATTTTAGACATTACCATTCATGGTAATGTCTTAAAATAGTTTGAATATATTTATATCTTTATTTCATAAAATTGGATTAGTATCTTCAGTCTATCTTAGTTATTTTCTGCCTATAGTTAGTTGAGTCGATTCCAACACCTTCCTAGAAGCATGAGACATAACTCTTAGATTGTCTATATTTTGAATAAATAGATTTGGATATTAAGATTTCAAAGATTTTGTACTATGTGAAGATTTTTAGGGGAGAGAGAAAAGTTTTAAAGTTGAAGAAAAGTTAGAAGAAATTGGAAATAGACTTTAGCATTTCATATTTGTATATGTTCTTTTAAATGAACTAGAGATCAACATTTCTCTTTATTTTTTAGTAAAGCAATTCCTATTCTGAAGAAAGAGAAAATACCCACTTCTATGATATATTAGTACTTTTTATTGTAATAATTTAGAAGGTATTTCTTTAATTTAGATATATTTCATTTACTATAGATTGTAATTTCCTTTTAACCACAAAAGTGATTTCCTTTCAAAGCAAAGAGTGATTGTTTTTAAATACAAGAATGAATTTCATTTTCAAAATCAAGTGTGATTTCATTTTCTAAAAGCAAGTGTGAATTTTATTAATGCAAGAGTGTTTCATTTACATGTAGGAGTCATTTCAATTCAATACAAGTAGATTTATTTTAAGCAAGAGTGTGTCTTTTAATTAGAGAGTAAGTTTATCAATTCATCTCATATTCAAAATTTGTTAGAAGTTGTTTAAGTGACAATTAACAGTATTCTTAGATTCTAAACATTATGCTATCATACCCAATCAAACAAGTCAAGTGAGGATATTATATATATTATGATAGATGTTTAAGTTATGGATGTTGATGGTGTGAATGCCAATAGGAGATCTTCAATTAACAAACAATTTATTTTTACTTTTCTATAAGTTAGATTTTATTTATCATTTTTAGGATTTAAAAAGCACAACAATAGTAAAACCCTTAAACAATGAACTCTACCAACTCCAATATAAAAAATATCTTATTGCAAATAGATATCAGACACTACCCTGGTTGAAAATGAAACCAATCCATTAATTGGTTAAATGAGAGTTATAACAATTGCCTATCATTGTGCATACTCCACAAGAAGTGGCCTCTTTGGTTGAGATGCCACCTTCAATGCCACCATCATAACCCTCTCCTAGCGTGAGTGTTTCAAAGGAAAAATGGAGTTTGGTCACCTTGGACCATAAAAAAGTGTTATGGCATTCTCGTAACCCCTTGCCATCTCCTGAAGAATAAGAATATATGGCACATAAGCAACAACCATTTAGAATCAATGATTTTTTACCCAATAAACTCATGTTTAATTAGTTTATTGTGATGGAAGATCTCATAGAGGAGAATGACATGCACCTTGACAATGACCAATGATTGTGTAATCTTGGAATGTTCAAGGTCTTATTGATCCATCACATAAGTATGTGGTCAATAATAGTTTTTAGCTTTCTAGCATCATGAAAAATATTTTTTTGTAAGAGGTCAAGATTTTTGGCTTCTTACTATAGAATGTAACATGAATAATTTGGTCTTGAGCTATATGTCAGGCTATTGGACATGAAGCTAGGCATGGTGGGGCCATCACTTTTCTAGCTCCATAGCTTACTCAAAATATTATTTCCTTGGGCTCAAACCCTAACCATTAGGTGGTGTGGACCCCTTTTAACTTTAATAAGTGTATTATTAGGTTGGTTAATTTGTATGCCTCTAATGATGTTATGAAATAGGTTGCCTTGTAAAGTGTCAGGATCTTGCTCCTCAATTAGAGCACATATGATTACTTCTTGTATTAGCAACTAAACACAAAATTATACCAGAATCAATAAGTAACTAGAAATATGAAACAACACAGGATTTGAGAGACAATACACAATTGTATTAAATACTTAGAAGAAAATACAATAAAGAAGATGCCACTTCTTCTTCCACCTCAAAGGTTCGCCATGCCTCAAGACCTTCTTCCCTCTCTCTCTCGGTCCCAACAATCAACTCAAATACAGAATTGATGTTCACCTCTCTAACCAGTTAGTAACACGCTGCTAGTACACCAAGTACACAACCGTACTCCAAGTAGATCTCCTACTCTCTGCTGCTACCTGCAAATCACTAGACCTTACTCACCAATGTAGATATCTCTACACCCCTGAAGAACCCTTGTCCTCGTCTCACCAAGTCCTTATGATTCTTCAACTAGTACCCCAGTGGATCAGCTCTTAGACCTTGCAGACCCTGCAACTCTCCCTGATCATACACTCTCAGCACCCCTTTAGAACTAGGAGGAGCTACACTAGCTCTCTCTAAAAGCTCAATGGCTTTCTAGCACAGTTTTACAATACAGCCCATGAGTCCATATATAGATCTCATGCTTACAATAATTAGACTACCTTAATTACAATAATTAGATCTGCAACTCTTAGTCTAAATTTGGCTCTTGACATGCAAACACTTGGTTCGTTAGCTAACTGCCCATAAAATACTCAGTATGAACCACACAGGTGACCGACGTCGGTCCCTATTTGCCTGGGGGGTGCCGACGTCGGTCGATCTCTTACCGACGTCAGTTGCCTTTTGTCTGTACCCTACTGATGTCAGTTGTCCTGACTGACGCTGATGACTGTAACACTCAGTAAACACTCTACAACCTCCCTAAATTCTCCTATTTGCATCCTGGTGAAGCTTTTAGCTCCACAACCTAACAATCTCCCACTTGGAGATAAACAGCTACACCTGTACCTATATCTATACCTTGTCTAATCTATTTCCTAGCTTGTATCCCTCTTCAAGCTCAACCCTGAAGACTAACCATCACACACCTTGTGATGCCTTTCCTATCATCTGAGTACCCTGCCACATCCGAATCTACAAATCCATGTAGTGAAGACCTTGACCCTGCATTGCATGTCGACCTACTGCTGGTCCCTCTTAGATACCTAAGAATCTACCTTCCCCGAATTGGCTCCAAACTCTCTGACAACTCCCAATGCTTGGGAAAACTCAGGTCTACACTAGACCTCATGTGATTTTGAACACTGTTCTAAGCTCCGCTTGAACTATCCAACCCTTGGTGTGCTTACCGATTCTGCAACCTGAACCTCGCCAACACCTGATTCACATTAGCTCCCACTGGAGACCAAATCTCCATGTCTCTTATGCCAAAGAATTTCATTGCTCCAAATTCCCCCTAACATTCCTCTAAACTAACCTTACCTTTTAGCTCAGCAAAACCCTGTATGTACAAAACCTGTTAGCAAACCATCCACATATAGTAACTAGATAATGTCACGACTCATCATCCACCTGGTAAGAACAAACACAATAGTTACACTGACATTAACTAAAGCCATGCTTTGTCATCCTCCTATCAAAACCTGTACCACTATCTTGCAGCTTCCTCAAGACCATATACCTTAGCCTTCCATCTCACGTGTCCATCCACTCTCTTCTTTAACTATGGGAATCCATCCATCTCTCAGTGCTTTCTTCCAGCTGACAACTCTACCAAAAAACACCTATTTAGTTCTTCTCCAAGGACTCACACTCCTTATCCATGCCAAGCTCCCACTATATCTAGATTCTACCTGCATTGCCTCTTCACATCTTCCTAGTTCTCGACCATCAGTAAGAAATATAAAGAAGGTGAATAATGAATATGAGGTTCACTTACCCTTTCTGACCTCCATATGAGCGTTTGAGACTTGTTGACAGCTTGCTGTCTACCCAATATCCGTTCCAGTGACCGATCTCAGCCATCTCCCAATCTGCTCCCGACCGATGTTGGTTCTCTGCGACTGACCCTGTCTACCGACATCGGTCCCATTACCGATGCCAGTGTACCTATTATCGATGTCAGTCACTGTATGACTAACGTCGGTTCTTGCTTCTTGACACCACCGACTCTGCTGATCTGCACATGACCGATGTCGGTGTTTGTTTGTTTGACGTTGGTTCCTGATAACCGATGCTAGTATCTGTGTTTGCCTGTGAGTGATAACTTTTTACCCGTGAGCTCTCCATGGATCAAAATCATGTTCAAATCAACACAGCCCTGCTCAAAATAATTCAATTCCCTCACTTGATCTCTGTCTGTCATCTCCTCCATGAACACCAAGGCTTTCCAGTTCTTTAGCTTGTCAAAAACATCTGTCTTCCACTTCAAAACATGCATTCCCCTCCTACATATGTAACCAAGCCTACAAAGCCACATCTCTGTAACAGAAGGTGAATCAGTAATATAAGTATATAGATAAAGGATACCTACTTTCTTACCATCATCTAATTCAAGTGCATCCACTATGAGAGTTACTGTGCATCTCCCATCACCTAACTTTCTTGAAGAAATTAGACTCATCTCCAAGACTGGTACCTGCATAACCTCATTCAACACCTGTGTGTTATCCATCTGCAATTTTAGCTTCACTTCCCCTTTGCCAATCATTTGACAAGGCTCTCCAGCTCCTAAATAAATCTCTCCAAAGTCTCCAAAGACATACCCATGAAAATATGCTCTATTTTGAGCTGCATGGAAAGAAGCAAAAGAATCTATAAACCAAGATTCTACTTTATCCAGAGCAACCTGTGTAACGACCCCTGCAACATCTGCTTCTACATGTTGATCTTCTGCCAACCAACAATCTCTATTTCCCTGCTCTTTCTTTCCATCAATCAGACCATTCATGCTATTCAGTTTCTCCATTCGTAGCTTACTTCCTTCTGCCATTGCTATACTCCCACTCAATCAAAAACCCCTATGAGTAACCTGTAATCAACAAACACTACCAGATCTAAAACCACCTGTTAGTAACCCGACCAAATGCTCTAATACCAACTTGTCAGGATCTTGCTCCTCAAATAGAGCACATATGATTACTTCTTATATTAGCAACTAAACATGGAATTATACCAGAATTAATAAGTAACTAGAAATATGAAACAACACAGGATTTGAGAGACAATACACAATTGTATTAAATACTTAGAAGAAAATACAATAAAGAAGATGCCACTTCTTCTTCCACCTCAAAGGTTCACCACGCCTCAAGACCTTCTTCTCTCTCTCTCTCAGTCCCAACAATTAACTCAAATATAGAATTGATGTTCACCTCTCCAACCAGTCAGTAACATGCTGCCAGTACACCAAGTACACAACCATACTCCAAGTAGATCTCCTACTCTCTGTTGCTACCTGCAAATCACTAGACCTTACTCACCATGTAGATATCTCTACACCCCTGAAGAACCCTTGTCCTTGCCTCACCAAGTCCTTATGATTCTTCAACCATTACCCCAGTGGATCAGCTCCTAGACCTTGCAGACCTTGTAACTCTCCCTGATCATACACTCTGAGCACCCCTTTGGAACTAGGAGGAGCTACACTAGCTCTCTCTAAAAGCTCAATGGCTTTTAGCACAATTTTACAATATAGCCCATGAGTCCATATATAGATCTCATGCTTACAATAATTAGACTACCTTAATTACAATAATTAGATCTGTATCTCTTAGTCTAAATTTGGCTCTTGACATGCAAACACTTGGTTCGTTAGCTAACTGCCCGTAAAATACTCAGTCTGAACCACACAGGTGACCGACATCAGTCCCTATTTGCCTGGGGGGTGCCAATGCCGACTGATCTCTGATCGACGTCGGTTGCCTTCTGTCTATACCCTACCGACGTCAATTTTTCTGACCGATGCCGGTGACCGTAACACTCAGCAAACACTCTGTAACCTCCCTAACTTCTCCTGTTTGCATCGTGGTGAAGCTTTTAGCTCCACAACCTAACATAAAGGTGGATGGCCAATTCACTCCCATATTTGCATTGGATCCTATTTGGTGATTTCAACATGGTGGAATTAGTTGAGGATAAATAAGGATGACTTCTAATGTAGTGGTAAATTCGTGAGCATGAATATTAGTTTTATATGCATAACAAACTCAGGATTTTTGATCCTAACCATCAAATAAAAAAAATTAGACTCCCCCTAGTTCACTTGGTCTAAAATTTTGATAGGGAAAAGATAAGGTACTTTAGTACCTCAACCAAGCTTTATTGGTTGAGAAAAATCTTTTTTTATTTTTCCCCAATCTAAGATAGGCTAGTTTTGTTCATCTCTAGTACTTTTTATTAGATCATCACCCTATTTTATTTAATATTGAGTGGACCACACCTCAAGTTAAGCTTGCCTCCTTAAAATTCTATCTTATCACCTCAAGCATGAAAGATTAGTGGGGCATATTGTCAAAATTTAGAACTTGGTTCCCCAGCCAGAGGGAGAAACTAGCTAGATTTATTAGTGGTCTGATGTTCTTGCTCATAATTTCACATTATTTTCTATCTATATCAATCAAGAAGCCTCTTTTAGATGGCTTTTGCATAATGCTACAAACCATGAATATATCTAGGTCTCATAGGAACTGGAGTAGTCACCTTTAAATATTCACCTTTAAACTCAAGTGGTACATTATAGACATAAACTACAAATTGAGGAGACTCACAAATCCATATGAGCTTAGGTACAAGCTCATATGCACTAGTTGAAAATTGGAGACAAACCTCTCTAAGGACTTTTTTCCCTCTTCCGCTCTAGGAGAGTTGTTGATAGAATTAAAGTTATCAAGGAAGGAAATAATCAGCTTACTAAAATTCCTAACATTATGTACATTATCACCATGTTATTTTCTTATAATAATCTTCTTCTTCAAAATGGGAGGCAACTCTCCATCAATGCCTCTAGGTTGTACCCTACAAAGTTTCCAATTCTCAAAGAGTTGCCTGTGATAGGCCCTTGTCTCTCAGTGACCTATATGAGGATGTTAAGTAGATGGAAGTAGACAAATCACTAGGAATTTATGATTTCCTATGTGATTTATACCAAACCCTTTGATATATTGTTGGTCTTGATCTTCACTGAGTTTATTCAAAATTGTTCTAACCAACTCTTTGGGATCTCCTATAAACTAGGGTAACATCAAGTTTATTACCAAAGATAATGATTCTAAAATTATCACCAAATAGAGGCCTATTAATTTTATTAATGTATTTAGTAATATTATTTCTAAGGATTTAACCCTCAAGGTGAAACACATTCTCCCTTTAATTTGTAGGTGTGAGTAATCTAGATTTATTCATAATAGATTCATTTTGGACAATGTCATTGTCATCTGATAAGGTATGGAATAGGATCAACTTTCTAATCAAAAGGATTTATTTTCCAAGATTTATTCTGAGAAAGCTTATGACCGTATTGAGTGGCCATTAATTTTGGCCATGTTGTAGGCACTTGGTTTTGGGCCTAAATTTGTTCAAACTATTAACATACTTTTTTCAATATGTTGGGCCCTGTATCACTATCAATGACACCTACTTCTCTTGGTTTAAAACTTCATCATTATATCTAAAAAGGATGCCCTTTATCCCTTTATTTATATATACTATAAGTAGACGGATTTAACTACATCCTAGTTAATTATGCTACCAAGGGCCTGGTGAAAGGTATATCCTTCTCTCATTATGATAGATAGATTTTAAATGGCCACTTTGTAAATGATTATTTTCTCACTCTTTAAGAGGAAGAAGAATCTATTAGGAATGCCATGTAATGTCTCCATTTTTTTTGTTTGGATTTAGGGTCATATATTAAATGGAAGAAGACTCAATTCTACCATCAGTCTCTAGGCCCCAAACCTCATTGGATGGAAGGATATCAATGGTAGTGTCTTCTTATAGGGGTATGATTTAAGTTTATTGGCATCCCTTTTAATTTTTGAGCCTCTCCCTCTGAATTATGGTCTTATGTGGTGTAGAGAGTTTTAAAAAACCATTTTTGGATCACCAAGCCTCTTTCTATTACTGGAAAAATTCAAATTTGCTCTAAAATCTTGGTAACTACTCATGTGTATTATTCCTCTTATTGGTCCCCTTCTAATGCCACTTACAACAAATTATAAAAAATTCTAAGAGATTTTATATGGGCTAACTCTGAGGGCCATAAGGATTTCCATAGATTTGTTTGGAACATATGTTGTTGACCAAAGGAAGTTGGGGGACTGGGTCTCCTAGCTATTAAAATTCAAGGCCTTGCTCTTGGTACCAAATGGATTATCAGAGGTCTTACTAGGGATGAAGCCTGAAAGATTCTTCTACACCATTGTATCTCTTAGGGACTACCATTTGGTAGAAATGCTTGGCAAGGCTTAGGATTTCACTCTTTGCTCATAACCCCAGTGCCTATTAAAATCAAGGGTACCTTTGTAACTCAAAGTATATGGAAATCTTAGAAAAAGCTCAAGACTCACCTTAACTATGTAGTTGAGGGTTTCAAGAATGGTCTCTCCATTAACTCACATCCCTTTGGTGGTCTCCTTGCTTAAATTTTTACAATGTTCCCTATGCCTTAGTCCCTTAGATTAAAGGGTTAAGACTCTTTAAGAAAGGTGTGAAGGTTATCAGTGATTTTTTTTTTCAAGGAGAACAGGGTATGGCTCACTTGGCAACAAATTTAGAATAAATTTCATTTAAATAATGCAGAGCTAGAGGCTAATGCAAAAATTCAAGGTTCCATACCTGATGAGTATTTTCATAAAATAGGAGTCAATTCTCTTGTTCATTAGTGGAAGGATTAGAACTGACCTATGTCCACCCTCTTCACCTAGTATTCTTCTCATACGGGGTATAATTTACTATCCCTTCACCATATTCCAAATGAAATGCTCAACCTTAGATGGAATCTCCATTTTAGACATGGGGTTTGGGATCGATGCTTTAGAAATGTGTGGTTTGTTATTATTGAGCCAAAAAAAGCTCATTTATTATGGTGTCTTCTTTATTAGGGTTTGCCTATGGATGATTAGATTAAGCATCTAAGCATGCCTAGCTACATTTTCCCAGCTTGTCAACAACTAGAAACTATTAAGTACCTTTTTTGGTTTTATTCTCACACATAATTTGCATGGTGTTGGATACATTCCCTTTTACCACTCTTTTAACCTAAATTATTCATATGGAAGATGGCTCTTTTGAAGGAATCAATTTTGGAAGATCTTTTGAGTTGATATATTATTTCAAATTTGAAAATCTTGAAGTTATGCTTGATTTAATCATGAAAAGTTGGAATGTAATTTTTCTATTACTAACATAATTACTATTCTATTTAATGTCACTCTTTAGACCTAAAGTCAAATAGAAAAGTTATGCTTGGAACTCAACCACCTCCAACATTTGTTCAATCACTTGGTAAATTCCCTATGCATGGTCATTTGTGAACCTCCCAAGCCCCCATGGCATCCTTTGCCTCCCTAAGGATGAGGGCATGGGCCACATTATTAGTGGTCCATAACTAGACATAGGATCCATTCTCCTCATTAATCACTACCTTAATAGTCTTTTCCCAATCATGATGTTCTGAGTGGCTCATCTATATTTGGAGGTGATGGTAAGGGCTAGGGATATCCTCCCCCATCTGTGAATGGTGACATCATAGATTGTGGTCCTCCCTCTAAGGAAAATTGCCATTCCATGATCTAGTAATTTTGCTTGAAATAGGTCAAGATGAGACATTAGAGGCTTAGCAAAAAATTGGTTGGGAGCCCTTACCTTTGGATGAGGATCCTCCTACCCTATGAGGATGGGTTGGTAAGCCTCAAGACCCACCATCTCCACCACCTTCCTTAATTTACATGTTTGTTATGGATTTTTAATTGTTCTCTTTATTGTTATTTGTACCTTGCTCTCTTTACTTTGTTGTCAAACTATTGATGTGATATTTTTTTGTGGGTGTGGTCATTTTTTTACCACTTTTTTTGTATGATTAGCATTGTACCATATCTTGTTTTATTAATATATAGACACTCTTAAATAAAAAATATATGTTTGACCTAGTTATATTTAACCATTTTTTTGAAAATTTAATGTTTTATATAAAGTAGACTCAAAATTCTACAATTCATGATCTTATATCATCCTCAAATTTTGAGTGTAGCCATCTCAAATTATCTACAAATGTTCAAATTTCATAATTTTTAGGAAAAACATGTCCATGGGTAGGCCCCATTTTGTCCCCTAAATTTATGCACTTACCCATGTGATGCTTCTTGTCCCATTCTCTACACATACCTCAAGCTTACTATAATCACTCCTTGTTAGGAGAAAATTATTGTTACAATTTAATTTTCAAATCTTCTACTTGGAAGTGCAAAAATAATTATTTATAATATAGAAATCAAAATTAATGTAAATATGTTTCTACTATTTATCTTATGTGCAACAAAATGTTAGTTTGATCATTGACTACTACTCTTTCATTAGAGTTGGGTCTAGAAATTAAACCTAACCTTTCCCTATCAATTAAAAAATTGTTGATGATTGCTTCTTTTAGGGACCTAGCAATTACAAATTTTTAATACAAATTTTCATATTAGTAGTTTTTTCTTCTCAAATATATTAACATTCATTATCTTAATATATACTTAATTAAATAGATACTTGAAATATCTACAGTCTGTTAATTTTGAGCCTATAATCATTTATGGTCACCTATCGATCATATATGGTCTAAAACCAAAAATAAGGTTATGGTCTATTAATTTTCATGCCTAATTAGAGTGTTTATATGAATGAAGGGTTAATAAGGCTATCTTAAACACATGCTTAGAAATTAGAGTGTTTTTTATTGACAAATGTAAAAAATGTTCTACAAAATTGTCAATTAGTATAACAAAATCAACATCAAGAGGTACAAACCAAACTTTTGTTCTATACATAGAAAATTTATGCCAGTTTAGGGGCATTTATTAGTCCTAAAATTGAATTATTTTATGTGTTTATGTTTTTATTGAAATTAGTTCAAATTAATAATTTATTGGTTTTAGGTTTTATAGATGTTTATTGTTGTCTTTTTTTTAATCTCTCCTTTATTTCACTCTTTTCCCCATATTCCCCTTATGTTTAGGTGTTTTCCCAAAACCATCTATATATGTTCGTGTTTCCCCATTATTGTTATTGCAAGGTTTTAATGTTTTGTTGTGTCAGCCCTTTTGACCCTCCTTTAGGTCCCCCAAGGTTTTTGAGTCATTTTATTAATTATTTTTTCTATTGTGTGCCTGCTTGCACATCATTGGGATCATAATTTGAATTCAATAATTCTATATATGCATAGGTACAATAGTGCATTTAGGACATGAAAGAAAAACTTATATCCATTTAAGAGTGCTTCATTCTAATTTCAAAGAATTTAGAGAAGGAACACATCTAAAGAACTTATTTTTTATTGAGCATCCATTGCATGAGAATTTGCATCTAAAGGATTACATTATACATGGTATTCTATTTTTGATATAGTACACTATTTAAGGGCTGAATTTTAATAAATATTTATTTATAAATTGAGCAAAAAAATGTTTTTTAATATAAAAAATTGAAATTTACCTTGAATTTATCATGATTAAGTCTATTCTTGAACCATTCAATTAAAAGTGTGGATGTAAAATGTGTTCATAAAATGGACTAAAATTAACCATATCATATTTAAATTACATATAAGAGTGTTCCTAAAGTAATAATAATTGAAAAGATGAGGTTTCAAAATAATATCTAGTTTCAAGATGGGCTAAAAAATAGACAACATAGCATAAATTTAGATAATGAAAGAAAATCTCATTGTTAATGATGTAGTCACAATTAAGGGATCCAATGAAGGACAATATTAGATCACACAACCCTTAGAGTTAACACAATATATGGAATGAGTTTCAATCCTATGCAAAAAAAAATTGATAAACATAAATAATAATGTTTTTTATTGATTTAAATGATTAATTATAGATTCGATACATTCTACAATTTTATTACAAAATTGCAGTCTCAAAATGACATGTTACAATATCAAATTTATAGATCTCAAACTTTGTAACTCATAATATTTACAATTAATCTGAAACTCTCATATCTAATCTCCACTACCCAACTAAATAAGTCCTTTATCACAAGTGTAGGTTCATGCTTATATGAATGCAAGACCCACCTACTTACATTAAGTGATTTTACCCTACTAACAACATTAACACATATCAGTGTGTTATAAATATAAAATGCTTCCACATTCCTAAGGCATAGTAATACATTAAATCTTAACACATTAAAAAATAGATTGTGAACATTATTAAATTAATCCTTATCAATTTCCATGACTTTTGAGATCAAATATCTAAATGGTCAGCAATGACCCCTTCCATAACACATCACAGGTTCCATAACATGTAACCAAGATTCATCAAATAATTCCAATATTACTTAAGAAATTAATGCCTTATTGGAATGATTCCATGCATAGGTTCCAAGAAAATAATTCTTTTGTAAACAATCTATAACCTTGTGCCATAAACTAATTTTATAAATGAGCTCCAAAAGATGTCAACATGCTTCCTGTAGAACTACAGGTTACCATGGTGCTTGTAGCATATTTTAAATTTTAAAGGAAAACCATGAAAGTGCATTGAGATTTGTTTTGATCTATGGATTTGGAATTATTATAAAAATGTCCTTTAAAAACCTCACATAATTGTAAGGCATGTAGCTTTACTTTGTTTTTTTTCCATTCTCACAAATCTGTAGTAGATCAATAAAATTTGAATTGATGGATATCTTCCTTGTGTTATTTCCCTGCTTCTTGAAACTTTTCATGTTACCAAAATTTATGTATCTCAAATGTTTTAAAGAATAAATTCATCACAGGTTTCAGGGTTTGTAATAGTTTGAGAAACCTAGACTTACTACAATTTTTCATAAGTGCTTTAAATTTACTATAGACCTTCTAACATGAAATATATGTAACCCTACTTATTTCTACCTATCCTACTAATTTTTTTGGTTGATGAGATATTTTATGAGGCCTTGGATGATCCTACATCAAACACCTAGGGTAATAATTTTTTAAGCATAGTGATTACAAATATAGGCTAGATGGTAAAACCATCATTTTGACTTGAATCAAAATCCACAGTGTGCCTTTCCACCATGGGAGATAACTCATAATATTTTCAGTCATTTCCTTATTTATTTTCCACCCAACTACTAAACCATAAATTATTATTCTCCAAAAATATATAATCAACATTTTCCTTTTTTTTAACATTTCTTGTGTACAATCCATCTATCTCCTCCAATTATCTTTTTCTTTCCATTTCCTTCCTCATGTGGGACTTGATCCTTGTCTATTCATCCACCTCCACCTATTTTTATTCATGATACTATTATACTTTTTTTAGGTTTACACATAATTTAGTTTGACCTCCTCTACCAAAAGCCACTATGGCTTTGCTAGACATTTATCCAATCTACTATTGGACTCTCATACAATTATCTTCAACTAATTACAATTCTTATTGCCTCATATTAACTTCTATCATTCTCACGATTCCATTTTCATATTCTGAATCCCAAAATATTTCCCCATAACTTCCACTATTAGCATCATGACAATCCTTATGTGATCTTTTGATGCAACATTATTCACTGAAACATTCCCACATTTATATAAGATACTCTTGTTCACCTTCTTTTGTGTAACAGTAATTAGTTTCTTAGTATAACAACTTTGTTTCATCTACATAATGCCACTATACATCTTTGCACACTCTATGTCCTAAAAATGATTCTTGCTAGTGCATATAACCAAATGTGTTTGATGCATAAACTTAGAGTTATATTATTTTCTGGAAATCACAGATGATGCAAGACTCAATCTAATAGATCCCAGAGCCTTCCGATCAAGAACCTCCCATTCTTCATCTTTCATATCCAAGGGTTTGCTAGTAACCCCACCCAACGGTAAGTACAAATCTTTCTGATACAGATAGTCCTCAATCTGCATCCTCCATAATTGGTAGTTCTTGCCATTAAACTTTTCCATTCGTAGTTGACTGTTATCTGCCATTGCTCAACTCCCACTCAAACAGAAACCCTGTGAGTAACCTATAATCAAAACACACTACCCAGATCTACACCAATCTGTTAGTATCCCAACCAAAAGCTCTGATACCACTTGTTGGGATGGGTGGAGGAAGATAAATAAATCCAAGAACAAACACACCTGTTCTAATTCCACCTCCTAGGATCTTGCTCCTCAGAAAGAGCACAGTATGATTACCAAAATATAAGCAATTGAATATGCGGAAATAACCAGAAACACAAGTAACTAGAATTCACCAATAGCACAGAATATGAGAGACAATACACTATCTTGTATTAACACTATACAGAAAAGAATACATCAAAGAGCCGCCACACTCTTTCACCTTACAGAGATTCACCACACCTCAAGTGTACAGTAATTCTTCTCACACACACTCTCCTACACAAAAAATGGTCCCAACAACCAACTCACACACAGAATTGGTGTTCACCTCACCAACTAGTCAGTAATAACCCTGCCGGTACACCAAGCACTCTATAGCACTTCAAGTTGATCTCTCATGAACCTGCAACCTGCAATTCAAAGACCAAACTTACATGTAGATCACCAATGAGCTTGCAACAACCTGCAACTCATAGATCTTACAACTAGAAGGAACTCTTCCTTTCTATCTCATGCCTTAAACAATACATGCCAATGGGTCTATAAATAGATCCCTAATTCAAACACTAACTTAGACTCTTAATTTAGACTATTATCCTCGCAGCCCAAGACTCTAACTGGTCTCAACATGCAAACTCTTCGTTCACTTAACTAACTGTCCGTGAAACGGGCAGTTCTGGAACACACAGGCGACCGACGTCAGTCCCTACTTGTCTGGTTCTGCCGACGTCGGCCGACTTCCTGCCGTCGCCGGTGGCCTTCTGCTCTGGACTCTGCCGACGTCGGTCCTGCTGCCGACGCCGGTTCCTCTGGAACTCAGCAACCATCTGTTCCTTAGTTTGCAAAGGTTGAAGCTTTTAGCTCCACAACCTAACAAAAAATCCTCATATGGATTCCTATGAATAAAGTGCCTGGATAAGATACCCATGTACAAAGGAGGAATCTAGAAAACACTAAAAAAAAGTGTAAAATATACATATAACTCTCATAAATTGGATAAAAAAGAGAAAACCTATCGGGAAAACTCCACCATCCCCCCCAAAGAGATAAAATAATAAGAGATAGATATAAACCCTCCCAAAATATGATGTTGAAGTAGTCCATACTCCCAGTACTCACAAGTCACAAAGGAACTCAATTTGCATGAGTGGTCTGAATCCACTACTTGATCACAAAAAAAACTGGCATTGAGCTTAACCAGAATAGGCTCAATTAAGAAGACTTTCAGTGGTGACAAAAGTGAAAAATATTAATACTAGGTGAAAGGGAAACTGATGCATAGACTTCTTTCATTCTCTACCCTAACCTTAACTCTGATACCTACAATGTTCCGTTCATGCATCATAAGTCCTCAGACTTCCCTTCTTTATCAACTCTCTCACTTGACTTGATATCATTCTCATGTATGTTCTTTGACTAGGATTATTTAATGCCTTACCTTCACCCATTTACTTCACTCCATTCATACATCTCACTCTATTCATCTTCTCACTCCCTTTCATGCAATATCATACACTAGCCTTCATTAGGCTATGGGTTTCTTTGACCATATCACTTAGATTATTGATCTAGGTCTCCTTTAGTCAATATGGATCTTGGATAGTCTTTATTAGGTTTAACATAATTTTTTCAACTCAATTTAACCCCTTTTCACTTCTCAAGCCCTCAACCTCACTTTTCCTCTAGTAGCCTTTTTTCTAACAATTTCCTTTGATACATATAGGTACTATCTAGTTTTGATAAATTGAATACATATTATGACACCCTCTATCACCTTCTATCTTTTCATAAAGTTTCAAGATCCCACTCAATTTAACTCATCATTTTCTATCCTCTTATTCTCTTCAATTAGCCCTTCATTAAGCATAGTTAACCCTGTCTACAACTCAGTCTCCTGTAACTATACATATATATTCCTTACCAACATAAAAACTTGAAAATATATTTCCTCCCTTCAAACCTCAACTAACTATCAAATTTTAGGAATGTTCATTGGTTAAATTTTTTTTGTTATACTTTTAGTATTTTAACCCTAAATTAGGGTTTTTGTGTTCTTCTTAGACCCGAGAGGGTTCCAAATAGGTTCAAAATATCTTGTGAGACTTTAAAAACTTATCATGACCTAAATAAGGTCTATCTATCATTTTTACAACTTATCCAAACTTAAACTCTTCTTTCTTAACCCATATTCAATCTCTAATCATGAATCTTTCAATGTTTTACAACACAATCTGCCTGTGTGCAAGTTAAAATAGGGTTTAAATGCATATTAATCTTACCTAAAGGTGTTAAAGTATTACATAAAATTTATCATCCATGATATTATTTTTCAAAACCATCTTCATGATCCTATAACCTCAATCATGCTTGAAACCCATTATTGAGGTCTTATATAAGTTTCTTGATTATGTTTTGTTAACAAGGTATATATAGAATGGTTGTCTGAATCTTGTCCTTATTGAAAACAAACACTACATGATATGTGTGAATAAAAAAATACATTATTACTTTGATAACTCTATTCCTAGAATCATCTTTCATGGCACTTTAGCTTTCTTGATAGGGTTCTTTTTCATTAGATTGTAGTTTTCAATGAACAAACACAAGAATATGGTCACAGTCACCAATCCTTGCAAATTCAAATATAGAGTACTATTCCTAAAGGTATTAAGGCTATTAACACATAAAAATTCATCCATAAATAATAAAAATATATATAAATAGAGGAATCACTCCAAACTTCTTCAAATTTTTATTGATTCTATGCATATACATTATAATTATGTCTTATGGACAGAATATAGAATTCAAATCTTCTTCATTCATCCTATTAATCTATACCTCTACCTTTCAAACTCCTAAATGTCTCTTAATAAATTTTAACCAACTTATATCTATAAATATACCATCTAATTCAATACAAAAACTCCTTCATTTTTCTTACACACATGAGTAAATACCTCCTTGATAACTAACTCTCATGGTAACTACCTAGACATGGTAGATACATTCAAACTTCTTGGTTTATGCCACCTTATTTAGTAAATATATGTAAATAAATAACTATTTTAAACACACCTAGACTTATTTATGACCTTATAACAACATTTATTTACATGACATTAAACACTCCTAACACACTAATATAATTTCAAATATTCAAATGCCCATACTAACATGCCAAAGGGCTATCAAACCACACTACAAGACTCTTCTAAAAACTCCAATGCCTTATAAATGATGTTATGATACCTTAAGACACTTACACATGATCAAATTCACATATTTTTCTTGACTCTCCTGAATCATACTCCTAGGCATGAAAGAATTGACTGTTGTATTTTTATTCCTTGTCTTCCAATTCATGTTCCTTAGATCATCCTTGTATTTTGTTGATCCATCATGCTTCAACTTCTCATCTTTTATCTCATGCTTTCCTTTATCAAAGACTATTTTTCTTCCTTTCTTGGAATGCTTTCTTCTACTAACTAACACTTCATGTGCACTCATTCTTTCATTTTTATCTGTGTCATATGGTTGTGTTCACCCCAAAACATTATTTCAACACTTGTTCTCTGACCTTCACTTATTATCAATTTCATGATTGCAATAAAAATAAAGACAAGTTCATGCCTAGCTACTTCAATCTATTGTATTTCTTCCATTAATGTTTCCTCTTTATGCTCTTTGTCTTACCTTACTAACTTCTCAACTACTGTAACTTGTACCTTCTCCTTATTATCCATATTTTCACCATGCAAGGCTCTCTCTAAGGCTACCACTTCTGGCTCCAATTTATTTTGACTATCATAGACAAGTGTATAATCATATTTCTTACCTTGGTCAATCAATTTCACTTCATTTTACAAGCCTTCAATAAGGTCTAAAAATCGATCTACTTCTGCTTTGTCCTTCCAATCACCTAGTTGGATACCACTAGATTCTTTTTCCTCATTCAAGCCTTCTTCATCCTTTTCAAGATACTAGTCTAATTCATCCACTTGTTCACTATGTTTTCCACTCAAACAAAGCCTTTTCATCTCTCTCTTAAGTTGCTTGCATTACACCCTCTTCTGATATCTTTCTTCTCTCATAGATTGCATCTTTATTTTCTTCACCTATAGCCTTATTGGCCATTTGAATGTCTTATTTCTCATGACCCATCCATAGTGTGGGTTTTCACATTCCTTAATTTACTCCATTGTGATAAAAAAACTCATCCAATTTCTACCTTACTTCTATCATCTCTTCTTCCATCTCTCTCCTCTTGTTGTCTTCTTACACCTTTCTCACTTTGTGGAAGCCTATCTCACTCATGACATATTTTATATTTTCTCTCTCTATATTCATATTATCATTTTCTCAAACTCTTGGTATCTATCACTTAGAACTATTCTCTTTGACAAGCCTCGTCCACTTGCCACTCATGACCTCTCATTTGGGTCTATTTTGATCTCTCATGACCTTTCACTTGGGCCTATCTCTCACTTTCTTTCTTGTCCTCTGCCTAGGACACCTTTCAATATATTCAAGATATTATTTAACTACTCTTGAGATTTATAATAACTCTCTCATACTGTCAACCCTCACTAGATTCAAGGTTGCTTACCACAATCTTACCTTTCACTCATACCATCAACACTATCTCATGAACATATCAAAAATATAAAATGAAAACAAAATCAACATGTACCTTTTTGCACTTATAGACTATCCTTCATATCCACCCAATGAAAATGCTACTCTGATACTAAATTATGCATATACCTCTTTCATTCTCTTCTCTAACCTCAACTCTGATACTTGCAATGCTCTATTCATGCATCATAAGTCCTCAGACTTCCCTTCTTTGTCAACTCTCTCACTTAACTCGACATCATTCTCATTTATGTTCTTTAACCAAGATTATTTAATTATTTCCCTTCACCAATTCACTTCACTCCATTCATACGTCTCACTCTATTCATTTTCTCACTCCTTTTCATGCAATCTCATACACTAGGCTTCATTAAGCTATGGGCTTCTTTGACCAAATCACTTAGATTATTGATCTAGGTCTCCTATAGTCAATATAGATCTTGGATAGTCTTTATTAGGTTTAACATACTTTTTTCAACTCAATTTAACCCTTATTAAAACCTCAATTGCCTTCTTCACTTCTCAAGCCCTCAACCTCACTTCTCCTCTAGTAGTCTTTTTTCTAACAATTTCCTCTAATATGGTTAGGTACTATCTATTTTTGATAAAATTAATGCATTTTATGAAACTCTATATCACATTATATCTTTTTATAAATTTTAAATATCCCACTTAATTTCATTCATCATTTTATAACTTCTTATTCTCTTCAATTAGTCCTTCATTATACCTAGTTAACCCTATCTGCAACTCAATCTCTTGTAACCATACGTACAGATGTCATACCAACATAAAAATTTAAAATATATTTCCTACCTTAAAACCTCAACTAAATACCAAATTTTAGGAATATTAAATGGTTAAATTTTTTGTTATTATACTTTTAATATTTTAACCCTAAACTAGGGTTTTTATGTTCTTCTTAAACCCGAGAGGGTTCCAAATAGGTTTAAAAGATATTGTGAGACTTTAAAAACTTATAATGACCTAAATAAGGTTTCTATATCATGTTTAAAACTTATCCAAACTTAAAATCTTCTTATTTAACCCCTATTTAAGCTCTAATAATGAATCTTTCAATGTTCTGCAACACAGTCTGCCTTTGTGCAAGTTAAAATAAGATTTGAATGCATATTAACCTTACCTGAAGGTGTTAAAGTATTCCATAAAATTTATCATCCATGATATTTTATACCAACACCATATTCATGATCTTATATCCTCCATCATTCTTTAAACCTATTGTTGAGGTCTTATACAAGTTTCTTGACTGTGTTTTGTTAACAAGATATATACAAAATGGTTGTCTAAATCTTGTCCTTATTTTCAAATAACACTACTTGATATGTGTGAATAAAAAAATACATTCATACTTCAATAAATATATTCTTGGAATCATCCTTCATGGCACTTTAACTTTCTTGACAAGGTTCTTTTTCATTAGATTGTAGTTTTCAATGAACAAACATAGGAATATGGTCACAGTCACCAATCCTTGCAATTTCCAATATAGATTATTATTACTAAAGGTCTTAAGGATATTAACACATCAAAATTCATCCATAAACAATAAAAATATATATAAATAGAGGCATCAATTCAAACTTCTTCAACTTTTTATTGATTTTATGAATATACATTAAAACTATGTCTTATGGACAGAATATAGAGTTCAAATCTTCTTCATTCCTCCTACTACTCCATACCTCTACCTCTCAAAATCCTAAATGAAACCTACTAACTTCTAACTGACTTATATCTATGAATATTCCATCTAATTCAATTGAAAAAATCATTCATTTCCCTTACACAGATGAGGAACTACCTCCTTGATAACTAACTCTCATGGTAACTACCTAGACATAGTAGATACATCCAAACTTCTTGGTTTATGCCACCTTCTTTAGGAAATTTACTTAGATCACCATTATAAACCCACCTAGACTTATTTAGGACCTTATAATAACATTTTTTTACATGACGTTCTTTGACACTTCCTCAAAACACTCCTAACACACTAATATAATTACAAATATTTAAATGCCCATTTTGGCAAGAAAATGCTAAAGGGATATCAAACCACATTGAAAGACTCTTATAAATAATATAATGCCCTTTAAAGGATTATATGAGACCTAAGACACTTACACATGATAAAATTTACATAGTTTGTTTGATGCTCCTGCATCAGACACTCAACATCTAAGAAGCAGGATCTACACCACCCCCCTCCACCCCCATAATGCTGACTAGGTGGAGTGACAATAAAAATTTGTATATACACCCCCATGACCGCCCCCCCCCCCCCCCCCCAATACTATTAACTAGGTGGAGTGATGATAAAAATTTATATGTACACCCCCTCCCCCCCATAATGTTAAATGGGTGGAGTGGAAGAAAAAGGTTTCCACAAGTGGTCTGAATCCACTATTAGAACACCGAACAAGCTAATAATGTATGCACCTAAATAACTTCAAATCACACTAAAAAAGACTATCAAACTATTGAAGAAGATAATATGACACTAGGATTCACCAGAATAGCTACACTTCAAGTTGTGGGAGACTGTCAACTATCAAAAAAGTGGTGTCAAAAATACAGATAAGGTCTTTCAGAGAGTATGGCTCTGATGATGATGGGAGAGAAAATAAACTAAAAAAGTGAAAAGGTGCCCAAAATAGAGCACAAAAATGCATGAAAGTAAATAAAGCTTAATCAATAAACCCCCCATGGCACTTTATAAATTAGTGTGAGTATAATATATCATATACACACAAAAACACCAGATGGAAACAAGGAAGACACTAGGCTTCACCAGAATAGATCCAAACAAAGATATTGTTAACCTATTGAAAAATCCATCAAGTATCATGAGAGATGTTCCAAAACCAAGGGAGCAAAGAGGTGTATCCATAGAACAAGGCAAGGTGCTAAGAAAGGGGCTTTGATGGAGACATGACATAAACTACTGCTGTGCTAAAGTGTCAATGCACAAACTAGAATAGATCATGTCATGGGCTGATGGAAGATTGTGTCAAATAGTAAAAAAACCATCATGTATGCAAAAATCACACTCAAAAGGATCAGCTACCAAAAACCATAATCTACAAAGCAATGCAAAGGACATCAGACTCAGTCAAAAATGTAACTGAGATATTGTAAAGTGTAATAGTGGCATAAGCAATACAATGTGGGCCAAGAAGGAGCAAACCCCTAATGGTTATTATACACCCACCGCACTCAATTTCGAGTTGTTGATCAAAATATATAATTTTTACAAGGTTATTCCATCATAAATGGGTCAAAAATATAATATTTCACCAAAAATATTAAATATTTGAATAAAAATAAATTATTTCTACCAGATCTATAAAAACTAGGTTTGAAAAAAAATTATGGTAAAGGAAAAGAAAAATCTTCCACATAGATCAATCTTCCATGCTGGTTTTTCACTATAAATACAAGATCTAATTTTTTTCCTTGATCATGCATAAAAAATGGAAAGAAAACAAAATCATAGGGTCAACTTTAGAGCTTCATAATGCCTTGGATATTGATCATAATCTTTATTATGTCCACTTTCTATAAACCTCTCAAATTCCTTTTTCCAACATTGTAATAATTTTCTAAATCAGACACATGTGTGAAGAGAAAACTGATCTACAAGATAGTCACGATTTTTTTTTAAAATTTTATAATTTCTCCAAAATAAATATATGGCCAACACATCAAATATAAGAAAATCAAATACAAATAATTATGACTGATTAGATCTAAACACAATAGATCTAAGCATACTCAAAACTAGAAACTCTCCACAATAGAGGTGTTTTAAATATGAATAAAAAAAATTAGATCTAAAAAGGAACCATACAACTTATCTAAGGAGTAGACAAATAATTAAAAAAATGGTAGTTGGAAACCGCTATGACACCATGATAGAGTTAAGAAGACTCTTCAGCAAATATCTCTCTAAGAGATCATTACTATAGCTATGAAAGATTCAACATTGCACACTAAGAATAAACCAACTAAGAAAAAATAGGTATAAAATAGAATAATCCTAACAATCCCATGCATGTGGGACTAACTTCCCAAATATAGGTATAATTTAGGCATAAACCCATCATCCTCATGAATTTGGGACAAACATCTTCAAAGGAATAACACCTAAGTAAGCTAAAGAGTAGGAAAGTAATATCCTACACCAACAACACATTCCAATACTTACATAATCATTTTCATTTATTTTATAAGTAAGAGTCGATCTCCTTATTCTTCCACTTCTTTAATAATTTTTGTTTTAGCTTGCAAGAAAAATATTTCACAACTATGGGCATCTCAAACATTACCCATCATTACCACTATAAATTCTATAATGCTTCTCATGTCATTATCTTTTATGACTCTGGTCTCAACTTCAAATATCTCTACCAATTTTTATTCAAAAAAATATGCTTATACTTATTTAACATGTATGACAAGTTTAAAATTTCCATCTCTCTTCTATCTTTACATTATCTTTTTTGCTCCAATTACTATACATTTATGAATGTAAATTTGAATCTTTGTTTATGTATTTATTCTCAAACATCCATTCAATCACCTTCATCTCTTTTGAAGGTAAGATATGTTATTCATTTTCTCCTTGATCAAATATTGTACCTTCAAAAATTATCATCGCATTCACCATGTTTACACATGTCACATGTTCCTTATCTTCAACAAATGAAAATATTCTTCCTTTATATTCACATCATGTGCACTTGATCACACATCTTTCATTTATGTGTCTTTTAAAATACATTTTATTGATCTTTCCTCTTTCATATCTTATTTATTTGTGTTTTTTTAGATCAAATGAATTTGGTGTTTCATGGTTCTACTATCTTCCTCAAATTTCTAAAAGGTTTCTTTAGAAAAATCATCCAATTATATTGACAAATGGTCTCTACTAAAAATTTCACTCCTCATAAGAGCTTCAAATAACTATTTGATCTCTAAAACTTCTTCATTCCATATGAATTCAACAATCTCATTTTATCCATTTTGGGAAACCTTTCGTAGTGCTTATTATGCTTTCTCTACTACACCTATATTAACAAACTCAAAAACATGTATTAAATTAAAATTTTGGAAGTCAAGAGTTCCTTCGTGTACTCCTTTCAATTTTGCCTCTATTGAATTATTCTTAATTTTCTCACATGTATTAAATGATAAAAGAATTATTTTTTCATTCAATCTTCATATTTTCCTATCTTTATCTCTGCATTGATTGATACTCCTGTCGTTCATAGTTGTTATCATAAGACGCACACCTTGTGAAACTAGCATTGCATTCTTTGTCTCAACATTCTCACCCTATTTTATTTTCTTGTCTCCTTTTCTATTTTTTATTCACATATTTAATCTGATGTATAAATCATCTCCTCCACTTGTTCTTTAAAAATTTGTCCAAGTACAACAAACCCTTTCACTTCCTGCTTCATCTTTATTTTCATCCTTTTTGGAAGACATTAATCTTCCTTCTTTCCATTGTTGTTGTAACAATTTTTTGTTCAATATTATCCCATTTAATTATTATACTTTGTCTTCCTTCACACTTGGCTTGATGCTCTTCAAGCTTTAGTTTCAAATGTTAAAACTCTTTTCCTTTCATCTTATCTTATATGTTGTCAATGAGACATACTTATGTTTCATTGCTATTTCTACCATTCTATTTAACTTTATCCTCTTCAATAAAGATATCTTATTATCCACATTCAAATACTAAGGATTCCAAGAATGCATCTTCAATTTATTTATATGATCTTATTAGATAATTATTTCAATTATTTATTATTCTATTGTATTTGGTAGAAATAGATCCACTCTACGTAATGCCTCTCTGTTAGGTTTTGGAGCTAAAAGCTTCATCAAGATGCAAACAGGAGAAGTTATGGAGGATGCAGAGTTGTGGAGAGTTGCAGAACCAGTTGGAGGGCAACCGGCATCAGTTTGATCAATCGACGTCAGTCAGATAGCAACGAAGAACCAACCGGTGTCGGTTACCAGTCGACCGACATTGGTCATGGAGGAGCCGACGTCAGCAGCCTATGCGTGAACATACAGTTTGCATGTTGATTTCGGAGAGTTTATTTTGAGACTATTAGTTTGCATGTTGAAGGCTAGTCTTAGTCTTGAGTTACGTGTCTAATTATTGTAATTAAGGTAGTCTAATTATTGTAAGCATGAGATCTATATATGAACTCATGGGCTGTATTGTAAAATTTGTAGCTAGAGAGTAAGAGAGCAATAAGCTCCTTCTGAGAGAGGAGAGCAATGGTGTGTTCCTCCTAGTGCCACAGTACCAAGGTGGGTACTGGATTGGAGAATCAGCAGGGTTCTTCATAAGTGTATGATCTTAGTCAGCAGGTAAGCATGGCTTCTTTTGGAGATCTACAATGGTGAGTAAGGTCTAGTGATTTATAGGTAGCAACAGAGAGCAAGAGATCTACTTGGAGTACAGTTGTGTACTTGACGTACTGGCAACATGTTACTGACTAGTTGGAGAGGTGAACATCAATTCTGTATTGGAGTTGATTGTTGTGACTGAGAGAGAGAGGGAAGAAGGTCTTGAGGTGTGGCGAACCTTTGAGGTGGAAGAAGAAGTGGCATCTTCTTTATTGTATATTCTTATGAGTGATTATTAATACAATTGTGTATTGTCTCTCAATTCCTGTGTTGTTTCATATTTCTAGTTACTTATTGATTCTGGTTAAATTTCGTGTTTAGTTGCTAATACAAGAAGTAATCATATGTGCTCTATTGGTGGAGCAAGATCCTGACACAGTGGTATTAGAGCATGTTTATTGTTCTAGGTTCCTGACAAGTGGTATCAGAGCTTTTGGTTGGGTTGACTAACAGGTGTTTCAGATCTGGTAGTATTTTTGATTACAGGTCACTCGCAGGGGTTTCAGATTGAATGGGAGTATAGCAATGGCAGAAGATAGTAAGCTACGAATGGAGAAACTGAATAGCATGAATGGTCTGATTGATGGAAAGAAAGAGCAGGTAAAAGGAGATTATTGGTCGGTATAAGATCAGCGTGTAGAAGCATATGTTGCAGGTAATGTTGCACAGGATGTTCTGGATAAAGTATAATCTTTGTTTATAGATTCTTTTGCCTCTTTCCATGCAGCCCGAAATAGAGCATCTTTTCATGGGTACGTCTTTGGAGACTTTGGAGAGATTTATTTAGGGGTTGGAGAGCCTTGTCATATTATTGACGAAGGGGAAGTGAAGCTGAAATTGCAGGCGGATAACACACAGGTGGTGAAGGAAGTCATGTAGGTACTAGTCTTGGAGATGAGTCTAATTTATTTAGGAAATTTGGGTGATGAGAGATGCACTGTAACTCTCACAGTGGATATACTTGAATTAGATGGTGGTAAGAAAGTAGGTATCCTTTATCTATCTACTTATATTATTGATTCACCTTCTGTTGCAGAGATGTGGCTTCATAGGCTTGGTCACATATGTAGGAGGGGAATGCAGGTTCTCAAGTAGAAGACAGATGTTTTTGACAAGCTAAAGAACTGGAAAGCCGTGGTGTTCACGGAGGAGATGACGAACAGAGATCAGGTGACGGAACTAAATTATTCTAAGTAGAGCAGGTTTGATTTGAACAAGATTTTGATCCATGGAGAGCTCGCGGGTAAAAAATTATCACTCACAGATGAACACAGGTACTGGCATCGATCAGATAGTAACTGACGTCAGCAGAAGGAAGACCAACGTCGGTCATGAAGGAACTGACATCGGTAGAAAGGATACTGGTGTCAGCCAGGGAAACGACATTGACAGTTAAGGTCAGTGCAGGGAACCGACATCAATCAGTTGTAGACTGGGAGATGGCCGAGATTGGTCACTGGTACGGATGTTGGGCGGACATCAAGCTGTCAACAAATCTCAAACGCCCATATGGAGGTCAGAAAGGGTAAGTGAACCTCATATTTGTTGTTCACCTTCTTTATATTGCTTACTGATGGTCAAGAACCAGGAAGATGCGAAGAAGCAATGCAGGTAGAATCCAGATACAGTGGGAGCCTGGCATGGATGAGGAGTGTGAGTTCTTGGAGAAGAACCAAACAAGTATTTGTTGGTAGAGTTGTCAGCTAGAAGAAAGCACTGGATAAGGGATGGATTCCCAAGTTAAAGAAGAGAGTGGATGGATACGTGAGACAGAAGGCCAAGGCATATGGTCTTGAAGAAGCTGCAGGACAGTGGTACAGGTTTTGATAGGTGGATGACTAAGCATGGCTTCAGTCAATGTCAGTGTAACTATTGTGGTTTTATCTTACTAGGTGGATGATGAGTCGTGACATTATCCAGTTACTGTATGTGAATGGTATACTAGTTATAGGTTCAGATATACAGGGTTTTGCTGAGCTAAGGGTAAGGTAGTTCAGAGGTATGTTAGAAAGAATTTAGAGTAGTGAAATTCTTTGGCATAAGAGACATGGAGATTTTATCTCTAGTGGGAGCTGATGTGAAGACGGTGTTGGCAGGGTTCATGATGCAGGATGCAGAATTAGAAAGCACACCAAGGGCTGGACAGTTCAAGCCTAGCTTGGAACAGGGTTCAAAATCACATGAGGTCTAGTGTAGACCTGAGTTTTCCCAAGCAGTGGGAGTTGTCAGAAAGTATGGAGCCAATTCGGGGAAGGAGTACTGAAGGGCAGTTCAGTGGATTCTCAGGTATCTGAGAGGGATCAGTAACAGGGATTCTTGTTATGCAGGGTCAAGGTCTTCACTACATGGATATGTAGGTTTGGATGTGGCAGGTTACTTGAATGACAGGGGTAGCATCACAGGTTGAGTGGTGGTTGGTCTTCAGGATTGATCTTGAAGAGGGATACAATCCAAGGAATAATTTAGACAGTGTACAGGTACAGGTACAGGTGCAGCTATTTATCTCTAAGTGGGAGATTGTTAGGTTTTGGAGCTAAAAGCTTCACCAAGATGCAAACAGGAGAAGTTATGGAGGATGCAGAGTTGCAAAGAGTTGCAGAACTAGTTGTAGGGCAATCAGCGTCAGTTTGATCAACTGATGTCGGTCAGATAGCAGCGAAGAACCAGCCGATGTCGGTTACCATTCGGTCGACATCGGTCATGGAGGAGCCGACGTCGGTAGCCTGTGCGTGAACATGTAGTTTGCATGTTGATTTTGGAGAGTCTATTTTGAACTGTTAGTTTGCATGTTGAAGGCTAGTCCTAGTCTTGAGTTGCATGTCTAATTATTGTAATTAAGGTAGTCTAATTATTGTAAGCATGAGATCTATATATGGACTCATGGGTTGTATTGTAAAATTTGTAGCTAGAGAGTAAGAGAGCAATAAACTCCTTCTAAGAGAGGAGAGCAATGGTGTGTTCCTCCTAGTGCCACAGTACCAAGGTGGGTACTGGATTGGAGAATCAGCAGGGTTCTTCATAAGTGTATGATCTTAGTCAGCAGGTAAGCATGGCTTCTTTTAGAGATCTACAATGGTGAGTAAGGTCTAGTGATTTGAAGGTAGCAGCAGAGAGCAGGAGATCTACTTGGAGTATGGTTGTGTACTTGACGTACTGGCAGCATGTTACTGACTGGTTGGAGAGGTGAACATCAATTATGTATTGGAGTTGATTGTTGTGATCAAGAGAGAGAGGGAAGAAGGTCTTGAGGTGTGGCGAACCTTTGAGGTGGAAGAAGTGGCATCTTCTTTATTGTATATTCTTATGAGTGATTATTAATACAATTGTGTATTGTCTCTCAATTCATGTGTTGTTTCATATTTCTAGTTACTTATTGATTCTGGTTAAATTTCGTGTTTAGTTTCTAATACAAGAAGTAATCATATGTGCTCTATTGGTGGAGCAAGATCTTGACACAGTGGGTATCAGAGCATGTTTATTGTTCTAGGTTCCTGACACTCTCTACCAAAGAAAATATTGATCTCTTCATTAGGTATAAATGCATGCACCTTTATTTCTCTCATATTCATATCTACTAAAAGGCATAATTTTTTTGTTACTTCTTCTCCCACTCTATTTTGGTTTTCTTCCACAATTTTAACTCCTTATGAAAACTCCAAAGAATGGATGCAATTTATATCTTCACTTCCTCCATCCTCATGAAAGAGGATTACTTTACCTTGCTCTAAAAATTACTATTCATAATAACCTATACTAGAAATTCACCAAGGCTTTCACTTTATTATGGGCAATAATGATTCATCCATTCATCACATTCATCCTTACATATGATAAATTCCTCATCCTCAAATTCTTCTCCTTCTTTTGTAGACATTATTACCACTATAGTTTATTTCTCAATGATGTCCATTATATCTTGTTCCATTCTCATATCCTTTTTAAACTTCTCAATATATGATTTGAGTATTATTGATTTAGTCTTTCTGTCTATCTTCTCTAGAGTTATTATCCTTTCTTGTAATGATGTTATCATGCTCTTTATCTCTACCATATGGGGTTCTTGCTCTTTAACCCATTATATTTCCTCATGAGAAGTTATTATTTCCATATCCTATCTCTTATCTTCTAAGGCTTGCTTAAAACCTTCTTCACTTAATGTGTTCCTTATAAAAACTCTAGGTTATTCTCTTAGAAAATTCATACTCTATAACTTTACAAGTTTTATTATTCTCACTTTAATCTTCACTTTCAAACCATTGTTGAAATCCTGCATAGGAAATAATATACACATAAAGTGGATAGCCTTTCCTCAATTCTTATATATATAATCACCAAATAATATGGTGAACATAACACTTTGGATCTATTGGTGTATCACTCACAAAACTACATAGATTTCACTATTATCATACCTAAATATCTAGTATTTCACCATATATCTCACCACCTTCACACATTTGGGTTTATTATTGCACTTATTGAAAACCTACGCAAACCTCTTCTTTTATATTCTATCCACTTTCTTGGTCTCTAACCACTTACACAATATGGGGAACACTTTTATGCACCCTCTACCCACTGTCTCGTTAATGGAGGATTTATCTAAAATTTGATATCTATGAGATAAAAATTACATACTCTAAAAACTTGCATGTTTTAATTTATCTTTATCTTCTACCCACTTTTATTTTTCTATGGAAGACAATACAATACACTTACACATTCTACCCAACCCTTGTTCTACGCTAGAAGATGTTTTTAGATAATCTCAATCTCACACTATTTTTTTACCCACACTTTCTATTTTGGAATTAGAACTCCTCAAAATACATTAAAATCCTTCATATGCCAATTATTTCCTCGAATCAAAGAACAACCTCTACATCTTCTACTTGATAATATTAATGGAAGATGTTTGTAGTGATTTCCACACTTGTATTTATTTGGAAAGCAATAATCACTAACAAAGAATGAAACATTGCTATGATACTAAATGATGAAATCATAGTTAGGGGATATAATAAATTACAACCTTAGACCATACAACCCTAAAATTTAACACAGTGGATAGACTGACTTGCAGTCTATGCATAGAAATAATTTGATAAACTGAAATAACAATGATTTTTTATTGATTCAAATGAGGAATTAAAAATTGAATACATGTTATACTCTGATTATGAACTCCAAGAATCACTATAGTCTCAAAATTATATGTGTTACAATATCAAATCCATAGATTTCAAACTTTGCTACCTCATAATATTTGAAAGTTATTTAAAACTCTTAGATATAATCTCCACTACCAAACTGAAGAAGCCCCTTATAAAAAATTTAGGGGCATTTTAATATATATGTAATACCCACCTACTTAAATTAAGTTTTTTTACCCCACTAATAACATTAACACACCTTATTGTGTTACAAATATTAAATGCTTCCACATCCCCAAGGCACAATAACATGTTAAATCTTAACACAACTCAAAATATGTCACAAATATTATTAAATGATTTTTTTTATCAGTTTTCATGAATTTTAGGATCAAATATCCAAATAGTCAGTAATGGCCCCTTCCATAACACATCATAGGTTCCATAACATGATAGTAAGACTCATCAAAAAAATTAGGATTACTTGAAAAAATCACCCCTTGTTGGAAATCAGCCATGCATAGGTCCTAAACAAATAGAATTTGAATAAATAATATATAACCTTGCACCATAAAATAATTTAATAAATGAGATCTAAATTATGTCAACATGTTTCTTGTAAAACCACTGGTTACCATAATGCCTATATCATATATTCATTATACAGGAAAACCATGATAGTGTGTTAGGATCTATTTTTATAGATAGATTTATAATCATGATGAGAATGTCCTTGTAAAACCTCACATTACCACAAGACCTATAGATTTACTGCATTGAATTCCCATTTTCTCACAAATATGTAAAAACTCATCAAAATATAAATTGATAGATGTCTTCCTTGTGTCGTTTCCATGCTTCCTGCAAAATTTTATTTTACCACAAACTATGTAGTTCAAATGCATTAAAGAATAAATTCATTGCATGTTTTAGGTTTTATACTAGTCTTAGGAACCTAAGATTAACATAAATTTCCATAAGTTCTTCAATTTTACCACGACCTTCTAACATCAAAGAGTTATAACCCCACATATTTCTACCTATGTTACTCAAGTTTGTTGTTTATGGAATATTACATGAGGCCTTGGATCCTCCTGCATCACTAATTATATGTAAAACTTCCTCGCATATAAATTGATTATCTTTTGAAATTAAAATTGATTTATTTGAGCTTCAAATAGATACATATGTTATGGCAAGAACAAGTGGAAGGTGTTTTTTAAATCCCACCTTGTCATGACAATAATATGCATAAGTATGACTAATATCTTCTAATAAAAGGCATCTTATAATAGAATCATCAATGAAATTATACTTCTTTTATAATTTTCAATTCATATAAAACATCAAACTTCATCTAACTTTAATAAAAAAAAAAAAGTTTACAACTTACTCCTAATTGCAACTTTTATTGTTCTTTTCTTATTCCAATATACAAGATCATGGATTTATTATTTGGTTTCATCTCTCCACTTTATACAAGCTTGGTCAACATGGATGGGATTAATGATGGATAAAATTATTTGTAATCAAGTGAATATTTTTCTATTCCTAAGTCCCTTTCATTTATTATTTTATGTTTAAAATTTGTAATGGGATGTATGTACGGAGAAAGACCACCTAGAGACTGTGTAATCCTATAATAGTGATATTATTATGTTGCATGCTTTCTTAATGGTATGAAATCATGTAAAAGGACCTTGTGAATATTCATGTTAGTGTAAGTGTAGGTATTTCCTACCTTACCTCCCATGTAAGAAGGTGTTTAGTGTTTTCAATCAACTCCCACAATTTCATTAAATACATTGATGTGTTTACTTTTCGCATGTGGTCATGTCACACTTAGGCTCAGATGTTTATACCTTCAAGAATGGAACTTCACATGGGTTAGTGCTTTCCTTCACAAACCATCATGTCCCAATTATTCTTGTTATCCATTATAGCCCAACTAATCATGATTTCCATATCTCTAACATTTTAAAATTTATTGCTCCTCATGGTCTTCCCCCATCTTAGACACCCCATATTATTCATCTCATATTAAAATATGGAGATTATATTCAACACAAGAGCTATTGTACCATCATGATTGGGCATAATTTGGATAATATTTTTTCTACAATGCTAGATAAATATATCTCCAAGTGGGTAGAGACAAAAATACTTCAGGCAAAAGGTCAAGAAAGATTCAAAAGGAATCACCAAATAAGTGATCACATATTCACTCTTGCTACCATCATTGGGGAAGCAAAATCTAACATCCAGAAGGTATATTATTGTTTTGTAGACTTTCATAAGGTATTTGATATAGTACCAAAGTATCTTTTAATTTAAAGGATTAAAGACTTGGGTCTTTATAATTTAGTAATTGCCCTAGTAATGACTTTATATGAGGTGGTTTGTGGGCATATTCATACCAAGATGGGAACTATAGATAGCATCCATAGTACCAAAGGTGTGAAATAAGTTTGTCCACTCTCACATACTCTTTTTGGTCTCTATATTGATGAATTAGAGGACCTTATATCCACAAATTTGGGTGGTATGAGTAGATATAGCCTCTTTGATTTACATTGATATTTTATTATTTTTAGATGACATTGTTTTGATTTCAAACTCAATTATAGATCTTCAAAATTAGCTTGATACGTTGAGCAATTTCTATGATAAGAATAGCCTTGAAGTAAATCTTATAAAGACAAAAATAATAGAATTCAATGTAATTAATAAAATAACATCTACAATCAATTTGACATACAAATCAAAATAGTTCTAGGTGGGGCACTCTTACACCTACTTGGGTGTGGTTTTCTCTAGACCGGATTTTAGCCTTGTACCTACAATAGAAGCAAGAGTTAGAAAAGGATTTACAACATTGACATCCTTGGAAAGACAATGTTTTCAACTCTAATTACAAGATATCTAGACAAAGATTTGAATGTTACATACATTAGTTACTACCACAATTTTGTATGGATAGGAGGTTTGTAGCTCATAGTTGAGACAAAATGATTGCAAACATCTTAAAAGAGTTTTCATCTCCACATTATGAAAAAACATTCAAGCCAAAAGAACGGTTCCTCACTCAATTATTCTTACAATGTTTGGGGTATGTCCATATTTATCTCCTTAATTTTCCATGTTATCACTATGATACATAGGTATCTATGCATGGTAGTTTCTTTGTTTGGTTAGAATAGGAATCCATTCTTGGAACTTCAATCTTCTATGTAACTTGCCAAACAAGGTTGAAACTCTTGTTGGTATGCAAGAGTTATGGCTCTCATACAAAAGTTGGATATTGATATATAAATACAACTTCCACTTGGGCTTTTTATTAATGTTCCTTGGCTCATAAAACATGAAGTCAACAAAGGTATTTGTGAAGAGATTAGTAAATCTTACTTGAAATTTACATGGTTTAATCCCAAAGAGTCTTCCTTATTTCTAATTTTATTCCTACTTTTATGAGGATTGAAATAAAATTCATGGGTACATGAAGAATATGTTGCAATCATGTTTAATAATACTTTTAGCTCATTTTTGTGTTTGTTTTCATCAAATCCAAATGAAATCAGATCATAACCTCCTAGAAGATGAGTGTATATACGAATTATGTTTTCTAGAACTTGAAAGTAAAGAGCATTTTATATTCAAGGGTCTTACCTACTGAGTTTTGTGTAAAATACCATTGTCTTCTTAGAGATTCCTATGGATCCTTGAGGAGCTTCATTCGATATGAGGACCAAAAATGTTTAGCATTGTTTATGCGTAAAACACTTCAACTTCAACAAAGAACACCCAAATTGATGTCATCACACATAGATAATTTTAGGAATATCAGTTCTTAATTATAAGTAATGGACTCAAATAACCTCAAGAGACCACATGTCTAGATAACTTGGTCCAAATCTTTAAGGCAACACACATTTTACTAGTTTGAAGATCTAGGATGCTCAAATATTAGAATCGTTATTTCTCATTAATTTTGTTTCTCTTTCTTTATCTTTTGGAGATGACTTTTGTGCTCCCTTAATGTATTGGATTCATGTAATATGTTTTTCAGTACCATCAAAGATTCTTACCCTTGTGGTCATTAATATCCAAATTAAATGGCTATATTGCAAGCTCTAGAATTTGGCCCTACCTTTTTACAATCTATTCATATGCTTTTTGTTGATGCTTATGCCTTTTTTCCATTAATAGAGTTAAAAATTTGGTCTTTTATAGATCTATCATACAAGGTTGTTTGCTAGCTTTGGTTCGTTATGTTCTTGTTGCAGAAGGTTTTGAATACTTACATGCCAATGCCCAATCTCAAGACTTGTCCATGGCATTTATTTGCTAGCTGAGGGGCCCTTGAAAATTCTTAATGGGCATTTCATGGATGATTCCTTCCTCACTCTAATTGAGGATGAGGATAGCATTTCTAGTGTCATGTATTATCTTGATATTTTGTCATGCTTATGGCTCTTCCATTCAATGGCATAAAACCTAGTGGTACAAACATTATTTCCTCCACCTATCTCACTGTATGGCTCACTATGAGTGGAAACTACTCCAACACGATGATTTTTTAAGTTATTGGGCATCCTTTTTACTCTCTAGGCCTCTCCCTCTAGACTTTGGGAATACGTGGTAGACAGGGTGGAAAAGAACATATTATATTGGGTCACCAAACCATTATCACTAGCTAGCACATTCTAAATTTGTTTTAAAGTGTTAGTGGCCACCCATGTGTATTATTCATCCTACTTGGTGGCTTCCAAGAAGTTAGTCTCAAAGATGGACAAATTACTTAGAGACTTCATTTGGGCCAACCCCTCCACTAGTAAAGGTTTTCATAGGGTGGCATAGAAATGTTGTTACCTTCCCTAAGAGGCAAGTGATATGGTGTTGATCGATGTCTTTTGCCAAAGTTTGACTCTCTGTGTCAAATGTATTTTCCATGCCATTAAAGGCAATGAAGCCTTTAAGGCACTCATTCTTAATTATGTTATTCAAAGCTCCCCGCATAGGTGTGTAGCATGGAAATGTCTTGGTTTTGCTAACCCCCTTACTTTTATTGCCCATATGAAAGTTGTGAAATCCTTTATGGTTAAAAGTATCTGGAAAGCTTAGGAAAGAGTAAAACCATGGATTTTATGGAACAGTTATGGGTTTAGAGATGGTATCTTTATCAATCAACACTCCATATGGTGGTCCCCTATCATTAACTTCCATGCTATTCTTATTGTCGAGGTGCCTTGGATTCACTCCCTCAAATTATTCTAAATGGGAATTCAAACAATGCAAGCTTTATCTTGTAAAAACACTCAATTTTGGCTCCTATGGAATGAATTTAAAGTTAAGTCTAATTTTTATACTATTGACAAAGAATCGCATAAAGAGATTGTAGAAGCAGTTCCATCGTAAATGCTTCACAAAATCATAGTCAACTCTTCTTGTCATTGGTGGAAAGACTGGAAATGGTATGTTGATACCCTTTTCTAGAATTACACAACTTGAAAAAGCTATGAATGGCTCTCGCCACACTTACCTATGGTTGGAAAAGCTAATGGCCATTGGAATATTCAGTCCTCTCTCATAGTTTGGGGGAGACATTTTTAGACTATGTGGGTTGCATGCATTGAGCCTAAGTTGGCTCACTTTGCCTGGTATTTGCTTCATTAAGGGCTTCATATAGGCAGAAGACTACTTTAATTAGGGGTTGTGCATCCCAACTACCCTTTCTATGAGCACCTAGAGACTCTCATGCAACATTTATGGTTTTGATGCAAAGCGCAAAGCACTTGGGTTTGGATACATGATTTTTTCAGGGCTTTTCAACCAAACTCCTTCAGTTGGTTTTAGACACTTTTGGGTAATCACCAGTAAACGCTCCAATAGTTCACCCAAGTCTGGCATGTTTTCAGAGTGGAAATTCTATTTTAGATATGGAAAGAATGGAATTTAGCTTTAATCTCTAATGTTTTAGCTGACATTCACTTTTCTACTTATAATAAGGTTATAGTTATTAAAAATGTGCTTCTATAGATTGAGGTATAAAGCAACAAAGCGGCTATGGAGTTGGATTACCTGTAATGACTATTTAGTCATTGGGGTGATGCCCCTACTGTGTTGCTCAGTACCACCCTCCCCATCATAGACTTTACCTTCGAGAGGAGGCAATGGCACTCTTTAGGGGGTGCTCATCGTAGTCTGTCTCCCCTACGTTCTCGCACTTGCGTTATTAGTTCTTTGATGCAACGTCGCTCTCCTCCCCTGACCTTTGCCTCCTCATGTCACACCGGCTCAGGGTTGAAGCTCTCCTCTTCCCACAGACCAATGCAAATGGAGCCACCCGTTGGGGAGCTCATAGGGTGGCAGGAAACAGCTGCCTAATAAAGGCTTCCCCTGGCTCGCTTTGGCTATTTCTCCTCGACACACTATGCAAGATACTGAGGTGCAAGAAGATATTGACCATCATGCCTTCGACTCCGGATAGGACCTTGTTGTTGAAGGGAAAGATCTTTCAGGGTTTAGATGGGTTGATCCCCCTCATTACAATCATTCTTCAGTCGGTCTCTTTCCTAATCTTATATAAAATCTCTTTTTTTTATGTTCTAAAACTTTTCTAAGCGTGACCTAATTTATTTTTATTTTTAACTTTTTTCCTCATATATATTTCCTAAATTAAACCTAATATATTATTGTAACATACTCTCTTATCGCCAACTTTTTTTTATGAATAATTTTATACATATTAATATATTTATATTAAAAATATAAACTCTATTTCATATATTATATTATATTAAATCTAATCTATTATAGAAGACGGTCAATGTCTTATCACAAAAAGCGTTAACAATACTCTACTTTTGGTTTTTTGAATCCGATCTCCTCCTCGATTAAATTCACGCGCTTTCGGGGCCCGTTAGACAAATTTTTATAACGATTGTCCATTTAACATTTCCCCTCAAAAGTAAGAACTTTCACCCTTAATCAGGCTTTGGAAAAGCATGCAAAAATGGTGCTAGTGGGAATCGCACCAAATTCTTGGCCTTCTTCTGGCTGTAGTGTTTTATTGTCAATTACAAGTTCCTTAAAAATATTTAGTGGTCAATGAGTTTTTGGAACTTAATGCCGTGCAAAAGGGTTTTGGGTCTGGGATGGCTTTCCATGCATGTTCACGCCTTCCCTCTTATGCAAAATGAGGCCTTAAACGTTTTCGATTGATTCACAACTCATTGTTTGTAACAAAGTTATGATGATGATGATGGTCCGAGTCTCAAAGAATTTTTGTTCACAATTTCTTGGCGTTCTTTTCAATGTAACTTTCCTTTTAAAAACTAATGTCTTCCAACCCAACATTATATCGGTGAAATGATAACAATTCATCACTATATTGGTGAAATGATGGCTATCATATTTTAAGAGGCGAGACCATTCCACTCCCATATTTTGATAAAGGGATTACTTGTGGTTGTGCTAATCAAGGTGGTTGTTTCTTACCTTATCAATGTTTAAGAGTGTGGTTTAACAAATTAAAAAATTAATATAAGTTTAAGAGAAAATTAACGATTTATTTTTAATTATAGGTAATTTTCATTATCATTATTTATATAGTTATAAGTCTCATGATGAGGGTTAAACTCATTATTGATGTAAAAGGAGACTAGTTTTCATTTTTTTTCTAACATCTTTAGTTGTGCAAGGAACATTATCTAATATTCTTCATCTAAACACACACTACTTGAAAAAAACTACACATTTGAAATCTTAATTCCCTTCTCCACATTCCTAACTCACTTCTTTTGCAAGAGCTAGTCGATATTCAACCTTGTTCAATATAAATATTAAATTAGAATGAAATTATTAGCTACCTCAATATGCACTATGGTATTAAAAAAAATTGTACAAGAGGGGAATCAATTTTAGTAATTTAATTACAACATAGGAGAATATTGAAGTTGCTTTTATCAGAGTTTTATTTATGTGTATAGTTATAATGTTTATTGCCTTATTTTTAGCTATCTATCCCATTACATCTATGATAATTTTTAGGTCCATTTAACATTAATATCCTTAATTTTTTTTTTTTTATTAGGGTGGCTTAGCCTATAAATATGGATTAAATCTCACATAATGTAATTATTGTTATAGAAGGTGGAGAGCATGGTGTTGAGATAAGCACAAAAAGTCATTCTAAAAGTGTACTTCGAGGTAAGAAATATAAACATTCCTAACCATATGTTGATGTGCTCCTAGCATTCAATGTCATAGTTTCTATTTGTAAATGGTATGAAAATATTAGTTTGATATCTTTCTTTATTGGACCTTATATCTCATATGAGCAATCCATTACAACTTGGGTTAAGTATGCAATTAAGATTTTTGAGGTCGAGAATATATCCAATGGGTTTTTTCTTTTATTTTTTGGTTTAATCATAGTATGTCCAAGCATTGCATAGAATTTTAGTTGTTAGTTCATGCATAATGCACTGATGGTGTTATCTTTCTAGACATGTGACTTTGTCAAATCAAAACAAGCCACTCACAAAGTTCGCATGGGGGTTGAATTGATCATCATATCAGTGCTATTATGGGCCCTTTTAGATTAAATTTTCAAACCCTTGGGTCATCTTTTATATCATGAGCTAAACTAATTCAACTCTACTTGACCCATAAGATGACCTACATTTAGATTGATCTCACCAAATATTTGAAGGTGACAATTGGCATTCTAGTTGGTAGACATCGCTTTTCCCATATAATAGTTTACTTCAATTTTTGAAATACATGTTTCCATTGCCAATCTTTAGATCTCAAGTTACATGATTTTATTTTATTGGTTGTTATAGATAACACTCTAAATTTGACACCTAAAATAGCATTCGAGAAGTAAAATAGTTACACCACTATCAATGGAAAAAATCTGGTAGTGTTGAATAAAAACTCAAATCCTTGGGAAACATTCCCTATCCTTAAACTACTACAAGTCTACAATTCACTTGAAATGTATCTTATCCAACTCAATCAATCCACCAATTCCAAACTCTTGTCATTATGAATACTCAAAATATTCTTCCAACATAGAAAAAGGAAAATATGTAAATTCCACTTGATAATTCCTTTCATTCACTTGGAGGTCTTGTATCCCAACTCATAGTGATGATGAATCTCCTTGGGGGAATAATGGCCCAAGAAAACAATGATTAGTCCATTTCTCTCAATAATGTTTAGCAGACTAGTCAGCATAATATGAGCTTAGTAATTGGTTTGTAGCTCTAACCAAGTCTATAGATGATAGTGGGGACTTTCATGGAGGATTTATTTACAAAAATTTCCTCTCATGAAATATGTGAGCCCTGATTTAAGTTTAAATAAAGCTTTCATTTAGATTTGATTTACAATGGCTTAGTGCATTCAATGTGAGTTTTTCGCAAGCTTAAATTAAATTCTTTGATGTCTTACTTGAAGCTATATTAAAATGAAAATTTCCTAATGTGTTTCCTTTTACCATATCTTCTAATGAGAAGGGGCATGACAATATTGCCATTTTACTCTCTTTAGCTTTGTCTACTATTTTATTTCTTGGGGTCAAGACCTTATGCAACATGCCTTGGGCAATAAATCTGTATATTGGATGTTAGGATTTAGGGTTAGAAAATGTTTATATGCCTAATATTGACATCAAGCATGTAGAGCTACAGTTGTGGCTTTTTGGTTATCTTCCACTTACCAATTGTATTATTTGTTGTTATTTTAATATGTGATCCCCTGATGATAAATAGGGAAACCTTCCTATGTGGTGGTGGTGTGTGAAAACTTCAAGCATATTTGTATTGAAAACCCATTAAAATGAATTTGGGTTGATGTGTTTCCTTTTATCATGATTTCTCATGAAGATATGTGCAATGACACTAACATTTTACTCTATTTAGCTCTTTATACTATTGTTATTTTTTGGGGTCAAAACCCTATGAAACATGCCCTTAGGATGAATCTTGATATTGAATGTTATGATTTAGGGTTAGTAAATATTTATATTCTTAAGGAAGACATCAAGCATGTAGAGCTATGGCATTAACTTCCTAATAAATTTTCACTCACCAACTAGTTTGTTTACACTAATTTTAATATGGTATTATGTTGAGGATAAAGAGGACATCCTTCCTATGTAGTGGTGTGTGGAATAAACTAAAGCATGATTTTATTTATAAACCATTGGTATTCTTTTCTTGATTTATGTGGAAGACACATGGTTCATGTTGTCTAACTTCCTCCATGGCTTTGACCATGTCATCAAATGGCTTGATCGTGTTATGATTGTTTATCAACACATCTTCAATTTCAAAATTTTATATGGTTTCCCTATCAATGCCCACCCTAAGTAAGTTCTCTTTGACCACTTTCCCATTTCTTTTCAAAGTGGGTTATCGATATTATTTATGAAAGATCCTTAAAACACATTTTTTCATGAATGGTGGAATGATATTGTATTATGATGGTGAATCCAAAGTGAATATATTCAATGAGAATAAATATAAATGTGAAGATAATCCAATCAGGGGTGTGATAAGATTCATGTCAGGTTCACCAAGATGTATACACGAGCTAGGATGACCAACAAATATCCTCTTTTTCTCAATAGACTAGGACTCAAATAAGGCCAATCAAATAGTGCCTTATATACTTAGACGAACAAGTAAGGAAAAAATATATCCTTAGATACAGTAGAGGTTAATCTACAACTCGATTTTTAATAGGAAAGGGTTTCAAAGCCTAAGCCTATGACACAAGGATATAACTCTCACTAGACCTCAACAAATATAAATGATTGTAACTATGAATGTAAATATGCAAGTAAGTAAATGGTTATAAAGGGGTAAAAATAAATAAAATGATGGGTAAAAGATTGTCAACAAGGTAAGGTGTAGTGGTCATCAAAATGGGGGTCTATGCAACCTAAGCTGATAAATGGAAATCCTAAGTAATCCTATATTTATACCAGATCATTTGGTATAAGGAGGATCCTAAGTAAGGATACACACATAGATCCATAAAGTAATAAACCAAGCAATATACAATTTACCTAGTAAGTAAAGGAAATAGTGTAGGGATATAAATACTTACCTTTGAATGGAATCTTTGATGCTTTAATATCCCCCTTTGGCTCAAATAGAGCTTTGTAAGAGATGTTGTAGCTTGAAGACCTCAAATGGTTGGATGAAGACCTAGATATCCTTAGTTAGGAACTCCACATGACCCCTCCTACTGAGATTCAATGACATCATAAGATAATACATATAAAAACTTCACCCTTCTATTTCCTCTCAAGGCAATCCTCTTTTATTCACTCTCAAGCCTCAATGATTAAATCTCCTTCAACCACTCCACTTACATTCTTGAATGCACTATTTTCTCCATCAACTTGGAAACCAAATGTTCCCATATTCTCACCTCTTCTTTTCCTTTTGCTTGTCTCTTCTCGTGGAGATATCTCCAATACATGGTTATAACTACTGAAAATCTTTTGCTTTCAAATTCTACCCTCATGGGGTTTTGAATACACTTCTCTTCAAAAACACATTCTATATCTACTATCCATTTCATGAGCTCTTTTGGGCTCTCTCGACCATAAAACAAATGTATGTTGTTAGTGGGCTTACCTTTTTATTTCCCCATGACCTATGATGGTCTTTTTCCTTTATTGGGATATTCTCTTCTTAGCTCTACAAGCTTCCTTTATTCAACAAGTCTATTTCATCTACTTGTTGGAACTCTTTCTAAGGCCTCCAATTTGGACATCATTTCTTCCAACATCCTCTCCATTGCTACAAAATCTAGGTTTGAGTCACTTTTCTTCTCTTTTTTGAATCTTGTCTACGTTTTATCTTCCATTATTTATTCTTTACTCATCAAAACACATGGATACAAAAATCATGTTCTCTCTCATGTGTGGGTTGCCTTACCTTCAGCATTTTGCATGTACCTTTCTCTACATATTTCTTATCAATACTAGTAACTTTCCCTCTTTCATTTATTCATTATCCCATATTATTAACTATCCCTTCAATATAGACTTTAGGTGTTTTAACTTCATCATCTCTCACATCTTTCATAGCTCATCTACATTGTGCAATCTCCATAACATCTAATATTTCTTGGAATCCTCTCAATATCTTTGACAGTTCTATAACTCCAGTTGCTCTACCTCCTTTGTGTGCCATTTTGAAAAAAATATGTTCTATACCCATATTATCAATATGTATAAAAATTAAACTTTCTTACAATTCTCTCTAATTGTTGAACTCTCACACACCTAAAAAACTCACTAGAGCCTCACAAGACTCAACCCAATAGGGAAACCCTTGCTCTCATACTGTTTGATGAAGTCTAAGTCTAAAGTCAAATGAATGGAAATCAATTCCTAGCAGCCCAAACACAACATCTCTATTTTTATCTTACCCAATTCATATGATCACACCCCTTTTAGTGTTTAGTTCAATGAAAACTATTTGTTTGTCTTTTAATAGATATTTTCAACTACTAATCAAGTAAAATTGCACTTAAACTCAAAATCTAGCTGAAGGAAAGAGGACATAAGATATATGAGTACTCAAAATGAATCTCACAACCTATTTTAACATATTCCCTACCTCATATGGAATCCACATAGAACCCAAACTATTATTTACATTGAAATACAAATTTCCAGGTCTTTCCAAGGCACACCAACATATGCAAATCACAAAAAAAATTATGAAATGAATGTACTTGTCTTATTACACAATATTTAGGCCAAAAATACTTCAAAATTTCCTAAAACACACTCAACAATTATATTCATCAATTACAATAGTCTAAATGTGTTCATAAGCATTTTGTCAAACATTTACATAGATTTTAAAAGCTGAAATTATCACTATTAAAGAGGAACTACCCCAGGATGATTTTACCTACACAATATATATGAAACATCCACCTCAAATATGGTTTTGTATTCTAGAATGTATGCACTATTCAGTCCAACATACACACCAAAAAACCCCTTTTTTGTGTTTTTTACTATTTTTATTGTTGTTACTTGCTTTATCAAAATTTAGGAGATTAAGAGAGTATTAAATAATTAATACAAACAAATAAGTATATAAAAAATTATAAGATATGCAATAAATACACATAATTGATTTGCAACTTACTATGTATAGAAATATGTTAAAAGGTGAATGTACTTAGACAAAATAACTTAGCTAGAACTCATATATGATGGATTGCAATAGAGACTATGTAATTGACTATAGGACCATGTGAGGTCACCATGAATTAGGTGCATGGCTCTAATTTTATTTTGGGGCAAGGCTGCATTATTTAGAAAAGGCTGACCTACATTGGTGTTTGTAGGGTGCGTTGTCATCCTTTAGAGTCTTTTCCCTTTGTGTAAATGTTTATTGGTGTGCTTTTGCCTATGGGTCATGTGTATATATTAAGGGTCACTTAATTCACCACATGATCCATTATGTACCTTATTCTTCACTCTAATCTTAGCTCAAAGAAAAAAGAGGAAAAAATATAGTAAAATATAAAAATGGGTTAGGTGTTGAAGTTGTTCTTAACCTCAACATCCCATGTGTTGAGTACTGCCTACATACCAATACTTCGAAGAGGGATCAAAATATATGTAGTTTGTAAAACACTTGTGCAATGCTATATGTTGGTGAAATCTTGGTGTGATAATGTGTTTGAACAATGACTTGTGACCTTGCTAGTGTAATTGGATCTAGCTTTGGGATTCTTGGGCTACAAGAACTCAAAATTGGGAAGAATAGGTAATTTTCTCTCAATGTGCAGTTATATATTTATGTAAATTTGTAAGATAGAATACTAAAGCAAGAAAAGGAATAGAAAATGTGTTTATATAGTGATCCTTTTGGGATTTTATTGAATTAGGATTGTAAAACTTGTGGGATGCCCTGTTGGGGTAAATTTGAATTTGAACTAGTCGTTATTTGGAAGGACGATAAAACTAGTGGCTTCAGACACTACTAGCCAACAAAATTATTATGAAGCAGCAACCTTGTTTAGAGAGCAAGGGTAGACAAACTAGAAGTATGAATAAATCAAGGGATGAGGTTAAGCTATTTAGAATGAGGAATATGAATAAATATTACCATAGTTTCTTTAAGGTAAAGGACCTCATCCACATTAAAAGTTAGAAGAAAAGTGATTCAAAAGCATGGAATTGAACATAAGTTGAGTGTGCATAAAGGATAGTCACAGGTGTATTATTTTAGCATTAAATGTTAATTTTAGTGACTACATTTCTCCCCATTTTATTCTAGTAATTCAACAAAGTAAAAATAGTAGAGTAAAATAAAGAGAGTTATACCTGAGCTTACCTATGTTGAATATTTGGATGTAAACCACATGCTTAATTCTGTTTCATGAAAACCTATAGTGAAACATGTATAATCCGTCCTTTCTTGGGATGTAAATTTGAAAGTAAATACAAGAGACTTATAAATCAAATAACAAATAATGAATACTCATTTTCATGTACATGAATCATTGTATTTTTTGGGGAAAAACTTATGACTAGAGAGGGTATAACCCTTGGATATTTCTTTTCATTGAAATACAGATTGGATTGTGCATGCCTCAATAATCATTGGTAGGATATTGTGATTAAAATCTCAAGATGCACTTTATTTAATCATCACAAAACTCAAGGTAGTACAATAGTTTGGAAGCTTAATATGAATTCTAATAAATCATTAAGGAACAAAATTGGTGAAAACTGTTGAATCAACCATTACATATGGAATAAGATCATTCTAGTGCGAAATTGGTGTAAAAAATACTATGAACTAATTCTAGTGTATGAAATTATAGAATGATGTAAATTACCATTACTTTTATGAGAACTGGTGAAAAAATTAGTAAGAAAATGATAATGTGCCACACACATGCCCCCAATCTAATACTTGAATATATTGATTATGATAACTAAGTAAGCCTATGTAACATTCTAAAACACATGTCGTGCATCATCATCATCATCATCATCATCATCATCATCATTTAAACATAATATTTCCCTTGGCATTGTAATTTGTACCTAAATTTGAGATTAGAGGATCAAATTTAAGCAATAATTTTTGTACACAAAAAAGTATGCGCTGCTCTCTTCAGGACACTTTCTTAGATATTAATTCCAAAAACTCTACGGCATAAATTTTCACCTCTTATTTATTTATATAATATTACTTACAATCCTCATCATCTTCATCACATGCTCTTTGGGTTTTCCAGAGATGGAAAATATTGTGCTCTCCATGCTATTGTTGCTGCCTCTGCTCTTCTCATTCTCTTCTTCTTCTACTTTCAACCAACATTCTCTCTTGGAATTTAAAGCTGGCATCACTTTTAATCCTGCCAACTCATTTGCCAATTGGTCTCCCAATATCTCCTTTTGCCATTGAACTGTTGTTACTTGCTCTCCTAATATGCACAGGGTGGTTGCCCTCAATTTATCATACATGGGTTTGGAGGGCATCATCTCTCCTATGCTTGGGAATCTCTCTTCTCTTTGGTAATGCCCTTCATGGTCATATTCCCCCACAATTGGGCTGGCTATCTTCAGCCAATCAAGTACTATTGTATGGCAATGGATTACAAGGAAACATTCCACCCACTCTCTGCCTTTGCCACAATTTAGTTGAGTTGGCACTCTCTTTTAACCAACTAGAGGGGAGTATTCCTACTGAACTAGGGTTATTTCCACATCTAAAGATCCTTTACTTGGGAGCAAACTATCTCACATGTACAGTTCACTCCTCTGTTCGAAACCTCTCTTTCTTGACTAATTTGGACTTGGCCATAGATAATCTCATGATCCCTATTCTTGTTGAATTGGGTAGGCTCACTAAGCTACAGACACTTTACTTTCATACAAATGATTTTTTTGGAACCATTCGCTCTTCTATAAGAAACCCCTATTCCTTGACTGACTTGGAGTTGTCAAGAAATTCTCTCCAAGGCCTCATTCCTACTGAATTAGGAAAGCTCACCAAAATACAAATGCTATACCTTCATACAAATCATTTGTCTGGAGCAATCCCCTCCTCTATAGGAAACCTTTGTTCCTTGACTGACTTGGAGTTGTCAATAAGTTATCTCATTGGCCCCATTCCTACTGAATTGGGTAGGCTCACCCAGCTACAAACACTCTACCTTTATGAAAATTTGGTATGTGACACCATCCCTTCCTCTATAGGAAACCTCTATTCCTTGATTGACTTGGAGTTGTCAACAAATTATCTCACTGACCCCATTTCTCACTGACCCCATTCCTGCTAAATTGGGTAGGCTCACCCAGCTATAGATGTTCTCCCTTTATGATAACCACCTCACTGGATGAATCCCAACTTTCCTCCTAATTTGTACTACTCTAGTAGATTTAAATTTGTGCCAAAATCACCTAATTGGACAAATTCCATGGGAACTTGGTTCCAAGCTTGCCAATTTGCAATGGTTATCTCTATGGGGAAATCGGCTTAGTGGACAAATACCAAATTCTATTGGAAATTATTCCAAACTTAAGACGCTTTTTCTAAATGACAACCAACTAAGTGGAATGGTGCCTACAGAGTTGGGTAAGTTGCTCCTCCTTGAACAGATTGAATTACAATGTAATCAACTTGTTAGTGGCAATCAAAACTCATTTTCTTTTCTCACTGCTCTTACAAATTGTCCCTAGCTGATAGAGTTAGTAATTTCACATAATCATCTGTCTAGTGTTTTGCCTCTATCCGTAGGCCAACTTTCTTCTAAGCTCTCTATCTTAGATTTAGTATACAACAACATAAGTGGACAAATACCTCAGGAGATTACCAATCTTTTCAACTTGACCGACTTGCAATTAAGTCATAATATTTTAACGAGCTACATTCCACGTGGAATTGAAACATGGTATAGGTTGGAAAGATTAGATTTAAGTTTGTAACAGATTAGACAAAAACATTCCACATGAGATTGGTCAGCTACAACATCTCATATTATTAAATTGTAGCCACAACAAGTTGTCAGGAAGAATACCTGCTTCTCTTGGTAGACTCTAATAGCTAAGGAGACTTTTTATTTATCACAACCTTTTCTCAGGAGAGATACCTACCAATTTTGGGGGGAATGTCCCAACTTAGAATTGGTTGACTTCTCTCACAATGAATTGAGGGGAAACATACCTGGAGAAGTTATGGCTAGTCTTAAAAGCATTCAATTCTATGTGAATCTGTCATGGAATTTTTTACATGGACCCTTACCTAGAGAGACAAGTAAGATTGTAAGTGCTCAAGAAATAGACATTTCTAGAAATCAACTTGATGGAGAGATTCCAAGCATACTAGCCAACTGCCTAGCACTGGATTATCTCAATCTCTCTCACAATTATTTTACAGGTCTAGTCCCAGATGCACTTAGCAAATTACAAAATCTAGAGCGTGTTGATCTCTCTTCCAATTTACTATCAGGTGCAATACCCATGTTCCTTGGACAGCTAAAAGCCCTTCACTACTTTAATCTTTGTTTCAACAATTTGACATGTCCAATTCTAGAACAGGGATTGTTTCCAAATAAAGTGTTATTGCATTATTGATGGGAAATCTGGGACTCTGTGGTTCCAAAAAAAAAATTACCTGCATGTCAAAAATAGGGACAAGGAAAGCATTCACTACTTACAAAATTAATCATGTCAGCTACTAGAATAACTGCATTTGTGCTAGGTACTTTAATCTTGGGAATACTCTAAAGGTGGAAATTTTTGAGACAACACTTCGATCTCTCAAACATTATGTTCAAAAGACTGGGGTATCCTAAGTTTACATATCAAGATCTTTTCAATGCAACAAATGGATTTAATGAGACAAATTTGATTGGAATGGATAACTTTGGATCAGTTTACAGAGGGGTTTTAATGGATGGAAAAATAGTTGATTTTAAATTTCTCAAGTCAATAAATGAGAAAAGCTAGAAAAGTTTTAAAATAGGATGCAAAATCTTGGAGAAGATTCGACATCACAATCTCATTAGAGTCATAAGTGTGTGTTCATACCTAGACTTCAAATGTTTGGTTCTTCAGTTTGCATCTAATGGGAGCTTGGAAAAGTATTTGTATCCTGATAATATTGAAGAGGATGATTGTACATTAAGACTGAGTGAATGTCTGAACATTTTCATAAATGTAGCCCATGCCATGGAATATCTGCATTATGATAGTCCCATCCAAGTTGTGCACTGTGATTTGAAGCCAAGAAATGTGCTTTTGGATGCCAACATGGTAGCCCTAGTCACTGATTTTGGTATATCAAGATTAACTAGTTCTACAAACTCCATGGATTCCTGGAGTACAACATTTGTCTTTAGAGGATCTATTGGCTATATTTCCCCTGGTACACTTATCTTTCTACACAAAATTTATTATGTTGTTCTTTAAAATTATTTGAAACAAAATATAATCATTAACTTTAGTTAACTTGATTGTAGAGTATGGATTGGGTAGAAGAGTTTCTATAAACGGGGATCTCTATAGTTATGGCATTTTGTTGTTAGAAATGGTTACAAGGAAGGGGCCAACTGATACCATGTTTGTGGGAGACCTGAACATGGCAATTGGGTGAGGTCAGCGTTTCCAAATAAGCTAGTGGACATTGTTGACAGCAGGTTGTTGAGGAATGTGAACATGGAACAAAATAGAGGTCTAGTTTCTTTAGTGCATATTGGCCTCCTTTGCACAAATGAATCTCCCCAAGAATGACCAACAAAGAGAGAAGTTGGAAGGGCATTGGAAAGTCTCAAAGCTTCTCTAATGGCAAATGCAACATCAACCTCCACTTTAACAACTACCATAGTAGATTTGGTACGCAATACCAATATTGGTTCAAGAATAGATGGGGTGTCTAACAGCCACAGTTCTTCATTTTAGCTGATAACATAGAAATGCCTAAAGGATTTGCAAGTGCTTTCTTCTACAAAGATCTTTATTTTGGTATTGTAACTTCATGTGATGTTAATGCATGTAGAAATAAGAGTGAGACTGCCAGAGTAATAAAGTAATAGCCTTGTTTTAAGTGCATACTAAAAAGTGCAATGAGAATAATAAGATTGAGATAGAGTGGAAAAAAATAAAAATTAGCGAATATGCAAGCAAGTTGAACTCTATGGGCAGTGGTTGAGTTCACAAGGAAAGTTATAGTGTGAAGGAGAGTTGTGCTGGAATCAAGTATATAAGATACAACAAATGTTTTATTTTATTGGAGGAATATGATAGCAGGTCTTTTAAAGTCTTTATTCAAAACTTTCTCTATGTTAATTTCTTTATATATTATGAAAATAAAATGTTTTGATTTTTATGATAGAGATGGTTAAGTAATAGGCTTTGACATTTGAGTTTGTTTTACATATGATTTCAAATAGAACTGTGAACGTGGAGGAGAATTTTGAGGTTTTATTTTCCTTATTCTTCATATTCATAAACAACTAGTGATCACCTAGTGATGTTCTTTAAAGCTCTCCTAAAACAAGTAAGCCCTTACTAAGAAATACTCTTTTTTATATAAATATTTTCATTGTACTTTAAATAGAAGATATATATTTGTTTTTCTTATTATATGTCAAATTAGAAGTAAAATAGTTATTATATTAGTGTTTACAAATGATCAAACTTGCTCATTCATGGCATTTTTAGGTGCAATTTGTTAATAACTGTTATTGGTGTAAAAGCCTCAAAATTGTAGAATGATATGAAAATTAGATCTCAACACTTTATTATAGTCTTTATGAATTGTAAATACACATATTACATAAGAATTTGAACAAGAATTTTTTCACGAAGAAAATCTAATTAATTAGTAAATAGTTTGACCTATTATTTGATTTGAAGTATTTTTTAAAATGAACATGTCTTATAAAGATTAGTCTAATATCACATAAATATATAGTTCAGTTAAAAAATTTAACCAATAAATTTGACCCATATGCCCAAAACCCACTTTGAAACTCCATCAAAGAATTTGAAATCGCAGAATTGTGCCTCTAATATAATCCTAATTTTTTGGTGGCATGCCTAATTTTTACTTTGAGACATATTTGATAATCATTTGCATGAACAAAGGGATTGTTTACACTTTTCTGAAAATATTTTCAAACGAAAAGTTAGTTGCTCTTCTTATATGGTAAATTGACTTTTGTATTACAGCCCATTAATGAAATTTTTATGTTTTTTTGTTGGGATTTTATTAGATATAGTATTTTCAAGATGATAGGACAATGTCTCTTTGAGAAAGAAAGAAAAAGCTAGGATGGCGATTCCATTGAAGGAGGTTGCTTTAGTTATAATAAGAGATGGAATAAAAAGTTGTTGGAGAAATTTTGAAAGTGTACATCACAACCACCATATTCACTTCTACAAGTTTTACCTTAGTAAATTTGGTCTCTTTATAAATATGTCAATAAAAATGTCTTGAATTAATCTATTAACCAATTAGTATGGGCTATTTTAAGTCTTGGAGGAATTTTATTAAATTATGAATACCAAGTTGTTTAGTGCGCTATGGTGGGCTATTGGTTTTCAGGGGTTGTTGGGGGCCTAAGCCTCAGTATTGTTAAAAACATTATTGTAAACATTGACACACACACACACACACACACAATCCAAAAGTAATCATAAGAGGTTAATAGGAATGCAAGAAAATTATAAAATAAGAACATGCAAGAGAAAAAGGAGATAAAATATAAAACATAAAAGTTAACTTGTTGAGATCTTTCTCATGACAACTCATGACTACTGAGTAGAGCAGTGAGTAGAATAGTGGGTTCATTTAAACCTCTGAAATTGAGGTTGAAGAATGGAATCTGAAGTTGAACCATGAAAATAAGAGTTGTGCGAATGACTCTTAAGGAGGCCATCTTTGTGTTGGGGTTCGTATAATGGGGCAAAAGAGTACATTCATTTTTCTCAATATATTTTCTTAATTATTTACTTTACTCTTATATATATAATTTATTGAGGCTTCTTGTAGTATCCCTTGACAAATCTGTGTTTAAATGACTGATTTTTGTGGATAGGAATTTCATCAAACACTTGGTGTGCAACTATCTATGTTTGATATGAATTTTTCGATTGTGTTTTTTGGTTGATAATGTGTTTAAAATGCATCAAATATTAATCTAGACAATGCCAACTATATGTAAAAGGAATCTAGGATGAAGAGCAGCTATGTTTTTAGATCTTTCAATGCATATAAATAACTTAACTCTATGCAAATGAGTCGCTACAGCAATCAGATATTTCGTCATACACTTTGTATGCAACCTCCAAATATGTTTGTATTGCAAATTAAGTTTGAAACTGATTACAACAATGCAAGTTGATTTTATTGATTATAAAATATATATACAATGCCAATACATTATCTATGCATACCCAAAAAGCAAACACATTGTTTTGTAAGATATTCTGGAAGTTGTAGCAGCATTATACAAATCTGGAAACGGATTGCAGCAGCAAAGAATGACTGGTTATGAGATCGATCTGCATCATAAACTTATTTCTCCACACTAATAAATATGCAAGATTCCTTTAAAATGCTAGCCGCTTACCATGCAAAAGATAGAAGCCAAAGTAGGGAGGCGTTTTGGTTTGTTGAGTGGATACCTATGCTGAAAGTCCACACGTGGCCCTCAAAGATGCAGGTGTTGCCTGAATAATGATTGCTGTGTATGTATTTATTGTAGCCATCGACAATACATGTGATATCCCTTCAAAACTGAAACAAACCCTTGTGTAACTTTCAACTAAAATGCAAAACTACTGTAGCGTTTTACTGTTCAAGCCACTGTAGCAACCAATGCATTTTTGCTATGCAAATGATTAACTCTTGAATATTCTGATCTGCAGATAGATAACCCGGAAACCCTTTGAATTTCTTGCAACTATTTCCACCAATATGCACAGTAACGGCCCCTGGATGAAGCCAACTATGAATGCAAACCTTCAATAGTTATTTCACCACCTCATATTGCTACAACATTGAAGAATGAACGTTCTCCAATGGCTGAGATGAACCATGTTCGATCTCCTTAACCACAAGGTTTCTAAAAGAGAAATAGAATAAACCAACATAACCAAATGAGCTCTCAAACCTCCTTTTATACTTTTGCTGCCAAAAGCTTCGGAGGCTTTTAATTTAAAATTCACTTCTTTTTAAACTAAAACACCCTTTTAACTCCAAAATAGATCTTTCCATTAAAATAATCATATTTTGAAATGCAAGGTCCTTGTTTAAAGTTTTTTTGATTTAAAGCATCTCATCCCTGTTCCAACGAGCTATGATACTAAGGGCTATTTTAAATATTTTAATTATTTTTGGCAACCTTAGTGATTTAATTAAAATATATGTATTAATACACTCATTTTACGAAAACTATCATAAAGTGTTGAAATTGTAAACTAACAGTACATGAGTGATTTTGATGAATAATATAGAAGAACTGAACCAACCGAGTGACTTACTATAAAAAGACACTCCCTCCAAGAATCTTGGAGCCCAAACCTAAAGCCAAAAATAACATTTGAGAGCATTGTAGAACTCCTTTGCACCCTCTAAACTCACTGGTAACCTTAGATTATCCCTCTGATCATGCGAACACAAACCCAAAAAAATATCTCCGACTACAGAGTAAGAGAACCCTAAAATGGGGACATTACAAGTCCTCCCTTCCTAGAGATTGCTTGCCCTCAACCAATTTGTAACTGCCAATCCAACTCAACTGCCATAGCATTTGGAGCCAAAATAAAAAACCAACTGCACCTGTCGACCAACCACCTGGATCCCAAATGATCCTGCAACATGTGTTAATCCATAACCTTTATAGGCAATGAAAATGCAAGATACTGTCACTCTCTGTCAACCGATGAAGCCAACCATCTAGCAATGAAATCCCCCGATCCCAACTCTGTAAATCATCCCTGTCATGCTAACTCCAAGCATTGTGCTAACTAACCAAGCCATCATGCCCACTTCCACAACAACCTCTAGGAAGCCCTGTCTCTCATTGAAACCCAAAAGTGGTAAACTCTGTCAAGTACACACTAGCATGATGGTAATCCAACCTCTGATCCTGCAAGTAATCCCTTGCAAACCACTGAGTCAAGTACTTGCAGCCTCTAGTCTCATCTTTTGAAGATGGTAACTCTGAGCACATAAATGATTTGCTTTCCTTGATTGTGCAATGAGAATCATCATACAAGCTATTTATCCCATGTGCATAAGAGTTGTGCATCAAATACAAATCGTGTACAGGGGAATCAAAAACAAAATTGTAAGCACTCATCATAGTGCACACACTGTAAAACTCCTTAGTGAGCCTTGCCTCGAATCCTGATGCACTAGACAGATCCCAAACACTGCGATCATCACCCAAATTTGTACTAGTGTTAGAGGAAGATTAGCATCTAACTCGAAGAGTGGATTATCATAACCCAATCCAACCTCATACTCAAATAATGGATTATTCACAAACTACACAACAACTCCATGCTGATCTAAATCATCCATCTCGCAACCCTTGGAACAATGGATTGAATTGAACTCCTGAACAACCTCCTCTCTACTTGCACCCTGAGAGAAATAAAACACAAACTCCCACCATCAAGTGAGCCATCAGCTCTACCCACTTCCTCAGTGAAGGTACTGCTATTATGTACCACATGGGATGGCTCCAATGACAAAATATAAGTTATTGATTTGACAATATCTTTGTACACTCCTTACATAGTAACTGCATGTCCATCTAAAGGATGATCTTTGGACTCATCGCCACTAAGTGAATTTTCTGATTCATTTTCCAAGGTTTGATTTACAAAATCAGACTTGTTGTGGCTTATATCCTCATCACATAATTCATTTTTAACACCCAAATCTAGAGTGTCAATGTTAGGGAACTCCACACATCCACCATCTTCATGAGGAATAGTTGTTATCTCATAAGTAAGCTCGACATTATCACTCTTGTCATAAAATAGAAAATCAAGAGCTACATCACTCTTATTTGTAGTGTCCTCAAGGAGCTCATCCAAAACTTCATCCTTTGCTAACTGTCTATTGCCAAGTGTTGGTTCAAGAGGTGTTGTCAAAGGAAAACTATGTGTATTATGTGCCATAATTTTTGTCCCATGGCTGAAATGTAAATCAACATGTGTATAAGTCTCCATTACCTCATTGTCCGTGCATTGGTGGTTAGGCCCCCGATAACCTTTGCAAGTGAAGCATAGACCTTGCCTCCTCATTTCATTCTTTCTCATTATGGGAGTTCCTATAACCTGATCATTGAGTTTAGTTGTAGAACCACCTTTAAAATCTTATTTAGTAGTTATATCATACCTCCTCACACTATGCCCATCACTGAACTTTTTTCCCTTTAGATTAAATTTTCTCCTTATATCCCCTCCTAATATACTTTACCAACCTAATCATTTTAGGCTTCAAGATGACAACAAAGTTTAGAAGATTTTTAAGAGAGCATTGTGATTTAAAATCATCTGGCATACTTTGATAGTCCTCAAAGAGTCGAGGAGCTTCTCATTCATAACTTTCCCTCATCTTGATGGCAACTTGTTCGATCTCATCCCTGGATTTGCTTATAATACTGTAGTAACCCATAACTGAAACTTATAAGTGTTGGTCACCCAAATGATGCAATGTTAGCTCTCTAAATATTTAATTCAAACCCCAACAAGTGGCAGGAAATTGCTCTGATAGCACTGTAGTATCCTTGGACAAATCTATCCTTAAATGACTAATTTTTGTCGATAAAAATTTCATCAAACACTTGGTGTGCAACGCCTATGTCTGATATGAATTTTTTGATCGATAATGTGTTAACAGTGATGATTTTGTTTTTTAAAAACACAATTCTTCACGCGTTTGGGTTATTTTGGAGGCACTTCAAAATTCTAACCTTTTATTTATTTATATAATATTACCTACAATCCTCATCGTATTCATCACTTCCTCCTTTGGTTTTCGAGAGATGGAAAGTTTTGTGCTCTCCATGCTGCTGCTGCTTCTGCTCTTCTCATCCTCTTCTGCTTCTGCTTCCGCTTCCGACCAACACTCTCTCTTGGTGTTCAAAGCTGGCATCACTTCTGATCACTGCTGGTCTCCCAATATCTCCTTTTGCAATTGGACTGGCGTTACTTGCTCTCCTAACAACAACACCTTGCTTGCCCTCAATTTATCAGGCATGGATTTGGAGGGAGTTATCTCTCCTATGCTTGGGAATCTCTCTTCTTTCGAGTCCCTTAATCTCTCTAATAATGCCCTTCACGGTCATATTCCGCCACAACTGGGCCGCCTTTCCAATGCCAATGAACTCAATTTGGAGCGCAATCACCTACAAGGAAACATTCCGGCCAGTCTCTGCAGCTGCCGCAGTTCAGTTGCGCTGAAGCTGACCTATAACCAACTACAGGGCACTATTCCAGCTGAGCTCAACCTGTTGCCGCTTCTGGAGATTTTTTACTTGGGAGGAAACTATCTCACAGGTACACTTCCCTCTTCTCTTGGATACATCTCTACCTTGATTGAGTTCCAAGCGTCAATAAATAATCCCACGGGCCCCATTCCTGCTGAATTGGGCAGGCTCACCCAGCTACAGACGCTCTACCTTTTTGGAAATCAATTGTCAGGTACCATCCCCTCTATAGGAAACCTCTCTGCCTTGACTGGCATGGCTTTGTATAGAAATCATCTTACAGGACCCATTCCTAATCAATTGAGAAGGCTCACCCTGCTACAGACGCTCTACCTTTATGAAAACCATCTCACTGGACAAATCTCAACTTCCCTCCTGAACTGTACTGCTCTCATAAACCTAGATCTGTCGTACAACCAGCTAAGTGGACGCATTCCTTGGTTCCAAGCTCACCAATTTGCAATGGCTGTCTCTATATAACAATTGGCTCAGTGGAAAAATACCAAATTCCATTGGAAATTGTTCCAAACTCAAGGTTCTAATTCTAAGCGACAACCAGCTGAGTGGGATGGTGCCTACAGAGCTGGGTAAGTTTCTCCTCCTTGAAAGGATTTACTTAGACCGTAATCAACTTCTTAGTGGCAGTCAAAACTCATTTGCCTTCATCACTGCTCTTACAAATTGTCCCCAGCTGAAAGAGAGAAGCATGTCATATAATCATCTATCTGGTGTTTTGCCGCCATCCGTAGGCCAACTTTCTTCCAAGCTCTCTTTCCTAAATTTAGGATATAACAATATAAGCGGACAGATACCTCAAGAGATTACCAATCTTTTCAACTTGACCTACTTGGGCCTAAGCCATAATATTTTAAGGGGCTACATTCCACATGGAATTAAAAGATTGCATAAGTTAGAAAGATTAGATTTGAGTGGCAACAGATTAGAAGGAAGCATTCCAGATGAGCTTGGTCAGCTGCAAAGTCTTGGATTGCTAAATTGTAGTCACAACAATCTGTCAGGAAGAATTCCTGCTTCTCTTGGTAGACTCCAACATACCAAGACTCCAACAGCTAAGGAGAATTTTTCTTCATCACAACCATTTCTCAGGGGAGATACCTGCCAGTTTAGGGGGATGTCCCAATTTAGAATTGCTGGACTTTTCTCACAATGAATTGAGCGGCAACATACCTGGAGAAGTTATGGCCAGTCTTAAAAGTATTCAATTCTATGTGAATCTGTCATGGATTTTTTTAGATGGACCTTTACCTGGAGAGATAAGTAAGATTGTAAGTGCTCAAGCAATAGACATGTGTAGAAATCAGTTTGATGGAAAGATTCCAGGTGTGCTAGCAAACTGCCAAGCATTAGAGTATCTTAGTCTCTCCCACAATGCTTTTGCAGGTCCAGTACCAGATGCACTTAGCAAGTTACAAAATCTAGAGAGTGTTGATCTCTCTTCAAATTTGATATCAGGTGCAATACCCATGCCACTTAAAAAACTAAAAGCCCTTCACTATATTAATCTTGGTTTCAACAATTTGACGGGTCCAATTCCAGAACAGGTATTGTTTCCGAATAAAAGTGTCATTGTATTGTATGTTTTAGATCACGCAACCTTGTCTAAAGGATAAATTAGAGCCTTACTCTCGATTCATAATGACCCTACATAGTATTTACAGTTGGTCATATAGTTACTGTCTCAGTCTTGTAGGACCAAGTCCTTCTAAGTTATTTGATTTTAGTACTTTCCCTTTTTTTCATGTCTAAAAATAGTAAGTTTTTAAATTAGTGAATGTGTGATTATTGTGTATTTATGTACTTTGATTTACTTAGATACTCTTTTGAGTTTATTAGATTAGATTTATTTCCTAATCTAAATTTAGTATAAAACATATTGGTGAACCTAATGTCAATTGAACATGCAACCTTCTAAAATCTATCTTTGAAAAGCTACTCGGGCATCAATTTATCATAGATTCTAGAGAGCTACTTTCTCCTCCATCTCATCTTAGATTAGTTTTATATAATATTAAGGGTGTTCTAAATACAACACTAACATATAGATATTACACTACACGATCAGTTCCTAATAAACTAAAGTGCACAAGACTAAACAACATACACAATATGCTACATGGTATTATTATCATAGTGGTACTCATGCTACATATCTTAATCAATTTTCAAATTCTGAGTTGAGATTAGATAATTCATAGTGGAAGGAAACTTTCCATTTATGCGAGATCATCCTTCCTATATTTGATATAGTCGTACCTATTGATTTTGAGGACCTAGCGAGACTCAATGGTTAGTATGCCTTATTCTCAAGTTTATATATTTCAAAAATACAAAAACAAAAAAAAAGAACTAGGACCTATGCATGACATGAGCAATTTATTTACACCAATTGATTTGTACTTTAGTATATCTAGTGTTTATCTATATCTAGTTATATATAAAACATGATTCACAAGTGTACTTGAGTGAGTTTTAGAACATACACATTGTCATTTTCAGATGTAGTTACCGGTGATGATATTGTTTCAGGCCCATAAAATTTTCACAACCAAAACTACTTTGATTTCTCAGATTATAGTGGACTCATCCTAGTAAACACAACTTCTATTTTCTTAGATTGAAAAACAGTCACATGCCTATTACATCTTGTCTTTATCTCAACAAGTTCACTGGAGGCATCTTACATGAGTTATATCACTCTCTGACTATACCTTTTATTCCTACTATAGTACATTACATTATGTGATTCCTTACTCACTTTCACATTACTCTATTACTGGATACCCAAATTACTAAATATCATGATGTTTCAAATCACTTATGTAGATAAACTATACATTTTCATGCATATTTATCATACTTTCTCCTTTCATTCATGATTTGTTTGTATATTCTTTTCTCTAGATTATGAGAATTTGAACATGTCCTTGTTTGTGGCTCTAAGCCTCATTGTTTACTTCTATGTGTATGAATGACATTTGAACATGACCATTATATGTGGCCCCTTTGCCTTATTATGTGTTTTTCATGTGCTCTTTATGTGTGTATGCCATGGAACTGACTATTATTTTCTATGTTGTTGCTCAATTTTTGATTCCATGATAAATATAATACAACCTCTCATCTTGTCAATTCCATGATAAATATCATGCATCCTCCCAAAGTATCTCTAAATACTTTCATAATTATCTAGTAAATTATCACTTGTCTCCATGCATAATATCTAACATCTATCTAGACACAAAACTATTTGTGTTTGGTTCTAATTGCATATTACATTACTATATTGATCAGTTTATCATTAATGATGCCATGATATACAATGATATCATTACTACCTATAATTAGATCCATTTATAACATCATTCGCAAGCCATTTTATTTTTAATTAAGTTATTTGGGAAGCTTCACAACTCACCTCAAAAGAGGGCATATACACAGTGTCTTGTCTTAGAACTAAGTTGTCATAGTACATTGCATAGATAAAAAATTCAAGTTTTTCTCAGTTGGCCATTATTCACACTCATATTTGAATCAAAAGTAGTATCTAGATAATAACACACCAAAAGGATAATCCCTTAGGCCTTGTTTGTCTAAAATAGTGCACTTTTGTCCCGTGAGTTAGAAACAATGATTTATAGAATTTTTATAATAAAGTTTTATTTACAAAATAGTTTTTAATAGTCAATCCAAAATAGTTTGCAAAAAAATACACAGGTTTGTTCCAAAGTGGGGGCACCATGTGTGACATGTGTTCCAAATGTTTGCATAGGTTTGCTTAGAAAATTCATTTCGTATTACTCAGTTATCAGAATCAATATGCCAACATATTAGATTAGGGGCATATGTGTGGCACATGGTTACCTCCTTACTCAGTTTGACACTCATTTCCTCAAAAGGAATGCCAATGCATGTCGATATCTATGTTGTATACACCAAATTCAACTCATGATATTATTGCACATATTATTTCACTAGTTTTGTACAATAATGATTCTTATTTTGTCAATAGTGGTTAATTTAATTTTTTGCACCAATTTTTGGACCATAATGTTCTATCAGTATTTATACAAGGATTCTAAACTATTATTCACTACCTTGAGTGTGTAATGAGGAAGTCAAGGACATTATCCTTTTGATGAGGATTGGGGCATTAATAGTACAATCCAATTGCTTCAAAGAAAAAGAAATGTCCAAGGATTCTACCATCTCTAGTCACTAGTTTTACATAAGAAAAACACAATCATCTTTGTACATGAAAATATGTATTTTTTCCTTGTTATTTGATATATAAGTATTGTATTTGATTTCATATTTTAATCTTAAGTAAGGAATTATTCATACATGCTCCATTGCAAGTTTGCATGGAGCACAGTTCAAAGTGGGATCTACATTCGAGACTATTATTCATGGGTAAATTCAAGTATGCACTTTTCCTTTTACTCTAGTATTTTTTATCTAATACATTACTAGAATAAAATTGTGGAAAATGTAGACACATAAATTAACATTTAATGATAAAATAATACATTTGTGACCATTCCTTGTGAACACTTAAATGATGCTCAATCCCATAGTTTTAGATCATCATTCCTTCACTTATATGTAGATGACCTATACCTCTAGGAAAATAATGATTACTAAATGTTCATATTCCTCTACACAAACAATCTAAACTCATTATTTCATTGATTCATGTTCCCATTTTAGCTATACCTATGATTTAGACAAACTCTCTCCTTCAGGACTATCCTGTTGGTTTGTTGCATTTAAAAAGTGCACTTTCATCCTCCTCCCAATTAATAGATAGTTGCTCAAATTTTAATGTATCCTAAAGGGTTATTCTATACATTTTGTAAGTTATATTTGAAGGAATTCCAAAGTGATGACTATAAAGCCATATTTTCTAACCATTTGTTCACTAGAGGCTCATATGATTGAAAAGAATCAGAATATCTAACTGTACATTGAAAGGAAAGCACCTATTCATCTCAATTCCTAGTTATTACAACCCAATGCACATTGAGCTAGGTCCCCATATTATTCTAAGACCATAAGTCATTGTTTAAATCAATTAATCATTCTAGGATTGCACTATCATTTAGAATCTCACCAGTATTGCTCACACTACCTTAGCATGGGATAACTACATGAGGTTTGATCCCTATTCAGAGTATTGTATGTAGGTAGCACTCAACACAGTGAGTGCATTCATGTCTAGCACAACTTTATCCACCTAACCCCTTTTACCCTTTGAGTGCATTCATATCCTTGTGTTATTGAGCTAGGATTTTAGTGAATAATAAGGTACACAATAACTTTCAAAATAGTTCACAAGCATCAGAATAGACAAATGATACATAGGCATAGGCAAATATGATATATTTGTCAAAAAGAGCAAAACCCTAACTATATGAAGCCACTCCCAAGAGATTTCATCATAGGGAGGCACATTATAGATCATGCAACCTTGTCTAAGGATAAAGTGGAGCCATGTTCTTGATTCAAAATGACCCTACATAGTCATACAATCATTGTCTCAATCCTAAAATATGAATCTAGCTAAGTCATTTCCCTTATTGCACGTCTTAAAATAATAAGTTTGTAAATAAGTGAATGTCTAATTATTGTGTAATATATGCATCGCAATTTACTCAATCATAAATGTTTGGATCTATTATATTATATTTATTTCCTAATCCAAATTTAGCATTAAAAAGTTACATAATACACACACACGCACGCACAATTGTAATTTATAAAGGTATGGAATGGGCTCAAAATTCTAGACAAAGGGTTACTTTTTCTTTAGATTTTTTTAAGAATTCCTATAACATAATGGACATTAGTAGATTAACCCAAATTTGTGTCACCTTTTAAATCAAAATATGGCTTAAAAATAATCAAAAAATTAAAAAAAAGCATTTCTAATAGTGTTTTTGGTGATGCAAATTATGCCAATTTGTTTGATGCTAACTAATAATGTAGTTTTAGTTTTAATTTTCAAAGAATTATTTTGGAAAAACATTTTTATGACGCAATGTGCATCATGAATCATGATGCACATTTTTATGACACAGTGTGCATCATGATTCAAAAACATTTTGGAAAAACATTTGTATTTATATTATTGTAAAAATATTTATAATTATTTTATTATATAAAAACATAATTTACTAATTTTTTTATTTGTAAAATAGACAATAGTAGTTAGACATATAAAGAATACAATTATGTTGGATGATTTTTTTAAAAAAATTTAACAATTAAAAATTAAATGTATAATAATTTTTTTCATAATTAATAACTAACCCATTATAAAATATAAAATACTGTTTAGATGACTTATCAAAAAATTAAAAAAACAATCCATTGTTAACATCAAACAATTTAGTAAATATCCACATCTATCCTAATAAAAATAGATATAAAATCATTAAACAATATTATGTAAAATTATTTGAGAGTGTATATATCACAACAACAACAACAAAATTATCTAATACTCTTTGTCCATTCTACCTTGGCCTGATTTCCCATGCCTTGATTGTTTTTCATCATAATTATCCAGAGTTGGCCTAATTGTGAAGTGTCCTAGAGATCCCTATATATACAAATCTATCCTAAATTATTTTAAAACAAAAAACATAATACATAACAAAAATCATGGCCCTTGTCTATAAAATAAGAAATTTTTATATTGAATCTTCTTTTGCAAATGAGGATCGTTATGTGTGTATTCACGTGCATGTGTGATTTTTCACTTAAAACGGATGTGTGTGATTCTTCTTGACTCATTCTATACACATACCTCAAGCTTACTATAATCACTAATTGTTAGGAGAACATTATTGCAACAATTTTATTTTCAAAACTTCTACTTAGAAGTCCACAAATAATAATTTCTAATACAGAAATCAAAATAGTGTAAATAGGTTGTTATCATTAATCTTATGTATAATAGAATGTCATTTTGACCATTGACTACCACTCCCTCATTAGAGTTAGGTCTAAAATTTAAACTTAACCTTGCTTGTCAATTAAAAATTTGTTGGCAACTACATCTTTTAGGGATTTGTTACTTACAAAAAAGATTATACAAATTGTCATATTAGGAGTGTTTGTCTTCTCATAAATATCAATATATATATATATATATATATATATATATATATATATATATATATATGATTTAACATATACTTGAAAATTCTATGGTCTGCTAATTTTTAAACATGTAATGAGTTATGGTCCCCTGCCAATCATATATAGTCCAAAATAAACAAATAAAAATTTACAACTTGTCAATTTCCACCCTTGATTAGATTGTTAATAAACATGAAGATTTAATAAGGTTAACTCTAATGAGTGCTTAGAAAATGGAGTGTTTTTTCTTTATAGATGTAAAAAATGTTCTATAAAAACTATCAATGTTTATATCAAAGATTACAAGCTACAAACCAAACTATTATTGTTTTAAGAAATAGCTCTATTAGGGTTTCCCATGGTCAAATTGTCTTCCCTAATGTCATTTATTGTCCTCATTGCATACCACATCTTTGGGACTTTATAGGGCTATTGTACATTTATTATGATTAGCGCTCTACCCTATGGGTAGGTCAGTCATATATAATGGCTTTCCCACTCTCAACTACAACCATTGTTATAGGAGACAAGATAAATGGCACCCAAAAGAGCTTGGACATTTGTCCTAAAAGTCTTCGATGAGGTACTCCTTATGCCCTTCCTTATCAGCTAGAGGTATGTCTTGTTGGTGATGATATTGAACAAGCATGCAAATGGTATGAATTTTTTTCTTGTATTGCTTACTTTGTTGGTTGCATCTTCTCAAAAGAGTCTCTCTAGATTTGGTTTTGACACCAATGGGAGCCAATGAACATTCATATGGTTGGCATTAAAAACCTTACAAAAGGATTTTTCATGCTTACCTTTAAAGAATCATCTGAATCCCAAACCCTCCTTGCCAAATCATGTTTTGAGTTTCTTTGAACCATGCTCATGATTTTATCCAAATGGACATATGAATTCAAATTCATAGACTAAGCCTCCCTTCATGTCCCTATATGGTTTGAACTTCCTAGATTTTTGGTGCACCTATGGGCCTTTATGGATCAAATTCTCATTTTCATTAGACATATTATTTTCCATGAGTAGCCAAAGTGGTTCTCTCCCTTCCCCAAAAAATGAGTTTATGTGTAGGTGGACCTTTCGAAAGACCTAAAGGAGTTTATTGATATTTAGGTAGGTGATGCTCATTGGTCATATAAAGTTGTGTAACTCAACTTACCCAACACTTGCTTTCACTTTTAGGTGTGTGACCTTCATATCAAAGATTCCCCATTATGGGACATTTGAATCCTTCCTTGGCCCCTTTGCAACTTATAAAGACTAAGGTGGAAGACAATAAGGATAGTTGGACCATAGTCTAGTCCAATAAGCCTCAGTCAAGTCTAAAAACCTCCTCCCCTACCTCCTCCTCTCCAAGATTCAATCCTTCTCAAGGGATACCTAATCTACCTCCCCCATTGATTTGGTCCCCCAAGCCTAACAAAACATAGTTTCAAATAGTTCCCAAGATTCCTTGGTCCTTGCCACTAGGATATCCTCAATCAGTGGATCATTATCAAGGTGGTCATGCAGCCCACCCCATGGTAGTGGTGACTCTCCCTGAGATGACCATGGGGTTAAATGTCACTCCATTATGCTGAGAGATTTTTCTAGCCCAAACTAGTGTAATAGTTTTGTTATGCTAGAATATTTTGAGGATAGACAGGGGGAATTCCACATGGATGATGTCTTTAATGAACTATTTATCATGAAATGTTTGAGGTCTTACAGAGTCCTCTATAAAATACTCTGTGTGCATGGCATGCCAACAAATCGTCTCTCTAGATTTTGTTTATCTACAAGAGGTTAAAGTTGTAAATATTTTTCTAACGGATTTTCTAAGTTGTATTTGGCATGACACCACCTAGTTTTTCACTCTACATTAATATGGATGTGGTTTCATTGGTATATTGGTGTCACCTAAGTTTTCTCCATGCATTATTGCCATGGGGGAGGACCTGTCACATGGAGTTGTATGTCTTCTTTTAGGCATTAATGGCCATTCTTTTGGCATTTTCAACATTTATGCACCTAGTTATGGTCCTAACATATCCATGTTTTGGCACTCCTTGGATAACAATCACCCCCTACCACATGATTTATTTGTGGGCATTTTAATATGGTTGAGAGTTCCAAGGATAAATTTAGTGCCTTGCATGTATAGTGGTACATTGAAGAATCCTAAGTATGGCATTATTTCAAGCATAAATGGGGTATTTTTGACCCGCTCCTCTAATGACACTCAATTAATAATATGTCTTGGTTTCCATGGTCTAAATATCATGATGGGGATCACTACATGTTAAAAAGGCTTGACTGTTATATGTTGATAAAGTAAAATATTATCTCTTTCTCTAACATTAATCACTAGCCTATCGCCATCCATTATGGCTTGGTTCTCTTTAATCATTCTCCTATCTCATGTAGAGTGTAATGTGTCATCGGGAAATACAAGGTGCCACATAATCAATTCATCATCAGTACTTATCTTCTAAGCCATGTTGGCACCATTTGTTTGATTGCCTAAATATGAAACTTGTCCCCTCACCCTCCTTATGTTTTTGGTTAGATATAGTGGTGGAATGAAGCCATTTTTTGCACCACCACCTTCCTTCGCCACTATGGGAAACAAGTTTCACATATCAGGGAACATAATGAGGATGTTATGCTCAAGGATTTTTGAATTTTCTCTTCACTCCTTGATCTTAATCCTTTTGAAACTAATTTGTAAAATCTTATTGCCTCACTCAAACACCACATTAAGGTGGAAAAAACCCATGCTTCTAGAGGGGTAAAATTATACACCAAATTTCAATAGCTCAAGGTTGGTGATAAGGCTTCCAAGGACTTATTCAAATCCCTCAGAGATAAATAAGTGCATCATCAAATCAAGGTCATTAATACTTCCCAGCTAGTCTTACTTACCTCCCCATCATCTCTTTGGACTTCATGGATCACTATAAATCAGTGTTCCAAGTCCAAAAGATTATGATTGAAAAAGATTAGACCTTTAATGAATGCATCAATGTGGTTCTTTTCAAGGTCAAAATGGTTGACCAATGACTTTGTGACTTTACCCTAACCCTCCAAGAACTCACAAATACTCTCTAATGTATGATTAATGATAAATCTCCATGCCTCGATGGATTTCCATGTGAATTGTATAAAGCCACATAGGAGTTTGTTGGACCTGACCTACTTTAGGTTTACAAATAAGCCTTGGAAAACTATTCTTTGAGAGACTTAATTAATCAAGGTAATATTAAATTCATACCTAAAGGAGGTAATTTAAATCTTTTTACTAGTTCGGGGCCCATTACCTTTTTGAATGTCTCATACAAATTCCTCACCAAATCTCTTGCCAATCAACTTTGTCTTATTCTTCCATTATCTGACCTAAGAAAACCAATGTCATTAGAGCAAGATATATTTTAGACAACCTTATTTCCATCTAGGAAGGCATAGAATGGGCCATATTTTCTCATCAAATAATTATTTTTCTCAAGCTCGACTTTGAAAAAGCCTGTGATATGTTTGAGTGGCCTTTTATTCTAGCCATGCTAAAGGCTCTAGGTTTTGGCTAGTTCTTCATTTCAGCAGTTTGAACTCTATTATTAAATGCCTCAACCTACCTCACTATTAATGGATTAAATTTTGATAACACTAACTAGTAACGCTTTATTAGATAGGGATGTCCTATATCTCTGTGATTATATGTTCTTTTTGCAGAAGATTTTGGATATCTCCTTGCCTCTAGAGCTGAGCAGGGTTTGGTTCATGGTATTTATTTTCCTGACTGCTTATCTTAGTTTATTAATGGTAACTTTATGGATGATACTTTCCTCATGCTTGAAGAATAAGAGCATACCTTTTTGGAAGCTATGAAATGTATTGATATCTTTTGTTTGGCCTCATGGTCTAGTTTGTATTGGAGTAAGACACAATGATTCAAACAAAGCAAAATGCCTATGCCCAAATGGCTTCTCCATTATAATTGGAAATGGATTGCATGTGGAAAATATTTCAAATTTATTGGCATCCCTTTTGCCTTTGATAGTTATCTAGCTAAGTTGTGGCAATATGTCATCAAATTAATGGAGAATAAGGTTGAGTATTGGATTACCAAACCATTATCCTTAGCAGGAAAGTTCTAAATTTACACCAAAATTCTAGCAACCACCTATGTTTATTATTCCTCTTGTTGGTCTCCCTCTAAAGTGGCCTATGATAGTTTAGCTAAACTCCTCAGGTTTTTTCTTTGATTTAATGCAAACATGGCAAGAGCTTCCATCATGTTTCCTAAGATATCTGATGTCTTGCTTGGGACAAAGGAGTCATGGAAATTGTTGACCTTTATAGGTAGAGTGCAACTTTATGTGTTAAATGGGTGGTTCAGGCCATTGAAGGTAATG